>CM031236.1:686210380-686404827 GCA_018340775.1 Taxus wallichiana var. yunnanensis | reverse complement strand
GTATTTTAATATCTTATTGCTTGTGTCAAATATTTAGATTATCATTTATTTATGATACGTGAATCTAAAATTAGGGTTTAGCATAATTATATATTTTCGTTAAACTTGTAGGAAACAATAAGGAAAAAAATAACAAATTGTATAAACCAACAACTGGAAATTCTATAATCATTAGATATGTGATATTCATATAAGAAGAATAATTGAATGGAAGTATAAAAATATGAGTATGGCCACAAATTGACTACAAGATGAAGGTGAAGAGTCAACTCCAATAGGTATTCATTCTATGGTACCTCCTTCCATGCCTAGTTAAGCTCAACATCTTGGTCAACAAGTGACAAATTCATCAAGTATCAAGATATCCTCACACATTCAATAATTCACTCCTTCAATTCAAATACTACCACCGTAAGGTTTAGTTGAAGCAACACCTTATATAACATGCACTATATGTGCAAGACTATCATGTCAAAATTCTTAAAGTTTAAGGAGGCATGAGACATAAAGTCTAAGAGATATCTATGATCATAATGAAAGTGAAAAAATGTTGATTTGTTTTATGCTTATGGTTTGATTTCACATACAATTCATCCCATTCACTTGAAGTGCTTATTAAAAATTAAAATGAGGCATAGGTCATGGATGAAGAGAATTATGTTATTGATAAAAATCACGCATGGGAGTTTTGGATCCTCTACAATAAAGAGATATGATAAGAGTGAAGTTGTTTTATAGGAAAAATTTGAATGCAAATGGAAAATTACAAAAGTATAAAAGGTTAGTATCAAAGGGTTTTTAGAACATGATGTAGTTGACTACAATGATAGATTTACTCTAAAAGTAGCTCATTTAGATATAGTAATAATAATACCATTGGTAATTTTTATAAGAACAAGTAGTTATTTTATCAAGTAAATGCACAATCCACATTTTTGAATGGTTTTCAGGAGAAGAAATATATGTTGACCAACCAATAGGCTATAAGATCTTAGGTCACAAAGACAAGATTTACAAAATAAGTAAGCCACTCTATAGACTTCAAAAAGCTTCAAGAGCATGGTATACAAGAGTTATTCTTATCTTTTACAAAATGGATTTTGCATGTGCAACAACAAGCCTACATTGTACATAAATATGAATAAACCAAGATGAATTATAATCATTATTTTTATGTATATAATATAATATGAACTAGTGATTTATCAATTGACTTGTTTAAGCATGTCATGTTCAAACAAATATTGAGATGACCAATTTGGATCTCATGAACTATTTTCTTGGTAGTGAAGTGATCCATTCTAAAATGGTCTATTTATCTCTCAATCCAAGTATGCAAGCGATATTTTGACATTTTTAATATGTTAATTTATAAACTAACACCAACACCTGTCATGACAAGCTTGAAGTTAAAGAAAATATGACAAAGGATCCAATGTTGATCCAACGTTTTAAAAAAGACTTGTTGGTAGTCTGATGTACACGAAACCCACATGTTTAGATATAACATATGTAGTAATTCTCATGTAAATTATCATGGAGTCATGAAAATAGTATCAATCGGAAAGAGGATTTTGAGATATGAAAGTGGAACTATAAATCATGGAATTTCGTATTAAAAATTGAATGAATTCAAACTCACATGTTACACATACAATGATTGTGTCGTAACCCATGACACAATGCACTATATCCGGGTATGTTATTCATTTTATAGTGGGAGAAGTATGATAGAATGCATGACAAGGTGCAATGTATCTCTTTTATCGATAGAAGCTGAATATATAGCACTAATAAGAGAAACATGCTAAGTAATTGGATGACATGAATGTTAGTAGATTTGATGCATGAATAAGACAAGCAACAAATATCTTCTATAATAACAACTCTACAATTGCACTATCCAAGAATCATGTGTTTCACAAGAGGAGTAAACATATAGCCATAAGATACCATTTCATCAAAGAATTCACCAATAGGGTAAATCTATTTAAAATTATGTAGATTCAAAAATCAATAGTAGACATCTTCACCAAACCATTAATAAAACACATATTTTAGCATCTAAGATAATTTTTAGGAGTCATACATGGTGATAGTTATGATTAAGGAGGAGTGTTGGAGCTTGTACTCCTAACTTCATACATTCAATATTCTCTCGTAGCATTTCCTAACATTGTACAATTCATGATCCCAATGAGATGGGTGCATACTTTTCCTAGATTTTTTAGAAAGCTTTTTATTTAAGGCAATGGGCATATGCTGTCTAGGTTGAGTCTATAAGAATACACGCATAATTTATTGTTGTTAATTGTCTAGGTTGAAAGAGCCCAAACTCTATTGAACACAAAATACACGCACACCCTTCGTGGGTCTATAAATAAAAAATGTTTTTAATTGAACAAGTTTTTGTAATGCAAGGAGAATCTTATCATCAAATTTTTCTTGCCAAAAAAACACTTCAAACTAACAATGTTAATCGAAAGAGTCCAAACTCTTCTTTTTATTCTTGAAGATTGATATATATATATATATATATATATATATATATATATATAATAAAGCTATATATATATAAAATTTTAATCTTCCTTGTTTAAACAAATCGAATATTTAAATTAGATTGTGCTTCAAATGACGGGAAGAGCTTATGTATCACACATGTTAGCAATCTGGTGAGCTAAACTCAAACTCGTGACCACATATGGATATGGATCTGTCGACTACAGAATGGACAAAACTGCGCATGAAGCGACTCGTAATGATCCCATTTTTCGTTTATGGATCTTATCTCCATTGCTATCACACTTTGTCCGCTTTACTTTTTGCTCACCATCATTACACATCCCTCAAACATAACAGTATATTGTAAACATTTTGTAGAAAATTATTGCCCCATAGCACCAACGGATTAAAATAAATTCTGAAAATTTGATAGCGTAGTTCGTGGGTACATTTGTTTGGCTACTCTCATTCATGTGGGATCATCCTCTTCAAAGAGGTCACTATGGGCGAGTTTGGTTACAACACAAGTAATAATGAGGTCACTCTTGATAAACTCTCAATTAGTGGAGAGGTTATTGAGGATTGTGACTTGTGTCATTTATGGTAAATGTTTTAAGTAATTGAGATCTCATATTTGTAAATTCTATAGTGAACTAGAGCACGTATTGGTAAATTATTAAGTAAAGAATCGGTCAAGTGATTAGGGAGTCAAGTCATGATTCAAAATTCTATTATTATTAATCTAAAATATCAAATAGTAGAGGGGTTAGTATTTGTTTGTTAGGGGTTGGAATTTGAACTTGTATTAGTATCAATAAACTCTCAAGTATACAAGAGTTTAGTAATAGGGATTTGGAGTACGACTCAAACTAGTGTAAGTATTGGTAAAATGTGAAGTAGACAAGAAATCATTATTGGGGACTTGAGTCATGACATAAACATATAATAGTATTGGTAAACTTTAAAGTAGTAGAGTGATCAATCAAATATATCAGTATTAGTAAAATTTCAAGTAGTAGAGAGGTCACTATTAGAGAATAAAGAGATGACTTGAACTTGTCTCAATATTCGTAAACTCTCAAATAGAGGAGAGGTCACAATTTGGGAATCAAGTCATGAATCAATCTAATGAAAGTATTGGTAAACTCTCCAATAGTGGAGAGGTCATATTGAGTGATCCAAGAGGATCTTCTAGAAGTAGAATTACCCATGATACCACCAAGTCCTTGTTCGTAGTTTGTGGTAATGTTGTGTGAATTCTTATTTAATGATGTGTGGTTCTTCATAACAACGTTCAAATGTTCACATTACCCCCAAGATTACAAATCCATCTCTAGAAAATGTCATACACACTTATGTAATATCATAACACACCCTACGGGAAGATTGGATATTGTATCATCCATATGTATATAAAACTATGTATGTTCTTGTACGCTAGAAAAGCGGCACAAGCGAGCGTGGGAATCTACAAGTAACTCTTCCGTACTCGACCTCCCGAGGTCGTGCTGAGACACCAATGGCGGGGATGGAATATGCGTGGGATACGGCATGGACTAGTTGGGCAATCTAATGTCTTCAATACGCACTAGTGGAATTTGTGAATCTAAGGCAAAGAAGGCCCTTCTAACTCGAATCGGTGTGATAGATCGATCAGCAAGGATGATCGTCTGCAAGGCTCCAATCAATATCGAGCTCGCATGATTCGATCTATGGGTTGTGGAATACGTGGAAAATGACTGGGATAGTTTCGTATATGTCTCCGAGATAAGGTCATATGGTGGGTGATGACTACAATCGACTCTACGGATGATTCTCTAGCTTTCTTAGCTTATAAATGTGTATCTAGTAAGGATAGTTGTTCGACGATGCCGTGGAAGTGGGGTATATCGAATACTAACATGCGTAGACTAGTGTCTATATCAGATTGACTTATGGATTTATTAGGTTGCGGATTTGTGGATCACAAATTAGATTCTTGGTTGTTGCGGTCCTGCTATGGTCATGTATGAAATCAAGTCCTAATCCCTAGTATCCAATAATCATATGCTTTCTCATCTTCTATATTTAGGATTAATAATTGCGTGATCTTCTCAGAGTACCTCACAGGCGTTCTTGCAACCTGGATTCTTAGGCTGGTATCTATATCTAGAAGAGTGTCTCCTGCATCTGGCTGTGGGACCAAAGGATCACAACCAAAGGTTTGTTCTCTTTCGAACCCTTCTACAGTCATGTGAATGTTTGCCTAGGGTAATCTGTAGTTCGGTTGATTTGACCAAAACGTGTGTGCTTGGTCGTCTTCTATATTTAATCCCTCAACCGAGAGCCGATCACCATTGTAAATCTTGTTGTTTGGAAGACTTGATCCCGAGATTTTGATCTATGTCAACTATTGCCGTGACGAGGTTGGGTTGAGACACAATTGGCTCAAATACGTATTCCCTGGGCTCCCTAGGTCCCGTGATTGTCATACAAAACAATAATGTAAATCTAATCAGAAACAAAAGCAAATTTTTAACAACGTGGAATAAATCTAAAACATATATATAACTTCTATTTTTCTGAGAAACTTTTTAAGAATTTTAAGAAAAGCAGCTATTTAAACGTATCTAGAATTTTGACAACTAAGATAAAACTTAAAACAAACAAAATAACCAAGTGTAGTTATTTGTCTGTGCAATTTGTAGATCTATTCTAAATAATGAAATAACTTGCTTAATCTATTTTCCAGACTTTCGATCCTACCTCAGAAGTGAGGAATGAATCATAGTTTCTCAGAAACTATCAATCCCCACAGCTTCCCTGGCAATATCGAAAGTAAACTTAACTGAAAAGAAGTGATTATCTACTCTATTTGATATATTTCTAACTTTAGAACTTTGAAAGCTAGAACCTGGATTCTGCAGAATAGTGGCGAATCCAATGGTGTGTGTGATCTTGTCCCCTCAGTGTGATCTCCTCGTTCCTTTGTGTTCACGTGAATCCAGAAAAGTGTGTAATGCTAGCATCAACGGAAGTAGATTTTGGGACAAAGGCAGCTCAGAATGCAGACTGAATATAATGCGAGTAGGAGAGGGATAGCGCAAGAGTACAGAGCTTGGCTTATGCAATTCCTAGCGGGATTTATTGCGAGTCATGCAACATAAAGTGTCCAGAACCTGAAACTATCCTGTTTGAGGAGCAAAACCTGCAACTTTAATGGCTTCCTAAGCTATTCTACTCTAATGGATTGGATAAAACAACAACACTGCTTGCACAAGATGGATTTGTGGCTTACCAACAACTGAACAATGCTAACTAAGCATACAAAGGAATGAAACTATGGCTTCTAAACAAAATAATAGACTTAACTATGAAAATGAGAGCATGAAAAGTGAATGAGGGGCCAAACCATTTTCTTGAGCACAAGCCATTTATTTATAGCTTTTCATTCACCCAAAGATCAAAACCAAACTGAACTCTAAAACTATAAACAATGGCCAAACACTATTCTAGGGGACCAAAAACATAAATGCAAGCCCAAGTCAAAGGAAAGCTGGTGAATCGTTGATTTTTACGTGAGTCACGTTAAAACGCTTTCTAGAAAACGTGTAAAGGACCGCCGCTCGAGTAGGGTGGCGAGTTAAGACCACCGCCCGATCGGGCGCTGGCGGACCGCCGCCATTGCAGGCGGCAATTTCAGCACTAAAGGGCAAAAGGCCAAGAAAAGAGGGGAAAAGGGAAAAACAAAGCACGTGGGGGCTAAGCGGGCATGCGGGATGTTAACGCATACTTGGAGATCTTTTCCGGATTCCGAACACCTTGCGAGGAGACCTGTATCATCATTGGGGCACTTGTCACGTTGTTCCTGGCAAAGATACAAGACCTTACAATTTTGGGTACGTACATATTGCCCTCGTGAGAAGCGTTTTAACCATGAAGAGGCGAAACGGTGGGTCCGAGTATGGCAAGTCCCGAAATGGGAAGTTAGAAGTTATACCTTACACGTCCATGTGTTGAAATGACGCCATCCAAAATTCCCACTACCTGTAAAATGAAAAGAGAACTCAAGTGCAGATAGATACAATAGTTTGAAAAATAAACGCTAAGAATAACAGGGAACGAGAACGTACCATTTGTGTGGGGATAGGAACTTACCTCCATCAGCGCTCCAAACCTGTGAAAAGTCATTTTAAAAATGAAACACAGTGCTATATGTATGTAAAAGTGGGCCCATTTTCCTATTCATTTGCGTGAGTTGATTTGGTTGATTTTGAGCTCTGGGACCCACGGTGACGGTTTCTTGCATGAGTAGAGTCGAAACATCCGCAGCGAGATAGTGATCATGCCTCCACGTGCGGAACACCGCCCCGCGAGATCACAGGTTGGTTTTCTTCAATTTATTGTTTTTACCCCCTTAAATTTGAAATGCTAAATTCTTTGCAATGGGGGGGTCATTTTTGAAAATGCTAGTGTTAAAAGGTCCACCTAGGGGGCGCCTACTGGGTAGGCTCTGTTTTTAGGTTAAATGGCCGTTTTTTGCACTTTTTAGGCCTTTTTAGTTTAAAAACCCGCGTGGGTTTTCGGACCACGACCGCCGCCCTGGCCAGGGCGGCGGTTACACGACCGCCGCCTTTAAGGCGGTGGTTACAAAAAACCTCCCCCGCTCAGTATGGCGCGGTTTTGCCTGTAATGTAAAAGGAACTTGTTTTTGAGGTTGTGTTTGTATTTTTAGCATTTCTACGTGCTTTTATGACTTTCTCGTATTGCACGGATGCTAACTTACTTTGTTTTGTGTGTTTTTTGGGTGTATGCAGGTGAGAGAGGAGTACATCCGATGGAGCAGAGAGAGGGAGTGCAATTAGCTCCTAGTGGGTACTTGGATGCCCTCTCACAGATGAGGAGGACACACTTCAGAGGGCTGGCATACTGCGCATATCACGCGTGCCCCATGTTGCACCATCTAGTCACATCCTTTGTGACTTATTCTCTTACTGGGATGCAGATCGGAACACCTTCCGATTGCTAGGGGTCCGTGGTGAGTGGACCATTACATTAGAGGATGTCTACCGCATTCTGGGGGTCCCGATCATCGGGAGGCAACTCACTTTAGAGACAACAGGCTCACGGGCACAAATTACACAGTGGGCGACATATATGGGAGATGCAGTCATCTCCACAGGGTCGAAGAAGGGGGTGAGAGTTCGATCCATTCCTTCTTTGCCTATCCCCTTGCTTCGCCAGGCCATCATGGGGATCCTTGCCTCGAGACTGATCGGGGACAAGGGAGGGGACACATTGTTATACTGCTTTGGGCCCCTATTATTACACAGATAGAGGGGCATGGCCGGATATACGCTTGGGGTACAGATATTCTTGGGACCACCTACCATGACCTATACAGTGGTGGTCCGTATACAGGGGATCACCGAGCCACCCGACTCTAGTCATGAGTCAGGTTTATGAGTGTTTCATCCCTTATGGCAGGGGTGGAGGTGGCGAGATCCCGGGCCGTGAGGGGGCGCTAGATGGACGGACATGTCGGTGCTTAGAGCACCTCATCAGCCAGTTGCCTCCCTGACTACTGCCGATATGGAGGCGACACCATACCAGCTCATGGCCGGCATATGGGGTGAGGAGACTCTTACCTTGATCTCCTGCTCCACCACAGGGCAGCTTATCGATCGAGTGGGATGAGTGGAGGTACACCCTTTTGGCCGGGTTCCTCAGTAGTTTGGCCTACCATATACGGGTATGCTTCCCCAGTGGCGCCGGTCCATAGATCAGTTCGTGAGGCTGAGGGGGCCTAGAGGCTAGGTCGGGATAGTGATCACTCCCGCATTCCCATTACAGCCCAAGAGGATAGTTCGTGCTAGAGGGAGAGCCGGTGTGCCTCAGAACCTTTACTGATTGCCGCGGGTCCCGCCTACAGCAGCGATGACCCTATTAAGGTGGACTTCGAGTCCGAGGAGTTTACGGGGGAGACAGAGGAGAGTGATCCTGAGTGGCATGATACTTAGGATATCATGCAGCAGAGAGGGCCGAGCAGAGCGCAGAGAGGATACACTAGTTTCGAGGAGCCACTTTTCCCAGGGCCATGGTGGAGAGGATGATCTGTAGCCGGGTGACACGTTTCCCCTGCCACAGAGCAGCCCCCTTAGTCATGGCAAATGACATCCGTGGCGTGTGCTGGCCCTGGCTGACCCATCCTGGAGGCTTGGTGATCCGAGTAAGTTACCCTTTCTCCCTTTTAATGTTTGTTTGTAGGCTCTCCTTAGTTGCTATCTTGTATCTTTTAGTTTCTTGTTTAGTTTCTAATTCGTTTTCTCCTTTGTTTGCAGAGACTGTTGATGAGTGGCGGGATTTGATCCGCAGGGTATGTACTGATTCCCTGATGATCCCCATGGATAGGACCCATGCAGAGAGCTGTCTGTAGACCCCGGGAGCCCTCAATGCCGGTAGGCATACCGACATCTTTGCTCCAGTCTGGCATGTGGCTAGGATGGTGTCGACCCTTCGCACCGAGCTAGCGGGGTACAGGACGGCTGAGCGCCTCATGAGGAGCCATTCTCGTGGTGAGACCGTGGCTGCCCCTCGGGACCCTGAGCCCTCCGTACATTTAGAGTGCCGGCAGATAGCCGAGTCCTAGCGTGGGCGTGTACACCTTCTGAGGGGTCTCGCAGGGATTGAGAAGCCACTGGCTCTCATAGATTTTGTTTTATTATTATTTTGTATATCACGGGCTCTTTGAGCATTTTGACCATGCCTAGTGCATGATGGCATTGTATATAAACATTGATTATTTATATATACGCATTCGTTTTGGATCAAAATCTTGGCACTCATGGTTTCCTTTCTATTTCCATATTCTTTGTGTATACTACGATGTATGTTTATATGCTTTTTAGAATGTATGCAATGGAGAACAAATGATGCAAATGCTTGTTTTCTTTTGTGTATTTCATGATGCTGATATATGTAGATATAATGTGATTTTGAATCTTAGCTTCTGTAAGCAATTTTGGATACCTCATGTTTGTTTTGCAAAGTGATGAATACAAACCAGTATGATGAACAGATAAACTTGCCCCACTCCTAACTCCACGCAACTAGTAAGATGCGAGGGCTTATCACCAAGAGTCAAGAAGGGCACAAGTTATGAAATGTGCTAAAATGATAGTGATGAAAGACAGACAAAGCTTTGGTGGAACCAAATTGGAAGCTACAAGCTTACTCTACCCGAGTGACTTCATAGTTTAGAATGCAACTTGCTTTGCAGTTTATCCAGACTTAGACCCGTAGATGGCCACATAGTAGACAAAATCTGGGTTTTTAGGATTTTAACTCTTTTGGGATTTTGAACATCTGATTCATTTGTTTTTAACTCAAAGTTTGAAAGTTTGAATTGTTTGCGTATGACCATTTGCATTTATTTTTCAAGAGGACCCCCTACACTTTGCCCCACGCTACTAGTAAGAAGTGTGGGTTTATCACCATGGGCAAGGCATAGGTGAGTAAGGGCATTTCCTCCTTTCCCAACCCTACGTCACTAGTAAGAGACGTAAGCTCATCACCAAAGGTCAGGTGGGGCAAGGAAATGTGAAAATTAAAATTTTCTGCTTTGATCAACGTTTGACTTGTTTATTTGAGTAAAATGTCAGTATGTGCTTATTTCCAAAGAGATATGCATACGGGATAGATGTGACACCATGAAGCTTCTAGAATAGACCATAGGTAAGACACCTATCCTAAGAAGAAATCAAAGCGAGAATAGACTTTTAGATCTTGGTATGGTTACCGTTAAGACTTTGTCACGTCTAGCTTTATTTGATAAAATGATTCCGAGATAATTTGATGATATCATGAAAATGGAGAGGTATGATTAAAGAGTTTATGCCAACAACATCATGAGTTTGTAATGAATTGCTTTGAGAATAGATTCCTTGATCACCATTTATGTAAGAAACAAGTGGACAAAATGATCTTAATCTATATGAAGATGCAATGTAAATATATATAAGTAGTGCTAGTTGCTTATGCGTAGAAACGCTTGAGGTGCAGGGAATTGATTGTTTTGCCAAATTCCTCACCTTCTAGCGTACATAAGAGGTATGCACCATTTCCATAGTCCTTCATGACTCGGTATGGGCCCAACCATTTGGGCCGAATTTCCTTCCTTCGCCGGTCTTCTTGTCGATCCGGCTGTCTAGCCTTAGAACTAGATCACCTTCGTATATGTCACGTTCATAGACCTTCTTGTTGTACTGCCGGCACATCCGGTCAGCATAGATTCTATGTCACTGTTCAGCATCTAACCTAGTTTCATCTAGGCTTTCTAGTTGGGAAAGACGTGCTTCTCTCTCGTAAGCGCCTTCATCCACCTTGTAATGAAATGTGAGACCGGGTATTTCAACCTCGAGTGGGAGAACCGCCTCCGCCTCGAATACTAGTGAAAAAGGAGTTGCCCCATTGGTGTTCTTATTGAGGTTCGGGGGCCCATAAGGCCGGATATAACTTCAAATGCCAATCTCGTTTGTTTTCTTTCGCCATTTTAAGGAGAATGGATTTTAGCGTTTTATTCGTCACTTCACTGGCCCGTTGGCTTCGAGGGTAATACAAGGATTCCGTATGATGGCTATCTTAAACTTATCGTGCATAGTTCGTGAACCTCTTCATTCTTAAATATGTTCCATTATCGAGAGATAATGATTTGCAGGATACCATACCTATAAATGATTTGGTTTAGAATGAACTTGGCGATTACAAACTGTGTATGAGTAAGAGGCATAGCCTCTACCCATTTGGTAAAATATTCAAAGTGGCCGTGATTATAAAATTATGGCCATCTCGTGGATGAGGGAGATAATTTCCTATTAAGTCTAGACCCCACATAGAAAAGGGCCATGGAGTAGCAATTGGTCAGAGCTCAGGCCGGCATGTGGATCTCATGGGAGAACTCTTGGCATTTATGACACTTGCGCGACAAACTCTATTGTGTCATGTTCTAGAGTGGGCTAGAAATAGCCCATTCGATGTATTTTTCGAGTGGTGGCATGGCCACCGAAGTGACCTCCACATATTCCATTGTGGGATTCATGGAGAATCTTCTTGATTCTTCGTGTCGACATCATCATCTTAGGAGCATTCCATCGAATGCTTTTCGGTAGAGTACTTGCTCTATGATGACGTATTTGGCTGCAATAATACGTAACCGCTTCTTTGTTGTGGTGTAGCTCCTTCTGGGTACGTATGGTCCATGATATAATTAATGATATTAGTGTACCAAAGACACTCAAAGATAGAGGGTCGGGTTTCGATGTAGTATACGCATTCATCTGGGAAATCTAAATCTACTAGATCACCTCCATCTAATGGGTTATCAGCTAACCAATCCACAATGATTTGTCCCTTAACCGACTTCTAATTTACAAATGTTAATTCGAATTCTCCCATTAAGGTTATAAAACGTCCACCCTTTTAAACAAGGACCCTTGTGTGAGGAAAGTTCGTACATGGTCTGCTTTTACCATGACCCTTGTTTCTTGATTTAACATATAATGTCTTAAGCGTTTGGTTGCAAAGACTATGGTGAAACATTCTCATTCTCGCTTGTGTATAGCATGTTTCATAGTCGAGCAAAGTGTTCGACTAATGAAATAAATCACGTGTTCTCTCTTGTCATCGTCCTCTTGGGCCAACATACAAGCTAATGAGACATTGGTAGCTCGTGAGTATAAAATTAACGGGTGATCTAGCTTAGGTGGCATTAGCGTAGGTGGTGACAACAAGAAATGCTTAATCTGCATCAAAGCTTCATTGCATAGTCCTTCGATCCAATAAATGCTATAATCCTTCTTGAGTAAATTGTTGATTGGATGAATGGCGAAGCTTAAGTCCGGATAAATCTTCGGATTACACCCAAATTTCTGAGAAATTACCTGATTCCAGATTCATCCGAAGGTGGAACCATTTCGAGGACAGCCCGAATTTTGGTTGGGTCAACATCTATTCCTCGTGACGATATGATGTAACCTAGGAGCTTTCCTCCTGTTACACCAAAGACGCATTTCTCTGGATTTAGTGTGACTCCGTATTCTATTAGACGTGAAAGAATGATGCGAGTACTTCCGATGGTGACAACGCTTCTTTGCTTTAGCCAACAAGTCATCTAAATAGATTCCATGATTTTATGAATTAAATCGTGGAATATATATGTCATAGCTCACTGGTATGTAGCTCTAGCGTTTTGAGGCCAAATGGCATAACAACGTAAAATAGGTTCCCAAGGAGTTATAAATGTGGTTTTAGCTTGATCTTGCTCGATATTTTTATTTGATTATATCCCGAGAATCCATCCATGAGAGACAAAATTTAAACCCTACTTGTTGTCATCAACAATGAAATCAATAGATGGCAATGGGAAGTCGCCCTTAGGACATGCTTTGTTGATGTCTCGGAAATCTATGCAGATGCATATCTTTCCATTCTTCTTGAGAACGGAAACGATGTTAGATACCCATTAGAGTAGTCGATTGGTTTTATGAACCCTACCTGGATGAGTTTCATTATCTCCTCCTTTACCATGAGAGCTACCTTGGGTTTCATGGGTCTCGATTTTTGTTTAACTGGTTTTACATCGACTTAGTGATGAGGTTGTGTACCACGATGTGGGGTGCGACACTGTCATCTCCTTATAATTAAATGCAAACACCTTCTGATGTTCTTTGAGGATCCGAGTATGTATTTCTACTTCTTCTGGGGTTAACGAGGATCCTAGTTTCAAAATTCTTGGTTCATCTTCTCGCTTCGATGTTGACATCGATTGTTTCTTTGATCAAAGAGGCATTACCCTCTTCAAACTCAAAGTGGTGTTGGGGTTAAATCCAAATCATCCCCATTTTCTTCTCGCGATATGCTAGGTTCCACTTGTGAGGGAAAACTCATCATGGGATTTTCAAAATAGGAAGACGAATGTGGAATTAAGGACAAATCTAGCATATGATAGGAGAGATGTAATGCCGCATAGGCGTTTAAGTAATCCAAAGTGGCCATATCACTATCAACATGGTCTGGGGTGGTAGATTCACTTCCGCTTAAAGGGAATTTGTCATTGTTCTTATCAATGGTTCATTACGAATGGACACCATGAAATGGGTATCCTCTAACTCATGGCTTGGAGTAAACGCGATGTGAAGTTGCTATTGAATCGGCGAGAAGATTTTTCTCTCATAGGATTGCTTCAATGGATATGAAGTTAAACGCCTTGCTTAAATCTAATACAAAGCATTTTTGTAAAGTCGCAAGTGTTCGGCTTCTGGTTTCGTATACTTCGAAACTTGGTTTTCTACTAATTGCGAGTCTCCTAAGACTATGATGTTATCAACACCAATTCTCTTGGCTAGGGTGAGGCCAAGGAGGAGGGCTTCGACTCAAAGACCATTGTTTGTGCATTCAAAATTTAGCTTAAAGGAAAATGGTAGGACTTTCTCTTCCAAAGAAAGTAAGAATTATACCCCCCCCACTCCATAATGGCATTTAGCTCCATCAAAATGGAGAGTCCAATACTTAGCTGGGAGTATAGATGTTGGGGTATCTAGCTGCGTTTGCGCACTCCACTTCTACCATGCAGAGATCTTCTGCTGGAAGGGAACCAACACCTAGGGAATATCCTATGCCTACTGAATCAAATGGTAAAAACATTGGTTGATCTTGTTCTATTAACTCAACGATTTTTGCAGTAGTCCCTAATGATACCGTTTCTATAGTGTTAGCCTTATCTTTGGGGGTTGGGGTTGTTTTGGTTATGCTGATAGTTTCAAGATCCGTTGTAGGTACCAACTTCTCCTCTGGTTTTGCGTCAGTGGGTTTATTAAGTTGGTTTGTTGGTAGTTCAAATTCCGAGTGCACACCTGGTCTTTTCTTTAAGTCAGCTAGGTGTATATCGAAGGTTTTGATCGCCTTTAGCTACAAACACCTTTCCTAGATGCAAGAATCTTACTTCTTGGAATAACGTAGAAGGAATTGCCTTCATTCGTGTATCCATGGTCGGCCAGGATCATATTATAATTAGTTTCCGATCTATAATATAAAACTCAATCAGATTGTTTTGGGTCCTAAGGGACCTAGGTAGTATTATGGTTCCTATCGAAGTGGCTTTAAGGCTATCATAGCCTCTCAATGTATTTCGAGTGGTGGAACAATTTGTTCCCCCATATCCTAGTTTTTGGAGGAAAGAGAAGGGGACTATGTTAATCGCGGCCCCATCATCAACCATTGCCCGCTTTACGTAGTTATTATAAACCCGTACTTGTAAGTGTAAGGTTGGATCGCCTCGGCATGCGATCTCAAAGATCTCGTAGGCATTTTACTTATTTCGAATATGAATTCGACATCCTTGTCTAGCTGCCCTGGAGGATGAACATCAAAGTCTACATGATTTACCTGTGTTTCAGGAGGTGGAGTGATATTAATTAAATGATCTAAAACCAATGCTTCTAAAAGAGCAGCCTCACAGGGGTAGGAGAGTTCTTTAGTAAGTCCAAAAATGAAATATGCGAGAAGGTTTTTGTTAGATTATTAATTAAATAATAGACACCCACCGGATTTGCTACGATTTGTTGGATGTCATCCATTTCTCGGCAGTGGTTTGGATTTTAGTTGAGAGAAATACTCTCATGTTCTTGTTATAGCTTCGATGGGTAATTCAAAGTCTAACTCCACCAAACCGACTATCTTGGGTCTCGGTTGATTTCCTAATCAGTGGTGCAATCGATGAATTTAGTGAAGTCGAGGCTTCATGATCATTGCTTCTCGTGTTGCTCCCTTATTTGTCCCGGCTTGGATTTAGTCTGTTATTATCATGATTTGGGATTGAATCGTTAAAGATCTTGAGGGGAGCATTCTCGAGGGGAAACTGCTTCACGAGCGTGCTTGAGGTGGCGACACAGATCCGCCAAAAATAAATCTGTGAAGAACTATCTTTGTTCTTCTGGAAAACGTTGCATGAATTTATTGTAGTCACGGCACGTTCTGGTATCATGACCTCGAATCTTGTGGAAACCACAATATGAATTGGGATTGTAATTCCTGGTTTGTTGGTTTGGTGTATATTGTGGCCTAAAATTCTGATCAAACTATTGCCTATTAGGATTAAAGTTTTGCATTTGTTGTTTCTGGCTTTGGTTTTGATAACCAAATGAGTTTTGGCTTGGCCCTTGGATGGGATTTCACCATTGTTGTTGTTGTGGATGGTTAAAATCCACTGTATTGACTGTCGGGTAAAGTTGTTGTTTCGTTGGTTGTTTACTTGTGATGGAGTATCGACAACATTTACCTTCGGGGGCTGGTCACTCTCCATCCGTTGTTACACCCCAATTTTTGTTAAGGATTTTAGGTCCTTGATTTCCATTTGTGGTAGTGGGATAATTTGTAGTATTCTCGATCAAAGGCGATTAACCTCCCGCTTGTTCCATATGTTTTCATGACCACTATCAATCGTGGCTTGATCTATTCAAGAGCACTCTCCAAGACTTCATCGTAAGTTCGTATTGGGAACTTCTCGACTTCTTCCTTCACTTCTCTCGCTAAGCGAAGGAAGGAATAAATCACATAGTTCCATTTGATCCATGTTCGAGCACTTGCCGAGGAATAAAGGACTCGTACGCCACCTTTGGATGAAATTGGCGGCATGTTCGTTATGTTCTTGTTTGATGTGTAAGAACTCCCGATTCCCGTTCTCTTAATAGTTTGTTCTTGTCAAATGCCTTAATGAACTCTAATACGAGTTGTTTAAATGAATGGATGGAAGCCTCGTGTATTCTATAATACCATTCGAGAGCAATGCCTTCCAAAGTTTTGGGAATATTTTGGCAACGACTCCATCCTAAGGGAGTAGTTCACGTATGGTCAGAATGCGTAAGCTTTGATATGTGCGTTTGATCTCCCTCACCTTTGTACTTGGGTAAATCGAAGGGGTCTTGGAAGCATGACGCTCATATGGTGAAGTCTAAGGGCTCTTTTAGATATTCTCGAATAAGTCCCTATCACATAGGTTTCACCATTGATGGTGTCTATTGAGGAAGTGGTGGTGGGATGGGTTGCTGATATGGCGCAAAGCATATGCGTTGGCAGGGACGTAAGGAAGCCCCCTGTGTTTGAGCAAACATGCCGGGGAGGAGAACATATCCCCTTGTGGTGATTTAGAGTACATGTTTAAGTATGACAGGTATTGTCGAGGAATGGATTGTTTGATACTAGACCGGAGGAATGGTGTTAGAGACGATGGGCCTAGTTGGCGTTAATTGTGGATACTAAGAGGTGGCATGCCTAACGTGCCTACTCCCGTGAGGAGATCTACTTGGCTAGGATAGCGTGGAGGATAAGAACTCCTGCTTGCATGAATTGAGAATTTTGACTTGCTTGAGCAAGTTCTAACCCTCTCACTTTTTCTACTAACGTTGAAATGACTTCATTTGGTGAAGTCAAGATATTCTGCCTTGGTGTTGTTTGTTGTATACCATGGTTTTGTATAGGCATGTGATATCCTGCTATGAACCGATCGCTGTCCCGCCAAGCTTCTCTCCGAGAGTATTTCCTATATGACGTGGTATGGAGGTATTTTCCGAAAAGAGACCTCGGTTGTGTTTGTAAACTCCCACAGTGGGTACATACCTCCGAGAGCGTTTTCATTCCCGGATAACGTATTGACTGCTCATCATCTAAACCGGTATGGGTCCGATTGTCTACTAATTTGTGGTTTAAGCAAGCACTCGAGGAGATGAACCAGATTCTCTCGTGATGAAGGCTCTGTTTCGCTTGCGCAGCGAGTTGTTCCAACTCCTCAGTTTGAAAAGATGAGTTATATCTGATTCTTGGAGTTTGTGTTGACAACTGATTAGTTGAATAGTTGTCACCCCACATTGAGAGCGAGGGTGATGATTGTCTATTCTGTTGGGCGTAGTATGCCTCAAGACCCAAGAGGGGTCTGCCATATGCATCGAATCCCGACATATTCGGGGGGTATATGAATACCCGCAGAATAATGGGAAGGAGCGAAGGTGATTGTGAAAGACAATAAGGGGGAAAACGTATACTAATATGGAAGAACACGTAATAATATGACTCCTGGACGAGAAAGTAGGAAGTTTACGCTGATTTATCGATTTTGTTTGTTTCACGTCGGGTTCACCAATTTTGTTGGTGAAGTTGATGTGAAGGCTAATGAGGTACAGAAGGTGAAACAGTTGTTTGTTTCACGTCGGGTTCACCAATTTTGTTGGTGAAGCTGATGTGAAGGCTAATGAGGTACAAAAGGTGAAACAGTTTGTTTGTTTCACGTCGGGTTCACCATATTTTTTTGTGAAGTTGATGTGAAGGATAATGAGGTATAGAAGGTGAAACAGCTTGTTTATTTCACGCCGGGTTCACCAATTTTGACGCCTGCAAAAGTGACAAGTGAGCGTGGGAATCTACAAGTAACCTTCCGTGTACCCGACCTCCCGAGGTCGTGCCGAGACAAATGGTGGGGATGGAATATGTGTGAGGATATAGAAAGACTAGTTGGGCAATCTAATGTCTTCAATATGCACTAGTGGAATTTGTGAATCTAAGGCAAAGAAGGCCCTTCTAACTCGAATCGGTGTGATAGATCGATCGGCAAGGATGACTGCTCGAAGGCTCCAATCAATATCGAGCTCTGGCGTGATTCGATCTATGGGTTGTGGAATACGTGGAAAATGACTTGGGATAGTTTCGTATATGTCTCCAGATAAGGTCATATGGTGGGTGATGACTACAATCGACTCTACGGACGATTCTCTGGCCTAGTCCAGAATTCTCTAGCTTTGTTAGCCGCTGTATCTAGTAAGGATAGTTGTTCGACGATGGCGGGTGGAAGTGGGGTATATCTGAATACTAACGTGCGTAGACTAGTGTCTATATCAGATTGACTTATGGATTTGTTAGGTTGCGGGATTTGTGGATCACAGCCGTAGATTCTTGGTTGTTGCGGTCCTGCTATGGTCATGTATGAAATCAAGTCCTAATCCCTAGATCCAATAATCATATGCTTTCTCAACTTCTATATTTAGGATTAACAACCGTGTGATCTTCTCGAGTACCTCACATGCATTCTTACGCAACCTGGATTCTTAGGCCGGTATCTATATCTAGAAGAGTGTCTCTCGTATCCGGGTCATGGGACCAAAGGATCACAACCAAAGGTTTGTTCTCTTCGAACCCTTCTACAATCATGTGAATGTTTGCCTAGGGTAATTTGTAGTTCGGTTGATTTGACCAAACGTGTGTGCTTGGTCATCTTCTATATTTAATCCCCTCAACCGAGAGCCGATCAATTGTAAATCTGTTGTTGTTTGGAAGACTTGATCCCGAGATTTTGATCTATGTCAACTATTGTCGTGACGAGGTTGGGCCGAGGCACAATTGGCTCAAATATGTATTCCCCGGCTCCTAGGTCCCGTGATTGTCATACAAAACAATAATGTAAATCTAACTCGCAAAAAAAGAAAATTTTTAACTACGTGGAATAAATCTAAAACATATATATAACTTCTATTTTTCTCGAGAAACTTTTTTAAGAATTTTAAGAAAAGCAGCCTATTTAAACTTATCTAGAATTTGACAACTAAGATAAAACTTAAAACAAACAAAATAACCGAGTGTAGTTATTTGTCTGTGCAATTTGTAGATCTATTCTAAATAATGAAATAACTTGCTTAATCTATTTGCCAGACTTTCGATCCTACCTCAGAAGTGAGGAATGAATCATAGTTTCTCAGAAACTATCAATCCCCACAGCTTCCCTGGCAATATCGAAAGTAAAATTAACTGAAAAGAAGTGATTATCTACTCTATTTGATATATTTCTAACTTTAGAACTTTGAAAGCTAGAACCCGGATTTCGCAAAACAAAGGGCGATCCAATGGTGTGTGTGATCTTGTCCCCTCAAAGCAGATCTCCTCATTCCTTTTGTGTTCACGTGAATCCAAAAGCGTGTAATGCTAGCATCAACGGAAGTAGATTTTGGGACAAAGGCAGCTGTAATGCAGATCAATATAATGCGAGTAGAGAGGGATAGCGCAAGAGTACAGAGCTTGGCTTATGCAATTCCTAATGCGGATTTATTGCATGAGTCATGCAACATAAAGTGTCCAACTCAAACTATCCTGTTTGAGGAGCAAAACCTGCAACTTTAATGGCTTCCTAAGCTATTCTACTCTAATGGATTGGATAAAACAACAACACTCACAGACAAGATGGATTTGTGGCTTACCAACAGCTGAACAATGCTAACTAAGCATACAAAGGAATGAAACTATGGCTTCTAAACAAAATAATAGACTGAACTATGAAAATGAGAGCATGAAAAGTGAATGAGGGGCCAAACCATTTTCTTGAGCACAAGCCATTTATTTATAGCTTTTCATTCACCCAAAGATCAAAACCAAACTGAACTCTAAAACTATAAACAATGGCCAAACACTATTCCAGGGGACCAAAAACATAAATGCAAGCCCAAGTCGGCAAGGAAAGCTGGTGAAACGTTGATTTTTACGTGAGTCGCGTTAAAACACTTTCTGGAAAATGTGTAAAGGACCGCCGCTCTGAGTAGGGTGGCGGTTACAGGACCGCCACCCTGATCAGGGCGGCGGTCACGAGACCGCCGCCCATGCAGGGCGGCGGTTTCATCACTGAAGAGCAAAAGGCCAAGAAAAGAGGGGAAAAGGGAAAAAAAGCACGCGGGGGCTAAGCGGGGCATGCGGGATGTTAACGCATACTTGGAGATCTTTTCCGGATTCCCGAACACCTCGAGAGACTCGTATCATCATCAGGGCACTTGTCACGTTGTTCGGCAAAGCAAAGACTTACAATTTTGGGTACGCACATATTGCCTCGAGAAGCGTTTAGCCATGAAGAGGCGTAAAATGGTGGGTCCGAGTATGGCAAGTCCCAAATGGGAAGTTAGAAGTTATACCTTACACGTCCGTGTGTTGAAATGACGCCATCCAAAATTCCCGCTACCTGCAAAATGAAAAGAGAACTCAAGTGCAGATAGATACAATAGTTTGAAAAATAAACGCTAAGAATAACAGGGAATGAGAACATACCATTTGTGCGGGGATAGGAACTTACCTCCATCAACACTCCAAACCTATGAAAAGTCATTTTTAAAACGAAACAGAGTGCTATATGTATGAAAGTGGGCCCATTTTCCTATTCATTTGCGCGAGTTGATTTGGTTGATTTTGAGCTCGGGACCCACTATGAAGGTTTCTTGCGTGAGTAGAGTCAAACATCCGGACAATGAGATAGTGATCATGCCTCCACGTGCGGAACACCGCCTCGCCGATCACAAAGTTAGTTTTCTTCAATTTATTGTTTTTACCCCTTAAATTTGAAATGCTAAATTCTTTACAATGGGGGTCATTTTTGAAAATGCTAGTGTTAAAAGGTCCACCTAGGGGGGGCGCCTACTGGGTAGGCTCTTTTTTTAGGTTAAATGGCCATTTTTGCACTTTTAGGCCTTTTTAGGTTAAAACCCGCGTGGGTTTTGGACCACGACCGCCGCCTTGGCTGGTGGTGGCGGTTACATGACCGCCGCCTGCTCAGTCGGGTGGTTACATGACCGCCACCTTTAAGGTGAAGGTTACAAAACCACCTCCCTGCTCGTGGCGCGCTTTTGCACGTAATGTAAAAAAAGAACCTGTTTTTGAGGTTGTGTTTGTATTTTTAGCATTTCTACGTGCTTTTATGACTTTCTCAAGATTTGCACTGGATGCTAACTTACTTTGTTTTGTGTGTTTTTGGGTGTATGCAGTGAGAGAGGAGTACATCCGATGGAGCAGAGAGAGGGAGTGTGATTAGCTCCTGTGAGTACTGGATGCCCTCTCACAGATGAGGAGGACACACTTCGAGGGTGGCATACTTCATATCACGCGTGCCCCATGTTGCACCATCTAGTCACATCCTTTGTGACTTATTCTCTTATCGGGATGGAGATCGAACACACCTTCCGATCGCTGTGGGTCCGTGGTGAGTGGACCATTACATCGAGGATGTCTACCGCATTTTGGGGTCCCGATCATCGGGAGGTGACTCACTTTAGAGACAAAGAGCTCACGGGCACAAATTGCACAAAGGGGTGACATATATGGGAGATGCAATCATCTCCACTGGTCAAGAAGGGGTGAGAGTTCGATCCATTCCTTCTTTTCCTATCCCCTTGCTTCACAAAGCCATCATGGGGATCCTTGCCTCGAGATTGATCGGGGACAAGGGAGGGGACACATTGTTATATTGCTGGGCCCCCATTATTACACAGATAGAGGGGCATGGCCGGATATACGCTTGGGGTACAGATATTCTTGGGACCACCTACCATGATCTATACAGGGTGGTCCATTTACAGGGGGTAATACCGAGCCACCCGAATCTAGTCATGAGTTGGGTTTATGAGCATTTCATCCCTTATGGCAGGGGTGTGGAGGTGGCAGATCCCGGGCCTGTGAGGGCAGCTAGATGGATGGACATGTCGGTGCTTAGAGCACCTCATCGCCCGGGCTTGCCTCCCGACTACCGCCGATATGGAGGCGACACCATACCAGCTCATGGCCGGCATATGGGGTGAGGAGACTTACCTTGATCTCCCGCTCCACCACAGGCAACTTATCGATCGAGTGGGACGAGTGGAGGTGCACCCTTTTGGCCGGGTTACTCTCAGTTTGGCCTACCATATACGGGTATGCTTCCCCAGTGGCGCCACCTATAAATCAGCCCGTGAGGCTGAGAGGGGGCCTGTGAGGCCGAGGTTGGATAGTGATTACTCCCGACATTCCCATCAGAGCTGGGAGGATAGTTCGTGCTAGAGGGAGAGCCGATGGTGCGCCTCAGCACCTTTACTTTGGATTGCCGGGTCCCGCCCATAGCAAGATGACCCTATAGAGGTAGACTCCGAGTCCGAGGAATTTACTGGGGAGACAGAGGAGGAGAGACAAAGTGATCTCGAGTGGCATGACACTCGTGATATCATACAGCAGTAGAGAGGGCCGAGCAGAGAGCATGAGAGGGATACTCTAGTTTCGTAGAGGAGCCACTTTCCCAGGGCCATGGTGGAGAGGATGAGTCCATATTTGGTGACACGTTGCCCTTCCACAGAGCAGCCCCTCGGGCAAATGCGCATCCGCGGTAGGTGCTCACCCCAAATGACCCATCCCGAGGCCCGTGATCCGAGTAAGTTACCCTTTCTCCCTTTTAATGTTTATTTGTAGGCTCTCCTTAGTTGTTATCTTGTATCTTTTAGTTTCTTGTTTAGTTTCTAATTCGTTTTCTCCTTTGTTTGTAGAGACTGTTGATGAGTGGCGGGATTTGATCCGCAGGGTATGTACTGATTCCCTGATGATCCCCATGGATAGGACCCGTGCAGAGCTGTCCGTAGATGCTGGGGAGCCTTCAGCAGCCGGTAGGCATACCGACATCTTTGCTCCAGTCTGGCATGTGGCCAGGATGGTGTCGACCCTTCGCACCGAGCTAGCGGGGTACAGGACGGCTGAGCACCTCATGAGGAGCCATTCTCGTGTGAGACATGCGGCTGCCCCTGGGACCCCGAGCCCTTCGTACATTCGCAGCGCCGGCAGTAGCCGAGTCCTAAGCGTGGGCGTGCACCTTCGAGGGGTCTCGTAGGGATTGAGAAGCCACTGCTCTCATAGATTTTGTTTTATTATTCTTTTTCTATATCACTGCTCTTTAAGCGTTTTGACCATGCCTAGTGCATGATGGCATTGTATATAAACATTGATTATTTATATATACGCATTCGCTTTTGGATCAAAATCTCTTGTCACTCATGGTTTCCTTTCTATTTCCATCTTCTTTGTGTATACTACGATGTATGTTTATATGCTTTTTAGAATGTATGCAATGGAGAACAAATGATGCAAATGTTTGTTTCTTTTGTGTATTTCATGATGCTGATATATGTAGATATAATGTGATTTTGAATCTTAGCTTCTGTAAGCAATTTTGGATACCTCATGTTTGTTTTGCAGAGTGATGAATATAACTAGTATGATGAACATATTAACTTGCCCCACTCCTAACTCCACGCAACTAGTAAGATGCGAGGGCTTATCACCAAGAGCCAAGAAGGGCGCAAGTTATGAAATGTGGTGAAATGATAGTGATGAAAGACAGACAAAGCTTTGGTGGAACCAAATTGGAAGCTACAAGCTTACTCTACCCGAGTGACTTCATAGTTTAGAATGCAACTTGCTTTGCGGTTTATCCAGACTTAGACCCGTAGATGGCCACATAGTAGACAAAATTTGGGTTTTTAGGATTTTAACTCTTTCGGATTTTGAACATCCGTTTCATTTGTTTTTGACTCAAAGTTTGAAAGTTTGAATTGTTTGCGTATGACCATTTGCATTTATTTGTCAAGAGGACCCCCTACACTTTGCCCCACGCTACTAGTAAGAAGCGTGGGTTTATCACCGTGGGCAAGGCATAGGCGAGTAAGGGCATTTCCATCCTTTCCCAACCCTACGTCACTAGTAAGAGACGCAAGCTCATCACCAAAGGTTGGTGGGGCAAGGAAATGTGTAAAATTAAAATTTTCTTGTTTGATCAATGTTTGACTTGTTTATTTGAGTAAAATGTCAGTATGTGCTTATTTCCAAAGAGATATGCATATGGGATAGATGTGACACCATGAAGCTTCTAGAACAGACCATAGGCAAGACACCTATCCTAAGAAGAAATCAAAGTGAGAATAGACTTACAGATCTTGGTATGGTTACCATTAAGACTTTGTCATGTCTAGCTTTATTTGATAAAATGATTCCGAGATAATTTGATGATATCATGAAAATGGAGAGGTATGATTAAAGAGTTTATGCCAACAACATCATGAGTTTGTAATGAATTGCTTTGAGAATAGATTCCTTGATCACCATTTATGTAAGGAACAGGTGGACAAAATGATCTTAATCTATATGAAGATGCAATGTAAATATATATAAGTAGTGCTAGTTGCTTATGCGTAGAAACGCTTGAGGTGCAGGGAATTGACTGTTTCGCCAAATTCCTCACCTTCTAGCGTACATAAGAGGTATGCACCATTTCCATAGTCCTTCATGACTCGGTATGGGCCCAACCATTTGGGCCGGAATTTCCTTCCTTCGCCGGTCTTCTTTGTCGATCCTCTGCCTAGCCTTAGAACTAGATCACCTTCGTATATATGTCGCGCTCATAGACCTTCTTGTTGTACTACCAACATCCGGTCAAGATAGATTCTATGTCACCTGCTCAAGATCTAACCTAGTTTCATCTAGGCTTTCTAGTTAGGGAAAGACGTGCTTCTCTCAGTAAGCATCTTCATCCAGATTCCTTGTAATGAAATGCGGAGACTGGGTATTTCAACCTCGAGTGGGAGAACCGCCTCGCCCGAATACTAGTGAAAAAGGAGTTGCCCCCATTGGTGTTCTTATTGAGGTTCTATGGGCCCATAAGGCCGGATATAACTTCAAATGCCAATCTCATTTATTTTCTTTCACCGCTTTAAGGAGAATGGCTTTTAGCATTTTATTCGTCGCCACTTTCACCGTCCGTCATTGCTTGAGGGTAATACAAGGAAGCCGTATGATGGCTTATCTTAAACTTATCAGCATAGTTCGTGAACCTCTTCATTCTTAAAAGAAGTTCCATTATCGAGATAATGATTTATGGGATACCATACCTCGCAAATGATTTGGTTTAGAATGAACTTGGCGATTACAGGTAACTGTGCATGTAGTAAGAGGCATAGCCTCTACCCATTTGGTAAAATATTCAGTGGCCGTGATTATAAAATTATGGCCATCTGTGGATGAGGGAGAGAATTTCCCTATT
Organism: Taxus wallichiana var. yunnanensis; assembly: GCA_018340775.1. Lineage (NCBI taxonomy): Eukaryota > Viridiplantae > Streptophyta > Pinopsida > Cupressales > Taxaceae > Taxus > Taxus wallichiana. The sequence goes on along the minus strand of CM031236.1, from coordinate 686,379,440 downwards.
AAGTCTAGACCCCATGTAGAAAAGGGCCATGGAGTAGCAATTGGTTGTAGAGCTTGTGCCGGCATGTGGATCTCATGGGAGAATTCTTGGCACTTATGACACCTGCGTACAAACTCTATTGCGTCATGTTCTAGAGTGGGCCAGAAATAGCCCATTCGATGTATTTTTCGAGTGGTGGCATGGCCACCGAAGTGGCCTCCACATATTCCACTGTGGGATTCATGGAGAATCTTCTTGGATTCTTCTGTGTCGACACATCTTAGGAGCATTCCATCGAATGCTTTTCGGTAGAGTACTTGCTCTATGATGACGTATTTGGCTGCAATAATACGTAACCGTCTTCTTTGTTGTGGTGTAGCTCCTTCTGGGTACGTATGGTCCATGATATAATTAATGATATCAGTGTACCAAGGACACTCAGAGATAGAGGGTCGGGTTTCGATGTAGTATACGCACTCATCTGGAAAATCTAAATCTACTAGATCGCCTCCATCTAATGGGTTATCAGCTAACCAATCCGCAATGATTTGTCCCTTAACCGACTTCTGATTTACAAATGTTAATTCGAATTCTCCCATTAAGGTTATAAAACGTCCAACCTTTTTAGACAAGGACCCTTGTGTGAGGAAAGTTCGTAAATGGTCTGTTTTTACCATGACCCTTGTTTCTTGATTTAACATATAATGTCTTAAGCGTTTGGTTGCAAAGACTATGGCGAGACATTCTCATTCTGCTTGTGTATAGCATGTTTCATAGTCGAGCAATGTTCGGCTAATGAAATAAATCACGTGTTCTCTCTTGTCATCGTCCTCTTGGGCCAACATACAAGCTAACGAGACATTGGTAGCTCGTGAGTATAAAATTAATGGGTGATCTAGCTTAGGTGGCATTAGCGTAGGTGGTGACAACAAGAAACGCTTAACCGCATCAAAAGCTTCATCATAGCCTCCTCCCAATCAATGCTATAATCCTTCTTGAGTAAATTGTTGATTGGATGAATGGCGAAGCTTAAGTCCGGGATAAATCTTCGGATTGCACCCAACTTTCCGAGAAATGACCTGATTCCAGATTCATCCGAAGGTGGAACCATTTCGAGGACAGCCCGAATTTTGGTTGATCAACATCTATTCCTCGTGACGATATGATGTAACCTAGGAGCTTTCCTCCTGTTACACCAAAGATGCATTTCTCTGGATTTAGTGTGACTCCGTATTCTATTAGACGTGAAAGAATGACGCGAGTACTTCCGGATGGTCACAACGCTTCTTGGCCTTAGCCAACAAGTCATCTACATAGGATTCCATGATTTTATGAATTAAATCGTGGAATATATATGTCATAGCTCACTGGTATGTAGCACTAGCATTCTTGAGGCCAAATGGCATAACAACATAATAATAATAGGTTCCCAAGGAGTTATAAACGTGGTTTTAGCTTGATCTTGCTCAAATATTCCTATTTGATTATATCCCGAGAATCCATCCATGAGAGACAAAAGTTCAAACCCTAAATATCAGATCAACAATGACATCAATAGATGGCAATGGGAAGTCGTCCTTAGGACATGCTTTGTTGATGTCTCGAAATCTATGTAGATGTGTATCTTTCCATTCTTCTTGAGAACGGGAACGATGTTAGATACCCATTGGGAGTAGTCGATTGGTTTGATGAACCCTACTTGAGGAGTTTCATTACCTCCTCCTTACCATGAGAGCTACCTTGGGTTTCATGGGTCTCGATTTTTGTTTAACCGGTTTTGCATCATACTTAGTGATGAGGTTATGTACCACGATGTGGGGTGCGACACGCCTGTCATCTCCTTATAATTAAATGCAAATGCCTTCTGATGTTCTTTGAGGATCCGAGTATGTATTTCTACTTCTTCTCAGGTTAACGAGGATCCTAGTTTCAAAATTCTTTGTTCATCTTCCGTTCCGATGTTGACATCGATTGTTTCTTCGATCAAAGAGGCGTTACCCTCTTCAAACTCAAAGCTGGTGTTAAATCCAAATCATCCCCATTTTCTACTCACAGATATGCTAGGTTCCACTTGTGAGGGAAAATCCATCATGGGATTTCCGAAGTAGGAAGACGAATGTGGAATTAAGGACAAATCTAGCATATGATAGAGAGATGTAATGCCGCATAGGCGTTTAAGTAATCCAAAGTGGCCATATCACTATCAACATGGTCTGGGGTGGTAGATTCACTTCCGCTTGAAAGGGGATTTGTCATTGTTCTTATCAATGGTTCATTACGAATGGACACCGTGAAATGGGTATCCTCTAACTCATGGCTTGGAGTAAAACGTGATGCTGAAGTTGCTATTGAATCGGCGAGAAGATTTTTCTCTCGCGGGATTGCTTCAATGGATATGAAGTTAAACACCTTGCTTAAATCTAATACAGCATTTTTGTAAAGCTGCAAGTGTTCGGATTTGGTTTCGTATACTTCAAAACTTGGTTTGCCACTAATTGTGAGTCTCCTAAGACTCTGATGTTATCAACACCACCCTCTTGGCTAAGGTGAGGCCAAGGAGGAGGGCTTCGTACTCAGCGCCGTTGTTTGTGCATTCAAAATTTAGCTTAAAGGAAAATGGCAGGACTTTCTCTTCGGTGAAGTAAGAATTATACCTGCCCCCGCTCCATAATGGCATTTAGCTCCATCAAAATGGAGAGTCCAATACTTAGCTGGGAGTATAGATGTTGGGGTATCTGATGCGTTTGCGCACTCCACTTCTACCATGCAGAGATCTTCTCATTGGAAGGGAACCAACACCTAGGGAATATCCTATGCCTACTGAATCAAATGGTAAAAACATTGGTTGATCTTGTTCTATTAACTCAACGATTTTTGCAGTAGTCCCTAATGATACCGTTTCTATAGTGTTAGCCTTATCTTTGGGGGTTGGGGTTGTTTTGGTTATGCTGATAGTTTCAAGATCCGTTGTAGGTACCAACTTCTCCTCCGGTTTTGCGCGCGGGTTATTAAGTTGGTTTGTTGGAAGTTCAAATTCCGAGTGCACACCTGGTCTTTTCTTTAAGTCAGCTAGGTGTATATCGAAAGGTTTTGGATCGCCTTTGGCTACAAACACCTTTCCTAGATGCAAGAATCTTACTTCTTGGAATAACGTAGAAGGGATTGCCTTCATTTGGTGTATCCATGGTCGGCCGAGGATCATATTATAATTAGTTTCCCGATCTATAATATAAAACTCAGTCAGGATTGTTTTGGGTCCTAAGGTGACCGGTAGTATTATGGTTCCTATCGAAGTGGCTTTAAGGCTATCATAGCCTCTCAATGTATTTCGAGTGGTGGAACAGTTTGTTTCCCCATATCCTAGTTTTTGGAGGAAAGAGAAGGGGACTATGTTAACCGCAGCCCCATCATCAACCATTGCCCGTTTTACGTAGTTATTATAAACCCATACTTGTAAGTGTAAGGCTGGATCGCCTCGGCGTGCGATCTCAGCATCTGTAGGCATTTTACTTATTTCGAATATGAATTCGACATCCTTGTCTGGCTGCCCTGGAGGATGAACATCAAAGTCTACATGATTTACCTATGTTTCAGGAGGCGGAGTGATATTAATTAAATGACCTAAACCCAATGCTTCTAAAAGAGCAGCCCTGTGGGTAGGAGAGTTCTTTAGTAAGTCTAAAAATGAGATATGCGAGAAGGTTTTTGTTAGATCATTAATTAAATCATAAGCACCCACTGGCTTTGCTACGATTTGTTGGATGTTATCCATTTCTCGGCAGTGGTTTGGACTTGGTTGAGAGAAATACTCTCGTGTTCTTGTTATAGCTTCGATGGGTAATTCAGTGTCTAACTCCACCAAACTGACTATCTTGGGTCTCGGCTGATTTCCTAATTGTGGCGCAACTGATGAATTTAGTGAAGTCGAGGCTTCATGATCATTGTTTCCCATCATTGCTCCCTTGTTTGTCCCAGTTGGATTTAGTCTGTTATTATCATGATTTGGGAGTGGATCGTTAAAGATCTTGAGGGAGCATTCTCGAGGGAAACGCCTCGCGAGCGTGCTTGGTGGTGGCGACACGGGATCCGCCAAAAATAAATCTGTGAAGAACTGTCTTTGTTCTTCTGGCAAACGTTGCATGAATTTATTGTAGTCACGGCACGTTCTAGTATCATGACCTCGAATCTTGTGGAAACCACAATATGAATTGGGATTGTAATTCCTAGTTTGTTGGTTTGGTGTATATTGTGGCCTAAAATTCTCGATCAAACCGTACCTATTAGGATTAAAGTTTTGCATTTTTTGTTTCGCTTTGGTTTTGATAACCAAATGAGTTTTGGCTTGGCCTTGGATGGGATTTCTTCATTGTTGTTGTTGTTGTTGGGATTAAAATCCACCGTATTGATCGTCGGGTAAAGTTGTTGTTTCGTTGGTTGTTTACTTGTGATGGAGTATTGACAACATTTACCTTCTTGGGCTGGTCACTTACTCCATCCGTTGTTACACCCCGATTTTTGTTAAGGATTTTAGGTCCTTGATTTCCATTTGTGGTAGTGGGATAATTTGTAGTGTTCTCGATCGGGGGTGATTAACCTCCATTTGTTCCATATGTTTTGTGACCACTATCAATCGTGGCTTGATCTATTCAAGAGCACTCTCCAAGTACTTCATCGTAAGTTCGTAATGGGAACTGACTTCTTCCTTCACTTCTCTGCTAAGAGAATGAAGGAATAAATCACATAGTTCCATTTGATCCATGTTCGAGCACTTGCCGAGGAATAAAGGACTCGTACACCACCTTAGATGAAATGGGCGATAGATTCGTTATGTTCTTGTTTGATGTGTAAGAACTCCCGATTCTTGTTCTTAATAGTTTGTTCATGTCAAATGCCTTAATGAACTCTATACGACAAGTTGTTTAAATGAATGGATGGAAGCCTCACGTATTCTATAATACCAAATCCAAGAGCAATGCCTTCCAAAGTTTTGGGGAATATTTTGCAATGACTCCATCCCAAGGAGTAGTTCGCGTATGGTCAGTAGCGTAAGCTTTGATATGTGCATTTGGATCTCCCTCACCTTTGTACTTGGGTAAATCGGAAGGGGTCTTGAAGCATGACGCTTCGTATGGTGAAGTCTAAGGGCTCTTTCGATATTCTCGAATAAGTCCCTATCGTATAGGTTTCACCATCGATGGTGTCTCGCTGAGGAAGTGGTGGTGGGATGGGTTGCTGATATGGTGAAGCGATGCGTTGGCAGGGGGCATAAGGAAGCCCCTGTGTTTGAGAAAACATGCCGGGAGAGGAGAACATATCCCCTTGTGGTGATTTGGAGTACATGTTTAAGTATGACGGGGTATTGTCCAGGAATGGATTGTTTGATACTAGACCGGGAGGAATGGTGTTAGAGATGATGGGCCTAGTTGGCGTTTGTTGTGGATACTGAGGAGGCATGCCTAACGTGCCTACTCCTGTGAGGAGATCTACTTGGCTAGGATAGCGTGGAGGATTGGAAACTCCTTGCTTGCATGAATTGAGAATTTTGACTTGCTTGAGCAAGTTCTAACCCTCTCACTTTTCTACTAACGCTTGAAATGACTTCATTTGGTGAAGTCACGATATTCTCGCCTTGGTGTTGTTTGTTGTATACCATGGTTTTGATAGGCATGTGATATCCTGCTATGAACCGATCATTCTCCGCCAAGTTTCTCCGAGAGTATTTCCTATATGATGTGGTATGGAGGTATTTTCCTGAAAAGAGACCTCGGGTTGTGTTGTAAACTCCCTATAGGTGGGTACATACCCCGAGAGCGGTTTTCATTCCCTGGATAACATATCAATATTCATCATCTAAACCTTGGGTTTGAATTATCTACTAATTTGTGGTCTAAGTAAAGACTCGAGGAGATGAACCAGATTCTCCGATGAAGTTCATATTATTCGAGCTCAAGGCCTGCTTGTTTGCGCTTGAGCGAGTTGTTCCAACTCCTCGCTTTGAAATGATGAGTTATATCTGATTTTGGAGTTTGTGTTGACAACCGATTAGTTGAAGTAGTTGTCACCCCATACCGAGAGCGAGGGTGATGATTGTCTATTTCTCGTGGGCGAGTATGCCTCAAGACCCAAGAGGGGTCTCCGCCATATGCATCGAATCTCGACATATTCGGGGTATATGAATACCCGCAGAATAATGGGAAGGAGCGAAGGTGATTGTGAAAGCCAATAAGGTAGAAAAAGTATACTAACTGGAAGAACACGTAATAATATGAATCCGACGAAAGTAGGAAGTTTATGTCACCTTTATCGATTTTGTTTGTTTCACATCGGGTTCACCAATTTTGTCATGAAGCTTCAATGAGGTACGTAAGGTGAAAAAGTTTGTTTGTTTCACGTCGGGTTCACCAATTTTGTACAAGTGATGTGAAAGCTAATGAGGCATGAAAAAGAGTTGTTTGTTTCACAAGTTCACCATATTTGAGCTGATGGGAATCTACATAGGAACTCTTTCACCAATTTTGTACGCCTGGAAAAGCGCAAGCACGTGGGAATCTACAACTTCCCACCCGAGGTCGTGCCGAGACAAATGGTGGGGATGGAATATGCTTGGGATACAGAAAACTAGTTGGGCAATCTAATGTCTTCAATACGCACTAGTGGAATTTGTGAATCTAAGGCAAAGAAGGTGCCCTTCTAACTCCGAATAGTGTGATAGATCGATCGGCAAGGATGACTGCTCAAGGCTCCAATCAATATCGAGCTCGCGTGATTCGATCTATGGGTTGTGGAATACGTGGAAAATGACCGGGATAGTTTCGTATATGTCTCCGTGATAAGGTCATATGGTGGGTGATGACTACAATCGACTCTATGGACGATTCTCTAACCTAGTTCAAGAATTCTCTAGCTTTGTAGCCGCTGTATCTAGTAAGGATAGTTGTTCGATGATGGCGGGTGGAAGTGGGGTATATCTCGAATACTAACGTACGTAGGCCGTGTCTATATCAGATTTACTTATGGATTCGTTAGGTTGCGGGATTTGTGGATCACAACCATAGATTCTTGGTTGTTGCGGTCCTCGCTATGGTCATGTTATGAAATCAAGTCCTAATCCCTAGTATCCAATAATCATATGCTTTCTCCTTCTATATTTAGGATTAACAACTCGCGTGATCTTCTCGCAGTACCTCATGGTGCATTCTTACAACCTGATTCTTAGGCCGGTATCTATATCTAGAAGAGTGTCTCCTCGTATCCGGGCATGGGACCAAAGGATCACAACCAAAGGTTTGTTCTCTTTCGAACCCTTCTACAGTCATGTGAATGTTTGCCTAGGGTAATCTGTAGTTCGGTTGATTTGACCAAAACGTGTGTGCTTGGTCATCTTCTATATTTAATCCCCTCAACTGAGAGCTGATCAGTTGTAAATCTGTTGTTGTTTGGAAGACTTGGATCCTGAGATTTTGATCTATGTCAACTATTGCTGTGACGAGGTTGGGTTGAGGCACAATTGGCTCAAATACGTATTCCCTGGGCTCCCTAGGTCCCGTGATTGTCATACAAAACAATAATGTAAATCTAACTGCAACAAAAGCAAATTTTTAACTACGTGGAATAAATCTAAAACATATATATAACTTCTATTTTTCTGAGAAACTTTTTAAGAATTTAAAAAAGCAGCTATTTAAACGTATCTAGAATTTGACAACTAAGATAAAACTTAAAACAAACAAAATAACCGAGTGTAGTTATTTGTCTGTGCAATTTGTAGATCTATTCTAAATAATGAAATAACTTGCTTAATCTATTTGCCAGACTTTCGATCCTACCTCAGAAGTGAGGAATGAATCATAGTTTCTCAGAAACTATCAATCCCCACAGCTTCCCTGGCAATATCGAAAGTAAACTTAACTGAAAAGAAGTGATTATCTACTCTATTTGATATATTTCTAACTTTAGAACTTTGAAAGCTAGAACCTGGATTCTGCAGAACAGTGGACGAATCCAATGGTGTGTGTGATCTTGTCCCCTCAAAGTGATCTCTCGCTTCCTTCGTGTTCACGTGAATCCAGAAAAGTGTGTAATGCTAGCATCAACAGAAGTAGATTTTGGGACAAAGGCAGCTCAGAATGCAGACTGAATATAATGCGAGTAGGAGAGGGATAGCACAAGAGTACAGAGCTTGGCTTATGCAATTCCTAGCGGGATTTATTGCGAGTCATGCAACATAAAGTGTCCAGAACCTGAAACTATCCTGCTTGAGGAGCAAAACCTGCAACTTTAATGGCTTCCTAAGCTATTCTACTCCAATGGATTGGATAAAACAACAACACTGCTTGCACAAGATGGATTTGTGGCTTACCAATAGCTAAACAATGCTAACTAAGCATACAAAGGAATGAAACTATGGCTTCTAAACAAAGAAATAGATCTAACTATGAAGATGAGAGCATGAAAAGTGAATGAGGGGCCGACCATTTTTTTGAGCACAAACCATTTATTTATAGCTTTTCATTCACCCAAAGATCAAAACCAAACTGAACTCTAAAACTATAAACAATGGCCAAACACTATTCCAGGGGACCAAAAACATAAATGCAAGCCCAAGTCGGTAAGGAAAGCTGGTGAAACGTTGATTTTTACGTGAGTCGTGTTAAAACGCTTTCTGGAAAATGTGTAAAGGACCGCCGCTCTGAGTAGGGTGGCGGTTACAGACCGCCGCCCTGATCAGGGCGGCGGTCACGAGACCGCCGCCTATGCAGGGTGGCGGTTTCATGCACTAAAGGGCAAAAGGCCAAGAAAAGAGGGGAAAAGGGAAAACAAAGCACACGGGGGCTAAGCGGGCATGCGGGATGTTAACGCACACTTGGAGATCTTTTCCGGATCCCGAACACCTTGCGAGGAGACCTGTATCATCATTGGGGCACTTGTCACGTTGTTCCGGCAAGACAAGACTTACAATTTTGGGTACGCATATTGCCCCCTCGAGAAGCATTTTAACCATGAAGAGTCAGTAAACGGTGGGTCCGAGTATGGAAGTCCCAAATGGGAAGTTAGAAGTTATACCTTATACATACTGTGTTGAAATGACGCCATCCAAAATTCCCGCTACCGTAAAATGAAAAGAGAACTCAAGTGCAGATAGATATAATAGTTTGAAAAATAAATGCTAAGAATAACAGGAATGAGAACGTACTATTTGTGCGGGGATAGAACTTACCTCCATCAAAGACTCCAAACCCGTGAAAAGTCATTTTTAAAACGAAACAGATCGCTATATGTATGAAAGTGGGCCCATTTTCCTATTCATTTACGCGAGTTGATTTGGTTGATTTTGAACTCCTGGGACCCACTTGACGGTTTCTTGTGTGAGTAGAGTCAAAACATCCGCAACGAGATAGTGATCATGCCTCCACGTGCGGAACACCGCCCTCAGCGATCACAGGTTAGTTTTCTTCAATTTATTGTTTTTACCCCTTAAATTTGAAATGCTAAATTCTTTGCAAATGGGGGTCATTTTTTAAAATGCTAGTGTTAAAAGGTCCACTAGGGGGCGCCTACCGGGTAGGCTTTTTTAGGTTAAATGGCGCTTTTTGCACTTTTTAGGCCTTTTTAGGTTAAAAACCCGCCGTGGTTTTCGACCATGACCGCCCCCGGCCGGCGAGGTTACATGACCGCCATCCTACTCAGTGGCGGCGGTTACACAACCGCCGCCTTTAAGGCGGTGGTTACAAAACCGCCTCCTACTCAGTGGCGGCGGTTTTGCATGTAATGTAAAAGGAACTCGTTTTAGAGGTTATGTTTGTATTTTTAGCATTTCTACGTGCTTTTATGACTTTCTCAGTATTGCCTGGATGCTAACTTACTTCGTTTTGTGTGTTTTTGGGTGTATGCAAGTGAGAGAGGAGTACATCCGATGGAGCAGAGAGAGGGAGTGCGATTAGCTCCCAATAGTACTAGATGCCCTCTCACAGGATGAGGAGGACACACTTCAGGGGGGGCATATCAGCATATTGCGCGTGCCCCATGTTGCACCATCTAGTCACATCCTTTGTGACTTATTCTCTTACTGGGATGCAGATCGGAACACCTTCCGATTGCCAGGGGTCCGTGGTGAGTGGACCATTACATTAGAGGATGTCTACCGCATTCTGGGGGTCCCGATCATCGGGAGGCAACTCACTTTAGAGACAAAGCAGCTCATAGGGACAAATTACATAGTGGGCGACATATATGGGAGATGCAGTCATCTCCACGGGGTCAAGAAGGGGGTGAGAGTTCGATCCATTCCTTCTTTTCCTATCCCCTTGCTTCATCAAGCCATCATGGGGATCCTTGCCTCGAGACTGAGCGGGGACAAGGGAGGGGACACATTGTTATACTGCTGGGCCCCTATTATTGCACAGATAGAGGGGCATGGCCGGATATACGCTTGGGGTGTAGATATTCTTGGGACCACCTACCATGACCTATACAGGTGGTGGTTCGTATACAAAGGGGCTACTAAGCCACCCGAATCTAGTCATGAGTCAGTTGGGTTTATGAGTGTTTCATCCCTTATGGCAGGGGTGTGGATGGACTCCCTCGAGCTATATTAGGGTGTGGAGGTAGCAGAGATCCCGGCTATGAGGGCAACTAGATAGACGGACTTGACATGTCACCACAGGCTGATAGAGGAGAGCGATCTCTGAGTGGCATGATACTCAGTGATATCATGCAGTAGAGAGGGTTGAGTAGAGCGCAGAGAGTGATACTCTAGTTTTGAGGAGCCACTTTTCTCGGGCCATGGTGGAGAGGATGAGTCCGTAGTGGGGTGACACGTTTCCCCCCGCCACAGAGCAGCACTCGCCAAGCAGCTCTGCAGATCTCGCGGCAGTGGCCGGCCTCAAAGAACCCATCGTGGAAGGTTGGTGATCCGAGTAAGTTACCCTTTCTCCCTTTTAATGTTTGTTTGTAGGCTCTCCTTAGTTGCTATCTTGTATCTTTTAGTTTCTTGTTTAGTTTCTAATTCGTTTTCTCCTTTGTTTGTAGAGACTGTTGATGAGTGGCGGGATTTGATCTGCAGGGTATGTACTGATTCCCTGATGATCCCCATGGATAGGACCCATGCAGAGTTGTCCGTAGACCCTGGGGAGCCCTCAAGCAAATGGTAGGCATACCGACATCTTTGCTCCAGTCTGGCATGTGGCCAGGATGGTGTCGACCCTTCGCACCGAGCTAGCGGGGTACAGATGGCTGAGTGCCTCATGAGGAGCCATTCTCGTGGTGAGATCATGCGGCCGCCCTCTGACCCCGAGCCCTTCGTACATTCGTGACCGCCGGCGCAGCCGAGTCCTAGCGTGGGCGTGCACCTTCGGAGGGGTCTCGCAGTAGGGATTGAGAAGCCACTTGGCTCTCATAGATTTTGTGTTATTATTCTTTTTATGTCATGGGCTCTTTGAGCATTTTGACCATGCTTAGTGCATGATGGCATTGATATAAACATTGATTATTTATATATACGCATTCGCTTTTGGATCAAAATCTTGGCACTCATGGTTTCCTTTCTATTTCCATATTCTTTGTGTATACTACGATGTATGTTTATATGCTTTTAGAATGTATGCAATGGAGAACAAATGATGCAAATGCTTGTCTTCTTTTGCGTATTTCATGATGCCGATATATGTAGATATAATGTGATTTTGAATCTTAGCTTCCGTAAGCAATTTTGATACCTCATGTTTGTTTTGCAGAGTAAGAATATAACCAAAGATGATGAATGCATTAACTTGCCCCACTCCTAACTCCACGCAACTAGTAAGATGCGAGGGCTTATCACCAAGAGCCAAGAAGGGCGCAAGTTATGAAATGTGGTGAAATGATAGTGATGAAAGATAGACAAAGCTTTGGTGGAACCAAATTGGAAGCTACAAGCTTACTCTACCCGAGTGACTTCATAGTTTAGAATGCAACTTACTTTGCAGTTTATCCAGACTTAGATCCGTAGATGGCCACATAGTAGACAAAATCTGGGTTTTTAGGATTTTAACTCTTTTGGGATTTTGAACATCTGATTCATTTGTTTTTGACTCAAAGTTTGAAAGTTTGAATTGTTTGCGTATGACCATTTGCATTTATTTGTCAAGAGGACCCCCTACACTTTGCCCCACGCTACTAGTAAGAAGCGTGGGTTTATCACCATGGGCAAGGCATAGGCGAGTAAGGGCATTTCCATCCTTTCCCAACCCTACGTCACTAGTAAGAGACGCAAGCTCATCACCAAAGGTTGGTGGGGCAAGGAAATGTGTAAAATTAAAATTTTCTAGTTTGATCAACATTTGACTTGTTTATTTGAGTAAAATGTCAGTATGTGCTTATTTCCAAAGAGATATACATATGGGATAGATGTGACACCATGAAGCTTCTAGAATAGACCATAGGCAAGACACCTATCCTAAGAAGAAATCAAAGTGAGAATAAACTTGCAGATCTTGGTATGGTTACCGTTAAGACTTTGTCATATCTAGCTTTATTTGATAAAATGATTCCGAGATAATTTGATGATATCATGAAAATGGAGAGGTATGATTAAAGAGTTTATGCCAACAACATCATGAGTTTGTAATGAATTGCTTTGAGAATAGATTCCTTGATCACCATTTATGTAAGAAACAAGTGGACAAAATGATCTTAATCTATATGAAGATGCAATGTAAATATATATAAGTATAAGTAGCTGCGTAGAACCGCTTAGGTGCGTGGAATTGACGCTTTCACCAAATTCCTCACCTTCTAGGTACATAAGAGGTATGCACCAATAGTCCTTCATGACTCGGTTGGGCACCAAATTCCTCCTTCACCTTCTAGTCGATCCGGCTATAAGAACTAGATCACCTTCGTATGCACCGACTTCCATAGTCCTTCAAGATGCATGTCCTAACCTAGTTTCATCTAGGCTTTCTAGTTGGGAAAGATGTGCTTCTCTGTAAGCGCCTTCATCCGTAATCCTCAGTAATGAAATGTGAGACCGGGTATTTCAACCTCAGTGGGAGAACTACCTCCCGCCTCAAATACTAGTGAAAAGGAGTTGCCCCCATTGGTGTTCTTATTGAGGTTCGGTGGGCCCATAAGGCCGGATATAACTTCAAATGCCAATCTCGCTTGTTTTCTTTCACCATTTTAACGAGAATGGCTTTTGGTGTTTTTTTCGTCGCTTTCACCTTGTCCGTCTGGCTTGAGGGTAATACAAGGAAGCCGTATGATGGCTTATCTTAAATTTATTGCATAGTTCGTAAACCTCTTCATTCTTAAAATAAGTTCCATTATCGAGATAATGATTTGCATGGATACCATACCTAAAATGATTTGGTTTAAAATGAACTTGGCGATTACGTAACCAGTGTGCATAGAGAAGAGGCATAGCCTCTACCCATTTGGTAAAATATTCAAGGGCCGTGATTATAAAATTATGGCCGTCTGTGGATGAGGGAGAGAATTTCCTATTAAGTCTATACCCCATGTAGAAAAGGGCCATGGAGTAGCAATTGGTCAGTAGAGCTTGTGCCGGCATGTGGATCTCATGGGAGAATTCTTGGCATTTATGACACCCGTGTACAAACTCTATTGCATCATGTTCTAGAGTGGGCCAGAAATAGCCCATTTGATGTATTTTTCGAGCGGTGGCATGGCCACCGAAGTGGCCTCCACATATTCCACTATGGGATTCATGGAGAATCTTCTTGGATTCTTCTGTGTCGACACATCTTAGAGCATTCCATCGAATGCTTTTCAGTAGAGTACTTGCTCTATGATGACGTATTTGGCTACAATAATACGTAACCGCCTTCTTTGTTGTGGTGTAGCTCCTTCTGGGTACGTATGGTCCATGATATAATTAATGATATCAGTGTACCAAAGACACTCAGAGATAGAGGGTCGGGTTTCGATGTAGTATACGCATTCATCTGGGAAATCTAAATCTACTAGATCACCTCCATCTAATGGGTTATCACCAACCAATCCGCAATGATTTTTCCCTTAACCGACTTCTGATTTACAAATGTTAATTCGAATTCTCCCATTAAGGTTATAAAATGTCCAAATTTTTTTATACAAGGACCCTTGTGTGAGGAAAGTTCGTAATGGTCCGTTTTTACCATGACCCTTGTTTCTTGATTTAACATATAATGTCTTAAGCATTTGGTCAGCAAAGACTATGGCAAGGCATTCTCATTCTCGCTTGTGTATAGTGTTTCATAGTCGAGCGTTGTTCGGCTAATGAAATAAATCACATGTTCTCTCTTGTCATCGTCCCTTGGGCCAACATGTACAAGCTAACGAGACATCGGTAGCTCGTGAGTATAAAATTAACGGGTGATCTAGCTTAGGTGGCATTAGCGTAGGTGGTGACAACAGAGAAACGCTTAACTACGCATCAAATCTTCATTGCAGTCCTCGGTCCAATCAATGCTATAATCCTTCTTGAGTAAATTGTTGATTGGATGAATGGCGAAGCTTAAGTCCGGGATAAATCTTCGGATTGCACCCAACTTTCCGAGAAATGACTTGATTCCAGATTCATCCGAAGGTGGAACCATTTCGAGGACAGCCCGAATTTTGGTTGGGTCAACATCTATTCCTCGTGACGATATGATGTAACCTAGGAGCTTTCCTCCTGTTACACCAAAGACGCATTTCTCTGGATTTAGTGTGACTCCGTATTCTATTAGACGTGAAAGAATGACGCGGAGTACTTCCGGATGGTCACAACGCTTCTTGGCCTTAGCCAACAAGTCATCTACATAGGATTCCATGATTTTATGAATTAAATCATGGAATATATATGTCATAGCTCACTGGTATGTAGCACCAGCGTTCTTGAGGCCAAATGGCATAACAACATAACAATAGGTTCCCCAAGGAGTTATAAACGTGGTTTTAGCTTGATCTTGCTCAGATATTCTGATTTGATTATATCCCGAGAATCCATCCATGAGAGACAAAAGTTCAAACCCAGCTATTGCATCAACAATGACATCAATAGATGGCAATGGGAAGTCGTCCTTAGGACATGCTTTGTTGATGTCTCGGAAATCTATGCAGATGCGTATCTTTCCATTCTTCTTGAGAATGGGAACGATGTTAGATACCCATTGGGAGTAGTCGACTGGTTTGATGAACCCTACTGGAGGAGTTTTATTACCTCCTCCTTTACCATGAGAGCTACCTTGGGTTTCATGGGTCTCGATTTTTGTTTAACCGGGTTTTGCATCGACTTAGTGATGAGGTTGTGTACCACGATGTGGGGTGCGACACCTGTCATCTCCTTATAATTAAATGCAAACACCTTCTGATGTTCTTTGAGGATCCGAGTATGTATTTCTACTTCTTCTGGGGTTAACGAGGATCCTAGTTTCAAAATTCTTGGTTCATCTTCCGTTCTGATGTTGACATCGATTGTTTCTTCGATCAAAGAGGCGTTACCCTCTTCAAACTCAGGTGGTGCTGGGGTAAATCCAAATCATCCCCATTTTCTACTGCGTATATGCTAGGTTCCATTTGTGAGGGAAAACTCATCATGGGATTTCCGAAATAGGAAGACGAATGTGGAATTAAGGACAAATCTAGCATATGATAGGAGAGATGTAATGCCGCATAGGCGTTTAAGTAATCCAAAGTGGCCATATCACTATCAACATGGTTTGGGGCGGTAGATTCACTTCCGCTTGAAAGGGGATTTGTCGTTGTTTTTATCAATGGTTCATCACGAATGGACACCGTGAAATGGGTATCCTCTAACTCATTGCTTGGAGTAAAACGTGATGCTGAAGTTGCTATTGAATCGGCGAGAAGATTTTTCTCTCACGGGATTGCTTCAATGGATATGAAGTTAAATGCCTTGCTTAAATCTAATATAGCATTTTTGTAAAGCTGCAAGTGTTCGGCTTTGGTTTCGTATACTTCAGAAACTTGGTTTGCCACTAATTGTGAGTCTCCTAAGACTCTGATGTTATCAACACCAATTCTCTTTGGCTAAGGTGAGGCCAAGGAGGAGGGCTTCGTACTCAGCGCCGTTGTTTGTGCATTCAAAATTTAGCTTAAAGGCAAATGGCAAGACTTTCTCTTCGGGCGAAGTAAGAATTATACCTGCCCCTGCTCCATAACGGCATTTAGCTCCATCAAAATGGAGAGTCCAATACTTAGCTGGGAGTATAGATGTTGGGGTATCTGTTGCGTTTGCGCACTCCACTTCTACCATGCAGAGATCTTCTGATGGAAGGGAACCAACACCTAGGGAATATCCTATGCCTACTGAATCAAATGGTAAGAACATTGGTAAATCTTGTTCTATTAACTCAACGATTTTTGCAGTAGTCCCTAATGATACCGTTTCTATAGTGTTAGCCTTATCTTTGGGGGTTGGGGTTGTTTTGGTTATGCTGATAGTTTCAAGATCCTCAGAGGTACCAACTTCTCTCGGTTTTGCGTGGCGTGGGTTTATTAAGTTGGTTTGTTGGAAGTTCAAATTCCGAGTGCACACCTGGTCTTTTCTTTAAGTCAGCTAGGTGTATATCGAAAGGTTTTGGATCACCTTTGGCTACAAACACCTTTCCTAGATGCAAGAATCTTACTTCTTGGAATAACGTAGAAGGAATCACCTTCATTCAATGTATTCATGGTCACCGAGGATCATATTATAATTAGTTTCCCGATCTATAATATAAAACTCAAGATTGTTTTGGGTCCTAAGGTGACCGGTAGTATTATGGTTCCTATCAAGTGGCTTTAAGGCTATCATAGCCTCTCAATGTATTTCGAGTGGTGGAACAGCTTTGTTCCCCATATCCTAGTTTTTGAGGAAAGAGAAGGGGCCTATGTTAACCGCAGCCCCATCATCAACCATTGCCCGCTTTACGTAGTTATTATAAACCCATACTTGTAAGTGTAAGGCTGGATCGCCTCGGCATGCGATCTCAAAGATCTCGTAGGCATTTTACTTATTTCGAATATGAATTCGACATCCTTGTCCGGCTGCCCTGAGGATGAACATCAAAGTCTACATGATTTACCTGTGTTTCAGGAGGTGGAGTGATGTTAATTAAATGACCTAAACCCAATGCTTCTAAAAGAGTAGCCCTGTGGGTAGGAGAGTTCTTTAGTAAGTCCAAAAACGAAATATGCGAGAAGGTTTTTGTTAGATCATTAATTAAATCATAGGCACCCACTGGATTTGCTACGATATGTTGGATGTTATCCATTTCTGGTAGGTGGTTTGGACTTGGTTGAGAGAAATACTCTCATGTTCTTGTTACATCTTCGATGGGTAATTCAAAGGTTCAACTCTACCAAACCGACTATCTTGGGTCTCACTGATTTCCTAATTGTGGCGCAACCGATGAATTTAGTGAAGTCGAGGCTTCATGATCATTGTTTCCGTCATTGCTCCTTGTTTGTCCCAGGGCTGGATTTAGTTTGTTATTATCATGATTTGGGAGTGGATCGTTAAAGATCTTGAGGGGAGCATTCTCGAGGGGAAACCGCCCTCGCGAGCGTGCTTGGTGGTGGCAACACGGATCCGCCAAAAAAATCAGTGAAGAACTGTCTTTGTTCTTCCGGAAAACGTAGTCATGGCATGTTCTTGTATCATGACCTCGAATCTTGTGGAAACCACAATATGAATTGGGATTGTAATTCTAGTTTGTTGGTTTGGTGTATATTGTGGCCTAAAATTCGATCAAACTCATTACCTATTAGGATTAAAGTTTTGCATTTGTTTTTTTTTGGATTTGGTTTTGATAACCAAATGAGTTTTGGCTTGGCCCTTTGGATGGGATTTCGTTGTTGTTGTTGTTGTTGTTGTTGTTGTGATGGTTAAAATCCATTATATTGACTCGTCGGGGTAAAGTTGTTGTTTCGTTGGTTGTTTACTTGTGATGGAGTATTGAAACATTTACCTTCTTGGGCTGGTTTAGTTACTCCATCCGTTATTACACCCCGATTTTTGTTAAGGATTTTAGGTCCTTGATTTCGCTTGTGGTAGTGGGATAATTTGTACCGTTCGACCGGGGGCATTAACCTCCCGCTTGTTCCATATGTTTTGTGACCACTATCAATCGTGGCTTGATCTATTCAAGAGCACTCTCAAGACTTCATCGTAAGTTCGTAATGGGAACTTTTGACTTCTTCCTTCACTTAGATCTGCTAAGCGAATGAAGGAATAAATCACATAGTTCCATTTGATCCATGTTCGAGCACTTGCTAAGGAATAAAGGACTGTACGCCACCTTTGGATGAAATTGGCGATAGATTCGTTATGTTCTTGTTTGATGTGTAAGAACTCCCTGATTCCTGTTCTTAATAGTTTGTTCATGTCAAATGCCTTAATGAACTCTGATACGAGTTGTTTAAATGAATGGATGGAAGCCTCAGGTATTCTATAATACTAGTCGAGAGCAATGCCTTCCAAAGTTTTGGGAATATTTTGGCAACGACTCCATCCCAAGGGAGTAGTTCGCGTATGGCTGTAGCGTAAGCTTTGATATGTGCATTTGGATCTCCCTCACCTTTGTACTTGGGTAAATCGGAAGGGGTCTTGGAAGCATGATGCTTCGTATGGTGAAGTCTAAGGGCTCTTTCTAGATATTCTCGAATAAGTCCCTATTGCACAGGTGTCGACTCATCGATGGTGGCAAATTTTGTTGAGGAAGTGGTGGTGGGATGGGTTCATTGATATGGTGCAAAGATATGCGCTTGGCAGGGGCGTAAGTAGTTTAGGTCCTTGATTTCCGTTTGTGGTAGTGGGATAATTTGTACTATTCTCGACTGGGAAATTAACCTCCCTTTGTTCCATATGTTTTGTGACCACTATCAATCGTGGCTTGATCTATTCAAGAGCACTCTCAAGTACCTCATCGTAAGTTCGTAATGGGAACTTCTCGACTTCTTCCTTCACTTAGATCTCGCTAAGAAAATGAAGGAATAAATCACATAGTTCCATTTGATCCATGTTCGAGCACTTGCCAAGGAATAAAGGACTGTACACCACCTTTGGATGAAATGGGCTATGTGATTCGTTATGTTCTTGTTTGATGTGTAAGAACTCCCGATTCCCCGTTCTTAATAGTTTGTTCATGTCAAATGCCTTAATGAACTCTAATACGAGTTGTTTAAATGAATGGTTGGAAGCCTCAGGTATTCTATAATACTAGTCGAGAGCAATGCCTTCCAAAGTTTTGGGGAATATTTTGGCAACGACCCCATCCCAAGGGAGTAGTTCTCGTATGGCTGTAGCGTAAGCTTTGATATGTGCGTTTGGATCTCCCTCACCTTTGTACTTGGGTAAATCAGGAAGGGGTCTTGGAAGCATGATGCTTCGTATGGTGAAGTCTAAGGGCTCTTTCAAATATTCTGAATAAGTCCCTATCGCATAGGTTTCGACCATTGATGGTGTCTGTTGAGGAAGTGGTGGTGGGATGGGTTGCTGATATGGCGCAATATGCATTTAGGCAGGGGCGTAAGGAAGCCCCTTGTGTTTGAGAAAACATGCCGGGAGAGGAGAACATATCCCCTTGTGGTGATTTAGAGTACATGTTTAAGTATGACGGGGTATTGTCGAGGAATGGATTGTTTGATACTAGACCGGGAGGAATGGTGTTAGAGACGATGGGCCTAGTTGGCATTTGTTGTGGATACTGAGGAGGCATGCCTAACGTGCCTACTCCCGTGAGGAGATCTACTTGTCTAGGATAGCGTGGAGGATCGAACTCCCTGCTTGCATGAATCGAGAATTTTGACTTGCTTGAGCAAGTTCTAACCCTCTCACTTTTCTACTAACGTTGAAATGACTTCATTTGGTGAAGTCACGATATTCGCCTTGTTGTTTGTTGACACCATGGTTTTCAGTATAGGCATGTGATATCCTCGCTATGAACCGATCGTTGTCCTACCAAGTTTCTCCGAGAGTATTTCCTATATGACGTGGTATGGAGGTATTTTCCTGAAAAGAGACCTCGGGTTGTGTTTGTAAACTCCCTATAGGTGGGTACATACTCCGAGAGTGTTGTTCATTCCTGGGATAACGTATTGACTGTTCATCATCTAAAACTAGGTATGGGTCTGATTGTCTACTAATTTGTGGTCTAAGCAGCACCTAAGGAGATGAACCAGATTCTCCGGTGAATGTCATATTATTCGAGCTCAAGGCTCTATTTGTTAAGTTTGAGCGAGTTGTTCCAACTCCTCGCTTTTAAATGATGAGTTATATCTCGATTTTGGAGTTTGTGTTGACAACTGATTAGTTGAATAGTTGTCACCCCACACTAAGAGCGAGGGTGATGATTGTCTATTTTGTTGGGCGTAGTATGCCTCAAGACCCAAGAGGGGTCTGCCATATGCATCGAATCCCGACATATTCAGGGGGTATATGAATACCCGCAGAATAATGGGAAGGAGCGAAGGTGATTGTGAAAGCCAATAAGGCGGAAAAAGGTATACTAATCTGGAAGAACACGTAATAATATGACTCCGGACGAGAAAGTAGGAAGTTTACGTCAGCTTTACTAATTTTGTTTGTTTCACGTCGGGTTCACCAATTTTGTTGGTGAAGCTGATGTGAAGGCTAATGAGGTACAAAAGGTGAAACAGTTGTTTGTTTCACGTCGGGTTCACCAATTTTGTTGGTGAAGCTGATGTGAAGGCTAATGAGGTACAAAAGGTGAAACAGTTGTTTGTTTCACGTTGGGTTCACCAATTTTGTACACTAGAAAAGTGACAAGCGAGCGTGGGAATCTACAAGTAACTCTTCCACGTACCCGACCTCCCGAGGTCATGCCGAGATAGCCGGTGGGGATGGAATATGCGTGGGATACAGAAAGACTAGTTGGGCAATCTAATGTCTTCAATACGCACTAGTGGAATTTGCAAATCTAAGGCAAAGAAGGCCCTTCTAACTCGAATCGGTGTGATAGATCGATCGGCAAGGATGACCTCAAGGCTCCAATCAATATCGAGATCTAGCTTGATTCGATCTATGGGTTGTGGAATACATGGAAAATGACCTGGGATAGTTTCGTATATGTCTCCAGATAAGGTCATATGGTGGGTGATGACTACAATCGACTCTACAGATGATTCTCTGGCCTAGTCCAGAATTCTCTAGCTTTGTTAGCTGCTATATCTAGTAAGGATAGTTGTTCGATGATGGCGGGTGGAAGTGGGGTATATCTTAATACTAACGTGCGTAGACTAGTGTCTATATCAGATTGACTTATGGATTTGTTAGGTTGCGGGATTTGTGGATCACAGCCGTAGATTCTTGGTTGTTGCGGTCCTGCTATGGTCATGTATGAAATCAAGTCCTAATCCCTAGTATCCAATAATCATATGCTTTCTCAGCTTCTATATTTAGGACTAACAACTCGCGCATCTTCTCGTGAGTACCTCACATGCGTTCTCGCAACCTGGATTCTTAGGCTCGGTATCTATATCTAGAAGAGTGTCTCCTCGCATCTGGGTCATGGGACCAAAGGATCACAACCAAAGGTTTGTTCTCTTTCGAACCCTTCTACAGTCCATGTGAATGTTTGCCTAGGTAATCTGTAAGTTCGGTTGATTTGACCATAACGTGTGTGCTTGGTCATCTTCTATATTTAATCCCCTCAACCGAGAGCGGATCAATTGTAAATCTTGTTGTTTAGAAGACTTGGATCCCGAGATTTTGATCTATGTCAACTATTGCTATGACGAAGTTGGGTTGAGACACAATTGGCTCAAATACGTATTCCCTGGGCTCCCCAGGTCCCTTGATTGTCATACAAAACAATAATGTAAATCTAACTGCAACAAAAGCAAATTTTTAACTACGTGGAATAAATCTAAAACATATATATAACTTCTATTTTTCTGAGAAAATTTTTAAGAATTTTAAGAAAAGCAACTATTTAAACATATCTAGAATTTTGACAACTAAGATAAAACTTAAAACAAACAATAACCGAGTGTAGTTATTTGTCTCAGTGCAATTTGTAGATCTATTCTAAATAATGAAATAACTTGCTTAATCTATTTGCCGACTTTCGATCCTACCTCGTAAGTGAAGAATGAATCATAGTTTCTCGTAAACTATCCATCCCCACACTTCCCGGCAATATCGAAAGTAAACTTAACTCGAAAATAAGTTATTATCTACTCTATTTGATATATTTCTAACTTTAGAACTTTGAAAGCTAGAACCTGGATTCTACAGAACAGTGGCGAATCCAATGGTGTGTGTGATCTTGTCCCCTCAGTGTGATCTCCTCATTCCTTTGTGTTCACGTGAATCCAGAAAAGCGTGTAATGCTAGCATCAACAGAAGTAGATTTTGGGACAAAGGCAGCTCATAATGCAGACTGAATATAATGCGAGTAGGAGAGGGATAGCGCAAGAGTACAGAGCTTGGCTTATGTAATTCCTAGCAGGATTTATTGCGAGTCATGCAACATAAAGCGTCCTAGAACCTGAAACTATCCTGCGTTTGAGGAGCAAAACCTGCAAATTTAATGGCTTCCTAAGCTATTCTACTTTAATGGATTGATAAAACAACAACACCACTTGCACAAGATGGATTTGTGGCTTACCAACAATTTGAACAATGCTAACTAAGCATACAAAGGAATGAAACTATGGCTTCTAAACAAAATAACAGACTGAACTATGAAAATGAGAGCATGAAAAGTGAATGAGGGGCCGACCATTTGCTTGAGCACAAGCCATTTATTTATAGCTTTTCATTCACCCAAAGATCAAAACCAAACTGAACTCTAAAACTATAAACAATGGCCAAACACTATTCCAGGGGACCAAAAACATAAATGCAAGCCCAAGTCGCAAAAAAAGTCTGGTGAATCGTTGATTTTTACGTGAGTCGCATTAAAAACGCTTTCTGGAAAATGTGTAAAGGACCGCCGCTCTGAGCAGGCGGTGGTTTCGTCACTAAAGGGCAAAAGGCCAAGAAAAGAGGGGAAAAGGGAAAAACAAAGCACGCGGGGCTATGCGGGCCATGCGGATGTTAACACACACTTGGAGATCTTTTCCGGATTCTAAACACCTCATGAGGAGACTCGTATCATCATTGGGGCACTTGTCACGTTGTTCAGCGCAAAGATAATACCTTACAATTTTGGGTACGTACGGTTCTTTACTAGTGGCTTCCTCAATGTTCCACGAATACCTACATGAAACAATGTTAATGATAACTCACACCATACAACACTAACAAGTTCTAATAACAATTTGAGTCTCATTTTAGTGATGAAAGAACCCCGTAATGAGTCTAAAAGGGATCTCCTTAACATGTTATATGGTGTTTGCCTCATTACCCCACAACAAATATTTTGATTTTTAAACTTTGGATGTTGATAATCTTAATAGATTGATGTGAATATTCAAACATCAAGCTTAATGATTTTAAATTCAATACTTTTTCTATAAGCCTTTTCATACTTTGAATCATTTTTATGTGCATTTATATACTATTAGAGATCAACAAGAACGTACAAGATAATAAGCCCTACATCTCCCTCAAAAGTATGTAATGTAGATAACACACAATATCGATATAGTTCTTGTTTCATTTCTATCATAAAATATTTTTCTTAATCTTGTTCATATTTCTTCCACATACACATACAACATATCTAAATAGTCAATTAGAGTGCTGTCCCATGTACCTCCCAGAGATCAATATAATTAGTATCATATTCATATTTATCTTACATGTCCTATTACATGGAAAATCAAATTTGACAATGGATTGGTTTTTGAATTGAACTTTTGGTCATGAAGGGAATGATTTTTTTTTTTTTTTTTTTAGTCATTATAAGATAGACTTGAATAGGTGCATATCCAAGTGCTACATCTTCGCACCTTCATATTCTCCACTTTCATCTTCCTCACTCTTATTTTTCCTATCTTATAAAACAAAAATTGGGAAAACAAGCGTGTAGAAAATACACTATTATTCATAAATTTTCAAGATTAGATCACATAATTGAATTGAGCATGAAGTGAAAAAACAAATTCTCTTAACCTTCTTTATGTTAAACAAAATATACATAAAATTTCCAAGCCAAAACGAAAAATAAATAATGTATTAATTTCACTTTAACAAATGCATATACTATATATGATATTATTTTATGATAAATTATGAGGTCACAAGCTTCCCCACATGTCATGGTCAAAATTTCTATGGGACTTGAATTTAATTTGTTATAAACTTATAATTAGAAATTTTATAACAATTTCTTCACAAAAAAATCACTACGTGGAACTTGTGAGAGAAAGTGAGTACAAGGATCAAGTGGAATACACACACATCAACCATGTTGCACTTGAACATAACCATGAGATAGCTCTAAGTAGTAAGAAAGCAATTACCACTATTGAAATGATGCACGCAAGAAAAATATCACCTCATTCTCATAGATCAAAACATGTAAAGTGCCCGTTTAAACAACCACTTGAGACCAAAGAAACAACCTAAGGTTAGCTAGAAAATTATGGAATAATTTTTTTTTATTAGAAGTGTCCACAACCAAGTTGTAAACATAAATGCACCCACTAGTAGGTTCCTAGAACAAAACCAATTTTACCAAAACACACGTTTCCTTTATTAACTAATATCAAGTTCACAAGGTTCCAATTTTAGGGTTAGATGTTTTAGTTAGGTTCAGGGAGTAATTTACCCCCATGCCTGCTCTCTAGTAGCCTCATAGTTTCAACTAGATTTTTCTCATACTTAACACTTCCAAAATTTCCCTAAACCATTCCCATTGGATAGGAAATTTTCTCACCTTTCCGGTGATATAAAGAAGTCCTCCTAACTCCTTATATTTTTCAAGTTATGAGTGGGTGGAGTTTTTAGGTCAAACTTTCCCCTAGGGGGACACGTGTCATGTAGGGGTGAAATCCCCTTTGGCGGGTCAGGGGTCATGGGGCAGCTCGGGAATTTTTCCCATCACGCAAGGCACAAAGGCATAAGTTCTTTCATGCCTCCGTGGGTCCCCGGTGGACATGTGTCAAGTCCTGACACAAAGCGAGAGAGGGGGAGGGAAGGGCGGAGCGGTGGGAGGATTTTGCGCAATTGCACCGATGGAGGACAAAAAGGAAGAAGGGGACGTGCGGCAGTTCGCACCCCGTGAGAAGAAGAAACGCAAGAGGTGGGGTGATGATGCGGGGCCGTAGGGAATTTTGTAAAAATTTTCCCAAGGCCAAAACTCAAAGGAACAAAGGGGTCCTCCTCTCCACCTTACCACCCCCCAAGGTGCCACATGGCACCTTCTCATTGGTTACAGGCCGACGGGGAAAAAAAATGAAAATTTTTCCCCAAAATTTTCAAAGGGTCAAGGGTTGAAAAAGAAACCGCGCCTCCGCCAGTAGCTCCAAGAGGACATATGGCATCCTCCGATTGGTCATGAACGGGGGATGCGGGGAAAATTGGAATTTTTCCCAAGGTCCAAAAACCTAAAAATTTAAATTCAAAAGGGTCCGCCCCTCCACCATGCCATGTGTGTCAAGATCGATTGGCTACGGATAGGGGGGATGCAAGAAAAAATAGGAAAATTTTCCCAAGGTAAAATTTTAAGAAAGATAAGTTTAAATTTGGTCCACCCCTCCGAGGTGCCACATGGCAGGTCCCGATTGGTTGCGGGATGGCGGGGCCAGGAATTTTTGTGGAATTTTTTCCAAAGTCAAAATTAAAGTTAACAGTTAGATTTATTTTATTTTTGAATGCCAAATTGAAGTAAAACTTCAAATGGCCATAACTTGAGCTAAAAACTCGGTTTTGGGGACTTTTCGAAAAGCTCTCGATGCCCTCTTTGCACAAAAACATAAAATTTACTTTTTGATGAAGTTTAAAGGGTCAATTTTATAAAAACGATCTGTAGGATTTTAATTGTCAAACTGACAATTTTCAACTTTTCAATTTGATTAAATTCGGTTTCCTCCTTCACTCAACATGTCAAAAAGACATGGAGTATTGATCTAGGGAGGGTTTAGAGTGTTTTTGAAGAGTTAATTTTCTTAATACATTCAAGTTTGAATTTTTCCAACAAATGACAGAAAATGACTATTAGAGGGATTGTATTCGAATTAGCAATGGTTAGGTTATTTTCTTAAGTTTTCTTTGTCAAATTAAGTTCATTTCTAATGTATCATGTAAAATTTTAAGGTTCCCAAGTTGATTGTTAAGTGCTGGTCCAAACTGTGCATTTTGTATAAATTTACCAGTTTTAGAATTTACAATGCCAGTGATCAATTTTTTTTTAAAGGATCTATTTATCAATTTCATCATTTAAATGTAACAACTTATTTCTAATATAGTCTAATACATTCAGCTGATTCTAACAATTCATTCCCAAGTTAACATTACAAATTTTGATTTCAATTTTTATTATAATTCCAAGGATGCAAAAACAATATACTTCCTACGCATTCTTCTTTTCAACAGAGATTTCAATCTTTAACAAAAATCAAATCCAATACACAATACAATTTTGAGAACTAATGCAATCCTTTATTCATTTCCAATACAACTTTACAATTTCTCTTTTCCATTTGGTTTCAAATATAATTTATAAATTTTACAACACTCTTTCACATTCCTTTTTAAAACAGAGAAGGGAACATAACTCTTTACATTACACATTTCACTTTCAAACTTTCCTCATCAATACAAGCAACTTCTCATTACAAATAATTATACAATTCATCCACTTCAAAGTGGGAAGGAATACAATAAAATTTCACAAGGAGGGACTGTCAAACGCACATTTCTTAGCTTCAAAACAACAACATGCTCCATTTCTTTTTTTTTTTCTCCAAATTTATCACAACAAAGAGGGGGAAAGGCAATGCTCTCCACCCAACCAAGACATCCAATGAAAGGAGAAGCCTTCCTTCATCATTGGCCCCCGAGCCCCAACCAAGATACAATAAAAGATGCAATTCAACCATGGCAACAACTGGCTTCCACAACACAACATTCTTTCACATACACATTTTTTTTTGAAACACAAAGCAACACAAAACAAACAGCAGTTCACAACTGCATTTAGAAACATTTCAAATAGAACTCAGGCTTGATCATGCAAGCCAAAGGAGCAAGGCCTATGGGGGAAGCTACTTATGCCTCCTAATTGGGAATTGGGCATCCACCAAAAACAAACCCAATTAATTCATCACACACACATTTCCTTATGCCCCCCACAAAATCCCTCCTTATGCCCCCCACAAAGTAAGAAATGCAAGCTATTTCTTTTCCATGGTGGATCCCAAACCCAAACTCCCTCCACAAAATTTTGATGCCAATGGAATTCCTTATGCCCCCCCACATGGATTCCCCATAGCCTTCTCCTACACCATCCCTAAGGCAGTCTACCCAACCAGCCAACAAATAAATCAAAGCATTTTCCATACACACAACACCACAAGAAAATAACAACAATAAAAAGAGAGTAAATTCCTACCTCTCCATGGTGAATTTTGCTCCTAACAACAAGCTTCAAATGCCAAGAAAACACAGTCCAAAACAACAACTCACAAGCATGCAAATCTTTCTCCAAAACTTCCTCCAAACATAGAGCTCCAACAAGAAAATGCGCCCCCAAGGAAGAATGCAAAAAGGTTCAACAACCCCAAAACAAGAAGAGAGTTTGAAATATATAGAAGGGGAAAGAAGAGGATGATGTGGATCCATGTAGGATGCCACATCACACATCCTCTCAAATCAACACAAAAGAAAAATCCAAACTCCAAGGCTTAATAAAGAGGTGGGTGAAGAATGACAAGTTACTTGCACACTCCAAAACAGCCCACACCTCAAGGGACAGCCATTAAATTAAAATGTAAGAAAGTGCAATTAAAAACATGCACAAGATGAATAAAATGCATTATAAAAAGTCACAAATCACTTCCCCAACCATAAGTATGGTTGGTAACATAAATTTAGAGGCATGGGACAAGTTTTACTTGTCCCACAAGTCTCCAAAAATAGCCCCCAAGGTCAAATTCGAATTTCCATGGAGGTGGAGTATTTCATACTCTAAAATCTAACTTACACAAGCTCTTACACATCTTACACATCCCTTACAAATTAATTACAAATAGCCAACAACTCTAATAATTACTTTCCATATCCCAATTTAATTTATTTAAATTTTAAACATATGATCTCCTCACATTAATCTATCACAATTAATTAATTAAAAGAAGAGAACACATTACAAATAAAATACATACAACAATAAATAAACATTAACCATAATAATAAAAATACACAACCCATGGTCACATATAAAGATGATTCCCCCCCATGGGAATCTCTAACAAAACAACACACAACACAATAAAACAAGTTGCCATGGTGACCTTGTTGAATTCACCTAGAATTCCATTTTGGTTGGTCTCCGATCCCTCGATGTTTTGTTGTGATATTTTTAACCTACAAAATACAAATACCTCCTTCGGCCTCAGTGGCCATATCAAAACATCCAATATGATACAAATAAAATCACAAAAGTTAACTATACAATGAATCACAACAACACCGAAGTCACTATTACATCATTTGTATTTTTAATCCATAACTATACCAGTATCATAAAATATCCATTTTCTAGATCTATTCATAATATCCAAAAATCACATGTCTAAGCAATATCCATAAAACATCCATGTCAAATAATATATCATCATCCTAGGTGTCTCTAGTAATCATCATGCATCGTAATCAAATCTAGATCAATAATAATCCATAATCCAATGTCTAACAACATACTAAATCAAAACATAATAATGTCTATAATGTAATCACAGTATCCAAAAGGTGTCAAAGGGAAGTGGGCACTACAAAATGAAGTACATATAGGAGGGATGTCCAACTCCCAATGCAAGACCCATCATACCTCCACAAGGTAGAAAGGAGTTACAATCTAGAAATGGAATGTAACTCTTGTATGATGCACTGATGCACAAATTGTAATCTTCATAAACTCATAATGATGACAGACCTCATGAAGGTGAGATGACTAACCATGTGTGAGGAATAACCTAATAAGAGGAAAATGAAATCTACACCATAAGATGTGAAGGAAAGTCATAAAAAGAAATGGAAAAATGTCCACTTCACCAAACAACCTAAGATCACATGGAAGGATAAGTGGCTTGAGAAGAGGAAAAGAAGGACACAAGAAAGACTAAAGAAGATGTGATGCACTTCACTAAACACAAGATCACATGATACTTGGCTTGAAAGTTTGTAAATCTAAATATATGAATTCTCCAAGAAGAGTGTCGATGATGTGGTCTTCTACTTTTGTCCGAATAAGGTCTTTCTTCATCGAAGAATATTTTTCCCTTAGGAAGAATATAAATGGTGTATTGAAATTCCTCCCACTCCATGAAGGAAACTAAAGGCAACATTATGAAGAAATATAAAGCTAGTCCACAATGGAAGTGTGACATACATCTAGAAAATATGTTCTCAAGAATTGAAGGTAATGCCACTAAATTAGAACTGTAATAGTATAGGAATGGATCATTTATCCAAAGAATGTCCATATGAAGTGAAGACACAACATCCCCCACAATTGTAGAAAGAGGATCCATAATCAGAGGTGAATTAGTGATAGTCTCTGAAATAGTAGAAGTGATAGAAATCCCAAAAGGAGACACTCCCAAAAAAGGAGATGAAGGACTCGTTTGAAGTACAAATGTGTGAAGGATATGTAGAAGGAAGAAAAACTCCCTATACTATAACACAAGTAGAATATAAAATACATCTAATTTCTAGTAGAAAATCATCCTAAAAAGGTTGTGAGAAAATAGAAGAGAAATTTATGACAAGTATGTATCATCAACACAAGAAGTATGAGGAGTGGAATGATGCCTCGTCAAATGACTATGAAACGGAGGTAGATGCAATGAAGGTATGAAGTTGGGAATATGATTTCCTAATATCTGATGGGTAAAGAGGAGGTTCAAATTTCTATGAAGGTTGACCGGGAGAGGGAGGAGAGGTATCCTCATTAGTACTCTTGTCATCAAAACTAGAAGAACAAACCTCATCATCAGGAATATGAACAAGAAAATTATGTCAACAAAACTATCATCACATGAAGTAGGTGAGGAAACAACTGTATCAAAAGAAGTAGAAATAATGGAAATATTTGAAGGGTCTCCAAATAAGGACTGAAGAATTCTCCAAATTGTGCAAGGACACTTTGTGTTTTCCACATGATGGTGGATAGGCCTAGAAACATGTGTCAACAAACAACCATGAACTTGATCATAAGTGTTGAGCTAGTCTTCAAGATGATATGGATCAATGGGTGTAGATACTTATCTATACAAAAAGGACATCCCAAAAGGTGAACAAACCTCTCGTAACACACTACAAACCTTCACAGGATCTCCAAATGCATGTTAGCATAAAATTCCAAGAAGAGGCCTCCATAAAACACACAAACACCCCAAAAAAACCTCCAAAATACGTTATTGAAAATCCAATAACTCTAGTTTTCAAAATATATTTACATGAATTAATTTTAATTTCTAGATAAAAAGACAAAATTAACAAGGGTTAGTATTAAAAAAACTAGGCCCTAAGATTACTTCAATGACTAGATTAAAACAAAACTAATTTCCTTCCATAAAAATATATTCAAATCCCTAATTTTAAATAACCCATAAATTATTTAATATAAGCTATGAATTAAAATTTTGTAACCTAAGTTATAAAATTTAAAACAAGCGATATCAAAAAGGTTGTCTTGAGGGTTTTCAAATTGGTAAAGGAAAATTTCTTCCTTACAATTTGAAATTTAGTGAACTTGGTTTTTTTTTAAAACATATGAGGGCTCTACTAGGGTTTTTGCATGCTTGTCATTCCACGACCACTTCAAGCTCTATGGGATATTTATTTCATCAGTTTTATTAGGGTTTCTCACCCTCTAGGCTCCCCTATATAATGAGTTCTCCCTCTTCATGCCCGATTGTTGAAAATTTGGTTGGAGATAGTGGAGATTTTAACAATGGAATTGCCACCAAAATCTCCATGGAAGTTCATCCCGAAGGTTTTTCACGAGGTAATGATTCTCCTCCTGATGTTGTTTTACTAATTCCTTAGTTTAACATTGCATGTCAATGGTTAGAGAAGTTTTGTCTTATTGGGTATTTTTTGGGTCGTATCCCCTCTGAAAGCATGCTTAAATCCTGGGTTCATTCAGCTTGGGCCTCTCATGGCATCCGACTTGAATCTATCCAGAACATGACCAAAGGATTTTTCCTTTTCCGGTTCTCGACTCGGCTAATGCCTCCACCATCCTGACCCATTTGGCCACTTGGTATGTGCACAATTCCTTACTAGTTCTCTCACCATGGCACAAGGATTTTGTGGTTTCTGACTATGCCGCCCTCAAAGTGCCAATCTGGGTGGAATTCCCTGGCCTTCCCCTACCATGTGTTCACTTCCTACATCAAATTTCTTCCTCCATCGGAAGGGTGGTCACTCACAAACCAAATGTTTTGTAACTCTCATCCACATAAACGTGTCTATGTTGAAGTGAGATTCAAATGGGTGATAAACATTACCTCTCCCAGAATTCATAAAGAGTTCCCTTGAGTTTCAAATGGGTGATAAACATTACTCCCATGATGTTTTGTATATCAATCTTTCTAACACTTAGGTTTGTTTCCATCGTTATAAGCCGGCCTCGATCACAAGATCAACATTTTCCATCTTTATGTGCCTTACAATTGTCCAATTTATTTTTCTTGTATGACAAGCTGTGTACCAATATTTTTATCGTAGCCAAGGTGGCCCCGATGTGGCCAAACCCCAATAATGAAGAGGGTCTGGTAAATGGTTAGAGGACATAAAAACAAGAATAAATAAACAACATCCTCGGATATCTCATGGTTCTATCATGATGGTCGTGAGCCACCTTTTAAGGAACAACCCCATTAATAATTGTCAAAGAACCAACCAATCAAATCGGAGCAAGATTGCTTTCAGAGCATACTCACTCATCTATCTAGTTACCTAAATTCTCCACCATGCCCAAGGAGGCCTCGGTTCTTGGCCCAATTAATGTCTAAATCTATGAGAAATGGTACCATTTCTCTGCACCATTGTTGCATTTTTCCAATAGTTCACAAGGCCACCCCAAAAGGGCCCAAAGCCCTTCTCGCATCTCCCAAAATTCGTATCAAATTCGGTGTGCAGCATAGAGTCCACGAGAGGAGGAGTAAAATATAGAGTAAGCCAAGAAGAAAAAATGGTGATTAAGTTGTGGGACTTTTTGGGACAAGACAACAATTCTCAATTCCTACAAAACTAGTTTGGCAAAGCTTAGAAGGTCTTTGATGATATGGAGGATATGACCCTTGATCATTGTTTCCCATGACTTGCATCTCTTGAATGTAAGGGGTCTCATAGAATCCAATCATAAGTATATATTTTGTGATGTTCTAAAGAAACAATTTTCCAACTTAGATGCTTTATTTTTAATTTCCTCTTTACTTGATGAGGAAGAAAAATTCAAAAGGTCTATACAGAAGTAAAAATTAGAAGTTTTCATGGTTTTGTGAATTCTCTTAGATGAAAAGGATTTAGCTGCTGAAATGGCTTGTAAATTCTGTGTCATTAATGTAAACAACCATGACATGGTTTTGTGAATTGTAAGAAAAGAACTCATCTTATCTACAACCTGATTTTGAATAGTAATCATGATGGAGGACGTGGAGGATTAATTTCTCTTTTTTCCCCTAAATTACAACCCCTTTTGGTGGACCATGGCGTCACTACCATGTGTACCATTCCATATGGGTCCTATTTAATATTAGATTGATTTGATGGTTGATGTGAATTGGTTGAATGGTGCCTCCTTTTGGCCTTATTAATATTTATGCCTCCAATGATGTGGCCAAAAGGGTTGATCTTTGGAGATGGATAGATTTCTCATTATTCTCGATGATTATTATTTAGGTAATAAGTGGATATTTCAATATGGTGGAGCTTTCATCCGATAAGCAGTATTGATTGTAATTATGGGCTCCTACCAACTCCTTGATAATGCTCACAAGAGGGAGCATGGTTTTTCATGCACAATAAATTCATATTTATGACTCTTATGCTTCTCACTCTCCCACATCCGAAAGCATGGTTCACTTGATCCAATCTTCAAAGTGGATCGGATCGGGTCCTCAAATGGCTCAAAAGGTTTAGAGTTATGCTTTCAACTTAGGATTATTTTTGAGCGCTTGGCTTTCCGCCACCATATGGGATGAATCTGTGAATTTTCCCTGATGCTACCATTTCTCTCATAGAATGTACCGATTTGTTCAATTGTTTGACAACATTTATTCCCATGCATTGATCTCTTGGAATGTAAGGGGCATCATACAATCCAATAATAAGTATTATTTTCATGATGTTCGAAACAATTTGCCAACTTAGATGCTTTATTTTTGCAGAAGTTACCCATGGAGGTCATGCTCGATGTTTTCCTTTAGGACCACTCTCCTATAAAATTCCTATATCACTTGGCAAGATCGGTGCCTCCATTTTTCATAAAGGATAGTTTTTTCTCAATACCATTAGGTTAATGGAACATGGGACCACTCTCAATCATATCACCAACTGTGTGTTTGGAACATGTCCCCTTGAGCCAAGTTATCTTCAACATCCGAAGCTTTTTGCTCCATCCACCTATGCATGTCATGTTGATCAGAAGGTGGGAGGATGCTCTAACTCGGACCACTAGATTCCTCAAAATCTATGGCCGGAAGTTGGATAAAATTTGTCACAACTCTTATTCTACTACTACCTCCTCTAGTCTAACTTGTCAGTCGGGTGGCTCCAAGAACATCCTTTCTCCAAAACACTGCAACTTCAAGTTTTAGAGATTTGTTAGAATATTCCAATTTCATACAATTACAACATTAGAGAAGCTCAAATTCACACTGCATGCATTGGCTTAAGGTAGGGGATCGGGTTTCCAAATAATTCTTTCATTCCCTCAAACCTAAGAATTCCTCCTAGAAAATCCTTTCAATTTCTCGATTATGGAATTCGGTTGCGGATACACAACTTATTCTTCCAGATTTTTTCAAGCATTATAAGTAGGTGTTTCAAGCCCAAGTGCCTCGATGAGTGGAAGATATAGCTCTTGATCAATTCCTTACATACATGCCATGCAAGTTATCATTCACACAGAGGATTTTTTGCTTGACCGCATGCTCACCTTGGATGACCTATATGAAGCATTTCAACAAATGGCTAATGATAAAGCTCTAGGTTGTGAAGGTTTTCCATGAAATTCTATAAATCATTGTGGGACACCATCGGTCCGGATCTTCATCAAGTCTACTTGGAAGGTTTCCAAAATCAATCTCTCCGCATAAGATTCAAAAAGGGAAATATAAAATTCATTCCCAAAAAATGGGATCTGAACAGATTACCAACTAGAGGCCCATTACCTTGCTCAATGTTTCTTACAAGATCATTGTTAAATCCCTCATTATTTAGTTGCGCCATATTCTTCTTCTATTTATCCAACCCAAACAAATTGGCTTCATCTAAGGGCATTTCATTCTTGATAATATCATTGTAGTTTGGGAAGGCATGGAATGGGCCTACCGATCCAATCAAGTTGCCATGTTCATCAAAATTTACTTTGAGAAGGCCTATGATCATATTGAATGGTCGTTATTATTGTCATGCTTCATTCTCTTGGATTTGGCCCCATTTTCATTCAATTTTTTTCACATGATTTTTCCAATGCCTCTACTCAAATCACCATTAACGGGCATAGTTTTGAGCCGTTTGGCTTATTTCGCTCTATCTCGAAAAGGTCATCCACTAGCCCCTACGCTTTATGTTCTTACTATTAAAGGATTTGGTTATCTTCTGCTCAAGCCAAAACCCAAGGGCTTGTTAGAGGAATTGCACTACCATCTGTGGATAACTCTCAACTCCTTAATGGGCATTTTATGATGATTCATTTCTTACTCTCATTGAGGATGAAATCAATGTTCGCAATGAAATGCATTACTTGGATATTTTCTTCTTAGCCTTTGGTTTATCTATTGAATGGAGGAAAACCCAATGCTATAAGCAATTATTTGGTGCATCCTACATCATCACGGCTCCCTATTGGCTCCCACATGGTTCAAATTTCCATACAGCCCCCAAATGCCCCTTTTGTGGTCATTTGGAATCGTTAATGCATTTATTTTTGTTCTATCTCAAGGCTCAGTGAGCTTGGAATTAGATTCATTCCTTCTTCAAACCTCTTAGAATCGGAATGCTTCACTTGACACCATGTTCTCCTAGGAGATAATCCCATTCCTGAAAATGTTCTCCCAAATTTGGCATGTTTTCAAAGGGGAAATTTTATTCTGGTTATGGAAAGAAAGGAATGCTTTTATCTTTGCTAATTCTGAATTTGATCAACAATTCTTGATTTATAACAAATCGATGGTTTTATCTAATGTGCTTGAGAAGATTCAAGTACATGTCAACAAAGTGGCCCTAGAGATGAAGCACATGCAGACTCTACTTGCATCACTGGGGAGATGCCCCATATAATGTTTCCCATAAGCCACCGTTACCTCATCGGAGATCTCCACTCCATGGAGGCCACCCCTGCAGAGGGACACATAAGTTACTCTCTAAGCACTTTTTCAGCCATGTGCACCACTCCCCATAATTTTCCACATAGGAGTGTTTCTATGCATGTTCTCTACTAGGCTGGGACTCCCCTCCTCCTCGTCAACATGGTTGTGGCTCACGTTCACTTTTGGGCCTTTCACATAAGACGGAGTGTAATTTTCCACCTCCACCCCCACCACCTTCTAATAACTTCCCCCGGGTTTCGCTTGCAATCTCCCCCATGCATGTGGAAAGTGAGGTTGTAAAGAGGTCTCCTTTGGCTTGAGTTGGGATATCCCTGATACGGGAAAGGATTTCCCTGGTAGATGTTGGCTCAATGACCATGACCCTCCCTCAGTAGGAATGTTTGGTGGCGGATTGATCTCGAATCTTTCCATTTTTTGATGGTTGTCTAGGCTTCGCCTAGTGTTTCGTTGTTCTCCTAGGCTCAGCCTAATTTGTTGTTATTTTTGGGGTGTGCTCTCATACTACTGCTTTTTGTTGAAAAACTTCTTGTATCATGGTGCATTTAATATAATATAAGATACTTTTTCATTAAAAAAGGTGGTCTTCGAATTAACGAAAAGGAGGAAAAGTTGAAATGAAGATCAAAGGGAAAGGAGGGTGAGCCACATGGCGAGGAGGAGAGGGGATCAAGGTGGTCAAATGGGATCGACTCAAAGAGAGAACTAGGAGTCGATGCAGTACAACATAGGAGAGATAAATTCAGTTTAGGAGGAGGCAAAGGTGCATCCTAGGCTCGAGGAAGAGTAGGGGATGAAAGGCATGACAGAGCATTTGTGAGGAAGGTAGACAGAGCACACAAGGTCCCGAATGGGCACGATTATGTTTACGATGGAGATTTCTCCCACTACATTGACGACATAAGATCATGCGAAGGTAGAATGCACAAGCCAAGAGGGTGGAGGAACCTAACACATGACATAGTTAAAGGGGCTGCTCAAAGCAAACCCACAACAAGCCAAAAATGAGTGCGTAGGTATGATTTCACATCCAGGCATGAAGTCAAGATCAAAGGGGCTCAAACGATCCAACATAGGAACAGAGGTGGAAGTAGGGTAGAACCCACGAAGGGCTCTGGGTGAGTAAAAACTTGATGAAATGAGCCCAAAAAAATAAATCGATGAGAGGACAACCACAAGGAAGCCAAAGTAAATGAGGACCAACTAAGGTAAGACAAAACCAAGCTAGGGAGGAGAGCCCATGAAAACAAATCCTAGTTAGGAGGAGCTCATCGAACTATAATAGAGCTAGGCCAAGTTGGGAAGGAGGAGCTCGATGTAAAGGAATGAGCTAACAGAAGGGCAAACTAGTGACAAAGGGTAGGGTGAGGAGTAGGAGGACGAAGGTAGGGTTGGAATAAGTAAAAATGAGGACAAAACTTTTACTGGAAATCCAAACACAAAACCATAAAATACCTCAAAAAGTAGTATCACGCCAATTTTAGTCGTAGATAGCCATATTTGGCAAAGAAACCCCTAAAACTCCAAATACAACATGCACATACACCAAAAACAACACAAAACTAGAAAAATACATGAAAAACCTAGACAAAACCAAATTAATGGATGTAGAGTACAAATCAAAGTGATAAGGTACACTCTCTCCACCAACCATAAAATTTTATATCATGGTGTGATCGTGTCAAATTTAATTATTTACATTAAATTTGACATCCATTTGAATATCACTTTAAATTTTTTTCTTTAAACTATGAGAACTCAAAAAAAATAGTAGTGTGTTGTTATAATGGTAGCAAAAGGATGGGATCTAATGGTGACACTATTTTAAATTTTACTATCAAATATAAAAAACCATTCTTACCAACAAGTAATGAATTGAAAATATTCTTCACTTGTTGGTAAAAAAAATTATATTTGATAGTAAAATTTAAAATAGTGTCACCATTAGATCCTATCCTTTGCTACCATTTTAACAAGAAACTACTTTTTTTTTATTGAGTTCTCATAATTTAAAGAAAAAAACTTTAAAGTGACATTCAAATGGATGTCAAATTTAATGTAGAGAATTAAATTTGACATAGTCACACCATTAGATCCAATGTAAAAATAAAAATTGGTATATATCTCTTTCTATATTTTTTTATTTCTTTCAACTTAATTTACTTCCCCAATCCTTTATAAAATATAATATAAACTCAAATGTACATTAATTTTAGCTTTAATCAATGAATTTAAGATTAACACTAATTATAAAATAAAATATCATTAAAAAATTTTCTACAAAATAATTTTGTAAAACATAGTTGATTAATATGAATATTTTTAGAATGAAAGTTTAACCATACACAAATTAGGTTTTAGATTGCATTTCTTTGCTTAATGTTAAAGATAGAGGGGTATTCCATTTTGTTAAAGCATCTAACCTTATCGTTTATATTAATGTCTATCTTGAAATTTGTAACTTAAAAATGATATAATTTTTTTTACTTTGATGTACTCAATTTTTAAATTTAAATTAATATATTATTAACATATTTATTTTCATAATATTTAGTAACTAATATTAAAATTTCATATTTTGACATACAAATTAAAATTTGAATTTCAAATAATAAATAATTGTTTAAATCGTCCCTTAATTTTTTAGATTGTCACCTAATTTTTATTGGGTATAACATTAAACATTAAACATCCAATGCAACCCACACAATTATGAGTTTTCACCACATATTATGTATGTATGTAACAACATTTTTAAAGAAATCAATAATGATGTGTGTGGGGTGACCCTCTCCCCTTTTTGTTTACAAGTTATGAATTGATTATTTGTAACCCAAGTTTTTTAATTTCGACATTTGAATTGAATATTGATGTTTTTGAGTGTTAAAGTATGAACTCACACGTTGTTTACTTGAGGATGTAACCTTCAATGCTTGTTAAGGTTGAAGTACCAAGTGCCTTAAGGCCACTTATTTAGTTTATTGGCATTACTTGTATTTTTCCTCCAATGTTAAGAAGTATAGTCTTCAACAGATTTAGATTTTCAAATTATTTGTGTGATTATTACAATTTTTCAATGTTTGTATTCAAATTTAAAATGTAATAAGAATGAAAGTGTTTAAAATTATTTTGAGTAAGGATGCATGTGTTGAGCATAACCAACACTCATAAAGTAATAAGGTGCACTCTCTCCACCAATCATAAAATCTATATAAAAATTATTTAAAAGAAATATTATAATTGATAGAGAAAAACCGTAGAAAAAATGAACCCCTACAAAACATCATTTTTGAAGAAAAATCCATCAATATATAACTTTTCCAATGAATTTTTATTTATATATATAATTTTGCCCTAATTTATTTTGCTCTATATTAAAATATATAATTGTAATTTAAATGCATTTTAAAAAAATTCTATATTAAAATATATTGTAATAATTTAATATTATTGTTTATAAATTTCAAAAGCCTTTCACACCTAGAGTAGTGGGCCTCACAGATTAAATTTGACGTCAATTTAGACGCTTTTTTTTGTGATTTTAGTCATAAAATATTTACAAATATTTGAAATAACCATTACACATAATTTTATATTTATAATATAACTGTCATTTTTATATAAATTATATTAATATATAATATACATTTTAAAAATTAAATACATATAAATTTTTAGTGTTAAATAACTACTATTTTATATTTTGAAGGGCAATATTAAAAAATTACCTCTCATACAAAAATTGTTTGACAGGTATAAGTGGCCGTCAAATTTAACCCCTGGTGAGCCTAATCAATGTAATGATTAGTACAAGAATAATTTGTGAATTCTGGTTGTTCAAATTATAAATTATAGTCATCAAACTTTACAGGTTGAAAGCAGGAAAAGAAATAAATATCAGCCATGCGACCTGAATTACTTGAAGGTTATGTCAGCATAAATATAATATATCCTCTGCTGAGTAGGGACATAGTACAATTACAATCATTCAATGGAGACACATGTTACATATGCATTCTTAACCTGAGAATTCTCCATCAAATTGATTGTCCAAATGGAGGGATGAACTCACAGATAAGTCTAACAATTTATCTGGGTAGCTAGGTCATATCCCCATTATGGAAATAGAACAATATTAGAATGGTCAACTATGGCAAACTGAATTGGACCAGGGGATGACTTTTCTCTCATAAATGTTCACGGTTTTAAACCATGTACCTTTTGGTCGTGAAGAAAATGGAAACAATTTGATTATGTTTTTATAAGACAAATTTGTAGAGGTGCATATTATTAAAGTGCTAGGTCTTGACAGCTTCATAATCTCCACTTTCATCTTCCTGGTTCTGAGTTTTTCCAACCTTATAATAAACAAACTGGGCAAGAATCTATGGAAGGTTAAGGATCAACTTTCTGCGTTCACAACCTTGTTCAAGCAAGGTTGTAAATAATAAGCTTCTTTTACATATGCTTAAGCCCAGATCATATAATGCAATTGAATTGATAAGGAACCAAAAATAAAAATGAATTTTATATGCAATACTCCCTCAGTAACATTGTATATGATAAAGGATACAAAGAAGTCCAGTAGTACACATACTCCAGCGTCCACCAGCCATGGCATATTTGGCTTTAATTTTTCCCACTTCAGAGTCCTTACAATTATACTGAACATAGACATATCATTATTAGAGACCTTAAAATAATACTGAACATGAACATAGCATGATTAGAAAACAAATGGAACATGTTATATCTTATTCTAATTATTGAAAACAAACAGCTAAAAACACACATATATTCAACTATATACCTTCCCACATAGGCAGCATTCCCTAATAAGGCAAAAATGAACATGAGTGGATTCAAACCCTGATAACACAACAACATTGCAAGTGTGAATTATATCCACTCAATTACTATGAAAATTGAGAGTAAAAATCAATTGTGAAAGATCTCTTAGAAGGGTGAGAATACCTCAACGCTCCCTCTCTTAATCTGCAACCAACATTTATCATCAATTACACATGGTTAGCTTAGGTATTGGAGACAGAAACTCACTGCAACTTGGTTATAACAATTTTGGAGTTTCAACCTGGTTAAAATACTCAATCAGCTTCTAAACAAATCCATATGGTATAGTCACTACATTTATACTAGTGAAACACAAACAGATTATATATTACAGCAGCATAGACTCAGACCTTACAAGCATTGAAATGCAACTGCAAGAAACTCACATTCAAACTAATTTGTGGAAGTCTTCCACCCATATAGATGGCAGCCATAAGCCACCCCAACCAAGCTCCTAATTCATTTGAAGAGTCCTCTTTCATCACTCTGCTGCTGAATGCACCGGTACCCATTCCCTATATTTGCACAACCACCATAAATATACAACCTGAAGACAATTTGAACCATGAGATATTCAGAAATACTGGTCCCAACAAAGTGTTTTATGGGTACCTGCAAAAGTTTCCTTCCTGTTATTATAATAACAGATCTCTTTTGGGCTTGAGCAGAGGGAGAGAATGAAGTAATGTTGTTGTAAGTGGGTAATTCGAAGTAGTTCATCCCACCAACAAAAAATATTGTTGAAGCTACCTGAATAGAGGTGGAAACAAAAAACTCCATTATAATGGTAATTATTGTTAGATGCTCATGCTACTGTGGATTCAGTCAAATGTGCTGCACTATATATGAAAACTTGCCGAGCGAAGTATGGTCTTGGAATTCCTTGGACTTGGAGATATGAGGTTAGTTAGCAGTCCTTCCTCGTCTACTGATGACTGGCTTAATATATAGCTTGGACCACTTCTACCAGACCCGCTGGATTGTACCAGATACGAACCAGGAGTAGGAGTATGACTGCTTGCTAGAGATCTTGCAGACCTGAAAAAATAATACTGAGTAATAAGCAATGGTCATAATATATATCAGATCTTAAGATATTATTCACTCAACAGAACAGAAGAAGAAAGGAATACATGAGATGTATTACGTGTAATATAGGTCCCTCTCTGTGTTGGGTTGGTGCCGAGGAGAAACAGTAGGTATAGGTAAACTAGAGACAGGTGTCCCATTAAAGGATTTACTAGAGTCTGCACTGGTTTTCTTGGCACTTTCAGATGAACAGATTATGCTCTCTGGCACCTTCACAATCTCTGCCTTTTTACTGTCATTTTGCTCAGATTTGAATACTTCCTTAGGTTGATTCTGATATACATTAACAACGCAAAGAAATAAAAACATCATGCTTTAGTCCAAGATTTATAACTATAATTTATATTATGTAAAAGACTCTGATTTTATGATAAGGGTTAAATATGTCAAATCACCACCTTAGACTGAGCTTTTCCTTTCCTCATTTTCCACCACTTGCAGAAATGATCACAATATATGATTTGGCAAACTATTTATAGTCGTGATTGTATACAGCTGCAACAGATGAATATAGAAAAAACCAAATAAAAATATAGAAATTTGGAAGAAAGAGAGTTCAATGGGACTTGATTAGGAAGAAATACTTGACCCACAATCTTTTTCTTTTGAAATGTTGAAAACAGATCTTACCAGTGCGGTATACAACTGGGTTGGTAACTGCACGGTCATAGAAGTGACAAATTGTTAGTGATAGATAAGGTCAAAGGCCAGTAATAGAAGTTTAAAAATGGACAAATGCTTACTGAAATAGCATCCATATGATGCACCACGCACTTCAAGATTAGTATCAGGAAACGACAAATTGTATACAGAAAAGGAGGTTTCAGCACTGTTACCGACCCAAACATGCTATAAATTTATGAATGATTTATGAATTCCATAAAGATAATTCAAACAAAGTTCAATGGTTTTTAACTTGAGTTTAGTCAGTATAATTCAAACAAAGCTCAATGATTTTTAACTTCTAAATCATTTAAGAGTGCTCAATTTAGTAGAGGCATGATTCAGAGAATGTGCAGTGGATCTCTGCTGAAATTTGGACTCTATATACCTAAAATAAGTGTATATTTAATAGCTTTTTAAATATTTTTTTCAAAGGTCCACATACTAATCATATATGTTAGTAATTTGGAAGTCTACCATTGACCTGCAGTTTGGGTTGAGTTAAATTGCAGTATATAGTCTTCACCACTCCACTACACAATTTTAAAATATTTCAATCTATATCGATTGAATCGTAAGGTAGGGTCGTGTTTTTGCAAGTGAATAGTCTTCATAACTGCACCACTGGATCGTTGCACCTTTCTTGTAATTTAATAATAATCTTTAGTTACACTGCTAACAATCCATAAACAAATGATATAACAATAATAATCTTTAGTTAGACTGCCAACAGTCGAACCTGAAAACAAAGGGTGATACTCTTTTTAAAACAACAAATAAATAATATAACAACAATAATCTTAAATATATTAGGAGAGCTAAGGAAGACTTACAGTGGCTGGCTCCAGCCAACACCCAACAAGATTGAACAAGTCCCTGAACATTGAAAACCAGATCTTTCTTAACACATCAGAAAATGCTATTGAAGTGAAATGAATGAAAAAGACTGTGAAAGCGAGAGGGGTTTCTGATTGCCTACCCTACAACCCATGTCATGAGAAAGCCAAGGGAGACACCCTCTGTGGATCCATTCTTGAAGTTGGTAATAATCTGAGGCACTTCTGCAACTGCCCAGCTGAACAAACTGATGAGCCCAAATCCAAGAGAGACATAATCTCTCATTCCACACACACAGTCCCTCAAATACTTCTCTACCCACCACACACACTGCCTCCATAAGCACAGTTGTTTGCCATCATGCAACCAGGTTATAATCTTTCTTTTCTTTCTCACCAAACTTGGGAATAAGCCTCCCTGTTTATGCGCTATATGTAGAGAAAATCTAAGCAGTTGCAAAGGAGAAGAAGACGGAATTCAATCCACCTCTTGCAAAGTGAACATTCCTGTCAACTATTACAGGAAGTAGAAGTTTCGTCATTTTATTGAGTACCCACGTTTGAAAACAAGCAAGCTGTTAAGTTATGCTGCGATTCGATGCTGCTTGTCTTTCACCAAATTCTTATCTCCATTACATTTGTCCATTTTACCCATCATTAGCTGCGGCTTTTTATTTTGATGTCATTATTATTCTACTATTACACATTATGTACAATATTATTTCTACTAAAAAAATGGAATCGGATCAGACGTCATTTGTGTTTGATTCCCATACATTGAATGTAGACAAAAAAAAATATATTTGTAGGGCAAAATCATATGCCTTGTGATACATTGAATGTAGACATTATTAAATATGTCAAATCACCACCTTAGACTGAGCTTTTCCTTTCCTCATTTTCCACCACTTGCAGAAATAATACATTCTCAAATATTACACCACCTGTTTATAAATTGTAGCAGTCTGGTTTAGAGTGGCTCACCATTAGCAATATCATCATTGAAGGC
Source organism: Taxus wallichiana var. yunnanensis (assembly GCA_018340775.1). Taxonomy (NCBI): domain Eukaryota; kingdom Viridiplantae; phylum Streptophyta; class Pinopsida; order Cupressales; family Taxaceae; genus Taxus; species Taxus wallichiana. Next base: position 686,335,355 of record CM031236.1, on the reverse strand, counting down.
AAACAACTATAATGTAATAGATGTATTTGATTTAGAAATATTAAGAATATTAATAAAACATCAATTTTTCAAAAATTAAACTTTGAAACCCTCTCAAACAACTTTACATAGTATTTAATTAATAAATATATTTTCTTCTTGTACGGAATCACAACTCACATACCATTTAACATACACCCTTATCTTACATCAAATTACAACACTACAAACATTCTAATAGATGATAAAATTGCACCAATCCTAAACCTATGAAATTCTTTACCTTCAATAAAAACTCCGCATTTCATATGAGGGATGAGTGGATATATACATTACATCGTAATATAAATACATAATTACATTTTCTTAAATCATGTCTATCTATCTATTGATACACACACACATACACATACATGCAAAATATTTATACAAATTTAATTAATTACCCAAAAATTAGAAGAGATGTGGCATGCAAGGTTTAGAGGAACATACATTGAATATTGTAAGATTTGATTTCAGAAATTAACATTAAAAATGTGAACTCATAAGTAAGAGTTACAATACCACACACACATACAAAATGGTAACATACATTTCATTAGTTACTCGAAAATTAGAAAATACATGACATGCAAGGTTTAGGGGCACGTACATTGAATATTATAAGATTTGATTTTATAAATTGACATTAAAAATGTGAACTCATAAGTGAGAGTTGTAATACCAAAGTAAATGATAGGAATAAGTCATAGGTGTCTAATATGTTATTAATATTCCAACTAAATTTTTTCATACCATTAATACCATTCCTCATGGCCATCCAAACCATTCTTACAATTCTTGATGATTAAAGCGTAACTATATTGTCCTAGTTGTAATCTCCAATAACCTCACTTAATTGCCCTACACTTCTTCATTTCTCACCTATAATAAATTTCCCTCTTTCTCTAAAAGAAACACACACACACACACACACACACACACACACACACACACACATACACATATATAGTCACACATAACATATATACACACACACACACATCAACACACACAAACAACTATATATATATATATATATATATATATGGATTAAAAATGTTTTATATAATATACATATACATATACATACCATATATGTATACATATGTAATAAATTATGTATATATGTATATATACATACATATAACATAACTATCTTGATTATTTTTGGGGCATGTAAAAACTACAATAACATAACTATCTTGATATTTGGGAAAAATCTAGGCAATAACAATATCAAAAACAATAAAGTAACATGCAAACCCAATGTAGTGTAATGTGTTGCCTTAATTGTTTCTCTAACATGAACAATAATAAATATTCTAATGATTGCTTGATTTCTCTAGAATGCTTGAAATTCTTCAATAAATTCTTATGAAAATAAATAGATGTTATGTAATTTTAAATATTTGAATGAAATCTAATGTTTGGATATTTATAAATAATAAAATTCGAATCAAGACCTTGATGGAGCACTAGCTAGTAAAATAATGAAAAATAACCAATAGAAACCACTTAAAAGTATTAGGAACATTATAACGTTCCATACATACCTTGAAATGTTACATTCCTAAAAACATAATCTCCTAAAAAAATTCCTTGGCACTTGAAAACAGGGGAGAGAGATGAAGGGAGAAACACCGATAAAGAATTGTTATATGCCCCAAAAAATAGCATGGGAAAAAAAGGTTAAAATAAGGTAATTGTTTTTTTAACTTGGATCAATTATGTTTGCAACTCAAGTTTGATATGAAGGAAGAACAACATATACATAAAAATTAAGTCGCGACATAAGGGCCACTAGGTAAAATAGGGCATCATAATGGGGAAATTAATTTAATTGATATCATAAAGGTATTTTTGGTATCATTTTTATCATCTTATTAACAAATCTTAATTGTGTCAAATAGTGTAGATGAACCCAAACAACATAAAACATATTAAATATGTTAGCAACTTAATGGTATTAATAGTTCATGGTTTAGACGATTTAAACAAGATAATGACCTAATGGTATAAATGACCAAACGCTAAGATGCAAACTAAATAAACAAAGTAAAAAAACCAAAATTAACTCAAAATATTAAGAGATACCAAATACAAAAAAATAACAAATGTGTTATTAATACCTCTTTATAGAAACACTTTCATTTTTAAAACATATATTCACTTCTTTCTTAAAAAAACATTCATGTTATAAATTTCATAATCACCCTTTAACCATTCAAATAAATATAAAAATATATAAATCCAATGAGAACTTTTCAAAAACTAATGAAATTCATTTACCTACAAAAGGAGTATTTATTAACCATTGTATGCTTTCTATGTCCACTATAAAACTAACCCTAATTCTCTTAAGAATTCACAAAAGGGCCTTTTTTAAGTTTAAAAGCTTAATGTACACCCTTGTAAAGCCTCATGTACACCCTTATAAAAAAGAATATTTGGGAAATAAAGTGGGTCTCTTCTATAACCTTCACTTTCTTTATATCCAAGCTTATTTACGGCCTCCATAAGAGTCACATAAAAGGCTATAAGCAAGTTTTGGAAGGTAGCATATAAATCATCTAGATTCTAGTTTCATTTACAAGTAGGGTAAAGATTAATAAGATTTCAATAAGGATATTCCTTTTTAAGTGGAAGGATTTCCACTTCATTAGGAAAAAATATAGAGATAAAATTTATAAATTTTTTTTTTAGAGTAGTTAGTAGGTTCAAAAAGGTGGAAGGTAGGTTCAAAATGTGGGTGAGTAGGACTTCTCCATTATTCTTCCATACATGTTCAAAATAGAGATAAAATTTATAAATTTCAATGTTATTAAAAGGGTTAGAGGATTCCGGACTTCAATGGTTAAAGTATTATTAAAAATTTATTTACTAGTTAGATTTTAGAATATTTTTGGCCATAAAGTGGAACACACTTATGTGCTAATAAATATTATATTTATTGACAAACAAAATTAAACAAGTTAAAAATAGTTAGGTGTAGTTTGGTAGGATAGTATAGACATCTAATCTTAGTATGGGGCATGTTAATTGCACTTTTATTAGAATACATGTGCCTTTATAAATCATTTGTCTAGATTAAGCTCTTATTAGAACACCATCTTGATGTTGTTGAGTCTTTTAACCCTGGTTAATGTATCTTGTGGACTTTACAACCCTTTCTTTTATACTTGTTATATAACAAGAAAGTTGCAATACTATAGTCCCTATCTAATTGATGAAGAATCAACAAAAATGAGTATGAGTGATTGAAGGAGAAGGAAAATAGTCTTTACCCATGTCCGAGCATTAAGTAGAGTAGATTGATCCAATTGGAAAAAAGTGATTTTTTTTTAGAGCATCACTATATATAATATAAATAAATTATACGTAAAATAGTTCATTTTGATTGATCGACAAAAAGATAGCATTACTTAATTTGAGGTTTCATTTGGTAGAAATTTTCTTTGTTTAAATATATGTTAGTATGTCATATTATTACGCCGAAGGCGTTCTCCTATGGGAAAGGGCTTTGCAGACATTCACGGGACTATGTCAAATTTGACGGCCTAAATGATGGTTTTGACAGGTGTGGTGACGGTTTAGCTTTTTCTACTATTTTTAAAGACTTGTTATTTTTAACAATTTTACTTCTTTTGGAGATAGCGCATGCATGATTATAGAAGAAGATAAGTGGAGTTAAGATAGTCTTACGGGTTGCATGAGCTAGGAATAGTGAAAGGCGTTGAGTTACATGAGCTAAAAACAGAGAATCAGTGAGCATATTTAGAGCTCACTAAAATTATAAAACACGGAGGAGAAGCAAACTCAGTACACACAATATACAAATCTAACACAGAGATCACAGGCACAAGTTAAGATAAGAGGAGAAAGGAAAGACAGAGCAGTAGGCAGAGATAATCCAGGTTTGCTTCCATACTTGCTTTGTAATGAATTCATCTTACTCTGAGTTACTCTGGATTTTGGTCTTACAGTCTGGTTGTTTATATTTCGATCTGGCTCTTGTATTTAAACTTGTGCTGCCCAGATATGAGCTAGCTCGTTCTTTTCATTTGATAACAATAAATGGATTGAGATCCAGACGGTGCTTGAACAGGATATCTGATATCTGGGTTTCTCGTAATCTTAGCCCAGTAGTAACAGTGTTTTGACTAGCCCTACCACCGGAAAATCGTCGCACGGCAGTAGCATATTTGCCGCCGTAAAAATAATACAAACCATATTTAATGCATAACCATAAAATTACAGTCGCTTTGCGAACATCGTTGATGGGATATAAAAATTGACCAATTTCTTTTGTGCGTCAAGGACGATAAGAATGGAAGAAATATGCGAGCTGCGGGCCTATTTTCACTCAATTATTAAATCGTTTTCAATTGCATTTAATTAGTATAGTGTAAATGCAATGTGAATTTTCAAACGGTATATGTTATTTGATTATTATTTTGTAGTCGAGCTTGACAGGTGATCATTATTAACATGGATAATAATTTTTGGGAGCAGTAAAAATAATATAAAATAATAGTAACGATATTATCATTATTATTATTTTATTTTTCGATCTACGATTTATTATTATTATTTGATTGTCGAATGTTATCGTCATTAATATTAATTATCTTAATGTTCTTTTATTGCATCTTTTTTTTTTTTATCGTCCCCGAAGAGCGATCCTCGATTCACTTAAAAGAGGAGCTTGTTTTCTTGGTGGCTCCATTGTTCAGGAAGTAATGTTCATGTTTCTTTTTATCTTATTGGAAAAACTCCAGCCACCAACTCCCACCTTGACCGTCTGATCCCACACGCACGCCTCGTTGCAATTCTTAATTCCGGGGTGCACTTATTGTTGCGTCCATTGCTTTTCCTCCCACGTTGGATTATGGATGTGACAGGCTAGACATGAGGAGATGTGGACTACATTGTTGTCCTTGGATTCTTTATTTCCTTATTTTCTGGCAAGAGGGGTGCGTGGTAGAGTGTATGGCCTCCTGCCATATTCTTTTTTTATTTCTTTTGGTGCCTTGTTTGGCATATGGTTGGTGAGAATTAATGAAACTAATTTTACTACCCACCCACCGTATGTCTTCCTCCCTGCTGGCCACTTAGCTTTCAAAAATCAGATTTTATTATTGATCTTCCCTGTGTTTGTCTTTTACCTGCTCTGGCTTTGTTGCTGGCCGCGTGGGATTGCAGATGGAGGTCTCTTTTTTGATGGGTTTTCTGTTGTCCTTCGTGGTCTGCCTCTGTCTTCTGCCCTGGCCGCGTGAGTTGTGTGGTGAAGGGATTTTTGCTTGGCTGCGTTTCCCCTTCCTTGCTATCCTGCCCTCGCCAGTTGGGTTTGATATGGTGGTTATAGATGAAGCTTCAAGCTAGTGAAGTAGGTGTGTTACCTCCACTTTCATTGGGTGCTGCGAGGTGTGTTCTTGTCGGGAATCCACAGCAATGACCTGCAACAGGATTAGCCAGGTGGTAGGCATGTTGCAGTTTAGTAGAAGCCTTTTTGAGCGCTTCCAACAAGTAGGTTGTCCAACTATGTTGTTATCTGTCCAGTGTCGAATGCATCCTCAAATTTGGGATTCTCCTTCAAGATATTTTTTATCAAAATCGACTATGTGACAGTGAGAGTGTTACCAGGAGACCTGATGAAATTTATTGCAAAGATTCTCTATTGAGACCTTACTTGTTTTACGATGTAACTCATGGAAGAGAATCTCATAGAGGTGGATCTGTTTCATATCAGAATATTCATGAAGCACTATTTGCCTTGTACGCGTTTCCCCCCCTCTTCCCTGTACCAAAACGTGAATCCAATCTTTCCTTCCACGCGTGCCATTTGCTTCTACTCTGCCCCGTAGATGAGGGCCTGATAACACAAAATATGGACATGGGTTTATGTTGTTTCCTGATACGTTTTGGGGGAGAGGAGCATTGTTTTCTTGTTGGCCGCATGCAATGTAAATATCCTCTTTTTTTTTACCCTGCTCTGTCCCTTCCTTGCCTCTGGCCACGAGGATGTTGTTGGGGATTTTGAAACCGTTGGAGCTCAGCACCCAGTGCAGTTAGCAGGGGTTAGACAACGACATTTTCTCCTTTGCTTTCCTCCTGGCTGTGTCGTCTTAAGGGGAGCCTGGAGTGGTGTTTTTCAAAGCTAAAAGAAGTGGATCAGTGGGACGTGTGGCTTATGCAGTCCCTGCTGGATGTGTTGCTGGTGGATGCATTTTAAATAGGCATGATAAGACTAACCCTCTCTCTTAATGATTTATTCCCTTTAGTATTTGGGTAAATCAATCTTTGCAATTTTGTTCGAATGCTGTAGATGTGGGTTTCTTTTGGAATGTTGATGTGTTTTTGTTTTACTAAGTAAATAGTGTTTGGACTCTGGATATTATATAACATGTATTTACATATATTGACTCTTTCTTGAAAGAGATGCCCAGAAAGAGATGGGTTTCAAATGACTTTTAATCATAATTGCATGAGCTGATCTCTCTCCCCTTTCCAGTTTATCTTAATTACTATTTGACAAGAAGAAATCTCTCTAGTGATTCTCGCTTATCGATCTTATAGAGTTGGTTATCTTTTGCCATGATTATTCCTGTGAACAGTGGTTTCGATAGAAAATATTGGGGTGTGTGAATGAGATTTAGAATATTCCTTGTATTGTTTTATTATGTAGAACATGGCTTGAAAACGGAATTTTCTTGGAAGACTGTGTTTGTCTTTTAATGTGGATTGATAATAATATAAACCCCCCATTAGGATTGGGGGCTTCTATTTGGAAGAGTCGTACTGGTTTTACTGGTCTTCCTAGATACCATCTGACTCTTTTGATTACCATTTACCTTGGGGATTATTGAAAACCCTCACCAGTGCCCTCTCGTTATTATTATTACTATGAGCTTATTTTTAGATTGGAACGCTCCTGAAGCATGTGTCAATGGGGTTTTTATTTTGTGACCTTTTTGAATACGGTAAGCACTTAAGACGTTAGCTTGTGTGGATAATTATATGGCTTAAGTTTGAGGCACTACTTGGATCTTCAAATCGCTTAAAGTAATATTGATACATCGAACTCTCATGAATGTGTACACCCTTCAAGTTGACTGACATGTGATGGCCCTCAGGCATATGAATTCAGGCAATGCTTGAAATATGAAATTATAATTTTATCCTATACTTTGACTTAGAAGCTTGTTGAAATGCTTTTTGGTAGGAAAACAGATGAATAGAGAAGTTATGAGAACTACCCTAAAATGGATTCATGCACACCTTAAGTAAAGGTGACAATCCGCTATAATGGGACTATACATACCATGTATGATGAAGGATAGAAGTTGACCAAATTGTTTAACTTCATTTTATAGAACAATAATTAATACCCATAAATTGGGGTATGCAAGTGGAGGTTGAATTATATAATAGGGTATATTGTTACTGTAATTAGTAAGGATAAATATGTTATTTCAATAATTGGTTAATGAGTGGATTATTTTCTGGCATTTACGATGATTATTATGTTAGCTAAAAATTGATACTTGCATCTCAATTGGGAGTTGAGATAATGTTGATACTTGTATTTATAGTGGCTTGGACCGCGCTTACTTATCTTAGTTAGTCAAATGTATCTTTGACATATTAGCAAAATATGACAATATTGTTGATCGTAACTCATTCCAATGAGTTGTACCCTTATACTAATAGAAACATATAAAGACATGGAATAAGCAACCAAAAGGATACCTAAATAATATATGAACTTGTGGATTGGTGGAATCTTTGTTAACATAAGTATATTCTTAAAATTGTGAGATAAATATCCAAATTATACTTACATATCACTGATTATCTATGAAGGTTTGATACTTGGGTAATATCGATGAATAATATAAGATTGATACTTGTTTTTATTATATAAACTTAATGTCATTGGTGCTTTTATTTAATTGAAAGATAATATTGTTGGATACTTATATATGTGAAGTAGGTCGAGGGTATTAGGTGAGCGTTATTATTATTTCTGTAATTTAAGTATGATTGATTACATGGTTAAGGTTGTATATCTAGTCACTTGGAATTGTGTTCTTATGTAAGTAGATCTTAAGGAAGTGAACATTAATGAGTATGAAATGTATTATCATGAGATGTGCAGTTAAGTTTTAAATGTATGTTAGAAATTTATTTGATAAGGAGTATTGCAAACTTTCATTTATTTAAATGCTAGATGGCATAAATTATTAGGTGAGGTTTATATCTTATCATGCTCAGTTCTAGCGAACTGACTCTAGTAAATATTTGTGCAGATGGATTATGCGAGTAGATTAAAGGAAAAGAGTGTAAAAGTTTCATCAGTTCAAATTATGAAGTTCTTTGTAGAAAGTTCAATGCGTTGTAAATTTTGTAACTTTTCTTGCAAGGAGTTTAGAAGATCTCTTGTCTTGGTATGTTCGGAAAAACTACGTGGTGAAGTGTTCTTTCCCTTTTGTTGTTAGACTAGTAACTTACCTTGGTGAGAAATGATATTCAATCATTACATTGGCATAAGTATTGTAAAACCTTGATTTTGAGAATAAAGTGTTAAGTCAAAACTCTCTGACACCTTGTAATGATGTGATATAAGTAAAATTAAATGGAGTGGTTAACCCTTATAGAAGTTAGCTAAATATATATATATATATATATATATATAATAAATTAATGTAGAGATGACTTACTTGAGAACAAGAGATTCCTGAAGTAATCAAAGGTGAAACTATCCTTGTAAAGTAAAATTTTATAATTTGATATCCCTAGCTAAACTAGTGAACACTACCCCTTTTGGGTGAATTCTTAAACAAGCTTAAGGGAAAACAATGGTTAGTTTTTGGAAGATAATAAGATTTAGCAAGTAGGAGAAGAAAATTTAGAAACCACTCAATTTATCTCTCAGCCTTTTAGAAAGTAAATAATCTCCTTTTGTAAAGCTCTTTCAGGAAGCCTAAGTAAAATCGTTAATAATTATGGATAAAACCTCCAGCTCCAATTAAAATCTTGGTAATAATCTAATGACGTCTTAAGGAGGAATTCAACTTGACCTCCTTCTCTTAACTTTTTCCCAAGGTACTTTGTAATTTCCTCTTAATTATGTTGATCACGAATCCATGTGGTAACAAGGTTTTGAGCGAATTTTAGTGACGTAAGTATGGATAGATGGCCTTGTGGAATTAAATTATCTCCCTTATTAAATAATGGAATTAAACAATTAATTGTCATAAAGGAGAAGACTTTAAGTGAACTACTCTACAGTGTATAAGAAAATAACTCAGTTGGTAAGATGAATTTGTGCGAATCATATGTTGAATCTCTCTGAAAACATAAGTCATGAGTAAAAGGGTGTTTTATCAAAATAAATAACCTTCAATCAATTCTTACTGTGGTTTGCCCTAGTTGTGAGAGTGTCATGTGGTTGGACTTCTATGTTGTTCTGTCAAAAAGAAAAGTGTATTATCCTTTTGGGTGTGAACATTTCCGTGTTGACCTTGTGGTCATCCTCTTAATAAGTGGTTCCCAGAGTTAGTTGTAACCTTGGTGACGACAAGTTGTGTCGTGTTTGTGTCAAAAAAATTATCCTGTCTTTTACTGTGTTGTTCGTGTGTGATTTTTGGGTCGTTACACCTAGAGACTTCCAAAAGAAACAAATTCAGCTGAGAAAAAATAATTAAGATGCAAAGTATTTATCTAACATGATATATAGATCACATCATATTCAAGTTGCACCCAAAATCCACAAATGGACAAAGGGTTGTAGCGATGGCAGACATGGGTAAATGTACGTGAGCCCACAGTCATGAAAAACAAAGAAGTACAGGCCAAATATGTCAAAGGGTTGGTAGGAAATTTGTTTGCTAATTGTTTTGACAAAAAGGATGTTGATTGTGGGCAGCCTTTGCAAACCAATTCAGTTTGGTTTCTTATGGTTTTTGGATATCAGCAATTAACTGATGCAATTAATAGTAGTTGTTTTTAAATTGATCAAGTTCCAGAGACTTTCTTCTATTGTTGTCAAAATACTGGAAAATTTGGATATGTATGATGTTGTGTAACAAAAATTGTGGACCAATGCAATGAACAACATCCATATCAAAACCATAAATTGTTTGCATTTGTTTGGGTTGAATAATATTATTGTGCATAATTACTAAGACTAATCATCACAACATACCCAATGAGGATTGGATTTGTAGGCTATCAATACTCCGTGAAGTTGAAAGTGAGGTACATTCTATTTTATATTTCCAATCTAATATGAAATTTAGGGGACATATATTCTTTATTTCATATATTGCACAAGAAAATGGATAATAAGAGCCATCTTCTATAAGACCGAAGGACCTCCTAATGATCTAAATTATGACATTCAAATTGTAGAATTTAGATAAGAGAAATATTGTCATCTTTAGAACCATCCCATAAATACATATCTTGGTCTAGAACTCTCAATGTGAAAGAAGCCAAACCAGATTTGTCAAGAAATACTATCATCTTTAGACCTCAAATCTTATGTCCCATGAATACATGTCTTCATGTGGAACTCTCATTGTGAAAGAAGCCAAACAAGATTCATTGAGAAATATTGTCATCTTTAGACCTCAACTCTTATGTCCCATAAATACATATCTTGGTCTAGAACTCTCAATGTGAAGGAAGCTAAACCAGATTCATCGTGATAGCTAAATTATGTCTTCATTGAATCCAAAAAAATGTTTGTGGCTTCACAGAGCAATAGACTCCAAAAACACCACAACCTCGGGCCTTCAAACTCACTGTTGTACTTGTTGGATCAGACACATATGCACTAATAGCTCCTCTAGAATTGAACATTCTGATCAACCCAATAAGAGAAAAGGTGATGCCATTGTCCAACTCCTGCATTAAGTTAAATTGACACGCTTCAGTTGAAGATATCATTTTGTGTTTGAATGCTAACGACAAAATCAAAAAATCATATGGCAAATAAATATCAATATTTTAGAACTCAAAACATAGCTTTTCATATTAATATAGATAGTGAAACCTTCATTGAACTTGTTATTGGCTACTGCCCCTGAAACACAAAACAACTGTGTTTTGGTATACCACATTGGATTGGCATTCTTATAGGTCAAGAAAACATCAAAATAGAAACATGTCCAAAATGCAGAAATGTTGATTTTCCAAAAACTCTTGGAAATGGAACGACACATAAACATCCATACAATAAATTATAAAATATAAATATACATTTAAAAATGCATACATAATAATCATTTTAGTCGATAAAGTTTTAAAAACACTTGAAAAATATAGTTATCACAAAAGTTCAAAATATTCAACATACTTAAAATTTCATTTATCTGTGTGACATATCATGTTTTATAGAGTTCAAAGAGGTTGAAATGTAAAATATTCAAAATAACAAATTGTTGTAGTGTGTTGAAAAAATTTACAATGTTAAAAATGTTTTTTTGCTTTGATTAGGTTTTTAACTTTCATTTTGCGTTTGACTATTGGTAGGGGGTGGGTTAAGGTAAGGGCAGTGTAAGGTAGTATTAGTTTTTATTATTTATTTATTTATTTATTTCAAATGGATATCTTACTTCCTTTATGAGAGTATAGGACAGAATCACCATTCCAATTTTCATTTGCAATCTTTGGCAAATAATCCACATCCTTTGGGAGAATGGTAGCAGTATTAGTTTTGGATTGGAAGTCATGAATCAAATTCTTCTTATCAACCTGACACCATCCAACACCTTGACAATTAAAGATGCCAAAAACTCCAGTGTGCTTGTTCAAATTCCAAATTTTTAGTAAGCTGCAAGGAAAAGCACACACCAGAGAACACAATAAATCTTGAATGTCCCCAAAAAAACATCATTTAATATTACTCTGAGGCACCTAATCACAAAGACATTCTACAAAGATTACATAATAATTTTCATCACAATAACCAAAGTGAATGGAGGGCAATGTGATTGGCCTCGAGCAGCTGTTATTTTCTAAGGTAATGAGATCATATTTTTTTAATAAAAAATGTGAGGAAGGTTTTGATTCCTTTGAAGGGTTGAAAATTTTCAATTAAAGTGTGAAGAGGAGTAACTTATATAATTTGGAGGAGACGATTTGCAGTGCCAGTAAGTGTAACAGATGGTGCAATAAAGTAGTGTATTGAAAGAGCTGATGTAATCTATTGGAATGCATCTAATGTCCATTGTCTATAATTGCAATCAGTGACCCATGCTCTACTTTCCTTGAATTTAGTTTAGTCTCAATACATGGTTAGTACTAAAAACTAAAAACCAAATGCAATAGTATTGCGGGTAGTAGTTAATCGCAATTTCTTCATCTATAAAATCGGGGAATTAGTGTAATGGAGAATCCTATGATAAGGAATATTTATGAGGCCAAAATCACAAGTTTTTTGAACATTTTTCTAGGCACCCTTAGTGTTTAAAATGTAGACAAATCTATACACACCATTCAACCAACACACATTCAAACACGGGATAATAAGTGAATTGAGAGAAGTCTATCTGTTCAATGATTGATTAAGATGGTACTTACACAGATTAGCCTTGCACATCTAACCCAAAAATAGTTGAACATTATATCTTTCTCAAGCCTGCAAGAAACATTTACATATTATATACACATACCCAACAGAAAAAATAACTTCTTCATGTGAATGTGTACATACCCACAATATATTATGTGTATAGTGGAAATTTACCTTGTGAAAAGAGCTTTCACTCTCCTCAAACGCCACAGTGGAGCATGTTAAGCAAGCTATATGCAAGGCCAAAACCAATCTTCCCTGTAAAGAGGTAGCTATAGGCCTCAAATGGAATTGTAGAAGAGATATCAAATATGAACCATGTGGAAATATACCTGCAAAGGTAATACTCATGCTAGTACAAACTCATCAACAAGATATTATAGCTATACATATAGATAGCTCAATGTAATACATCATAGGGACAAAACTGAAATCATGAACACAAGAATTTGACTGAGCTTAGCTACGGAAAAAAATACATAATTGTTAAAATTTTGTTGTATAACCTAGCATTTAATGTTGTAGTGACAGTTCCTGAGTCCTCCCAGAGCGGAAAATCTCGACTTATATAGGCATTTCGTAGAGGCGTCGATAGAAGTACTTGCTTGAGGAGGAGCTAGAGCCATTAGACTTTTGCTTCCAACAAGATTCTGGAGTAACGAAATATTTCGAGGAATTATAAATGAAAATTTCATCCATTACAAGAACATATTCTTCTAATTTTCCATGATTGTATATCGACAACTCGAAATGCAGGGCTATTTTCTCGCACAGAAGTGCTAAAAGTTGAAAGGGGTGAAAGTGGAGAGAAGATTAATAAGGATTTGGGAATTTTAGGATTAAAAACACAAAAAAATGTTAAAAATAGTCGGAAAATGAAAACGTCCACACATGATCATCAAATGTCAAATCATCACACAAGACCCATTTTCCCCTACCTCACAAATAAGTGAATAAATCTATCCACAAAAGAAATAATGAAATTTCATAATGCCTTCAAGGCAATAGCCATCGCCACGGATCTCGCTTCCTAAAATACATATATCTACCCAGAAGAATGAAAAACCACAAAAACCCAACAAATTGTAATTAAAGTGATCACGGTTATATTGGTATCAGTTACATACATAACCTAGCACGCAATTTCAGTCCCAAAAATCTGTAATTCTCCAATCTTAATTTATGTTAAAACCCTTATCTGTGAAAATAAAATACCTGCAGATTAAATGGATAATATGCCAAGTAACTGATTTCACAAAGCAGCACAAATTCTGCATGCATGCAACTACACCCGTAAGAATGAACACTCGGTGGATAATATAATTAAAAGAAAAATCCCAAATGCATAAAACTTAGAATCTTTGGAATCTAAGGGTCACCACGGTGTGAAGAATAAGATTACCATCACCAACGATAAGGGGCGGCTGAGTAAAGAGGAGATTGAGAAACTGGTGCAGGACGCAGAGAGATATAAGGCCGAGGACGTGACAAAGATGGTGCATCCATCACATTTGAGGTTGCAATCGCATACACACACATAAAACTTATTCAACCATCTAAGTAATGAGGCAAATGGAAGAAAGATGGGCGTACTTAAGCAGGTTGTAAGTGTTACCTGCGGTGGAGAGAATCCAATTGCTATCTTGCACGACATTCCAGAAGAAATAACTGAGCAAGCCTTTCTGTTTGGCATAATCGACCTTGGCTGCAACAGACTCTTCATTGTCATAGCCGATCCATACAAGCCCAGCGTAACAATAAGCCGACATGGTGGTCTCGTCATAAACCTCGGTTGCGCCCTTTTCCTGAATGAAATCCTTGATCTAGGAAAATCTAAACACGGCAAAAAAGAAAAGTAACTGTTAAAAATAGCGGGAAAAGTCAAAATGTCCAAACGACCGTCAAAATTATTTGCATTGAAAAAACGTCCAAATGGATGTCAAATTTAACACAGTACAGTTGTAGAAATGTCTCGGAAGGGCTTTTCCTATAGGGGGACGCCTTCGGTGTAATAAATTAATATACATTAAAACCCTAATTTAAAAAAAAAAACATAGTTCTCATAAAATCCTTAGCTTTTCCTAGTGAAGTTTAATCTAACAAAGCTATTCTTTATGTTCTTTCATTTTTTTAATAAAATGTAAATGCATATGATTGTGCATTACCATATTCTTTGCTTTTTATTTTCGCATCGTTAATACTATTTATCTCCTCCTCATCCTCTATCGTAATAAAACTAAAGCATGCAAATCTTATCACGACATTTATTTAGATAGTAAAAATAAGGAATTCAATAAATTCTTCATTTTATTGTATGTTAACATCTTTTTTGACAATAACAACAACGAGATTATTGAAAAACCTTGAATGTTTAACAATCGACCATTTGACAACTAAAAATTTTTTAGGTTAGAACACATTCTTAATATTTTTAAGTCTTGCTTACACTCGAATGTTTGATAACATTCTAAAGATTTGTGAACCTCGGTTTCACATAAATGTTAAATCACATACACTCAAATCTTTATCAAATCTTCACCGTCATATCATCTGCAAATATTAACCACCATCTCTTTGTTACATGTTACGAATGAACATATAGGTTTCAAATTTTCATTTAAAGTTATTTTATGTTTTTTTTTTTCTTTATCATGTTGAATCCACAATTATTTACTTCCCCCATGTTCATTTCCAACTTTCCATTCATGTCCTCATCAAGTATCTAAAGAAAAATTAATGTCATCTAATAAAAACCTTGAATTTTCAACCTCGATTGAAAAATATTTTCTACTTCTCGCTCATATCACCATTCGATGTATAATCTCAATTATTCATGACTTTTTATACATCATTTGTTCCTTGCAATTGCTAGAGCTCACAACTAAAAACAAGGGATACAAAGTGCTACAAGAAGCAAACATCATGGTTGGGTTTTCAACCAACAACCTTTTGGAAGTCCCTCATTTTTTTTACCCTTCGAGCTCGTAAACTATTTCGACCAGGTATCTCAACTATAAAATTGAGCTCATATACCAGATATTTCATGGGGACAAATAATCCTAGCTGTAGAAAAGATGTGAGCCATGTTGGAGATTAATTTTCCCTGTACAATCAAAATCTTCAACATACCACACCCGTCCTTTTTTTGGTGATTTTTGAATGACGATGCCATCACAATTGTTGATGAGTATAACTGTGCATGAGGTCGCCACCTTCAAATGTTGCTTCCACTCCACATCTTCTTGTCTAAATTTATGCAAGGGCTAAAAATACAATCACTTTTTCACTTCTGGAAAAGTTTTCTACCACTCCTTACATTCACAAAGATCTCTTTACGTTGTTTCCAACAACCAAGGTTTCCTCGAAATATTGACATAAATGTCATGTCGTATTTGTATGGTTCACTTTCACATTGTTTCTCCTTTGCATTTTTGCCACCATCGCACTTCTCTGCCTCTACACCCTTCTTCTTCATCCCTCTTCCTCTTCCATTGCTTCTCTCCCTCCAACATGACTTTTCCAAATAATCCCTTTTGGCGTTTCCATCATACATTTCACGTACGATTGCTAGTAATAAATTGTTTATAAACTCAATATATATGTAACTTTAGTCATACTTTTAAAAAATCACTATCCCTTGCTTTTAAAACAATTGCTATAAATATAAAACATTCATTTTACTCTTTTTACTAATTTCTATTACATAAAGTTGATTTTACTCCATTTTATTAATCTGCTATTACATAAAATCGATTTTAATGAATGTATAATAATGTTATTTTATTTCAAATTTATATGTGGTGAAGTGGTCACAATTTTCTATGGAATATTTAGATTAAAAACCGGAATATTCTTCCTTTCCATGAAAATGAGATAAATCGCACTCAATAAAATAACAAAAAAATTATGTGCTAAAATTTCAACACCAAATTCCAATTGTCTTTATTCACTAGCAATTGCATGTGTACAATGCAATGTGAATGCCGAATGGTATATGTTATTTGATTTAGAGGGATAGTTATTAATTTTGTAGTTGATGTTGATAAGGGGTGTGATTGATTTTGTAAGTGTAGGAATATAGATGAAGCATTACATTTAAAGGTTCTATCTCTATATTTCAAATTTGTTACAAATTCATACATATACATTTGCAAATCTTATATCATGAGTGGTAGCATTTTGCAGATTATTTTATTTGAACTAAACATGAATACATGAAGACTTCAATACATTTGCAGATTTTATATCATGAGTGGTAGCCTTTTGTGGCCAATTTTAAACAAAACAGATGAATAAATACTTCACTCAATATTGAAAGCCACCTAAAGTTCCTTTAGAGATAACACTCTCTTCTTTACCACAAGAGAAAGAGAATAAAAATATCATATGCCTCACTAGGTGCTGCAACTTATCCTACAGAAAAGTGAAAGAAGTTAAAGAGTTGTCATAAAGAATAAAAAGTGAAATTAATTGCTTGCAATCTTCACACGTACTCTTTTATCAACCAACCAGTTTCCCAAAATATCCTACAACTAAGAAGAACTTTTAACATCCACGAGGCTAGTTGCACTTTTATTCGAGTACCTTTTTTTGTTATAACGAATTATTCAGTGTACACAGATAGTTCCATTGGTTATTGTGCAAGATGAGTTTGGGGCTCAACTAATCGGTTGGAGACTATCTTCAGGATTACAACTTATTTGCATAGGCTTTGTTCTCTTGGTGATTCAATCTCTAGGTGACAAAGATATCCCAATTTGTCTCTTTGCTCATCATAGGAGGTTGCCTCATACTTCCCTATGTGCATTGAGGAGGAAACGATGATTGTATTAAGAAGTATCTATTGAGATTTTCATTTCTATTGATAATATTCCTCCCTGATAGTACTTTCTGGATATTTTGGCCCCTACAAAACAATAAATCAACCATGCAGTTAGGGATGATATCTACAAGAAATTCATCAAGGTAATATTGTTCAACCAAGGTACCTACAACAACGTTGATCTCATGGCTTGAGAATTTCATTGGGTCATTTGGGGGTTTGGTCCCACCAGCTCAGGATTGAGACTAATCATCACAATATACCCAATGAGGATTGGATTTGTAGGCTATGAATACTCCGCGAAGTTGAAAGTGAGGAACATTCTATTTTTATCTTTCCTATCTAATATGAAATTTAGGGGAGATATATTCTTTATTGCCCTGGCCAAAATATTTGGCCCTCCTCATTCAGGAAATGATTTTAACAACCCATTGGCCCCAAAGTAGCGACACTTGCATGGCAAGTTCAATCCCACAGGATTTGAATCAACTGGAAGTTGAAGAGATGGATCAGATGATGAGTTAAGGTGTTAAGCTAAGAAATGTTATAAGGTAGAAACCAATCCCTTGAAATTAGTTTTTGGATGCCTTTGTAGGGGGAGTTTGAGAGACTCAACTGGGAGGAAGAACAAGAGAGACACGCTTCATAGGGAAGACAATTAATTTCAGAGGAGTTCAAAGAGAGATTTTAAGTTTGTTGCAGCTCAAGAATGGGCTCAACAAGCAGAAAATTTAAAGATAAGACCTGTGGAGCATCATTGAGGTAGCCTAGGTTCTTTATGTTGTTCATAAGCTAAGAATGAAATAAACAAACTCGGGACTCTGCAACTTTTCGGCATCTCAAAAAATTGACTCAGGCTCAGTACTTAAAAATATATAAATTCATAAAATAAGCTTAAATAACATATAAAGCACTCTTAAATAATATGGTAAATGAATGTAAAGAACACATTTGACCTCACAACAACTGTGAAACACACAAAATCACTTGGCAGAGAAGGAAGAGAAAAACAACCTGAGTTTTTGAATTATAAAATGACTCCTTTTTTCGTGTGGGACAGTCTTATGCAGATAGATGACTTTTGGCAAGTTTTGAGGGTCAAAACTCGCAAGTTTCAGGTCCTTAATCAGTTTGCAAGTGCCAGGTTATCATTTTCTGGGGCAGGCGGGAGTACTCACCAATTGTTGGATCTATACTTTTAAGTTTTCATATTGTCTACTATCTAAATATTGTCTCACAAACAAATGCCCATGAGAAGTGTTGCTTGTGCTCCCTGTAACATCTCTGTGCTTACCATCTACATATTCATCCAAATACCTTACAACTGTGTTGTTGTCTGCTCTTGATAGAATTTGTGTTCACATGCCAATGTCAAAGACAACTCCATCCACATTTGATTGCTCCATGCTCCAGACAACAAACCTTAAAAATACTTAAACAATGTACTGTAAGCTCCAAAAGGAAATTAACAAACAAAAATCTTACCAACTGAAGCAAATTTGAGTTATTGTATACATCAGATTTCTCATTAAGCCTTGATGTTCTTGCATATTCAGGGTCAATGTAACCAATGGTAGTGTGAATCTATTCCTGGGTGCAGCAAGCAATGAAAATATTGAATGTCAAGACTCATGGGCATGCACAAATTGTGACTTTTCTTGGTGTGCTGCGTGTGGCGATGGCTTTGAATCCCTTCCGAGATGTAAAGATATTCACACATGCAGAGAAGCAACAAATTACAGAATCAATGAATCGGGACAGATATGAAGTCAATTTATAAAGAGTATACAAGAGAAGACATTGAATCTGGTCCCATACCTGATTAAAAACCTTCTAATAAGTATACACACAAACCTGGTACAAAACCCTCTAAAAATTATACTGCAGGAATCACTAAATCTAAATACTCGCTGCTACAAGTTTTGCAGAGAATGGTGCTACAAGTACCATGCCCTACCCGCCTGCTACAAGTTTTACAGACAATTGTAATACAAGTATTTTCCCTGTTTAGTGGAGGGATCTAATTCTTTAAGATTCCTTGTTTTAAACACCCCTCATACACGTCTCAGATCCTCAATAATAGAAATGTCTCTTATTCTTATCAGGCTGCTTAAAACCCTGTCTTGGGGTTTCATTGCAAAAATCTTCATATCTCCGTTATTTGATTACCTCCAAAGCCCAAATCTAGAAGAAATCACCTACAGGAGTTAAAAGAGAGAGAAAATCCTGTATAACAAAGCTTGAGACCATTCGGACTCAACCACCAGTCTCAGATCTTATAGATCTACCTATGCTCCTATGACACAAAAATGGGATTACAATTTTCTATAGAGAATTTTTACTAATCTCCCTGAACATGGGATATAATAGATGATCTAATATGGGTCTTCATGCGGGGAGGAGGATAGAATTTGTGTTGTATCTAAAGAATCAAGGGTTGTCAGGAGTGACCAGAATAAAATCCAAGCGGTTCTGCAAGTCTGGACGGGTTTCCAGGAAGACGTGAACTTATGAAAGTATTGTTTTGTGGCCTTAATAACTGTTGTATCCTCCCATTCTATTTCTTCAACTTTAGGTGCATTCTCGAGCCTCAATAAACCCCGGACATGTGCGGAGCCTCTATGTTGCCTTTCATACCAAATGAGACGCAGGGAACATAAATATTAGCTATGTAGTTTGGAAAAAACTTTTAAATAAGTAGATTTGATTACTGTATGAAAAGTCTACTTCTCCATGTTCCTTCTCCGCAATATTTTTTTGTAAAATATTGTGAATCTATGATGCACGTATGTTGATACTCGATTAGGGTTAGAGACAATGCTATGTGTTCTCCAACACCGTGTGGCTCATGGATCACCGGGCATTCACTTGGCATAATATTATGGAGATATGGCCATTTAGTGTCCTCTAAAAACACTTAGAGTGAAGAATAAGGTTGGTGTCCCCAATTATTCCACCATATGTGAAAGCTCTGCTACTTTTTTCCGTAATGAACGTGTCCCTCGAAGGCTTGATCTAAACCACATTAAGCTGCTCTAGAGGATATCTTTGGGGCATTCTAGTAGTTGTCTTCACGCATCTCTAATTTTCGTAGAGGGATTCTAGATTCAAGGTTCTGCTTCATAAAAACTATTGTTGTGGACTTTCTTATGTGTGACATTATGAGGTTTAGAAGGAAGTAACAAAATCTTGGGTGGTAACTGAAGCACCCATCATGGTAACACATCAAATGAAGTGCGTATTCATGCATTGGAACTTATTTTATGCGGGTTGTTTCCACATTGATTTTTATGTTAGAAATAAAGTTGGGAAAGCCATTGAGAACAGGCCCTTTGTATTATATTCATTTATTGGCAAGAGCCCAAGCTCTGGCCATGACATGGTAAATGGAGTGTTACCATCGTGGTTGAGCAAGAACTGTTTGATTTCCTCTTCTTTTGTTCTTGTATTGTGAGGTGTTGGCACGAAAGACGATGAGTGTTCATATGTTTCATCAAAGTGAGTGGGAACATCAATACCATGAGCTATAGAGGCACTTTGCATTTGGGGCAATTCCACTGTGGTGTGTTAAGAGAGGAGGAAACATTTGACAACTCGGATGGTAGAGAGGAAAGGGCATCATTATCGATTAAGACATCTTTGTAATAGGGATCGTGTTGGATTTTATATTGTAAGGCTTCCCAAACATGAGATCTACTGATGTAGAAATCATAATTTTTAAAATTAGATCCTTCCCTTTATATGAGAACTATGTCCAAATCTCCAAGCGGTGGGTAGGGTCTTTTCTATTGAAGTAATGTTTTGTGGGAAACTTATGGTGTGTCCTGAGTATTTGTATTGCCTACCACATACTTCGAGACTTGCAGAATGGATTAACTCAGAGATAAGCATCTCCTCAATTTGGGTTAAAGTCGCAACAACGGTAGGCTACTTTTTAGGGTCCATGTTGTTCCATGAAGAGAATCGGTGGCCTTGTTTTTAGTTTTGCATCTGCTACGGGAGGAAAACCTTCAAAGGAAATTGTTATCACATATTGATATTAGATTACGTAGCTTGTAAGATATAGTTTTAAAATATCTCATGCATGTCGTAGGTGTTAGAGGGTTTGGAAATTTTGAGTCTTTGGGTATTCATAAATAATAAAAACAGATTACAAGAATATACAAAGAAACCATTTCCACGCGTAGATGATACTGTGAATGATGATTTGGTCCATCTCCTTATGTAGAAAATTTGGGTGGAAAGGATGTCTGTGTTTAAACTTTTACTGACTCATGACTGTGTTCAATACTGATATGATATAGATGTTTTACCATATTCAGCTCACCATCTGTTTGTTCAAACTGTAACTGCCAATCTCAATGTACTCATAAAATGATTACGACATCGCAAAATTGGATATCATTTCAGGATTTCTCGATTTAGTTACAAATATAAAATGATTCCAGCATAAAAAAATTCAAAATCATTTAAGGAATTCACTAATCCACCATTCTAATATTTGAATTAGTTATGAAAAAATAGGCAATTACACAAAAAATAGCCATTCAAACAAGCTGAACCGAACACGTATAGAAAAGTAATCAAGGGCATCTCGTTGAAAATATTTCTAGTTGTAATTTCCATCTCAAAACCGAAAAATCCCAAAATAATAGATCGAATGGCTCCCCACGGAATTTCTCATTTACATCACAAAATTTACAGCAGTAAAATCCTTTGTATTCAAAACTTGTAGAACAAATGGTCCAATGTTCAAACCACCCTCTCCCCCAACCAAAAAAAAGGAAAAACTTAAAAAGAAACCAAAACTTATCCGTAAAAAACACACTATAAAGATGGCCTATATAAATCCCTTCAACACTACACGCTTTACAGAGACCTAATATTTAGCTATTTAAGTGTTGCATATAAGTACAAACTGGCAGAAACCACAAACAATTGACAGTGTCGCTAAACGTATTGCATCTAAATACAAAGATTAAACCCTAATAGTATCATCCATAAATTCTTAAAGGAACTGTGTAAAGGTGTTTGGAGCATAACTTACCAATCCAGAAGAAGTGTCTGAAACATCAATCTGACTTCTTGGTTTTGTTCATCGCTTGCATGCCCTCGTTTTTGTGCTATGACTCTAGTGTATCTGCAATAGCCGATTCATTCTGACCTGGGTATATATGGGCTTGGTGACTCACTGATTTTCTATTTTTAGCTCAAACAACTATCTTAACTGCACTTATCTTCTTATTCTTAGATCATGCATGTGCTTAAAATTATTAAAAACAAAAATTATTAAAATCTAAAATTGTTAATTAAAAACAAAAGCTAAAATTGTTGTTAATTAAAAACAAAAGCTAAAATTGTTGTTAATTAAAAACAAAAGCTAAAATTGTTAATTATTAAAAACAAAATTATTAAAAATAGTAGAGAAAAGCTAAAATAGGGAGGAAAAACACAACAAAAATTATTAAAATCTAGAGAAAAGCTAAAATAGGGAGGAAAAACACAAACGTCAAGATGACCATCAAACTGTCAAATTTAACACAGTCGTAGAAACATCCGCAGGGGCCTTTCCCATAGGGGAATGCCTTCTTGTAACTAGCATTTAATAAATCCCACATTATTACATCCCAAAAATTCCAACATCTTTCTGAAATTTGCATGTCAATTTCAAACCCGACTATCCGTCCATTTTAAATGGACAACTAGACATTTATTACTGCCGCGACTAGATGTTGATTTTGGTTTGCGAATCTTTTTCGGCACAATGTCGCCATGCTTATGTTATCTTTATTTTTATCACACACATTTTTATTAAAAAAGTATTGCCAAATGATGCCATTTTGTCTACATTCGGAGGTTTACATATATAGGAAAGGCACCAATTATTGTGAACATGTACCAATAAATATGTTTTTTTTTTTATAAAAAATTTCCAAGTAATTTTTATTTTTTAAATTGTGTTTTTTTAAAACTAAGTGATAAAATTTGAGACTTCTAAGTACAATAGGTATATTTTGTCATTATACTCAGTTGTCTCTTATATAATATGAATATGAGGTAGTCTTATATTATAAGTCATTTCCGAATTAAATTAAGTTGTTTGGTATGGTGAATTATAAAATGATATTTTCTTTCTTTCTTTAAAAATGTATGGATTTGTGGGACACTTCTTAATAGTGAAATGTAATAGTCTATTTTATATATAAATCAAATTTTTAATGGAAAGTGCTCTTATATTAATAAAAAATATAGAAATATATAGTACAATGTTGAATATAAAAAGATCTATGAAAAGAGGGACATCCTAAAATGCAATTCATATCAAGCCAAAAAAAGTCCTCGAGGAGGAACCCAATCAACTTTATAATAATTATTATAATTTGTACAATCATATCAATAATAAACATGTGGTTTTTAATTTAAAAAGGTGAAAAAACTAAAGCACGCGACCACAAAATATAAGACAACTATGTAGCAATGAACATCGCAGTCAGTATCTAGGCAAAGGTAGACTATTTGGTTTTTCCCCTAACCATTGATGTTGGAGGGGTGCATTATATTTTGAAGGGGATCCCATCCATAAATTTTTTTGTTGTTCTTCTTCATTTTGACAATTAAGAAAAACAATCAATATCAATCATGGAAATTTTCCATCGAGACAACATCCCAACTACTATCATCACAACTATCAAGGCATCAAAAAAACAACACCACTATGGGAAGGTGAATGGCACAGAGATCTAGGAAAAGATAACTATGGTAAAGAGAGAAACTTCATTTACTTCTAGAGTGGTATCTGTGAAACCACGACCATGACTTTAAGAAGGAAAACGACAACTAGAATAGTCCAAGACACTCAACTTACCTATATTTTTCATCATTACACACATGATATATTTGTTTCCATGTCAATTAAATGTATAATACATTGGACATAATTAAAACGTATCTAAAAATTAGCATACCACGTATTACAATTTTTAATCCAAACAATTCAAAAAATTAAAATATATTTGTATAATTAGTATGTATGGTTATACGAATTCACACTACAATATGTTGTATATAAAATTGAAGTCTTTTAAGATGTGAAAATTAAGTATTGTCCCTAAAAAAATTGTGCTCCTAAACTCCTTGGTACTAAGAACAAATGCTTTGGAAGGCTAGCAAGACATACATTGAATAAGCATACAAATAATATATAGAGTTGAATTTTTATAATAATTTTTTAAGACTTAAAAATAAACTTTAAGTACTAAACAATAATTAAATTTTAGTAACAATTTATATTTCAAGTTTAAAAATCTTAAATATTGATAAAGGACCATCAAATTTGATTTTAGTTGAGATGTGACAAACATTTTCATGACAATATTATTATTTCTTTAAAATTTTAAATTAAATTCAAATATAATATATTGTAAATAATAATGTCAAGCACTAAATTAAATATACACATTATCTAGTTTTAATTTTCAAATGAAAATAAACAATTCATAACAATATTATTATTGTTATAAATTTGAAGTTAGATTCAAATTAAATTTATTAAATGTAGTGATTAATCTATTATAATTAGCATTGTAAATTTTTATACAATAAATTAAATGTACACCTATTTATTATTAAATTTTAAATGAAAATATCTATTGATCAGGACATAATAAACCACATTAATGTAGGACAAAATTATACTGCACCATATTTACAGAGTGGAATATGATGATGTATATACTCATCTCTATCTTAATCAAACACTAGGTTAGACATATATGATGGCTCCTCGGACATATTATTGTAGTGCCCACACTTTCTAGCTTCACTTTATCTGCTGACTCTATACTCATATTTGATGATTAGACATGGATTATGGCAACTTTTCGATATTATGTTATGATATTTGATCATTTGAGGACATGTGTGATGATTTTGGCGTGTAGCACCAAATTTAGTTTTGACTAGTATGATAGTTCATTTCAATAGATGTTTTGAATACTAACATGTTACGACGTGGTTGATCTTACTAGATATATGATGGACATATGGTTGTGTTGTGTATTTTGATATCGTGAATTATTTGGTTATTTGATGTTATCCTATTTGATCTAGGATTGATGTATATTACCATTTCATACTTTGTTATTATTGGTGTATTTGATTATGACATATTAGCATGTTTATCGTATTGGAGCTTATATCTTATTTAATTATGGATGCATGTTGATAGTTGTAGACACCCTAATTTCACATCTGTCTTAAATCAATTAATTCCCCTACCTCATTTCCCACAAAAATGCACTTCAAATTAATCAAATATAATTTGATTAATTATCCCTTTCAAATCTAAAAATAACCTAATCCTTACCACATGTCATTATTCTCCATGTTTTTCTACTATTGAATTAAAATTCAAAATCAAATCCTCACCCACTCTTCGTGGTCCCCACTCACCTAAAATCCTCCACTTATGAATTAAAAATTCAATTCAAATCCTCACCCATTCTTCGTGGTCCCCACTCACCTAATCTTGCCCACATTTTCAAACCATGATTACTTAAATTACTCTAAGTTAATCACTTCCCCAGGCTATAAATACAACCTTACCCCTCCCCTCTAAAACACGAGAATAAGCTTGAATGCCTTGTCTGAGTTCTTGCATCCTTTGAGCAAAGAACATCCTTCCACCTCATCCTAATGCCCAAATAGCCTCATCTTGAAGCACCCCAAATCCATAATCCTTTTCTCCATTTGGTGCAAAGTAAGTAGATCTTGTTGTAGGAAGGCCTTTCTCTATTTTGAGAAAAGCACCTACATATCACGCAATCAAGGCTCATCCATGTTTCCTTGCCCATTCTAAGGTTTCTTTCTGAAATCACGAAGGAGGAGGTATTATTGTTAGTGTTTTACTTTCTTGTTTATCATTCCCATTTTTCATAGCTTACATTTTGCACATTTCCCGGTTACTTTTGATCTGTTACCATTGATTTCCCAATTAGTGGTTTTATCCATTCTTTGTTTATTATTGTTCACTATTATTTCCTTTTCTATGCCTTATGGCCTTCTTTGGTTAACCTTCATGCTATGGGAAGTGCTTTGTTGTGTGGTATCTTGTGGTGCATATGCAAGTTATAGTAACAATGACACTATGATGGTCGTCACATCTTTGATCGATGCCTCAACTTGTTTAGAAGTTAGAACATTCATCCCCTGATCTACTGATACTCATGTGATCATCGCAAGAAACAAAAATATTCAAAGTCTCATGATGCCTTAAAGAGGTTACTTTACGTTTGGTCTCCAATTTTTGGCTTTAAAAAGCACATTTGTCATCATTTTTTTTACCAATATATATCTTGCTTTCAAAAAAAAAAAATCACACTTTGAATTCTACTATCATGGGAAGTCGGTCCAAAAAATTATTTTCAAGATTGTCTCTATTTAATTTGGTTTAATAGTCGAGTTCGTAGTACATACTAATTGTACTCATAGTCATACCATTGTCTGGATTTGGTATTCTTTCTCATTTGTCGGTTTATATTAATTTAGTTTGTTATTCTTTATATTAACCTACGAAACACAACACACAATTTTTTAAAATAAATTACATCCAAATAAAAAAATAAAAAATTGTAATCCCTATCCTAACCTATCTACCCTCCCCCCTTTCCACCCTACCATCTCAGTCAAGCTAACAATCCTCTCCTCTCACCTAACTACATACCCCGTCCCTCCCTCCTCCCAGCCACTCGGCCCACCTCTCTCCCACGTCCCTACACTCATCTCCTCACTTCCCAAACTTTCCCACTTCTCTCCACATCAAGCCTAACTCTACCACTTATCTCCCCAAGACCCACCCTCCATTTCCTTCCAACCGACCCTATAAGCACCCCACATGAGCCGAGCCATCACAACACATCCCCATATCCCATGCACCCATTTCTTCCCTCCACCTAGAGCTCCTATTACAAGCTCTCCCATTCTCCACATCACTCTCATCTCACAACCCCTAACCAAACTAACCACATCCCCATGGACACCCCTACCCATCCCCGATACACTCAAAGACTTATCTCCCATCCCAATAGACTCTTGCTCACATTCCCCATTCCCATCCTTAGCTCATCCCCTATCCTAACTTACTACCCAACCCTTGGTTATCCCCATACATCTGACCTGCACAACTCCCATCCCGACTCCCAATACCCCTCCTACCAATGTTGAGTTGAATCCTCTCTCCCCTCGCTCCCACGTAGGCCACTTGACCGTACACCCACTAACAACAACAACAAACCATTAATTAAATACTCAAATCACCAATTGTAGTTCGACTTGATTCATATAGTTACTTTGAATATAGATTTGAATATTATTTACAATCTGCTACCCAAAGTCTTATTTTTATTTCTCCAAACTAATTTTCACCTTACCAATTTCATTGATACGTTCACATTACATCCCACATTTGTATTTTTCTAAGTCCACCTTTTCATCATATCGATCCACATTATTGTCATATAAGTCCACATTTTTGTCTTAAAGTTCATCGTATAAGTCCACATTTTTGTCTTAAAAAGTCATATAAGAGCTTATTTAAACCAAACATGTTTGTACTCCCATCAACTTGTATGTTCGAGTCATTTTATTATTTTCTCTTTACTAGGATTTTAATTTAATTAGGTCTTTTATCATTACTAATATTTTGGTTGCTTTTAATCACTTTATGCCAACTTGTTAACCATTTTTCACAATTTACTTTACTTTTTCACGCTCCATTTTCCAACTTATCGTGTGATATTTATCTCTTTTTCATGATTATTTTTCCAGATCATTCGTAATCATGTTTTTGTGATTTTTTCATCCTCATTCACAATCTCCACATTTTCTTTTATCAACTTAATTTTTGGATTTTAACACTTCATGATTATAATTAATTATTTTTAGTGATCATTCTACTAACATTGTGTGCAGGTACAAACTACTAATAATTTTCTTGTAGGACCTTTTTCGAAAAATAGGACCTTTTCGCACCTATCTCACCAAAATTATCGGGTTCACATTCCTAGTCATCTTTTGCACACAGAGGCCCCACCCAGACTTTGATAAATATTTTTTTCCTTACATTCCAACTTTCCATGATGACACTTCTGGTAACATTTTAAAACTCTTCTTTCGTCATTTTTTTTTTTTGTGAAGATAATCATTATCGTTATTTTTGATCATGATTAAGTGCAATAATTATTAATATTTTTAACACAATCTGTTCCAATTGTATCCGTGTATGCTCTTTTCTCATGCCCTTCGAGTGATCTGGAAAATAAAAAATGGTCACGATTGTTTAGTTTCTTGTTCTAACATTACAGATCCTCTAGCTTTGTTTTCTAACTCAACATTTCTATCATTATTTTACTTCTTCATATTATTAATATTTTTTGGTCATTGGTTGTATGCTCTTTTCCTACGCCTTCGAGTGATCTTGGAAAATAAAAAACAACCATGATCAATTTTCTAACACGTTTTGTCTGCAGGATAACTACTAATCTATTCTTTGCAGGACCACATCGCTAGAATATTATCAAAAACACAACAAAAAAAATCCCAAAAAGTACCACCATTTAAAGAAAATTGTTGAAACCAATTTTTTTAGCACACTCAGTACACTGCCATATTCCGCTAGTGATTTATTTCAAGTTGGAAAGAACCTTGTGTTTAATCACTTCATTATTTTTTTTGCATGTAGTCGAGGTGGATTTCATCACCAACGACACTACACCGTGACGTGGACTTGACTACCACGCACCAACAACATTTGCATCTGCATTGCACTTTGAGACATCATCTCATCACAACATTCGGTATCTACCTCACCCCTGCTCTTCACTTATAGGTAATGTTGTCATGCGGAACATGCGAGTCGCGCCTAAATAGTTGTAACAACGAAGCTTGGGCATCGTCCCTATAAATCTTCAGGGGAGTTATAAGGACACCATACACATTCATCCCCCATCACCTTCCACCTTTTCACAAAACCTACCTTGGACATGGTGATTCACTCCAAAGTAGACAAAGTAAGAATTGGTGAGTCTCCTCTAGTGCTCTAAGGGTTCCCCATACCAATTATGTCCCCATACAAAATTAGGTATATCGGACTAGGGTATATCGAGGACACATCTTTTTGGAGTGATAAGAGCCTACATCCATCATTCCACAACATACTTGTATGATTACATGAAACAATGATCATTCCCAAAGAATTTACCTCTTGAGCCAAAACAATTTGATACACATGACTACTTGTTGTTTGTCAACAAAATAGTTTAGCATTATTCTTATCATAAAACTTGGTTGATATCAATGTGTTCATTGTAAAAGTTCAAATCCTAGTCATGTTCCACAAAACCATTTCTCAACCGATTCAATACCAAGAAAAACATTGAAGCAATCCAACATGAAGACCAAAACATCACACCGATTTCATTAGCTTGCTTCAGCCAATCCTCCATAGCATGTTTTCAAGCTATATCAAACTGACATTAGGAGACTTATTTGAGTTCACTCCTTATTTTGTCAACTATCGAGTTTATCAAAATCACATCCGACACAAATCCCTTCATAACTTGTTTTGAGTTATATCACAATCATATTGAGATTAACTTGTTTGAGTTACTCTCCCCATCAACAATCCAGAGCTTGTTCAAGCCAAATCTACACAACGTGACACAAATTCCCTAATAGCTCATCTCGAGTTATATCACAATCATATTGAGATAACTTGTTTGAGTTACTCTCCTTATCAATAATCATGAGCTTATTCAAGCCAAATCCAAAGCAATTAAGTTCTCATTTAATCACGTCTGCTCAAAATTCATAACCACTTTTACAACTTAATCAGGAACACACCTATCTCATCATGGTATTCACACATAGTCACAATCATGAAAATGATGATGAATAAGTCATGCAACTGAACTCACCAATGAAGAACAAGAACAAGTAAATAGGGTGATAGAACAAAACAAGAATGAATATCTATTACATCCTAGCCATGGGGAAAAACTACTCCCGACTTCGGGACTAAAATTTAAACAAACTTATCAAAAATGGTTAATCAAGTTACCACAACGAAATACCAAACAACCCAAATAGCTCTTTGGAGATGATGAGTTATTCACCAAAATCTAATACTTAACAAAGAAACTTGAGGAAGCAACTGCTAGAGCTGAAAGGTTAAAAGACTCCAATCTAGACCCCAATACTCACAAAATTCTTGATAACCCATCCCCTACCTCTCCATTCACACAAGAATGGAAACATATGAAAGACACCATCCAAGGACTACAAAAACAATTGAAACAATTCAACTTTGAAGAACTATGTCCTTACCCATTTGATACAGAAATATTACGCTTACCATTTCCGTCATCCTTCAAATCCCAAAATTTGATAAATACAAAAGCAAAGGTGACCCCGTGAACATGTCAAGGAATTTTACATGCAATGTTAGGAAGTTGTTTATTGTGACACATATCTTTTACGATTATTCCCTCAAATTTTAGGAGGACAAGCTTTAGACTGGTTTCTCCATCTTCCCAAAGGGTCAATCACGACATTCGTAGACTTATCGAAAAATTTCATCAAACATTTTTCCTTCAACTTAGACTCAAAAATAACCATGCTCGATCTTTGTAACACTAGACAAAGGCCCAACAAAAACTTCACCTCCTTTTTACAATGATGGTGAGGAATTGCAAGCATATTTCCCTGCTCAATACTTGAAAGATAATTGGTTAGCATTTTTGTTCCAAATCTCAATGTCGAATTATCATTCCACATGAAAATGCATTGTCTAAGTAATTTTGAAGAAGTCATTGAAAAGGGAACATAGATCAAAAAATCCCTCATTTCTAAGGGCTTACTTAAAACACCCTTTAGGGACCAACCTCATAGAGATGCCCCTCAGAACCAAGACAAATCCAAATTCTTTAACCAAAACTGAAATATAGTCAACAATGGCATTACTGATTCTCACCATGTCCGAAATGTTCAAAGCAATCCAATCAACACATTCAAATCCAAACAACCAATCATAATCCCTAGAAAGGAAGCTCCTTCTCGGACAGGTGAAGATAGTTCACTCCACTCGGAGAAATCCTATCTAGTGTCTTTCGTCACTTGGAAAATGCCAACATGATTACGTATCCCATCGTCAAACCCTTCAAGAAGGACAACCCAAACCAAATTGGTATAAGGACAATGAATATTGTGATTACCATCACATAAAAGGGCACTCTATAGATTAATGCATGCAATTCCACCATTACATCCAAGACCTGATCGAATGCGGAGACATAGAAGTTGAAAATACTTTTGAGACAAAAACACCCAATGAAAAACTTAACATGTTCAAAAACCCTTCCCTAACCACGATGATAATTCAAAGGATAAGGGCCAATCATCAAGAAATGTCGAGTATGACTCATTCATCTCAACCATAGACTATGACCAAGACTTAGTGGCAACTATAAAGATCATAACTGACTGTGTGATCACCACCAGACAAAAAAAAATGTGGGTCCCTACAAAAAAAAAAATCTGCTACTTCATCTCCCACACCACCTCCTAATCCACCATCTAACTCCACCACCAATTCCACTCCACAACTTCACCATCATTCAATATTGTCAAACAATTGAGAAGACTACAACATATATTTCCATCATGGAATTACTTAATTCTTCTCCCACACTACAATGCATCCTTATGCAAACATTGAATAATGCTCATGTCCCCGAGGACATCAATTCACAACAATTCCAGGCTTTAATCGCACATCTTACGGTACCCAATCCTATTTTATCCTTTGGTCCCACTGACCTTCTTAATCCCAACATCGTTAATAATCATTCTTTATACGTCGAGGGTTATATAACTCATCATAAGATCAAGCGCATATTAATTGACAATGGATCCACATTGAATATTTGTTCCATGAAACTCTTACGTTACCTAGGTTACACCAAAACAATTTACAAAAAAATCATAACCATTTGTGGGTATGATAATAGTGAAATAAAGTCTAAAGGAACAATCACATTACCTCTCCATCATCACCTTAGAAAAGATATGTCATGTGGTGGATGTAGAAGTTGCATATAACATTCTCATCGGCCGACCATGGATTCATGCCATGAAAGCCATCCCATCAACGTTCCACCAATGTATTAAATTTTCTCATTTGGACAAATAATTTACGTTACGTGCGGATCCCCAACCTTCGAGTATTGTAAATTCCTCAAGGACGGTATATACATGATCACTATTGTCCATCAATAGATAAGTACGCTCCACCTTGCATAATCCCTAACGAAACACGTGTCGATCTTGGATACACTCCCTAAATATGATCTAAAACCATCACCTTCTAACCAAACCACATTTTCCAATCCATTCTCTTCCGCTAATCAACAATCTTCAACCAGTCCTCCTCCCACTAATCAATCATCTTCTTCCACTAATCAAGCTTCTTCTTCCAACAACAATCACTCTTCCACCACACCATCTTCTTCCTCACCTAGTCAACCTTCTTCATCCAACCATACCTCTTCTATTAAGATACCTTCTCCTTCGATTAACCAAACTTCATCCTCTAATCCACCCCCTCTTCTTATAACCCATTTTATTCATCTTTCAGAACTACCAAACTGACTTCCCCACCACGTGAGGTACCTACTGGTCCCCTATCCCACACATTCAAAATTATTGACAAAGGATGTGGTGAATATCAATTTCAAAAGGTGGAAGACTCCTTTTACATCAAAAATCCCCACACAACTATGAAAAACCCAACACTTTGCATCTGAGAATCCATCCCACTTACCAATTGGGACAATCAGTTTGGAAAAAATTCAGTTATCTCGACAATGAACATATTCCAAGTTCTTCAGGATCTTGGTTATATAATGATGAATTTTCTCCCTGTTATGAGTCCCCTCAATTTACCAAAGCTCATCGAATAATGAAAAACATGTGATGGAAGGGTAAAGTACTTGGTCCAAATGAACAAGGTCGTTTAGACCCAATCAATTACACACAATATCATGATAAACATGGTCAGGTTTCAAGGTATTCGATGTTGCTCCTATATTAATTTCAAGTGATAACGACGACACCAACTCTGATAGTGACACCAGGTCTACACATAGCCTTTTCAAAGACCTCACTAAAACACATCTTTACTTTGAACATTTATCTCGTTAATGTCATCGATTTCAAGCTTACACATCCGACTCTCATAGACCATGGCCAATCACATCATGTGGCCATGGACATGTTCCAAAATGATGAAGCCATCGAAGAATTCCTTGGAACTCACAATCAAATCCATACTTCTACCATAAAAAAGGATTTGAAATCAATCTAGATGAATCGGCCTATTTTGGTGAAGAAATAGAATATTCGGATCCTTTACCTTTGGAAAATTTGGATTAGAAGCGCAAAAAAAAATTCCCATAGTCAAAATCTCATCGCCACCCTATCAAACAAACATGTCAATAAAAATTCTCAACATCACACACAAAAATCTTGTGCCAACTCCCCCGAATCACCTGACACTGATGACTTACATCAACCATTAGCATCATTTTCCGAAAAGGATACATCTAAAATGCTTGTAGAAGAAACTAAAGACATAAACATTGGAACCATCGAATAGCCAAAAAATTTTACAACTTGGCATTAGTCTGTCTGACCAAGAATGCATAGAATTCACAACACTCCTTATTGAATTCCAAGATATCTTTGCATGGACCTATAAGGACATGTTAGGCCTAGATCCATCTCTTGTAGTACACCACCTTGTGGTGCATCTAGATGCAAAGCCTGTGAAAGAAAAACTATGCAAAATGCATCCCAAGTAACATTACTTGTCAAATCCGAACTCGAGAAACTCTTGGAAGCCAACTTTATCTGACCTATTGATTATTCAACATGGATATCTAACATAGTTCCATAGCCAAGAAAACCCCCGACATCAAAGGATATGCACAAAATTCTGAGACATTAACAAGGCTTGTCCCAAGGATGACTTTCCCTTTCCAAACATAGACATGATTGTCGACTCTACGACAGGCCATGAAATGCTCTCCTTAATGGATGGATTTTCTGGTTATAATCAAATACATATTGCTGAAGGGGATCAATATAAAACAAAATTTACTACACCATGGGGCACCTTCTGTTATAAGGTGATGCCTTTCGGCTTGAAAAATTCTAGTGCCACCTATCAATGAGAAATGATAGTCATCTTTCATGATATGTTACATGATATCATGGAATATTATGTTGATGATATATTAGCAAAATCAAAAACATGAATAGGATATCCAGGTGTGTTGAGACACATTTTTGACATAGATTACATGAGTATAAGGTTCATCTTAACCCAAAGAAATGTGTATTCAAGGTGACCTCTAGTAAATTGTTAGGGTTTATTGTCTCACAGAGAGGTATAGAAGTGGATCCTACAAAATTCAAAGCCATTATGGAAATGCCTCCTCCTCAAAACCTAAAACAATTATGCATTCTTTAGGGAAAAATCCAATCTATTTGACATTTCATATCACAGTTGGCCAATAAGTTCCATCACTTCAACCAATTACTCAAGAAAGATGCACAATTCCACTTGGAACCACGATTGTCAAGACTCTTTTGCTAAGTTAAAATAATACCTCTCTAGCCCACCTATTCTTATGTCACCAGTCACAGATAAACCCATGTTTCTTTATACATTTGCCACTTGAACATGCCATAGGAGCTCTGTTAGCGCAACACAACGATCAAGCAAAAGAACATGTTGTATACTACCTTAGTTGAACACTTATTGAGCATGAAGTATGATATTCCCAAATCAAAAAATTATGCTTGGCGGTCACCTTTGCATTCCATAAGTTACGTCATTACTTGCTCAATCACACAACTAAGTTGATCACCAAGATTGATCCCCTCAAGTATCTCTTGTCTCACCCATTCTCACAGGAAGAATGTCTAGTTGGGTTGTCTTTACTTAGTGAAGTTAACGTCAAGTTTGTTCGACATAGAGTAATTAAAGGACAGAGACCCTTGTAGACCCTTGGTGACCTTATTACATATCTTCTTGCAAAGGCACCCAATTATTCCTATAATTGTCTAAGTCTAGCGTGTGAACCATAAAGAGAAAGTCATTTTGATAATGGTTTAATGACCTTAAGAAGAATTGAATCACAATTTCCCATAGGGATTATTGTTAGCACTTGTATCTTGGTGATGAGCCCTTGCAACTTATTAGTTGTGCGGAGTCAAGAATACAATCGGACATTATTTTCATCATATCATCACCGACATATCCCGCCAATGGAGTGATATTCTTTTATTATTCAAAGCAAGAGTTACCACGAGGAATGCAAAGATATACGGGCGATATCCTAGTTTATCACCTATCAAAAGAATTTTGCATTCTGGTCCATAAATTTCCAAAACAAAATCCCAAAAAATATTAGAAATTAACCAAATTACAAAACATTTGATTTTTTTTTCAAAATTCCAAAAACATGAACAAAATCATAAAAAAATCTAAAAAAATTGTAAACTCCACAAAAACTCTAAACCTCAACATAATTCATCCTTTGAACTATTATCCCCAATGAATGATCCAATCACCTTATCACTATCAAATTCAAACCACTTCTCCTCACATGAGTCCTTGCTTGGGGAAATTCGGCTCTCATTGTTTCCTTGTTTGAGGAAAATGACCCAATCCTTTTTTATGTCCTTGTACCCCTACTTAGGGGCACATCCGATCAATCCTCACCGTGGAACACGTAAGGGACATGTTTATTAGTTCTTGTGTTGCATTATTAGTTACAAGTTATTAATTTCTTTCTTGTATCTTGATATATTATAGGGGGCATCTTGATTTTATGTATCCTGGTGTTCTCTCTAATATACTTATGTTATCTAATTACATATCATCTTTGGGCATCATAATTTTTTTATGGCCTCTGTCATTTATCTCTTCCACTTGCATATTGTCTTGGGGCATCAAACCTATTGTAAAATTTTAATGGCCCATGTCTATGATACCACGCATATTATAGTCTAGTCATCTTGATTTTTATATCACGATGCATCCTTCAGCTGATGAGGCCTGCTTCTTCTGCATTTATATGCTATATTAAAAATAAGATGCTTTTTTCATGTGGGTATCATCTTGCATGTTCAAAATATTAATTTTCACCCCATCCATTCACCTATACTAATACATTCCCCAGGTTTGGAAATCCTACTTGATCACCATGGCAATTTGTGAATCCTACTTGAAGATCTTTCTCAAGTAGCATTCACTATCTATCCCCCACCATGATCACCTTGTATTTGATCCATTCATCCTCGCTCCTCATTTCTACTCATCAACCACTTATCCCCACATTACCCTTCTCACCATTCCTTTCCCCTCTCACCCATTTGTATTCTTTCCTTTCACTCTTCTACTTCCCACTTGACACTCTTACTGTTGTTGTATATATCTCCCTCCCCAGGTAAATATAGACAAACAAAAGAATATGGAAATCAAAGAAACTCAAAACCCAACATTTATTTACACCACCACTCATGCTTTGGCGTATTAGAAGGTTCTGACATGGAAAAAGTTGTTCCAATATACTTATGCGCAGATTAGAAGGCGCCGGCCACATGGAAAAAAGTCATTGCTACAGTTCAAAATATTACTTTGACAGCGCTGATTAGAAGGCACCGACATGGAAAAATTTGTTCCCACTGATCACGCTGATTAGAAGGCACCGACATCACATTTTCAGCACCTATGGTGACACTTTAAAAGTATTTTTAATGTGAGGATAGATGCGCATAAGGCACCTTCAGTCAGGCTTACAACATTTTGAGCATTGACACCCCAAACCCGACAGGAAGCAAACCCTAACCCAGATATTCAAATGGCCATAACTTTTCACAGGGAGCTCGGATTCATGCAAGGTTGGAATTTTTGGAAAGAAAAGGTCCTATATCCAACTACGACTACAATATTTATAATTTAGTGATAAAATTTCTTCAAAAATAAAAATATAGTTCACCATTTTTGGGTTTGCTAGGGTTCTCACCTACCACCATAATGAGATGAATTAAATACAATCTGGAGGTGGTTGGGGTAGATTTGGAATTCCTCTCTCTTCCCTCTCTCATTCTTCCTATAAATTGTAAGGAGGGGCTTCTTTCTAAATGTTGGACATTCTTGTTTTGCCCCTCCCTTCTTCTCTTTGGCAGGTGAATTTGTGGAGTTCAAACCTCCCATCTAAAACTGTAATGCAACTTTGCCTCTTGGCATTTTATAGTGTATTGTATCAATATTTGGAGAAAATAATGCATGTTTGTGGATGATTCTCAACCCTCTCTGTGTTCATTTGCATCCTCCTGATCTTTCACTACAAATTTGGTTATCTGTGCATGATCTTGCATTGCATTTTAATGGTTTGTGTTTATTGGCAAGACAGTGTTCTTCATTCCTTGGTGCATCACCTTTGTTAGTTTAGGTTTATTTTTATGCATCTTCTTACCTGTATCCTTGGCAAAGTTAGATTAGGTTTTGAGTAAACCCTCTACATTTTTATATGTGCATCTGAATAGAGGAATAGGAACCGGCCTTCATTCGAGAGAGCTTTCCCAGATTCACAAGGTCCCACACTTTGGAAAAGCTCCATGTTATGCGAATCCACTTCTAGAGTCTCAACCCATCAAGTTGCAGACATTCGGGGTGTGTTTGATTCACCATCAACACTTACTTAATAGCCCTTTCTATGTGGGACCCTCGGTGGAGGTATACCCTTTCCCTAAGATCTTCCCATTGTAGAAGCTTCTCCACTATCTCCCCTCTCATCAAAAAACAATCACCACCACACCCATATTTCCACTCTGCCTCTTCTGATTCTTATTCTTGCATCATCACTCTCACCACATGGGAATCCCAATTAAGGATTCCCCTCACACTCTCTGCCCTCCACCGCATATATTCCTCCATCCATTCATGTTACACTCCTTTGTTTCCTTTCTTCCTTTTTATCACCTCATCTCACCTCCTCTTCCACTCTAGCATACATCACTCACTCTTTTCTCATCCTTCCCCAAATCCATCTTTTGCCTAGTCATCCTACTTACACACTCTCATAGTATGGAAAATTCACTTGAGGGTTCCCCTTCAGTCCATTTTGTCATACCCTATTCCCACCAACTCTATCATCATTCTTCTTCTTCTTCATCTTGGTGATCCTACTTAACCATCCTTTCTATATGGCAATCTTACTTAAGAGTCCCTCTTAAGGTTGATTTTCCTATGGCCTTCCCCCATCCCATCATATTTCCCCATCTTATTTCTCCCACCTCTCATCATGATCATCTTCTTCAACCAACCATTTCACCCCTGTACCCAATATAATTTTTTCTTTCTCCTTGCATATCATCCTTATTGGTTTTGCGATCTTAGTTAACCACTCACGCATGGCATGGCGATCTCACTTAAGAGTCCCTCTTAAGGATGATCTATCTTCTTTCCTTTCCCCATCACTACACATCCTCACCCTTCACTTTTTCTCAGCATTCCCCATTATCACATCCTCTCACCTCCTCTTCCATTCTTGCAAATACCACATCTTACTTTCCCACTTTTCATCTCCATCATCCCTCGCTTGGTAATCTTACTTAACCACTTCCGTCACATGACGTCTTATTTTATGGTCTTCCCTATGCTAAAATTGTCATTCTAAACTTCTCCCTCACCTCATTATTCATTCACTCTGTTGATCACTTCTTCCACCTGGTCTCTCCTACCAACCACATTTTCCTCCTACCATTATCCTTTCTCCACCTATCATCTCACAACGTATGTCTACTATCTTCCACCTATAACCATGTTCCTTTCTCCCATTTTTTCCTTCTTGATCCATCATCCTTCATACCATTTCTTCCCATTCTTTTCATGTCTTGTTTCTTCATCCCACCTCATTCATCCTCCGCATCCTCTCCTCACTTTCACCTTGTCACAACTCATCCCTCACATTTTCTTTACTCTTTTCACTTCATCTTCTTGAATTCTCCCACATATCTACCCCCACACTTACTCACCATTGTTGTTAACATTCCTCTAACATTCTTTCATCATCATCTTCTATTCCCATGCTAATAATTATTAGTGGAATTTCCCTAAAAATCATCAATCCTCATTCTGTGTGGTCTCGTTCACTCCTTGACCTTCTCCATTTTCCCTTCATTCCTTCATTCCTTTGGGCCCACCACTTATTGTTAGTAGGCTTTCCCTAACGTCCCTTTGTTGGCGTTATCCTTTCCATTCCTCATTTACTTTCTCCCTTTCTTCATTTTTTCTCTCATCCTTCCCCACCACTCATTGTTAGTGGACTTCCCTAACATCCCCTTCTTCGGCATTGCCCTTCTATCCCCATTCTCTTTTCTCTCCCATCCTTTTCCCCACTCCCACCCTTTCTTGTCACTTCTTCCCCACCTCTCCATCTTCCCTTTTCCCTCTTCAATATCTTTATTGTCTTCATCATACATCCTTTTTCTATTGTCTCGTAATCCTCTTATCCTCATTTCATGCATCTCTGTATCTTTTCCAATCTATTTCATTCCTCCCCTCTTTCTTCTCTTTACATTTCTTATACTTGCTCACTCTACACTTATTATCCCCATTATGTATTCCCTTCCTTCTACATCATTTTCTTTGTTATCCTCTTCTCTCTCCCACCCCTTGTCTTATTTCACTTCCTCTATATCATCTTCTTCCCCTTTTTACCTCACATTTCCTTCTTACTTCCCCATCGATAACCTAGCTCTTCAGCATTGTCCCATATTTTTATCGTATTCACCCTCCACATCCATCTCCATGCGGTCTATTCCATATTATTTTCCTTGGTCTTCCTCACAAGGACCTAGTTCCTTCAATCTTCTCCCTATATTTTCTTTATCCTCTCCTTTCCTCCCCCATAATTTTCACGTTTCTTCTTACCACCCCTCCTTTTCTCTACCACCCCTACCTTTTCATTTATTCTATACCCGTTTCTCTTCTTTTCTCTAATCTTTTTCACACTTTCCTGGCCCCTCATAGTTTCTTTTTTTTCTCCGTTCTACCTCTTCTTTTGTCTTCTTTCAATTTTTCATCAATTTTACCCCCTACTCCCACCTTGTCTTCTCCTTCTTATTTATCTTTCCCCATTCCCCATACCCTTGTCTTCTCCATCTTCTACTTCTACCATTTCTTGCTTTTCTCAGCTCTATCATTTCTTTCAGCTTTTCCGCATTTCTCTTTATTATCTCTGTTGCTTCCTTCATATGGCACCTCTCTCTATTTCATAATTTCACCCTCTTGCTCTGTCATTTTCTTGTCTTCTTCTTGTTTTTCCTTCATCATTCCCTTCTTCCCCTATCATCCCTCTCTCTTATTCTCTTCTACCTCTTTCATTCCTTTTTTCCCCTCCTCTATCTCCATAACCCTTCACCTTTCTTTCTCTTCTTCAAGAAGAATCTCTTCAAAAATATTCAATCCTACCACCTGGGGCATATTCACTCCATCTTGTCTACTTTCTTTGAAAGGACACTACTTTCATAGTACCCTTCCAAAGAGGGGAAAATGTAGACACCCTAATTTCACATCTGTCTTAAATCAATTAATTCCCTACCTCATTTCCCACAAAAATGCACTTCAATTAATCAAATATAATTTGATTAATTATCCCTTTCAAATCTAAAAATAACCTAATCCTTACCACATGTCATTATTCTCCATGTTTTTCTACTATTGAATTAAAAATTTAAAATCAAATCCTCACCCACTCTTTGTGGTCCCCACTCACCTAAAATCCTCCACTTATGAAGTAAAAATCCAATTCAAATCCTCACCCATTCTTCGTGGTCCGCAATCACCTAATCTTGCCCACATTTTCAAACCATGATTACTTAAATTACTATAAGTTAATCACTTCCCCAAACTATAAATACAACCTTACCCTCCCCTCTAAGACACGGAGAATAAGCTTGAATGCCATGTCTGAGTTCTTGCATCCTTTGAGCAAAGAACATCCCTCCACCTCATCCTAATGCCCAAATAGCCTCATCTTGAAGCACCCCAAATCCATAATCCTTTTCTCCATTTGGTGTAAAGTAAGTAGAGTAGATTTTTTCAGAAGGCCCTTGCTTTGTTTTGAGAAAAACACCTACATATCATGTAATCAGGGCTCATCCATGTTTCCTTGCCCATTCTGAGGTTTTCTATGGAATCGCGAAGGAGGAGGTATTATTGTTAGTGTTTTACTTTCTTGTTTATCAACGTATTTTTCCTAGCTTACAATAGTATGTCATCATCTTTGGTTGATATTTATTATTTCATGGTTAGAATTTTAACCATGATTATAGTACTATTGGATTTATAGGTATATTTTGACAAGTATGTTTTAATGTGTGAAATGAGTGTGCGAGATGACAAGGCACAAAGGACATGGGTTTCATGGTGGCAACTCAAGATGCACAAGTGGTTTATTGGGCCAAGTCCTAACCATGATTGTTGTATGATGCCTTGATTGAGTTTTCATGTTGTTAGGGGCACCATGGGTGACTCCAAGTTTGTAATTTATTTATTTGTGTTTTATTAGTCTTGAGTAACCTAGTTTAGGGGACCTAGTGGTCCCCACTTGCATTAGAGGTGTGTTTGATTAATTAAGTTTGTGTTTAGGAGGTTAGGGTCACTTAAACACCCCTTAGGTGGGCCCCATAACCTCCATAATTGTGCCATCTTGCCAAACCCGAAATTTGGCTAAAATGGGCAAGTTTAGGGACCCCTTTCATCTTTGGGGATCTCTTTTCATGGAAAAGAGCCCTTGGAACCTACCTATAGGTAGGAGGGATTCATTTCTTGGTCAAATGGACGTTTTCCTCCCATTTGACCTCTCATAAGTCACCATTCTTGTAAGAATGGTTGGGTGGTGTGTTTTCTTAAAATTTGAATGTTATTGGCTTATTATCCTTTTAAGGAATTTGGGGAAATGCTCTTAAAGTGTGTTTGTTTTATTCTCTTTTAAATTTTTGGAATCTTGGGGAAGAAGAGAGGGTGACACATGTCACCCTCTCATTGGAGAGGATATTTCCCTTGTTTTTCTTTATATACATCCTCATGTAGGAGGAAAAGTTTTTCACCTTGTCATTTTTGCATTTTTGTTTTGGGAGGTTGGGCTTGGAGCTTGGCTTGGAGTGGATTGGATTGCTTAGAGACTTGGAGATATTTTTCGGTATAGATCCTTATTCCTCTTTGATTTTATGTTTTGAAATTGATAAATGAATGGATGTGTGGTGTGGTTATATGCTTGTATGTGGTTGAATGGATTGTGTGTTTATTTATTATTTCTTTTCTTTTCTCCATCCATCATATGGCTTGATGGATTTTGGAGTTGTGTGGGGGAGAGGGAGAGGTAATTTCCACTTAAACCTCATGGCTTGATGGACAAGCCATGTTGGTTTCTCATGTTATTATCCCCTCATATGGTTTGAGGTGGGGAAGGTGGTTCATATGGTTTGAACCCCTTCCCCATCCTTGGAAAGGAAACCCAAGAGGTTTGAAAATCCTCCCAAGGAGGAATTTTGGTGAATGGGAGGAGAAATAAGGAGGGGTGCTTGTTATGGAGGAATAAGGAGGATTTTTTGAGATTTTTGGTATGTGTGTTTCCTATGGTTGGATCACACCTTTTGGCTCATTTGGATTTCTCATCCACTCTTCCCCATTTGTGGGAAAACATGGAGTTTTCTCACCTTGTGTTATAGCTTCTTTTGGGTGTTTTATGTGTGTTTATGGATGTATTTTTGTGGTGTTTTTTTGTGCTTCCCTACCCCTTCTTGTGAATTCTTGAGGATTTCTTGCTCTCTCTCTCTCATGGGCTTGAAGGGAGGCTAGCATGTCATCCAAACCTTGGAGTGGCATGTATTGATGTCGTTTGGTTGGGTGGTAAACCAGACCTTTCTCTTGTGCATGAAGACCTTGTGGAGTGAAGAAAAATTGCATTCTTAGAGTTTGTTCTTATAATATTAGTTGTAATCCCTCATAAATCCCTTATGGGGTGGTATAGCCACTTATTCTTGTAATATGGAAGCTTGATAAATCTTTTTTACTATTCATTTTAGAGTTATAAAGTAGTTGAATCCCCTTCATTGGTAAAGAATATTTTTCCTCTTATAAATTTGACTCTACATTTTGTGGGAGCCTCTTATTCTTACCTTTTTTATAGAGCCATATTTTTATAAACATCTAAAGTATTTTTTCTTATTATGGAATGGATTGGAAATGTTCTTCTTGTTTTATATGTAATATCTTGTGTGATGAAAAGTAGGAATGTAAAGAGGAGTTGTAGTGGAGTGGTGAAATCTTATTTTGTTTAGGTTCCATTACAAATCATGGTTTTCAGAATAGGATAAAAAGAAGAAGAAAAATTTAGCTCAAATTTGCACTTCTCTTGCTTGAAAGGAAAAGGGGGTCTTGCATATGACTATTGTAGTTAAATATGAAATTATGTGATTAAATTGTTTTCCTTTTTTTCTAAAATAATAATTCATTGCGAATAAATGGTTTGAAATTTTGTGGTAGTTTTCATAAATAAACAGCTTTTATCTTGTACCCATTTCTTAATTTTCTTCACTCCATTGCATTTCAGAATGAGATGAACATTTACTTATCTTCATGGTTCTAAACTCTTTTATATTCCCTTATTTAAAGTGTTTATGTAATAAAATATACATTCATATATATAGAAATATATTTATATTATATAGAAATAATT
This sequence comes from Taxus wallichiana var. yunnanensis, assembly GCA_018340775.1. Classification (NCBI taxonomy): domain Eukaryota; kingdom Viridiplantae; phylum Streptophyta; class Pinopsida; order Cupressales; family Taxaceae; genus Taxus; species Taxus wallichiana. The sequence continues at coordinate 686,291,062 of CM031236.1, read as the reverse complement.
TGAAATAATAATATATATAGATTTATCTTGAATATATATATATATATATATATGTATATGTATTATGATATATATGTATATATATATATATGTATGTATATGTATGTGTGTATGTATGTATGTATATGTATGTATGTATGTGTGTGTGTGTATGTACAAAAAACTAGGTGAGCCATAAGCCAAAATTGGTAGCAAATATTGGTTAAATGTTTGGATAAAAATAATTCTTTGAGGGGCAGTCATGGGCCCGGATGTGACCTACACCCTCCCCACTACCTTTTCGCCCACATAATGGGGCACCTACTTCCACTCCACACAAATGCCCTTCCCTTCCCCAAAAAAAAAACCCTCTATTCCTCCCAAACCCCCACCATTGTTAATCTCGAGAGAGCTTGTTCGCAGCTCTCTAGTTGACACAATGAACCGGTATTTCCATTTGGGTCGTATCTATATATAACATGATTTTCCTTACATGAATACGTATATAAACTAGATCAAACTGATTTCAAATAAAATAAGGTTAAATTTCTTTACCTAAAACCAAATAAATCTTTGTGACAAACAAAAAAATTATCTAAAACCTAGCTAAAGAGATAAAATCAAATTAAAAATAAGTTTTTAAGGGGCAGAGAAAGATATTTTCACCATTGATAAACATGCACACACAAGATAAAGGAGGAGAAATCATCATCTCTCCTTGGCCTCCATGGTCTGCACATTTGAAAATGGAGGCAAAATGAGAATGCAAAAATAATAAAAGAAAAGACATAAAGAGGTTTTAGGGTTGCAAGAAAATACCTAAAATCTAGGGATAGGATTGAAAGAATCCTATGGTTGAAATTGTGTCCTCTTACCATTTTAGATACGAGTTTTAAAATGGATTTGGGGGTAAAATTTATTAATTTGGGAGGGGTGAATTAACTTAAGTGGGGGTGAATAAATTTAAGAGATACTTCAAAATTACTAGGGACCCTTGTTAGGATTTAGCTTTAATCACTTTTGAAATGATTGGGAAATTAATAAATAATTAACATAGGTAAAATTTGGGTAAAATTTTTAATGAGGTGTTCAATTTTTAAAATAAGGCTCAATTGGATTTTAAATTAAATATATTAATTATAACCTAAGGGTGAATCAGACTGCAATACTTGCGAGAGGTTAGATAGACATTGTTTAAATACCTTCAAAAACATTTATACCAAACTTTAGTATCTTGAGGTGTATTTTATGTCATCTAAATTAGGACATTACTATTATATGTAATATACACCCATTCAAGTCTAGAAAATCATTTTATCATAAAATGCTAAAGTTGTTTACAATTCAATGTATGTAGATGATGACTATTTACTATACTGAATACATTTAAAACTTTTAATATATCAAAGGGATGTAATGACCAGGGTGATAGGTAAAATCTCGAAAGATACCCCAAAAAAATAAAAATAAAAAAGAGGATGAGGTTAAGTTTGAGATTCGATTACAAGTAATTTAAAGGATATTTTTAGATTTTAGTGTTGAGTCGATTATTTATGTTTTCTAGTAATAATATACTAAACTAACCATATTTTATTGCAGTCATATTTAATTTAGATATAATAAAAATAAATAAGATTTAGTTATATTTATATAAATTAAATAATATTTATTATAAAAATATGTCCAAATAGTAAGGCAACTCAAACCTCAAAAATTGTGGAAAACCAAGCATCTTGACCAAAATCATAGTACTCATTTAGTCACACAATTAAAATTATAGAAATATGCTTCTTGCAAATTTTATATACTAAGTAATAATTTAATTACCATAATCCTATGTTCCTATGAGGTAAGTGCAAGCAAGTTAGGGGGAAAAAGTGGACATGAAAACCTAAAATTCACGTACCACGATTTGCATTTTAGTTTTTAAACCCATGGTCGCGGGTTTTTTTTTCGATCTATAAAAATTGGTTTGGGAATTTCCGAACCTAAAACCACGATCACGGTTTATAAATTGTGATTAAAGTTTATAGAATGCGATCACCAAGGTTTATAAATTGCAATCACGGTCCTCTGAGACAAAAATAATAGACCCGCGACCCCTCATTTTCCCCCATTTTCCCTAGTGAACCATGATTTCTCCCCCACTATTTTGACATGTGTCCTAAGGCACGGCACGCACCTTTAAATACCCCCTACAAATTTCTCTTTTAGGACTTATGGATTGCGAAATTTTCAATGATGTCGTTAAGATGAAGAGGTAAGACCTTGATTTTGATCAAATTTCTTACATTTTAGGTTTTTTTGTGATTTTTCATGGGTTTTTCAATTTTTTGTTTATGTATACAATTTCTTTGTTTTGTTAATTGTTCAAAATCTCGTAATCCTCTAAACCATCCAAATATTCCTCACAACCCTCTAAATATTCCTCAAAACCCTCCTTTGAATGTAGATCCACCTCTCTGTGGCTCCTTCTATCCCCATAAAACTAGCAAAAACAAGCATGATATCATTGGAAGAATCTGACAAAATAAAATTACCATTGAGAACCTTATTCGAAAATAAGACAAAATCATGTCACAAATCCATCCCATGACTTTAGGAAACACATTAGAAAAGGCATTGATTGGCCGAAAGTTGACTCCATAACCAACCAAATAAATAGATGGAATACCTTTAGAGATAATTGTAGGTGGTGGTATGCGAGATAAATTATCCCATGCAATTTAATTTAAAAGACAAAAAATGCAAAATACCACATTTGTGCATTATTTATCGAAACCCAGAACCATTTCCCCCACAACTACTTGCAAATGGTTCCCAATTCATTGGTGCCATGATGACCGAATCAAGAACAATTTTTGGGACCGATGGTGAGTGGTTTTTTTTATCATCCACCATGAAACAACAATGAGCTTCCTCTTTATTTTTCAAGAAATTGTATTGTGAGTTTGTTCTTAATGAGGTCCCAAATTATTTTGACTTTTTTGAGTTTTGTGGGTGAGGAAGTGTCTCTACATATAGTATAATCCTCAGGTACACGCATTGGTCAAAGCCTAGGATCCCACATGCCCAAAAACCCCACATTGCCTTGACGCACATTACCCCTCATAAATAGTGAAGGAGGTTGTGGAGATTGAAAAACTACATGCATTGAGGAAGATCTCACTGACACTTTGACCCAACATAATATCCATATTTCATCTTGGTGATGTTGGTGGAGGTGCCAGTTCTAGCACACCACACCACTACGGATCATGTGGTTCCGTATGCATTGGGGAGAGACATAATTTTTTGATCACATTATTTCTTTTCTCTAGATGAGATGATGGCGATTTATGCTTGCTTTTGGAACTAGTGTGCATGATGATCTTGGTCTTTCATAGGTAAATGTCAAATAAATATAATATATATACAAAAGTTTATTTCATTTGATATTTTAATATATATGTATTTGATTACATCATACATACATGTAAAAACTAATATTTTTTTATTTTAAACAACAAGAGTCGGTGAAGGACACATCCAACATCGACATGATAGCTACTACAATGGGCATGTTACAGACGTAAGTTTCAAGTTACTTACATTTCAAAGTTCATTTGATTGCACGTTTATTATTAAATACACATTAATGTTCGTGTATAGTGTTTCATGTGTACATGTACATATTAATATTTTTGTTTTATACGCAGGAGCCTGATGGGTCATCATCTACTTTGGGCATTGAGGCTACTAGCACGCCTCACGTGACTTTTACATAGGTTAGTTTCTCTTTACACATTGTTTCTAATTATGGAATTTTCTAATTGTGGAATTCTCTAGTAGTTTGCAATCCCATAACTCTATCCAATACAATTTGATCATAACATTAAGCTCTTATGATGCAAGGGTTAAGTAAACACTCTCCTAGATATACAAAATCTCCTTTTATCATGATCATGGACACTTACCTCTATGCTAGACATGTTTCTAGAGCACTCCATCTCTAATGCTTTCTCCATCATCCCTTTCCTCTAAGGATCTCTTTTATCTTCTTAGGATGTATGCATAACTGACCTTTCCAACATTGTTAGTTCTATGCATTCTTTATTAACCCTCTTCTCTCTAAACAACAAAGAGATGACAATATGGGATAAGTTACCTACACTTCTAAATATATCATGGGTCCCTTGGTTCATGTTTATCACCAATACTCCCTATGCAATTCTATACACCCAATCTCATATTATATCTATTATTCATCAAGTTTCTCTATATTTGCATTCTCATGTACAATGGATATAGCTTGGTGAGGCCTAGAACCAAGTTCTACATACCAAATACATTCCACATCTTTAATGAATTACTTCTTGAATATTAATGTAGGGGTTATGCTTGAACTTGGGCTTTAACTATTTTTCTTTAAAGGTTTACTATTCACAATGGTTGTTTCACAATATCAAAGAGCTTAAACTTGCTCAAATGACCAACCTATACCTACCCCTACCTAGAGGATCTCCCTTTTGAGGTTCAATAACACCATTTGTATGCTCCAAACACCTTGAGGTCCACTGAGACCTAATACATGCTCATAACAACTAGAAGGTATTTCTTAATATCAAATGATCAGGGTGATCACTTTTTGATCACTAAGCCAATGTCTAATAGATGTACAAGTCTCCTACATTCACATGAAGGACTGTTTCCAGCTATAAAGTCCACTTATGAGGTTCTTAGCAAACATACCTCTCTTCACAATGGAGTCCTTCTTCATATGCAGTCACAAGACCTCCTCCACCTGGTTAAGGTGTTCAAGACATAAAATTTAAACCTTTAGACTCCTTGATGAATACTCAAGCAATGAACTTCAATTATGTATTCTTGTAATTCTGCCCCTAGGTATCTCAAGGTTCTTAAATGCCCAATTCAAGGTCTTCAATGGAATTAGAAGGTTTCCAGGGCATACCAAATTTTCAACAGACCTTTCTCATCATGATTCAAGTGTCCATGATCCTTCATGTGTTGTTCTATAGCTAAATTTTCCAACTCAACTTTCTAATAACCCTTTTTGTGACTTAATATTGTCTTTATAAAGTCGATTTCATTCAATTGATGGAATTTTCTTTATTCCTATACCCATAAGATCATTCAAACATCTCATTCATACCTGATATCACCTTCATACCTAGTCTAAGATCATGATTTATCAAATTATAGTGAGAATCCTGACTTTTGCCTTCATTTCTGTACATTGTACTTTTACCAGGTTACTCAAAATAATTGTTAGAGATAACTTTCACTACATTGTATCAATCACCACGAAATCTTGGGGTCTTATAATTCATGTAAAAATAGAGATAATTTTAAATTTGTAGCAAGATTCAGCTTGTACAATCAAAAGTTACACAAATCCCTAGATAGAGCTCGAAAGCCTCCAATTTGCTCTAAAAACCAAATTATGCAATTTCAAGACACATAAAAATTATGACTATGATCTACATCACCTACAGACCTTTCCATATTAACATTCAAGAGAGATTATGCAAATAAATAGGACTGATTATCCTTCTCTACTTTATCATAAGGTGTGTAGACTCTTGGTTCAGTCATACACTTGCAGTCTTACATAACTCTTGGTTTTAGGCCTTATTGCTACTAGTCCTCTTCTCATGCTAATAATCATTGCTAAAATTTTCAATTAATGTTGATCTACATGTTTTTGTATAGCTTATGACTGCCAGAGAGACTCCTCCCTATATGCAGATTGTGGAGGTTGTTGTAGATGTTGCCATAATGTCTGCAGATCCACTAACTTAGGTACAATTTTTCAAATTTGTTAAATTTTGGACGAATGTTTTCTTACTACTTATCTACAATATCAAATTGTACATGAAATATTTAATTTGAACTATTTATTTGTATGTATCCTACCCTCGTGAGTCTACTCATTGACCCTGCAGCATGCGATGAAAAAAATTGATAGGGATTATGAGATTGTAGTAAGATTTCACATGCATTAAAAATTCTAAGTTTCTAAATTTTGAATGTATTTTAAAATTTGGTTGTTAAAAACTTGATGTTTATGAATGTGCAGGCTAAGTTGCAGAGCCAACTTAGAGACACCTAGGACCACACGATGAAATCCATAGTGGCATCTCCCTCCACTACATCCACAGGTCGTGGACATGCTTCTTCTAGCAGGGCGAAGAGAGGGAAGATGTTTCATGATTAGATTCATAGGACCCATGTATAGATATATATGTCATCTAGTCCTAGTTCATGATTCTTCATAGTCCATGTATACAGCCTTATACACCGCATGTGGTCCTATATGTATGACACACTTAGTTTGATACATTATTCTTATATTTTCATAGACACGTGGCACACTTAGTTTGATACATTATATCCATGTTGGTTTTCATAACCATATTACTTATATGTTTGATTTGATTTCATTACACATGATATACTTCTATGTTTTTTTTCATAACCATATTACTTCTATGTTTGATTTGATTTGATGGCCTCGATTATGTGACCATTATCCATATGATATATGATATATGATGTTATGTTATATAATGGTTTTGAAGGTTCTTGGGTGAAAGATCATTTTTGTTCAAGAGATTCAAGTGTGGAGTTATATCAATTTTCTTATTTTAAACACATGGTTAACACACTCCAAAGTGGGACACAATGTACACAATTAAAAATGGTCTTGAGGGATTTATTACAAGTCATTTTATATGTCTTTAGTGTACTTACAAATTTATTTGTTAAGTATTATTCCAAATTAAGTGTTACTTGATGTGTGTAACAATATGGTCCTAATTTGAATTCACTTGTTTAAAAAAATACGTAAACATTTCATTTATTTGGCACAAGATATGCAAACAATATTCTTAACACTCTATTGTGTATTTACATGCTTTAAAAAGAGATCAAACAATCATTAGATTATTTACATGGTAATGTGTTTACCTTGTTGTAATCTCATTGATGCAAGCCGAGTAGTGAGAATTCATGCCCCAAGACATCGTGGGAGAAAATTCCACTACCAACACATCTATTTAGGGGTTATATGCCTTAGAGTGCTATGGCGGACTCTAGGGAGGCCCGGTTTGGATTCAAACCACCCGATCTGGAGCCAAGAACCCCTTCCCTATTCATCCCAATTCACATTTTTAGCGGAAAACTTCTAAGATCACAACTTGGTGCTCGGTCATCCAAACCAAGAACCATCTAAGACAAAAATTGAGTGAAGGAGGCCTCTAATCACACCCAAGAATTTAGGGTCATGGCATTCCTTGATCCTTCGTGGCATAATTGTTTGCAAATTACCTTTTCTAGGTAGTCCTAGGAAATGAATGGAGCCAAGTAGTGAGAAGTCATGCCTCAGGACATGTCATGGCACCAAAAAATGTGATAACATAACATGTCTGGTCACTAGGTAAACACTAGAGGAGGCATCATTTCAGGTGTAGGACAATGTTGTTGCTTTAGGGCTACCTCATTTTGGTACGTAGTCCCTTAAGACCTCCCGAGACCAAAAAATTCATTCAACTTTGATGGGTGATTACTCGGTCTTCATGGTACCTAGAGAAATATCATTAGATAATAAACCTTGGTATAGGGACCCCTACAATATCATGTCTCAATTTTTTTCTAAACTCCAATCGGTGCTCTCATTATTTGCCCTATTGTTTGGAAACGCACCAAATAGTGCAGTTTGAGCTAGTGTAAGGTTTTCAAACACTATATTTTGTAAATGGTGGGTTGTGGCACCAAAAGGACCATGCCAACATGTCTTTGTGTGGCTAGGTAAATGCTAGGGGTTTCATTTCAATACAAGACAATGTCGTTGCTTCTAGGCTACTTTGTTTGGGCGTAGTCCCTTAAGAACCCTGAGACCAAAAATCGTACAACTTTGATGGGTGATTACTCACTCTCCATGACACCTAAATATATCTCAAAAGATCCTACACCTTGGCGTAGGGACCCTCTACGATAGTGTGTCTCAATTTTTTCCATCTACATTCGGTGCTCTCATTGCCCTATTGTTTGTAAACACACCAAATAGTGCAGTTTAAGCCAATGTAAGGTCATTGTCGAATGCTATAGTTTACAAATGGTGGGTTCAGTGTGGCACCAAACGACCACCCATGCCAACATGTCCAGGTGGCTAGGTAAATGCTAAGGGAGGTTTCATTTCTATGTGGGACAATTTCGTTGCTTCCAGGTTACTTCGTTTGGGAGTAGTCCCTTAAGATCCCTGAGACCAAAAAAATCGTACAACTTCAACGGGTTATTACTTGGTCTCCGTGGCACCTAGATATGTCTTGTTTAATCCTACACCTCTACGTAGGGACCCTCTACAATATATTGTCTTGGTTTTTCCGTCTCCAATCGGTGCTCTCGTTGTGCTATTGTTTGTAAACGCACCAAATAATGCGGTTTAAGAGCGTGTAAGGCTATCAAATGCTATATTTTGCAAATGGAATATCATGGGACCAAACTGACTATGCCAACACATCCGGGTGGCCAAAAAAACACTGGAGAGGTGTTTTTTATTGATGCGGTAAATGTCATTGCTATGTGAGCTACTTCATCTTTTGGAGTTAACAACTACCGTATAGTCCCTTACGAGCACTAAGACCAAAAAAATTCAAGTAAAATTTGACGAGTGATTACTCAGTCTCTATGTTACCTAGAGATGTCTCATTTAATCATACACCTTAGCGTATAGACCCTATACAATATCCTCTCTCATTTTTTGTCTCCAGATCGGTGCTCTCACTTTATTGTTTTTGTAAAATGTGCCAAATAGTGCAGTTTGAGCCAATGTAATGTTGTCAAACGCTATATTTTAAAATGGTGGTTCGTCATGGAACCGAACGAACCACACCAAAAATTCTAGGTGGCTAGGTAAACACTAGATGATGTTTCATTTTGGTGTGGGACAATCTCATTGCTTCCAGGCTACTTCGTTCGGGCATAGTCCATTAAGAGCCCTGAGAAAAAAAATACAACTTCGATAGGTGATTACTCAGTCTCCGTGGCACCTATAGATGTCTCTTTTGATCCTTAACCTCGGTGTAGGGACCCTCTACAATAGACTATCTCATTTTTTTCTCCAATCGGTGCTCTCGCTACCCTATTGTTTAAACACACCAAATAGTGCAGTTTGAGCCTGTGTAAGGCTGTCAAATGCTATATTTTACAAATGGTGGGTCGTGGCACCAAATGGACCACACCAAAACTTCTAGGTGGCTAGGTAAACACTAGAGGATGTTTCATTTTGGTGTGGGACAATCTCTTGCTTCCAGGATACTTCGTTCGGTGTAGTCCATTAAGATCCCTGAGACAAAAAAAAGTACAACTTTGACAAGTGATTACTCAGTCTTCATGGCACCTATAGATTTCTGTTGGATCCTAAACCTCATCATGTAGGGACCTCTACAATAGACTATATCTTTTTTTCATCTCTAATCGGTGCTCTCGCTTCCCTATTGTTTGTAAATGATGCCAAATAGTGTAGTTTGAGCCAGTGTAAGGCTGTCAAATGCTATATTTTGTAAATGGAAGTCTTATGGGACCAAACCAAAAACATAAAACAGCCAAAACATGTGTGTGTTCACCTAGGTAAAAACTAGAGGAGCATTTTTTTATGTGTGGGACAATGTTGTTTCTTCCGAGATACTTCATTTCAAGCGTAGTCCCTTAAGAGCCTTGGACAAAAAAAAAAAATTCTGTATAACTCGACAAGTGATTACTCCATCTCTGTGGCACCTAGATATGTCTCATTAGATCCTATAAATTTGAATAGGGACCCCTTAAAATATCCTCTATCAATTTTTTTCCATCTCTAATCGGTGCTCTCGTTGTCCTATTGTTTGCAAACACGCCAAATAGTGCAGTTTGAGTCAGTCTAAGGTTGTCAAACACTATTTTTTAAATGGTAGGTCATGGCACCAAATGGAACATGCCAACACATTCAAGTGGCTAGGTAAAGGCTAGACAGGATGTGTCATTTCAATGCGATAAAATGTCTTTGCTTCCAGGATACTTCTTTAATCGGGTGTAGTCCCTTAAGATCCCCGACTAGACAAAAAACTATAAACTTTGACATGGATGATTACTCGGTCTTTTTGGCACTTAGAGATGTCTCATTAGATCCTACTCCTCATCAGTAGGGAACCTCTACAATATCCTCTCTATAACTTTTTTAAAATATCTAATTGGTGCTCTCGCTGCCCTATTATTTGCAAATGCGCCAAATAGTGCAGTTTGAGTCAGAGTAAGGATGTCAAATGCTATATTTTGCAAAATGGAAGCTTGTGGGACCAAAAAATTGAGCCAAAATGTCTTGGTGTTTAGGTAAACACTAGAGGAGGCATCGTTTCAATGTGGTTTAATGTCATTGCTTTCCGGACTTCTTTCTTGAGTGCTTCCCTAGCCCTTAGAGACCAAAAAAACCATATAACATTGACGGGTGATTACTCGATCTCCGTGGCACCTAGAGACATCTCTTCATATCCTACACCTTTGTGTAGGGACCCTATAAATAGTATCTATCATTTTTTCTATTTCTCTAATCGGTACTCTCATTGCCTATGATTTTAAACATGTCAAATAGTGCAGTTTGAGTTAGTGTAAGGTTGTCAAACGCTATATTTTACAAATGGACACTCGTGGGACCAAACTGACTATGCACATGGGTAGGGATGGCCTGATTGTATACTTGTAAATTAACTTGGGAGGAATCGACATTTCAATTCCCTATGCTCCAAGTTCTTTCTGGGCTACCTCCTCTATAGAGAAAACCTTAAGAACCCCCCCTCTCACTTGTGGGCTACCTCCTACATAAACCCCTCCATGTTAGTTAAATTTGTTTTCTTATAAAACAATGAAAGCTTATCTTAGCTTCGAGAATATAAAATTATATACTAACAATGCTAACCACGTGAAGGTGGAAGATTTTATGGCACCACTAACCTGCATAAAAGTGTTAGTCAAAGAAATTTAAGTTGAATCAAAACCATACTAGATATATACAAAATACACAAATTTAATAAAATATATGAACTTGAATCTAGTTGAAAAATTTAAACAATTGAAAGAAATTATATATACTATAGATGAGCATGTAAATTCATTCCAATGAACCATCGGAAGTGAAAGTGGAAGCTTTTCTTGCACCACAAACCTACATAAAAGTGTTAGTCAAAGAAATTTAAGTTGAATTAAAACCATACTAGATATATACAAAATACACAAATTTAATAAAATATATGAACTTGAATGATCTAGTTGAAAATTTAAACACTTAAAATAAATTATATATACCAGATGAGCATGTAAATTCATTCTAATGAACCATCAGGACATGAAGGTGGAAGCTTTTCTAGCACCACTAACTTGTATAAAAGTGTTAGTCAAAGAAATTTAAGTTGAATCAAAACCATACTAGATATATACAAAATACACAAATTTAATAAAATATATGAACTTGAATCTAGTTGAAAAATTTAAACACTTCAAAGAAATTATATATACTAGATGAGCATGTAAATTCATTCCAATGAACCATCAATTGGATCTACTCTAAATAGCGGACAAGATTGTTTCATGATATGACTCTCAAACCTTCCAAAGAATATTATTATTAGGCCTTCCTCAATATCTATACAACTGAATAGTTGTTGCTAGAACTAGATGTGAATATAAGATTATTTTCCAGTGTGTCTCAAAGTCTTCAAACATCCAAAGAGAGGAATTTTTTTATGGATAGGTCATCAAGCCAAGTTCCAAAGAACTACCAATGACCCTATAGGGTACTCAATATCTTCACCATCTATAATAGGAAATTCAACTTATTTCTTTCCTCAATGTAATGACATAAGAAATAGGTTGTTCCTTCTTCATTGTCTTCTATCGCAATAATGCAAAACACATGTCCTACAAAAAAATAAAGGTTTTAACTCAAATTTAAATTACATATTAATTTCAATCGACATAACTTAATACAAAAATTTTAAATAACCTTTTACCTTGTCACACCAAAATTAAAATGTCGTTAAATTCCTTGGATGTTTTAACTTCATCTGGAGAAACAAGTCATAATGTTTATGGAGGTTAATAAGTGGGAAGCAAAGTTAGAGGCCTACAAATCCATCTATCCACCCATTCTTGTGAATCACACTCAAGAAATGAAAATTCAATACAAGATGCACAAAAATGCCAAATTTCTTTCCATGTGGCCCATGAAGTAGCATCTAAGATATAAAATGAGTGGAGATCACTGGACCCTGTGGGTGTCATACAATCCTTATAGTTAGCAATTTGTTGTTCCTCTATCAACCAAAAATATCTATAAACTGTGGAATTTTCTTGAGAACCTCGGGCCATGTTGTTAATACACCATTCCACTATTCTCTTTGCATCTTTTAATTTAACATCATCTTTTACTTCAACTCTTCTCTTGCAGATCTCTTTTAACACATGCCTCTGCACCGTCATGCTCACCTTTTCCATGTCCAACCTCAGTGAAACTCCAAATATGTTACACACCCATCTTAACATGCATCTTTCTCATCTAATAAAAAAATTTGTATTCTTAAACTGAGACGTGCAATTTTCTGACCATATATAATGTTGATTGAAGCGGATGTCCCTATCAGATAAGTTTCCATAAAATAATTAGAAACACCCTTGCACAAATTTAGTAGAATGAGTACGATCATCATTGATATAAAAGTGGTACTCTCTTAAAAAAATTGATCATTCTTTATACTGTTAAGAGAATGTATAAATGCTATATGCACAAAAATGGCAACTTGTACTGAGTTGTAATATTGCGATTAAACCTCCATTTGTGGTTGCAATGTGTAATTCTCTGCAAAATCAACCACTAAAACAATAGTACCAATATGAAATGTTTCCTTTCATATCTTGAATTGTTTATCCAACCATCGAGCTCTGTGTGTATGCCTAACATACTCATAAACAATTTCATCCTTAAATTTTCTCATAAATTGAAAAATAGGTATATGTTATAACTAGCTCACACCATTTAGACTCTTTTCCATCTTTCAACTAGTATGCAACTGATTTATATTTATCAAAATCAACTAAATTATGTCTATTACACCTTCAATTTTCTCATGGATGCAACTTTCCAATTTAGGTAATCCGCCACATGTACCACAACTTCTCATCTAAACAATCCTGACTATAAAAAAATTGTCCAACTTCTTTTTCACAAAATATCGTAGGAATGAAATCCCTAGAAGATATTGGTAGAGCTTGAACACCACATTCTTGGTAACATAGTTTCAGAAGTAAAATTAGAACGAATACGTAAAAAATTAGCATAATGCATCACAAATTCAACATGTTGCCTGCAACAACAAGTGGTGCGAGCATGGCTGATTTTCACATAGAATGGTTTCAACATTTCAAAAAAATGTTCACTAATTTTATTTTCAGGATGCTCTCATTCAAACTTACGAAAAAATTGAGTTTGAGTCATATCTAAGAAATGCTTTGGATGTGGTTCATGATTAGTTGAACCAACTCTCTATTTTACAACATCTCTTGTATTAGTTGAAACTTTAGTGTTACCATGCCAAAATTGAATAACAACTTCTATTATAGCATCATATATATATTTTCTTTACGTGGTGCTCCAAGTAGAAAATGCCCAAAAATCAGTGTTATTGAGTGATTGAAGGATATTACGCCTTTTAATTGCTTTCATTAGAGTTTTTCATTAAATTTCAACATTAAAATTGTTTACCTAATCAAACATTGTTTTTTTGTTGATTCACTTAAAACACTAGTAGAAAGTACATGACACACAAACATTACTATCCTTGTGCATATCTTGACACCAATAGTGTGATATGCATCATAAAGGTTTTCAACAATTGTAGAGGTTTGACCACATATATTAGATGTTGTCAATCCTAAGGTGTTTAATGTAGGTCTCATTTTATTCAATTTCATCAAACTAACCAACAACTGACATCTTTGGAATCATTTAAAATTTCAAAATGATTATCCCAAATTTCAATGGATTTTCTTCTAATTTTCCGTTCAAAAATTTTGTTAGACATTGGTTTCAAAATGTTCTCATCAATTTCAATAAAATAATTAGGTCTCTTACGTAAAATCCTAGGAGGTTTTTGTCAATTTTTTATTTTCTACGGTTTCAACTTGAATTTCCTGATTCACATTTTCATTGTCTCCTTCAATTTCAACATCAACTACATCACGAGTATTTAATTCATCTTCAACATTGATAGTAAAAACATCTTCATCATGAGTATTTAATTCATCTTCAACATTGATAGTAGAAACATTACATGGTTCCTCATTGCTTACAATAGTAGGGGTTAAGATGAACCTCTTCTTGATTCACGAAGTTTCTACATTCACTCAACATCTTGAAATCTTTGTGTGTTTAATTCATCTGGTGCTTTTTTACTTATTGATTTCCTTTTTTGACTTCGTTTCTTGTCTCCCATGATGTTTTGCTTCCGATGATAAGAAAAATGTGCGAAAAACAAAATTTCATAGTAATTCATATAGTAAGGTTAGACAGTAAAAATCACATGGTAAATAAAACATTAGGATCGGTTTAAATATGATTTAATAACTGCAATCACGGTTTATAAACCATGTTTGTGGTTTGTCAAGTGTGATCGTGGTTCTATTATATAAACCATGATCATAGTTCTTTCTGTATCATCAAATCCAACCATCAAGGCTCGGGAAATATTTTTTTTCCCAACCAAAGCTATGTGAGGTCATTATGGCGTGTGAAAGGCCAAAAATTCAAATTTTCTCTTCTGGACTTGAACCATGCCAAAAAATTGAAAACATGTCACAAATATGATACCATCACGTAGGGGAGATGGTTAGCTTCATATAAATATTGATTTTAAAGTGAATAGAATATGATAAATATCATTTTATAATTTTTTACTAACACTAGGTCTTTAAGACATATTTTCCCATGAATGTTCATGTCTACGTTTAAGACTGCAACTTTTTTTTCACTTAACAGAATGTGTTAAAACCTATACCATCCAAAGCGTGGTAAAATTCTATACATGTTCAAAAAAATTATTTGCTTTCGATATTTTTTGTAGTTATGATGGGAAAATGGAAAGTGCCCGTTTTCTAAAAATTTTCAGACCACTTTAACTAAAAAATCATTAAAAAAATATAGCTCAAAAAATGTAAAAATAAAACCCATCCCAAGATAGACATCGACATCTAAATTTTCACAAAGGAAAAAAATAACAAGATTTGGTAATCCAAATTGTGGGCAAATGGACTATAATCTTATAGGTTTTTTTAAAACCAAGTCATAGAATTTTGAGTGTTTAATATAGCTAAACTTGTCCATTTTAAAAAAAAATTAGTAGTTTAGAAACTAGATTCTGGATGATACAATTCATATTTATATAAATTTTCTAATTTTGAGTGTGCATATTGCTAATAATCCCTACAAGTTGAGATTTCATTGCTTTTTGCAATATGACGTCCACTTATGGAAAGTCACTAGAAACAACTCTCCTTCCGTGAAACCTAAAAATTCATAATAAATTACATAATAGTAAAAATATGGGAGGGTTTAGATTTGGGGGTCTATCTCGATCAATATCTTTTAGGCAACAAGTCATAAAAACAACAAACATGCATAATCTAATTCAACAAGAATCTAATGCCATGCGAATGTCCCAAACCTTATTCTTACAATGGATACAACAAGTATAAATGTTATATGCTCTTCTTTAAATGCGGGTATTTTTCTTTTGGATTAGAAATTATGCTTTAAAAATAAATTGATTCCCTTCTTTTACAACTTCAATATATTTACTTGTGGTCATTGGGTCAATGTATTCTCCCTTTTCTAAATGAACTAATGTGAAAGGGCCACAAAACCTATGACACCAAAATCATAGGTCGAAAAGGCTCATAAAAGGAACCAATATCAAAGCAATATAGTTCTAGCATACCAAAATTGTACTACTAAAGGTATGGAAAAATGATTGTATAAGTAGGTAAACATGCCCGGAGTAGATAAAAACTAGCCTAGATAAAGAAAATAGGGAGAAGGAGAAGAAATCAAGGTTAGAAATGGAAGAACATAAACTCAACAAATGTAATAAAAGTTGTAAGTTTCGAAGAAATTTATTTGTCCTTCATAGGTGGAGGATAGCTATGAGAAAATAAGCTTATTAGTTCAATTTCATGGAAATTATGTGTCATCTTTGTGACTATATTTATCTTGAAGCTAATTACTTAGTCACTAATAGGTTCATTAGAACCTTATCTTAGTTGAGAAATCTATGTAAAAATGACCTAGTTCATCATAATGTTGACCAAAACAATGTAAAAAATAATCAAATAGTGAGATAAAGTTATCATGTATGGATTCCCCTTGAGGTAACATAGAGGAAAAATAAAGAGAATAGTCATTTAGGATCTTAGGAAATAACTTGGTCAATAACTAATCATCATACATGCAAGCTCTATACAAGAGCTATAAATGACCTAAGTTAACGATGATATAGATTTGAACTTCCTATGATATTTTAATTTTGGAGCAATGAAACCCAACATGAATGTCTAAGAAAGAACATAATTATCCAAAAGGATGAGTAAATTTTTGTTTAAAGTGGTCTTATTGCATGCATTTTGAGACCCTTTAAACATTTTCTTGATTTTATTGTGCAAACCGAACACATAGTTCATTATGGTGGTCACCTAATGAAGGGAGAGAAGTGGTAGTGGAATTAGTAAGTATGGATGCATTAGACATAGAAGCTAGCTTTGAAGAATTGGGAATAATGGAATAAATATGAGAAGTAAGAGAACGAGCTTAAAAACATTGACAAGTAATATGGGATTCAACAATAATGAACATGGAAGCAAGTAAAACATGTATGTTAGAGGAAGCATGCTCAATGGAATGGTGATGGAATAAATCTAAGAGATGACCACATTAGAAGGAATGGAATGTGTCTCATTAGGTTTTTTATCATCACTAACTTTTAAGTATCCATGGTTCACCTTAAAGGTGTGATCTTGAATAATTGGTCCATCAACATGTTGGTGTCCTTTAGTTTCACATTGAATATCAACTATTACATTCAACACAAAAAAATTTCCTGTAGGATTTTTCAAATATGTCATTTAATATTAGATAAATCATGAATTCAAGTTTCATCCACTATTTCAACCCCTTTCTTATTATTGAAATTTTAATTTTCATAGATACAAGAGGATCATGCAAATAATTTCCATCCCTAGGGTTCTCAATAGGAGTTGGAATGATTTTCATGTGATATTGGGTCTTATCAAGAATAAATATTTTCATTTTCATGAAAACCCTATAAGGAATCGAGGGAATTTATATAATATCAATACTTGATCATAATTTAACCTACCACTTTGACTAGTTTGAGCATAAGATGTAATAAATTATGGATCCTATCAACTATATAGTGCATGAGAAGATAAATTTCAAAACCAATATTATAGACACAAAATCTAGGGCTCGAAGATTGAAACAAATAAAAAAATCTTGTACAATCAACAAAAGGATAGAGAATCCCTAAAAATGTTACATGTAATGTTGGTGTACACAAAGTGAAACACTAGGCTAAGTACATCAATTCAATTTTACCAAAGGTGAAACCCTAAGCATTGAGTGCTCAATACATGTGGATTCATTCAAAAAGAGAAATAATACATTACATGTAAAGTGCGCTATCACCAAATGTAGATATGGAAAGTAGTTTTGCATACAAAATTATACTAAATAACCTTATCAAGGGGATATAATTTTGTTAAACTAAAATACACAATAATTCAAACATAATTGTATAAAGGAGGGTCTAATCTAGATGGTAGGATAATATAAAATGATCAAATGAAAGAAAATACTAGAGAAATAGGTTTTGGATTGCAAGAAAAAATGGAATTGATCATCAATGACAATGTGGCAAAAAAATCAATAAAATAAGAGAGATTGACCACCAAAAAATGAATCAAAACATTATTAACTGGAACTAAAATAGCTACAAACCATATCAAACATAATTGTAATAACTACAAGAATATATTTCTACAACAAGATTTTAAATTGATTCATTAAATTCTATCATCTGGTCTATGTTGTTGAAAACCTTAATCACTTTCTCGTGTTTTATCATAACAATAAGAATAAACTCATCTTTGTGGTCAAACCCCTAAAATCACCTTAACTCCTTGTAAAACCCATAAAATGGGTATGTTAATAAGGGCATGTGTTATCCCTACATTATTGTTAGGCCACTCATGTTTAGAACAAAAGTTGCACTCATCACTCAATGCAAATCAACAAGAAATTTGGTGTATGCAGGTGCACTAGAACTTATCTATCATTGCATACAACAATAGCTAGTAGAAGCTATAATTTTGATTAAGAAAATATAGAATTTATAAATTCCTAAATCTGATTGTAATGTAGTAGTAAATGAATAAGAAATTAAGTACAAAATAGACCCAAGAAAATAAGAAATTAAGATTTAAAACCTAAGTGCAAATGAGGAGATAAAATGACTTAGTTGATTTGCTATGATCCCGAAGGTGAACAGAACTGATGAACTAGAAAATCTAAGTGAAAACTATCGCAATAAGACCCATAAAAGGTAGAGATGTTGGAATATGTTGGATTGGGGCACCTAGAATGGGTCAGGTGCCACCCTTCTGGGTGTTATAGACTTGCTCTAGGTGTCCTATGATTTTTACTAATGCACAACTTAAACCCTTAGAAAACCTCTATGATAAGAGGAATAATGATAATATGTTCCATATCCTTCACTTCTTGTCTCACCCTGAGTATGTCACACAATGATCGTTGATGTCACACCTCTTATAACTTAATTAAGAAGTGACCTACAAAACCCTCAAAATCACATCAAATCCCAAAAAAAATAATGCAAATGAGGGGTCATACTTTCCTCAACTATCAAACAAGTGATCTTATGATAAGTGTTGCACTACATTTCACCAATAAAATACACAAAATATTTATGACATCACTCTTTTTCCTTATTACAAATATAATATTTCTAATTCCTAATCATGTACCCAATGTAGTTTTGTGTGTGTGTGAAGATATTTTTCCCTAGGTGGCTCTTATGTGTGTCGCACTTGATAGTGAGCAATAACTAGATGTAGAAGATGTAGATAGATGTGTGCATGAAAGAAATAACTTCCCTCCTATGAAGTGTATGTAGAATAATGCAGTCCCTTGCCCTTGTGTGGATGTTAAAATGGATGCTTGAATGCTCTAGAATAGCCTTTGGATGCAAATGAGGGATAGGTGGTGATAGCTAATACTTAGTGCTTGATCCCTTATTATGGTCACATAACTTCATATTTATATGATTCCTTTTCTTGAATTTCATAATTAACCCTGAAAAGGCTGACTACAAAAAATAAGATGCTCAAATGGCTATAGAAAGGACCCAAAAGATGTGAGAAAGTACAAATATGTCGAATTATGGTCGCGCACTCAGAGGGGATGGGCACCTTTGATGCTATTGATGTCTTGGCTAGGCAAAGTTGGTATCTGAATTAGAGAAACTCAAGGGTGTCAAAGGTCAAAGTAGGTAAGAAGAAGTGAAAGACAAAAAATGGCAACAAAAAGCAAGAAAAGATGGCCAAAGACATGGGTTAATTAGTAATTTTATTACTTATGAATCATATGAATAGTAGTATGTGATCAGGACTAGATAGATACCCAAAGTGCATGATTTTTGTCTACATTTTCCCCACATAATTTTGTTGAGAAAATTATCGATACCATAAAGTAGATAAGAGATGTGTACCTAATAACCATGTAGATCGATGGTGAAAAGCATGCCAGAGACAAGAGAAATACGTGGAGTGATAAAAATGTGAAGCGTGGAAACTAAAGAAGAGGAAGTACAAAATGTGATGATGATGATGACCTAGGGGTGAGAGTGTATGTGTTGATGTTGTTTTTACATGTTCTTGATGTCAATTGTTTATTGTGATTGATATTGTTGATGTGATGATGTGAGTATTGCTTTCATATAAGACAAACTTAAAAAGAGAAGAATGAACAAGTAGTCAAATACACATGTATATGATCAAAATGTGTAAAAAGTATGTAAGAAAATATGTAAAATGCAAAAATGTGAAAAAGGAACATGTGCACTGATCCATGATGACTAAAAAGTATAGAAAGTATCCTGAAGATGATGTAGAAGAATGAGTTTTTGGCGATCTCATGCCAGCTACGTTGATCAAGTTTTTTTGGAGATCTCACGACGAGAACAAAAGAAGTGTAGGGAGAAAATTATGGTGTCATCCTCCAACATTTAACTACTTCCTAAGATGTATAACACCACTACAAATGATGTGTAAAATATGATTTGGTTCAAACTAGTTCCGATCTAACACAAAAGTAGAAAATGTTGTGTAGTACATGCATGCCGAGTGCTAAGGAATGTGTGCCCTATAAAATCCATTGTGTGAAGTGCTGAAAATTGTGCTGAAGTGAAAAGTGTTGTGTAACTACCCCCTAGTCACAAGAATCCAAGAAGGGTTAGAGGTGCCTAGGTGCTGACTGCTTGGTTTGGATGATAGTGTCTATTTTTTTTCAAGGGACCCAAGTCAAATTATGATCCCTATTTAAGATTGAAGACTGTGTTGTATTGGAATTGAACTATGTTGAAATGTGATTGTGGATTACTATATGGGGTGAGTGATTCACCCAAATGATTCCCCCTCATTTTTGGGGTGCATGCAATGTCACTAAGGAGTATGCGTCCCAAAGGAGGACCAACCGTTGTGCTGAAACTAATGCCCTGTAGGGGGAGAGAGTGTTTTGGTAGAAACCAAGGAACACATAAACAAAGTGGATGGGAAACAAGTGTTAGTGCAAGAAAAGACAAACACGCATGTAGAAGACAATATGTAAGCTAGGAAGACAATGTGTAAGCTAAGACGCAAGAAGAAAATGTAAACATGAGAGAAAAAAAAGTAGATTGCGAAAATTAGGTTTCAAACATGGGACATCACTCACGGTGTTGTAAGACAATCAAGGCCACAGTGGCCGCAAGCATACAAAAAATTAGAGAACAAGAAAGACATGGGGTAAATCCTACAAATGATGGCATATAATGAAGACAAGAGAAAATAGTTTCAACTAATGTAATAGACAACCATGGAAGAAAATATACTGCAATACAAATGTTGCACATGAAGCACCCATTAACATGTTAGAACGATAAAAATTATGTCAAATTGTGTATAATATGATAAAGTAATGTGATATGAAAAATGAAACAATAACACCTATAGTATATGAAAGTGAATTCCCCATGAGCCGTCATGGGACAAGTATGGGGTATTGTGTCAATCATCCATGTCATGTGTATCGATCTATAAAATATACGATCACAACTAGAAAGAAAGTGAACATGCATGTGTATATGATAAGATAATGACATACAAATATTTTTCTAGCATGTGTAAAAAGTGAATATGTAAGCATAAGAAAGAAAGAGTAAATGTAACCAAGATATGCAATATGTTATGGATGAGATTGAATGGAATGTATATTGAATGATAGGAGTAGCGTGCCCCCAAATGAGTTTGAATGAGTATCCATGTGATGAGGTTCATTTGTATATGACCCCAAGCAATCGATAATGAACCATAGAACAAGAGTGCATCATCAAGAAATGGTTTGAGTTGTGCACTAAAAATATATGATCAATAAGGCATAGAGCGTAAAGAGAGAATGTGAGTGAGTGAACGGGTGAGTGTGGTGAGGTCCATATTAGATGTAGAACCTCAATAGTAAGTATGGACCGTGCAACTAGAGTGCGACATAGGATGATGAGAACAATATGTAGAAGTAGATGCTAGAAATATATGATGTGAATGCATAGAGTAGATGTTGCAGAAAGAGAGATGAATGCATGAAATGTGAAGTGTGTAGTGTGTAATGTGTAGTGTGTAATGTGTAGTGTGTAGTGTGTAGTGTGTAGTGTGTAGTGTAGTGTGTATTGTGTGAGGTTCATGTATTTAGTATGCCCTCAACAATCAAGTGTGAACCAAAGCACGAAAGTGCATCATCAACTAATGAAGGTAGAAGAGTGTATCAAGACATGCATGAATGTGTGAAAAGACTATATGAGTATAAATGCAAGACAACTGATAGTGCAAGTGGGGTGAGAATAAGTGTGATGCCCCCAAGTGTGTAATGGTGAGAGTGATCAAGTAACGTCATCTAAGAGGTCATCATTGTCATGGTCAAAATTGAATGGTGAAGCATCTAAGACTTGGTAAGAATTATATCAAGTTGATCAAGAAAAGAGCCATTGAGGTGTAAATTGTACATGCCCATTGCATATTCCTCATCAATGAAAGGTGGTAATGGACATCCATGTGCATACCAATGAGTGAGTTTTTGTGAATATTTGAGAAATGAGTCATTACAAATGAAAACACATCCAAGGGCATGGGGAATGAAATGTAGATATGATCTAGATCTAATGTATCGCCATATAATCAAGCCAAAATTATCTGAGTGTAGTGGAGAAGTGCGAGGAGTGTGTAAGAAATATTGTGAGATAAAGGATATGAATACCATAAGCAGCAGTAATGCAAATAAATCCATGGTAAAGATGAGGATCATGAGGTGGAGGAAAGATGTCATCTACTATAAATCCTATCCGAGTCAATCCATCATGTGTGCATATAGTATCAAAATAAGTAGGATCAAATAGAATGTGCTCCTAATAAAAGTTGTCATGAAAATCATTTATGTAAATGGAGGATGTACACTAATGGATCTTGCACATGAGAAATTTAAGTAGATGAAATGATGTCCAATGTTTGGACAAGCCCCTGATGAAGTACCACAACATTAGTAGAAGCATGGGAGGCTCAAGGTGGATGAAACAATTTCTAATGTGCAAACAGTTCCTTCGAGTGGAGGTAAATTATTTGGATAATGTTTAGGCTATGGATTCACAACAAGATGCATAGTAGTAGAAGTAGGGACATGTAATGCAGTATTACAATCGATGTTGCAATATTGAAATTTGGTGTACTATCAATAGTAATCTCATATTCAAAGCCCTCATGTAAGAATTTGACACATCGATGGACCGTAGAACCTTTGCTTTCATTCATTGAAGCCATAGTCTACCAAGTAAGAAATTATATGAAAGTGAGAGATCAACAACAAAAAATGGAACTGGAATGGTCTTTGGCCCAATTGTGATGCTAAGAAAGATTGGAAGAATCAAAGTTTGAGGATCCTAAGAATGGTTGAAACATGTCGGCTCACCAAATGAGTAAGCAAATATAGAATTTATAAATGCCTAAATTTAATTGCAATGTAGTAGTAAATGAATAAAAATTAAGTATAAAATAGACACAAGAAAATAAGCAATCAAGATTTAAAACCCTAAGTGCAAATGAGGAGATAAAATGACTTGGTTGATTCGATATGATCTAAAGGTGAATAGAATTGATGAACTAGAAAATATGAAGTGCAAGACTGTCATAATAAGACCCATAAAAATGCATAGATGTTGGAATATGTTGGACGGGGCACTGGAATGGATCATGAGCACTTGTGGGTGCTACTGGACCTTCTAGGTTCTTGTGACAACTTAAACCATTAGAAAACCTCCTCTACAGGGTCGCGAGATGTTCACTTTCAATCACTTCTTGTCACTAGTATTTTTCACAATGATCTACGATGTCATTGATAACTTGTAATAAAGAAGTGACTTACAAAACCCTCAAAAGCGCATCAAATCCAAAAATAAAATAATGCAAATAAGGGTGGGACTTTCCCCAGTTGTCAAACAAGTGATCTTATGATTGAGCATTGCACTACATTTCATACCCAATGTAGTTTTATGTGTGTGTGTGTGTGAAGAGTTTGTACCCTAGGTGGTTCTTGTGTGTGTCGACACTTGATAGCGAGCAATAACTAGATGTAGAAGATGTAGATAGATGTGTACATGAAATAAAGAAATTCCCCTAATGTGAAGTGTATGCGAAGAATTCGGTCCCTTGCCCTTATTCGGATGCTAAAATGGATGTTTGAATGCTCTAGAATAGCCTTTGGATGCAACTTTATGTGGTGATAGCTAATATTTAGTGTTTGATCCCTTATTATGGTCACATAACTTTATATTTATATGATTCCTTTGCTTGAATTTCATAATTAACCCCAAAAGGATAACTACAAAAATATAAGATGCTCAAATGGATAGAAAGGACCCAAAATATGTGAGCAAAGTAAAAAGAGGTCGGGGGTTCCTAGAGGGGATGAGGGCGCCGATGATGGCGTCTGGCTAGGCACTGGTGTCTAGACTTAGAGAAACTGAAGGGTCGAAGGTTAGATTGGGAAAGAAGGTGTGTAAGACAAAAAGTGGCAATAGAAAGTAAGAAAATATGGCCAAAGACATGGGTTAATTAGTACTTTTCTTACTTAGGAATCATATGAATAGTAGTATGTGATCAGGACTAGATAGATACCCAAAGTGTGTGATTTTGTGTCTACAAATTGTATATAAATGCTTTAATTTATCATTTTGGCACAAGATGCTCTTTAATAAAAATCAATTTTCTCTTAGAAATTCAATATAGCTCTTACAATAAGTTCTTTAATATATTAATATTGTGTTCGATGTTCTTAAATGCATTAGTTCACTTGTTTATTTGTATACTTCTTTAATTCAAACTAGGACCATATTACTATAAAATTCAAGACATAATGGGCTCGAAAGATGAAAAAAATCTACAAACCCAATGTAATTTAAAATTTAAGGGCCAGAGGGACCGAAAAGGTAGTGACAAGTTCCATTTAATGGATACAAAAATGGTTGACCAATTTCATACCATATGGAAATGGCCACTTCCTAGGATTAAGGGAAAAATAGGGACTTGTGTGGACACCATAGACCTACTTACCTAAACTCTAGCTAGGTACCTAGTGGGTAGGTTCAATTCATTAGAGGTAAAAACCTCTTCTTGCATCAAATATAAATTACAAGTTTTTTCAACACCCTTACCAAAAATAAAATCGATGAAAATCACAATATGACATGCTTTCTTTTCTCACTAAAATATCTATAAATAAAGCCGTAAAAGTGAACAAAGAGATAATAGATGAGGAGGAAACCAATCTTGTATAGTTTTTCATAATATCTACATTTTCATCTTCTCAAAAATTATCTATGAGAAAACAAATGGAATAGCTATTTCCTCTCCTGTATCTTTGATAGTGGCAAACTATATGTATGATTTTCTTAGAATGTTTCTTATGATCTTCCCCATTAAAACCTAAATGGCGGTACCACATCGTAGAAGAAACTAATGCAGTATTACCACATGGTATGAAAGTCCTTGTTGCATTCTTAACATACCTTAATTCATAATCAAGTAACACTCAATTCACAATTAAAACATAAGAAGACTTATCTATCACTTTTTTAAAGATATTCTCCTTACTAAAAGTAATGAAGGATCTCTCTACATACATGTCTTTAAAAGAAAAGGCACATGAATGTGTACATTAAAACTTATTCAAACCAACATCCTTCACAAAAATTTAGAGTTATGTTCACACAATGTTTTCTAAAGCTCGAGGATTTGTAACCCAAAACACATACGTTTTGATGAAAAAGATATTAATAACCTTAAGTAAGAATGGTTAGATAGACTACCAACTCATAAAATTGACCAATTAAGCCCAAAAAAAAAAAAAAATCCTAAGGAGCAAAGAAGAAAATGTGAATTTATGAAAAATAAAAATCCTTACATGAAAAAACTACAAGAAAATTAGTTATAATTTTAAGAAAGAAAAGACAAAAACTTTTTATAAACCATTTAAGACCCTTTTAAGAAAGAAAGACGTAATAATTTGTTTTAAACCCTTTAACACCCTAACAAATTTCCTTCCAAGTGCTAAAGACTATCATAAAATGGTTTGGAAAAAGGTGCCTATGAGACTATGTGCACATTTGGCATCTCTTATATCGGTGAAACAAATAGATCTTCGTAAACTAAGTTAAATGATGTTTAGAGAATATAAAGTGCACTCCAACCATGTAATTTGAAAAATCTACTATTCTTATCATAGAAAATCATTTGAAAATTAGAGAGATAAAAAAATTGAAATAGAAAAGCATCCTTACAACTTCAATCAATAGAAACCCATCATTCTAAAAGACTCCAAATACACAAACTTTCTCATTCTCATCCTTAATTGCTTTTATCTATTACAGTTGAAAGCCATGACTCCACAAATACAAATGCCAAGAATCCCAATTCTCTTTACATTCTCAAATCACATATTTCACTTTCATTGTCATCAACCATGGCTCCACAAATGCAACGTCAAGAATGTCAATTATCTTTACATTCTCAAATTGCATATTCGCTTTTGCCATTTTTGTCGATGTCACTAACTCAAACTAAGTTTGTACCGAATAATTTCCATGATACAGATGTAATATGGAAACATGATACAATTAAAATCAATCAATAGAGACACATGATACAGATGTGCCTTTTCTTTTTAAAGACATGTCCTCAGAGCTCGTCGTCTCATAAATGTTGTGGGTTTTAAACCATATTCCTTTTGGTTGTGAAGTAAATGAAAATGATTTGTTTCTATCATTATAAGACAACCTTGAAGAGGTGTATATTAAAATGCTAGATATTGATAGCTTGATAATCTCCACTTCCATTTTCTTGTTTCTTAGTTTTCCTCACCTCAAAATACACAAACTGAACAAGTATTTATAAATGCTTAAAGATCATATTTGTACATTATATTACGAGAATGAGATAGTTTGTCTCTTATATATTAAGAGAAAGAGAGAGTTCCATATTGCACTATAGGGTGTTTGTAAATCTAAATTAAGTTGCTCAGTGCTGCCATAGTGAATTACAATTTTTTTAAAAAAAGATGTATAGATTTGTGGGAAGTTACCTAATAGTTAAATTTAAATTTGATGATTTTTTTTATCCATTAATCAATTTTTTAATTAAAAGTGCATTTTTATTAACATAAATATAGAAATATTTAGTATAATATAGATCATACAAAAAATGATGGGTGGAAAGAATCACAACTCACAATGTTAGACACATCAAATTAAAAAGGCCTTGACAAGGAGGTCAATTCGCATCAAAGAAGCAACAATAAAGTTGTACAATCACATCAATAATAAAAGTGCATTTTTAATCAAAAAAGATGATAAAACCAAAGTATGGGACTAAAAATATAAGACAACTATACAACAACATTAAACATGGTGGTTGATGGAGTCAAAGGTAGATTATCTAGTTTTGATGAAGGCTTGAAACAAAGATATTCTACAAGAGCAGTTATTGTTGAAAAGTTGGGTTTTAGTGGTGGTGGTTTGGGTTCAATAGGAAAAGGCATTTGGCTTCCACCAAAGGCACAACCTAGAAGAGTTTCTGATAGGTCAGCCTTGGAGCTTCAACTTCGGAGAAAGGACCACTGCATAATACAACATGTAAAAGTGCAAGAGAAACTTCGTCTACTTTTAGAATTAGTACCTTTAACAATTGTCCATTTGTCACTCCTATTAGGATCTGTAGTTTTGTCTAAGTGAGTTGGAAGTCGAGTCTTTGAGAAAGCCAAGCTTCCAACATAGGGTTTTTGAGTGGTGAAACTAGTATTGTTGCAATCAACAAAACTGAATCGGTGTTAGCTCTTGTCACTCCATCACTAGCCACCAATCCGTGGTATTGGAATGGAAACCTTATCCTCCCTGACCTACAAATCAAGTAGCAGATTCAAGTTCCTCATCAATAACTAAATGGTTTTGGTGAGCATTCTTCCACAAAGAAACCTTTTCTATTTTAGGTTTTTTCTGACCATCTGACAAGCACCCACTAAATGCCTAATGTTAAAGCATTTTCTACATCTAAAGAGTAAACCTTTGTTGTAGTCTAGGGGTTGTGACCAAACCCTATCACACACTTTGAAATCAATAGAAGTTGGTAGATCAATCGAAGTATCTAAATCCACCAAAATCCGAGCATAAGTGGTATGAGTGAAGGTATCATTATTGGAGTCAATGGATAAAAAGTACCTAAAGCATTGTCAATAGCAACTAAACTATCATCTCCCCATAATTACAATGATGGATGGGGTTAATGAATCCAAATTGGATTAAAGCTGAAAGAGGTGGTGAGAGGATTAGAAGATGCGAAGTGTCTATATTGGGATAGTTTCATATAACATTATAGGGTGTTTGTAAATCGAAATTAAGTTTCTGGCATAGTGAATTATAAAATGGCATAACTTTTTCCTTTTCTTTTCTTAAAAGATGTATAGATGTGTGGGAAGCTACCTAATGGTTAAATTTAAATTTTATTGTTTGTTTTATCCATTCATCAATTTTTTTAATTAAAATTTCACTTTTTTTTAACATAAATATAGACATATTTAGTACAATATTGATCGTACAAAAATTATGGGTGGAAAGAGTCGCAACTTAGAATGTTAGACACATCAAATTAAAAAGGCCTTGAGAAGGAGGTCAATTCACCTCAAAGAAGCAACAATAAAGTTGTATAATCACATCAATAATAAAATGCCTTTTTTAATAAAAAAGATGATAAAACCAAAGTATGGGACTACAAAATATAAGATAACTATAAAACAACAATAAACATGGTGGTTGATGCAGTCAAAGGTAGATTATCTTGTTTCTCCTGTAGCCATTGATAGTGGAGGGGTGTTTCGTATTCGAGAAGGGGTCCCATTCATCATTATATAAAGGAAAATTATAGTGGCAAATTTTTGTTAATTCACGAATATTCTAGTTTTACAAATTGGTATTTGGTGATTTTAAAGAGTAGTACCAAAGCACCTTTTCGCATAAATTATCAAGATCCAAGCTACGTTTTGGGTATGCTCACCTACACTTTAAAATAAATTCCATAGTTTTGAATGTATATTGCCACTACCTCAAAACTCAAATGGGCACAATCGCCAACATATTTACCATATAAAACTCCCATCACACCACATGCATAAGCAGTCGTAGTTCATTCGTATACCATACAGAAGTTCATCTGCATATGTAAAAATGCATCATGTATCAAACTTTCAGATTTCTCCTAGCACACCTTTCCCTCATATTTTTATTTGCCTGCTTCACTATACGGATTTTGATCTTATTCGCCATCAATACAAAACCATACATTAATGAAATAGAAATTATGGAGGAAGAATTTTAGTGTCGTTTTTAGAATTTCGTCAAAAAATCCAAGTTGGAATTCGGTAAGTGGTCTAAAATTTTCCCTACATTCTATTATTACTCTTCTTCTTCATTTTGGTGAGTAGGAAAAAAATCCAAGGCCATTTATTACAAATTTCTATGGGGGAGAATCCCAACTACCACCGCCACCATTGTTGAGGTGGACAAAAACACCACTGCCAATGGAATTGGAATGGGGCGAAATCTAGGGAAAGATCGATAATAGTGACAAGAATAAATTCAACTACTTTTAGAATGGTACCTTTGAAAACCTTGACCATAACTTTGAGAATGAGTTTGAAAGCACCTAACTGGCCTATATTCTTCCATTAAACACATGACATATTTTTCCAAGTTAAAATGTATAATATATCAAATAGTTAAAACTTTGTGTGTGTGCGCGCGTGCACACAAACTAATTAAATATTTAATTTGTTCTCAACACAATTCAAAAAATAATATCATGTTTAATTGTTAAAATTATATGAAATTCACGAGTGTAATATGTTGTATGTAAGTTGTAGTCCTTGAAGATGTGAAAACTAAATATCAAGCGACCTTGGTAAACTTAAAGAGTTGTGCTACTAAACTATTTGTTACTAAAAACAAATGGTTAAAGCCTTGAAAGATGTACACTTGCAATTCAAATTCAATTTATGATTCTATAAATAAGCATACAAATTATATATAGATAAATAAAGTTGAATTTTTATAATAATTAGGTTTTAAATAATTTGAAAAATATATGTTAAGTATTAAATAACTACTTGAGCTATAAAACAATAAACAAACATAGTCGAATTCAACAAGCAATCTAGTGTAATACACATGTCTCAAACACACTTTTACAATGGATGTAACAAGCATAAATTTTATATTCTCCTCTCTAAATGTTTGTATTTTTTCTTTTGGATTAGAAATGCTTTAAAAATAAATTGATTGCATTATTTTAAAACCTTTAATAAATTTACTTGTGGCCATTGATTTTCTGTGCTCATTTTCCTAAATACACTAATGTGAGTGTATATTTATAGACTTTTGAATTTATTTTAGGAGGCTAATGGCACACATGTCAATACATAACACTTGAAAAATAATGACAAATAAGGGCCACAAACTTTCTCAAGGCACCAAAATCAAAGGTCAAAAGGGTTCGGAAAAAGGATCCAAAGTCAAAGTGGTATGGTTCTAGTTGCATAGTAAAATTGTACTACCGTAGTTATGGAAAATGACTATAAAAGTAGGGAAACATGGGAGGAGAGAAAAACTATGAGATAAAGAAAATAGGGAGAAGGAGAAGAAAACAAGGTTAGAAAAGCAAGAACATCGATTCGACAAGAGGAATCTATAGAGTTGTGTGTTTTAAATAAATTATTTTGTCCTTCATATGTGCATAAAATATCTTATAAAATAATCTTATAAGTTCAAGTTCATGAAACTTATGTTTCATCTTTGTGGTCATATTTATCTTGAATCTAATTACTTACTCACTAAAATGATCGTTAAAACCTCGAACTTTGTTGATAAATCGTATAAAAGTGACATAGTATGAATCCTAATGTTGACAAAAGAATGTGTAAGAAAATCATCAACTAGTGCTTGAGGTAATGTATATAAAATATCATGAGCATAGTATTTCAATATCCTAAGAAATAACTTTGTCCATAACCGATCATCACATGTGAAAAGTACAAATAAGACCTATAAAAGACCTAATTAGTGGTGAGATAGATTTAGATGTTCCTATTATATATAGCTTTTAATTTTGGAGCATTAACATCTGATGGAAAGGTGTAAGAAAGTACAACATATGCTGATGGTAAGAGTATATTGTTGTTCTAAGTTAGCTTATTGCTTGCATTTTGAGACCCTTGAAACATTTCCTTGATTTTATTGCACAATTTTTGCATGTAGTTCATTTTAGTGATCACATGAAGAGGGAGATAAGTAATACTAGAATAGGTATTATTAGTGCAAAATTACAACACCCCCAAATGGCCTAATTTTGGATGGGCATCCGGTGTAATCTGCATAACATGGGACCATCTCTCAAGTTGTGGGACTTGCAAACTTGAGATGGACCTCTGGAGAAAGTCAGCTTCTTCTTCCTAATCCTAATGCTAAACTACTTCTAAGGAAGGAAATGTGACTATCTACTCCTAATCTAACAATGCCAAGGAGATAGGGAGAGAGAGAGCATGAAAATAAATAAATCCTACACTACAAAGGTGATAGCACCAAGAAAAGGGGTTGCTGATCACAATCTCAGCTGCCTGAAGTGGAGAGAGGTGAGCAATGGAGAGGATGGACAGATGCATCACAGACCAAAGATAAAGTTCACACATAACACCACTTCAAAACCCATTAAACATGGCTCTCAAAACCTACAATAGACATCAGAAATATGCACAGTATACCCTGCAATGATGAGAGGAAAGAAGAGACAATAAAATAAGGATGGACAAAATGCATCACAAAACAAATTTTATTGCTCCATGAGTTCACACAGTACATCATCAGTGGGAAAGAGGAAATAAAATGCCATTACAAAGCAATGAGAGGAGGCTTAAACTCCACATTCGACCTTAGGGAAGAAGAGAGGGGGCATGAGAGAAAATATGACCAACCTTTAGAAATATTCCCCTCCTTTACAATATATAGAAGAATGAGAGAAGGAGAGAGGGAAAATTCAAACCCTGCTTCAACCACCCCAAGATTACATTGAATTCACCTACTCCAACCACCCCATAAAGCATTGAAATTTACCTGCAAAAATGATGGGCTTCACTACAAACCCATGCCCCCATGTGTTGTTCCTTGCTGGGCAAGAAAGGAGGCTCATTCTTCATCATGGTGGTAGGTGGGAGACTTGACCCTCGAAAATGGTAGACCAAATTTACCATTTTTCATTAATGGTGGCAAGTGAGTAGCAGTGTCAAGAGATTTCAGTAATGTCCTCTCTCACTCGAATCGAGCTTCCAGTCGAAAGATATGGCCATATGAAGGTGCTTTTGGTTTGGGGTCTATTCGTGTAAGATCCACGTGGGAGCCTCGCACGTCTTATGATTTCACCCCCTCTTTTTACTCCTAAAGTTACGCTGAACTGACACGTGGTGCCATCCACGGGCCTACTATGTTTCCTTTGTATTCTACCTAAGCCCCTCTTGTTGGCGAAGACACTATGCCTGACCCGAGACACATGGAGGCTTAGTGCACATTTGGGACCTACCTTCAGATTTTTCCTTTGAAGTTGCGTGGACGAGGCACGTGGATGATTCCATTAACCTTGTTGCACTTAGATGATTCGGGTCTTACCGCCTTTCTTGGTCCTTGACTACATGTCGAAGTGGTGCTTGTTTGTAGAGCACCTTTGGATTTGAACCTTGAAGGTGCCTTTGATGAGACACATGGCACCATCCACTCGCTTTGTCTCGAGTTTAGACTTTTCAACGAGTTGATGAAACTATTTGAAAAATCTACGTTTTTGGGTCATTTTGTGTGTTTTTCGGGCTCACAATATTTTTGTCCCACGTGTCCCAAGTTCAATTGGGCCCTCTGTTCCCCGATCGGCCGGTTCACCCGAAGTCTGTTCTTTTCGGGCCCGTCGGAACTTTTTGTCCCAAATGTCCCAAGTTCACCTGACCAGCTTGTTCCATTTTCATCCGATTCGGCCGAGTCACGTACTTCACGTATTTTTGTCCCGCGTGTTCCAAGAGCATTTGTGCGTCTTTTCCCCACTTCACCCGAATCGGCCGAGCCACGATTTCACAGACTTTTATCCCGCATGTCCCAAGTTCATTTGTGTGTCTTTTCCCCGCTTCGCCCGAATCGCCAAGCCACGAGCCCACTTCACGCGTCCCAAATGAACCAAGTGCCATTCCCAAATGAACCAAGTGCCATTCGTGCTAATTTTTCCCGCTCTACCCGAATATCTTGCTTATTCAATTTGGTAGGTATGTATTAAATGCGCATTTATTACCTTTCTCTCTCCTAAACGGCTATATAACGAGCGAACCCCTATGCATTTTTTGCACACTGCTTTCCTGCTATCTTTTGCTCAACCTCGCAATCTAAATTCCCGTGCGCGCGCGTATCCATTCCCTCTCGTAATTCCATCCCAAGTCTAGCTTGCAGCTCGCCTCCGAATTACTACCAACATGAAGATCAAATTTCAGGGGCAAGAACAAATCTCACCACTAGAGTCTGCCGTTCCCGATATCGGGACAAGTGAAGTTCGCCATCTTGACTTTAGTGATTTTTGGTCGAGGATGACAGATGCAACCCTACACCAATGGCATGATGATTCATGACAAAGCGTCTGGCTTTCACTGGTGGTTTCCCAATCTCAAGGCAATGCAAGACACAAGTTGCTCTCATGCGAACTCATTTCAACCCTGATTCGAGCGAATTAACAAACATACACGGGGAGCTCATCACCAAACTTGACGCTGCCACCATTGGCACTGCACTGAGGATTCCAGAAATGGATAATGCCATAGTTGTTTCCTCGGAATCAAGCACAGGCCCTGTTCAATCAAGACAGTGACAACTATAAGGCGCGGGTGGCGAAGTCTTGGCTTAAAAACCCTAAGAAGGGAGCATCTCGCCTATCCAAGACCCTTTTCCGAGTAGATTTCAATGAAGAATTGTCAGATTTCATAATCTTACTGGCTCGGGTTATGGGCTTACCCTCCACTAACGAGTTCCATTTCTGGATGTGCCCGCTCATCAACATGGTGTGCGAAGGAACTCAAAATATCAACTGGGCAGAAATCATCAGCATGAACCTAGCGGAGCAGCTGTCCAATGTGCAACAAACGAAGAAATTCTATATGACTTCGTACCTGATGTACACTCTGGCGGCATCAAGGCAATGGTTTGGTTTTTCTTACATTGATGCCCACAAGGATGATCCTGTATATGCCTACTACCCGCAGTTCACCCTAGAGACCAGCAATCACAATTTCCGAAGGGTGAATGATGCTTTCACCATGTACATGGTCAGACTTCTTGAGGGTGACACTGCTAGAAGATTTTCTGACGAAGCCATGAGCCTGATATCGCACTACGGTGCCTATTTTATCCAATTCAGAAAATTCTCCTATATCAAAGCTTAGCATTGCTACGAGCACCCTCTCGAGGCTTCCTATGTTCTGCAGTGACAAGATGGCTCTGATAGAAGTATGCAGCAATTAGACAAATTGCATAGAACCTGCAGGGACAAGAAGATTACTGGTTTGCACTTCCCCATCTCTTTGGGAAACTACACTTGTAAAACAACCCCGATGCACAGTAATAGAAAGAGCCCCTGCTCCCATTACATCGCTCATTTCTTCAAGCCAAGAACTTGCTTCACTTGAAGAAGTTCATTGAGCGAACATTAAGATAACATATCATCATAGGCGATATACGTAAGACTATCAATGACTGTGCCGATGATTTTGAGGCTAGAAGGAGGCATTATGGCAGGTTCTCTCTACAATTGATCCAAGAACTCGGCTTGTACCCAAGTTCCTGAAGGACTCAAGGATGACAACTCTGATCTATACTCATATGAGTATGACAATGTGGTTAAGCACACTCCCTTGGAGGACTTGGATTGGTTCAAGAAAGAGAAAGATGATTTGGCCGAGATCCTGGCTCCAGTCTTAGTCAGGACTAAGATCTGGTTTGATAAGAAAGTTCGAGAGCTTAGGAGGCACTCAGGAGAATCCTCCTCCAAGGATGTTTCAACACCAAGGAGGGAAGCATCGACTCCAAGATCAGACACACCTGTGCAAACCCCTCCTGCCTCATCAACTCAAGGACCTGCAGCTTCTACTCCTTCTTCATCCACCCAAGTATACCAGAAGAAACTCAAAGAGGTTAAGAAGGAGCCTGTGGAAGAAGATCCTCAGAGAAAGCAGTAGAATTACCTTTGGGATCAGAGAACATTATTGTTCTCAGTGAAAGTGAAGAGAGTGAAGTGCCAGCTCCTTCAAGCGCTCCTGAAGCTCCAACGATAAAGACAAGGAAGTCCAGAGCACCGAACTTCCAAGTGCTATTGATTCCTCTCGCACTCAGCTTGTCTCAAGCGCTGCTGCCTCAAGCGCCCACTCATGTCTCAACTCGAGACAACAGCAGCAAACCTTGGGCGCCATGAGTTCTCTCGTCCTCTCTTGGTCCTCTTGCCCCACCCCTCGCTTCCTCCTCCTCTTTTGCATGGGTGCAACCTTTTTGTCGACAAGAGAAGAAGAGAAATCTTCCTCTCGAGCTCAGTGGCCAAATTTTGATGTCAGGCAGCAGCCTCATAGGCACTACTCCTCCTCTCATGCCAAAAAGCCAAATCACCTCCAGATAGTGTCTCGATGCTCAGGGTCAGCAATTCTCGGAGATTGCTAAGCCTACAAGAGATAAATCGAGCAGACTTGCAGTGCATCCGACCTAGAACTCTCAAGGATTCCTATGGGAGAGTCTACCCCGAAGGTGAGATCCACAACCTCCAGTGAAACGGTCACAAGAGTCATCGAGGGTAGAAAAAGGGCAGCAAACTATTGAAACAAATGGAGGAACAAGCCCATTCTCACAGGTTTTATCAAATCTCTTTTGTCTAAGGACAAAGTTTTGACCCTACCCCATTGACTACCCTTCCACCACCTTGTAATTTTGCCAAGCCATGAAGTACAGAGTATCAAACATGCACAAGTATTCCGTCTATGGCAGAGCTATGGAGGCCATGGTGGAAGATATGCTTGTTGCAGGATTGAACTTCATCGATGAAGCTTTCAAACTCCATGGAAAGGTGAACAACTTGCAACAGAAGCTCTCCTCCACTATTGGGATCATAGATAAAGAGCTTAAACTTTGGAGCAACAGATAGTGACCTCCGCCTCATGGGACAAACAGATGAAAACATTTTATTGGTGAGTAAGGTTTTTGATGATGCAAAGGATAATCTGTCAAAATCCTGGGTTTACAAAGGTGGAGTGGAAGATCAAAGTCTTGGAGGAGGCTTTGGGAGAATCAAGAATAGCCGGCGTATGGGTGAGGCTTTCAAAACACTAGTCAGATCTCGCTTTCAAAGATATACATTGTCATCTTCAGGATGAAACTTCTGTGTGCCTCTCTCCCTACAAGAAATCAAAGCTCAATTCAGAGCTTTTGTCAAAGATAATCTATTCAAGGAAAGCTCCATTTCCAAAGAGAAAATGAAGGAGATCTGCTCTCTTCAATCTGCTATCGAAGAAGCAAATAAAGACTATCATACTCATGTCGAGTTTGATAAGGAAATGGAGAAGTGCCTCGGATTTTGGACCCAATCTACAGCCAACACGCCACCCCACGTGGCGTAGACATAGCCGAGGCATCAAGAGATTCAGCAAAGCGGATTTTGAAGTCAGTGGTCCCTCCCCATATAAGCACCTGCCTTCTTCTCCTTATTCTTCTCTCTCTTCCAATTCTTTCTCTCGATTTATTGTAATAAGTCGAGGTATCATGATTGGCAATCCTTAACTAATCTTTAGTTAAAAGAAGTAGTTACCAAGAGTAACTGATTTGTAAACTATATAATGGCCTCTCTCGCCATTTTGAAGGAGGAAGAACTTGGCTTATTTTCTGAAAGTGTAAATAAATCATAAAGAAATCAATACGTATGACTTTTCATTCTTTGTCTATCTCGATTTCTTTTATCCCTAAGTTTCATTTAATCTTGTTAAGATCATTTGTCTGTATTATGATAAGAAGCTTTGTATTCTTGCAGATGTTATTTATAGAACTTTGTGTCTTTCAAATTTCATCTTACTAAGTATGATACAAATGATCTTGTTTCAATTCACTGTAACTTCGCATACATAAAGAATTACTCTGTCATCTATAATTCTAAATGGTGCCTTTCTGCTCATTCTCGTTTTCTCATTCCTCAGTCCTTTTGTAATTGATGATCCTTATAGAAAACACTTTCATAATATCCAAGTTCCACAAGAAAATCATGTTTTGTATATGTGTAAATAGGTTCGTTTCTGAATAAGGGAACCTCTCCCATTAAAGAGGAGGGACTTCTTGTCCCCTGACTGTTGCTCTTCGTGAAGTCCTATTTGACGACCAACAGTTTTTTGGTGACTCCACTGGGGAAATCATATTCCAGTTCTGTAATTATTGATCATCCTTTGATCTGGCGACTCCACGTTTTACTCGAGGGAGAAGGCCCTCGTATCAAGATTCTCGCCCAGCTTTTGAGCAAAGCAGGTTTTCCTTTCCCTTCAACAAGAAATAGAAAGACTCGTTCACAAGCACTCCACCTGTTCAAGATAGAATCCCTACGGGTGGTATTCCTTCAGAGTCAATCAGTCCTAATCTTCGAGCTTTGATTCTTGCTGGTGTTGCAGTTCCTCTTCAAGCCATTTTTCCAAGAATGGCGGTACCATTGCCCTGGGGTCATCGTGTCGGGCCCCTTGCCCTTCCTCAGCCTTTGCATGAGTTACCCAGAGGTAACCGTAAGAACTTCCCTAAATTCAAAGGCGATGGTAAAGTGCATCCTGATGAACACATCGCAGCCTTCATAGTTGCATGTGGAGTTCTGGGAGTTGAACATGAAGATGTCTCCGTAAGACTTTTCATTGAGACTTTACAAGATAATGCTTGCTGATTGGTTCTATCACCTTCCGGCCGGTGCTATCACCAGCTGGGACACAATGAGAACTAGGTTTGAAAACCGGTTCAAACCAGCAGAAGACGTGCATGCCTTGCTAGCCCAAATCTCTCAAATAAAGAAGGATTCACAAGAGCCCATGAGAGAATTTGTGGCCCGATTCAACAGGTTGATTAACAAAATTCCACCAAATACTCGACCTGTAGATCAAATTCAAAAATGTTTTTTCCTAAATGCCCAATCACCTGAAGTTAGTTATGCACTAAGAAGGGCTAATCTCGCAACATTGGCTGAAGATCAAACTCTTGCTGTTAGTGTCGAAGATGATTTAATCATGTCAGGGAAGTTGAGGAGAGACCCTTCTAAATCTAAATCTGCTTCTTCCTCCTCTTCCACCCCTGGACCTAATACTGATCCATTGGTACAAAAACTTGCAAATGATCTCATTGCCATTAAGAAACAATTGCTCAAAGATGCTCCCTATGCGCAGACGCTTCCAAGGAGGAATTTTCAGCCCAAAATCATTTGCCTGCTGCTCAAACAAGGCTAGCGCTTGAAGGACCTCCTATTAAAGTTCCCGTCAATGCAACCTGTGAAGTTGAGGAACCTGAAGATGAAGAGGTTAATGAAGATTGCGAGGAATTTGTTGAAGAGGTTGATGATGAAGCAGATGAACTTGAGGGATCTCGAGTTAATTTCTTCACCACTGAGGGCATTGATGATGAGGATGATTATGATGAAATAGTAGCAGACATGAATAGCGAATCATACGCTGTCATGACTCGAGAGCAGACAAATCAGAGGGAGAAAGTGATGCAGCCCACCAAGAAATCTAAAGAGCAGCCGACAACTATCCCCGTAATTGCAAAAAGAGGATCTCCTATCCCCATTTCATCTACACCAAAGGTGAGTCCTGTCAATTCTGCTACTAAAGTTACTTCTTTTTCCCCTAAAATTGATAAACCTAAGATTTCAAATGATGATAGCCCGTCCACTTCTGGGTCTTTTGATATTATTGATCACCTAAAAAAGACTAAGGTTCAAATCTCAGAAGCTGAATATTATCAAACCCATCCTAAGGCTTTTGCTAAAATGATTCACTTTGTCAATTCCCATTCTAAAACTACCTCTAAAGGCCTTTTACCCACTCCTTCTTCTACACCACAACCTAATCTGATAGCCGCTGTCACCTCACCCAATGACAAAATCAAACCATTCTATGTGACACTTCTTATAGCTGGTCATAGGCTCAACAATTGCATATGACTCAGAGCATCAGACAATGTGATGCCTGCTAAAGTAGCTCATGCCTTAGGTTTGACTCTCACACGCACTTATGGATCTTGTTATTCTATGGAGAGTAAGGAAGTGCCCTTGGTCGGAAGAATTAAAGATGCACAAGTGGCTTTTGTTGCTTTTCCTGAGAAGAAAGTTTTGGCTACTATCTTAGTAGCAGATATTCCTCCTTCATACGGATGTTGCTAAGCAGTAAACTTCTGTAAGGATGTGGGTGGAGAAATTCAAATGGATTGGTCACATGCACTCGTACCTGTTAATGGGCAAATGAAGAAGTTATTGCCTGAGAAGCAGTCTGAGTATATTGTACAAAAACGGATGATCCTAAAGCACAAATACTCTATGAGGATATGGGGCATGGTAACTACATGATTATGTCTCCTGAAGAAATCCAACTCCCCAAAGTGTCACCTAAAGATCCTAATGGTGTTTGGATTTTAGAGTTTGATGGAAGTTGTTCCTCAGCTGGTTCTGGAGCTGGTGTCATATTGGTGTCACCCGAAGGAAGCCTTCATCCTTTCTCATTCAAGTTGCAATTTGAAAATACCAATAATACAGCAGAGTATGAGGCTCTCATTCTTGGACTACAGGTGGCAAAAGAACAAGGTGTGAAGAATCTTCTAGCTCGTGGGGATGCGAATTGATTGTAAAGCAAGTTAGAAACCTCTTCCAGGTGAAAAATGGAAGGTTGAAACATTACAGGAATCAGGTTTGGGATTCCATTGAATTTCTCGATGCTTTCTCCATCAAAGCAATACCTAGGGAGAAGAATACCAGGGCTGATTCACTAGCAGTCTCAGGGTCACTACTGATACCTCATCCTGACTTCTCTCAAGATAAGTTCACCATTGAGATGATCCATCGACCTAGTGTACCTGATAATACAAATAACTGGCAAGTTTTCAATAATGATCAACACTTGCTTTCTTTCTTAGAACTCAAGGATAATTTTGAACAGCTATACTTTGAAGGAAGTGATAACTTACCTCGTGAAAGTGTGCCCTTTGACAAAGCAGCCACCCAAGGAGAAGAAACGGATCAGGATGGATGTATCAAACTCAAGGGAAACAAGATCCCTAAAGGATTGGTGAGTTTAGAGGAACTATTTGATAAACACGATAGGTATGTAAAGTCTAGAGCTTCTACTGGACCTCAACAATCAGCTGAATATGACAAAATTAATATTGGGAGTTCTACTGACCCTAAGCTCGTGAACATTGGAAAATGTTGCACAACAGATGAGAGGAAGAAAGCAATTGATCTTTTAAAGAGGTATAAGGATGTTCTTGCCTACTCTTATGAAGATTTAAAAGCTTTCCAACCAAAAGAGATGCAGCATTTTATTCCTCTCAAACCTGGAATTAAGCCTTTTAAACAAAAGCAGAGGCAATACAATCCTAAAATAGCTGACACCATTTTTCAAGAAATACAGAAGTTGTTGAAAGCCAAAATCATTTTTCCTATCCATCATTCAACATGGATTGCCAATATTGTACCTATTAGAAAGAAAATGGTGAGATTCGTATTCTGTGTTGACTTCAGAATCAATCAAGCTTCCTCGAAAGATAATTATCCTTTACCTATGATGGATCAGTCTCTGCAAGCAAGAATGTGATCTGAAATGTTGTCTATGCTTGATGGATTCTCGTGATATAACCAGGTAGAAGTTAATACTGCAGATCAACACAAAACAACTTTCACTACCCCTTGGGGTACCTTTGCTTACAAAAGAATGCCTTTTGGGCTCATTAATGCTGGTGCCACTTTTCAGAGGGCTATGGATCTAGCCTTTGGAAGTTTGAAAGGGAAGTGTATTGTCAGACCTTGATGACTTGACTGTATTTCTAAAACAAGGGCGGATCATTTTCAAGACTGGAGACAGCTTCTTCTAAGATGTAGAGAACATGGGATCTCTTTGAATCCTAAAAATCTGTCTTTTTTGTGTCACGTAGGGGAAATTATTAGGGCACATCATCTCCAAAGATGGTATTAAGATTGATCCCGAGCGAGTTCAAGCTATTCAAAGAAATTCCTCTCCCAACCAAAGAAAAAGGGCGTGCACTCTTTCTTTGGTAAGATCAATTTTTTGAGAAGATTCATCCCTGATTTTGCAGAACTAACTCAATATCTCCCAAATGATGAAAGGCAAACAAACGCTTGGTTGGTCTTCTCAAGGGAAAGAAGCCTTTGAAGATATTAAAAGAGCCATTGCTAAAACTCCTGCTTTAGCATGTCCAGATTTTAAAGAAAGATTTTATTATCTATCGCTACGCCACGTATAACACCTTGGCATGTTTTAACTCAGAAGATTCTAATGAGCACGAACTCCCAATTGCATTTATGAGCTATATTCTAAAAGATCATGAGTTAAAATACACCATGATGGAAAAACATGCTTTTGCAGTGGTTAAAGCTGTTAAGCAGTTTCATTTTTACATTCTTAACTCTCACTCCATGGTGTTGGTACCAGATACAACTGTTAAGTCAATTCTCACACAGCAGGAATTTGGATCCAAGAGAGGGAACTGGGTGGCTAAGGTCCAAGAATATGATATTGACATCAAACCAACCAAGCTCGTCCGTGGAAAAGGCCTTTGTGAACTCATCGCTGAAGGAGCTAGACATGAGTTACTGGAGGATAAAGTTGGTCTTCCTACCGTTCTGTTTCTTAGCTCAGTTGATGAATGGTATGCTGATATCACCCATTTTCTCACCTATGGAGAATGCCCCTCTCATTTGACTGCCAAAGAAAAGAGGACTGTTAAACTAAGGTCAGTGCAATATGTGTTGTGGGAAAACGCCTTGTTTAAACGTGGGTTAGATGGAAGGTTTTTGAAATGTGTGGACAAGGAACAGCAGAAAAAGCTACTCTCAGCTTTTCATGATCAAGCATGTGGAGGGCACTACTCATCAACCATCACTGCTCATAAGATACTTCGTGGAGGATATTACTGGCCTACCTTGTTCAGAGATGCATCCAAGTGGGTTGATAAATGTGAGGCTTGTCAGACTTTCGTGGGTAGACCCAAATTGGCCTCTTTGCCTCTTAAGCCAGTTGTAATTGAAGAACCTTTTCAACAAAGGGGGTTTGACTTCATCTGAACACTTAATCCCTCTTCTAGTGCTGGTCATACTCATGTATTAATCACATGATTATTTCACCAAATGGGTAGAAGCCATTCCAGTAAAGAGTACTACTTCTGAAGTGGTGTGCAGTTTCATCAAAGAAAACATCTTGGTAAGGTATGGTGTACCAAACAAGATTGTGACAGATAATGCTTCGAATTTTTCTTCAACTGAGATGATGGATTTTTGTTATGGATATGGCATCTCTCTGGCTCACTCCTCAGATTACTATCCTCAGGGAAATGGACAAGCAGAATCCACTAATAAAAATCTGGTGACCATAATAAGGAAATTAGTCAATGAGTCTCAACGAAACTGGCACAAGAAACTCTATGATGCTCTTTGGGCAGACAGATCACACCTAAGAGAGCCATTGGAATGTCTCCTTTTCAAGTGGTATATGGAGTAGAAGCTCAATCACAAGAATAAAGGAGCTGCCACCTTTCGCATCTAATGAAGGCCATCAAGATACCAGCTTTCAATGATGCTTGATAAGAGAATAATGTACCTTCACAAATCAATGAGGATAGATTGAAGTCATTGATAAGATATCTGCTCATCAACAAAAAGTTAAGGTCCTGCGTTTGATAAGAAAGCCAGTTCGTAGATTTCCAAGTTGAGACACTGCTTTTGTTGGGGATAAAGGCATGAACCTCGTGGCAGCCATGGCAAGTTTGATTCCCTTTGCTCGACCTTTCAAGATCGTGCACTTTGCTGGTAAGAATTCTTTTTACCTTGATTATATGGATGGTTCTTCTCTCCCACTTCCTTATAGTGGGCAGTACCTGAAATTGTTCAAGTCATAGGTGATTAGGAGTCCTTTGTATATTCTGTATAACGTTTTGTTTTTCTTTCCCTTTGTTTTGGTGTGTTGTCCTCTGTATTGGTTTGATTTTTTGACTCCATGGCCCAATGGATAAGGTACTGGTCTACTTCCCCGAGTTTGTCTAAGTTCTTACCTTGTCTCATTCTTTGAATTTATGCCAAGTCATCCCCAGAAGGAGCCAGCTGTTGTCCACTCAAAATTCCCCTGCTCTTAAGAAGGTGAAAATTTAAAATTTTGAGTTTAAGTGTCTTCTCTGTTGTACTGATAATGTGAAAAGCCAAGAAATTGAGAAAATCTACGTTTTTGGGTCATTTTGTGTGTTTTTCGGGCCTGTCGATATTTTTGTCCCGCGTGTCCCAAGTTCAATTGGGCCCTCTTGTTCCCCGATCGGCCGGTTTACCCGAAGTCTGTTCTTTTCGGGCCCGTCGAACTTTTTTGTCCCAAATGTCCCAAGTTCACCTGACCAGTTGTTCCATTTTCGTCCGATTCGCCGAGCCACGTACTTCACGTACTTTTGTCCCGCGTGTTCCAAGAGCATTTGTGCATCTTTTCCTTTTCCCGAGCCACGCATTTTCACGCTTTTCCCCGATGTCCCAGTGTTCATTTGTGCAATCGCTTCGCCGACGATTGCTTCACGCTTTCACGTCCCACATGT
Source organism: Taxus wallichiana var. yunnanensis (assembly GCA_018340775.1). Lineage (NCBI taxonomy): Eukaryota > Viridiplantae > Streptophyta > Pinopsida > Cupressales > Taxaceae > Taxus > Taxus wallichiana. Next base: position 686,247,203 of record CM031236.1, on the reverse strand, counting down.
CCCAAATGAACCAAGTGCCATTCGTGCTAATTTTTCCCGCTCTACCCGAATATCTTGCTTATTCAATTTGGTAGGTATGTATTAAATGCACATTCATTGCCTTTCTCTCTCCTAAACGGCTATATAACGAGCGAACCCCCTATGCATTTTGCACACTGCTTTCCTGCTATCTTTTGCTCAAACCTTTGCAATCTAAATTCCTGCGCGCGTATCCATTTCCTCTGCAATTTCATCCCAAGTCTAGCTTGCAGCTCTCGCCTCCGAATTACTACCAACATGAAGATCAAATTTCAGGGGCAAGAACAAATCTCACCACTAGAGTCTGCCGTTCCCGATATCGGGGACAATGAAGTTCGCCATCTTGACTTTAGTGATTTTTGGTCGAGGATGACAGACGCAAACCCTACACCAATGGCACAGATGATGATTCATGACAAATGGTCCGGGCTTTCGCCGGTGGTTTCCCAATCTCGTAATGCAAGATATGTGCTTCTCATGCGGAGCTCATTTCAACCCCGATTCGAGCGAATTAACAAACATACACGGGGAGCTCATCACAAACTTGACGCCGCCACCATCGCACCGCACCGAGGATTCCAAAATGGATAATGCCATAGTTGTTTCTCCTGTAATCAAGCACAGCCTGCTCAATCAAGACAAAGACAACTATAAGGCGCGGTGGCGAAGTCTTGGCTTAAAACCCTAAGAAGGGAGCATCTCGCCTATCCAAGACCCTTTTCCGAGTAGATTTCAATGAAGAATTGTCGATTTCATAATCTTACTGCTCAAGTTATGGGCTTACCCTCTACTAACGAGTTCCATTTCTCGATGTGCCCGCCATCAACATGGTGTGCGAAGGAACTCAAAATATCAATCTGGTAGAAATCATCAAGATGAACCTAGCGAGCAGTAAATTGTCCAATGTGCAAAGAAACGAAGAAATTCTATATGACTTCATACCTGATGTATACTCTGCGGCATCAAGGCAATGGTTTGGTTTTTCTTACATTGATGCCCACAAGGATGATCCTCGTATATGCCTACTGCCCGCAGTTCACCCTAGAGACCAGCAATCGCAATTTCCGAAGGGTGAATGATGCTTTCACCATGTACATGGTCAGACTTCTTGAGGGTGACACTGCTAGAAGATTTTCTGACGAAGCCATGAGCCTGATATCGCACTACGGTGCCTATTTTATCCAATTCAGAAAATTCTCTTATATCAAGCTTGCTGGATGAGAGCACCCCTCTGAGGCTTCCTATGTTCTGCAGTGACAAGATGGCTCTGATAGAAGTATGCAGCAATTAGACAAATTGCATAGAACCTGCAGGGACAAGAAGATTACTGGTTTGCACTTCCCCATCTCTTTGGGAAACTACACTTGTAAAACAGCCCTGGATGCACAGAATATAGAAAGAGCCCCGCTCCCATCACTCGTCCATTTCTTCAAGCCAAGAACTTGCTTCACTTGAAGAAGTTCATTGAGCGTAACATTAAGATAACATATCATCATCAGGGCAGATACAAAGACTATCAATGACTGCCGATGATTTTGAGGCTAAAGGAGGCATTATGGCAGGTTCTCTCTAACAATTGATCCAAGAACTCGGCTTGTACTCAAGTTCCCGAAGGACTCAAGGATGACAACTCGATCTATACTCATATGAGTATGACAATGTGGTTAAGCACACTCCTCGGAGGACTTGGATTGGTTCAAGAAAGAGAAAGATGATTTGGCCGAGATCCTGGCTCCAGTCTTAGTCAGGACTAAGATCTGGTTTGATAAGAAAGTTCGAGAGCTTAGGAGGCACTCAGGAGAATCCTCCTCCAAGGATGTTTCAACACCAAGGAGGGAAGCATCGACTCCAAGATCAGACACACCTGCAAAACCCCTCCTGCCTCATCAACTCAAGGACCTGCAGCTTCTACTCCTTCTTCATCCACCCAAGTATACCAGAAGAAACTCAAAGAGGTTAAGAAGGAGCCTGTGGAAGAAGATCCTCAGAGAAAGCAGGTAGAATTACCTTTGGGATCAGAGAACATTATTGTTCTCAGTGAAAGTGAAGAGAGTGAAGTGCCAGCTCCTTCAAGCGCTCCTGAAGCTCCAACGGATAAAGACAAGGAAGTCCAGAGCACCGAACTTCCAAGTGCTATTGACTCCTCTGCACCAGTCTCAAGCGCGCCAGTTGTCTCAAGCGCCCCACTCATGTCTCAACTCGAGACAACAGCGGTGCAAACCTTGAGCACCATGAGTTCTCTGTCTCTTGGTCCTCTTGCCCCACCTGCTTCTTCCTCCTCCTCTTTTGCATGGGTGCAACCTTTGTCGACGATAAAGAAGAGGAAATCTTCCTCTCTGAGCTCAGGGCCAAATTTTGATGTCAGGCAGCCTTGTTAGGCACTACTCCTCCTTCTCATGCCAAAAAGCCAAATCACCTCCAGATAGTGTCTCGATGCTCAGGTCAGCAATTCCTGGAGATTGCTAAGCCTACAGTAGATAAATCAGAGCAGGACTTGCAGGCATCTGACCTAGAACTCTCAAGGATTCCTATGGGAGAGTCTACCCCTGAAGGTGAGATCCACAACCTCCAGGAAACGGTCACAAGAGTCATTGGGAGGGTAGAAAAAGGGCAGCAAACTATTGAACAGTTGGAGGAACAAGCCCAGATTCTCACAGGTTTTATCAAATCTCTTTTGTCTAAGGACAAAGTTTTGGACCCTACCCCATTGACTACCCTTCCGCCACCTGTAATTTTGAGCCAAGATGAAGTACAGAGTATCAAAGACATGCACAAGTATTCCATCTATGGCAGAGCTATGGAGGCCATGGTGGAAGATATGCTTGTTGCAGGATTGAACTTCATCGATGAAGCTTTCAAACTCCACGGAAAGGTGAACAACTTGCAATGTGCTCTCCTCCACTATCGGGATCATAGATAAAGAGCTTAAACTTTGGAGCAGCAGATAGTAGACCTCCGCCTCATGGGACAAACATGATGAAAACATTTTATTGGGAGTAAGGTTTTTGATGATGCAAAGGATAATCTGTCAAAGTCCCGGGTTTACAACGTGGAGTGGAAGATCAAAGTCCCGAGGAGGCTTTGGAGAATCAAGAATAGCCGGCATGTAAGGGTGAGAGGCTTTCAAAACACTAGTCAGATCTGCTCAAAGATATACATTGTCATCTTCAGATGAAACTTCTGTGTGCCTCTCTCCTCACAAGAAATCAAAGCTCAATTCGAGCTTTTGTCAAAGATAATCTATTCAAGGAAAGCTCCATTTCCAAAGAGAAAATGAAGGAGATCTGCTCTTTCAATCTGCTATCAAGAAGAAAAAAGACTATCATACTCATGTCGAGTTTGATAAGGAAATGGAGAAGTGCCTCGATTTTGACCCAATCTACAGCCAACACGCGCCCCACGTGGCGTAGACATAGCCGAGGCATCAAGAGATTCAGATAAATGGATTTTGAAGTCAAGGGGTCCCTCCCACATAAAGCACCTGCCTTCTTCTCCTTATTCTTCTCTTCTCTTCCAATTCTTTCTCTAGGATTTATCAGTAATAAGTTGAGGTATTGTGATTGGCAATCCTTAACTAATCTTTAGTTAAAAGAAGTAGTTACCAAGAGTAACTGATTTGTAAACTATATAATGGCCTCTCCTCGCCATTTTGAAAAGGAGGAAGAACTTGGCTTATTTTCTGAAAGTGTAAATAAATCATAAAGAAATCAATACAGAAGGGCTTTTCATTCTTCGTCTATCTGATCTCTTTTATCCCTAAGCTTTTCATTTAATCTTGTTAAGATCATTTGTCTATGTTATGATAAGAAGCTTTGTATTCTTGCAGATGTTATTTATAGAACTTTGTGTCTTTCAAATTTCATCTTACTAAGTATGATACAAATGATCTTGTTTCAATTCACTGTACCTTCGCATGCATAAAGAATTACTCTGTCATCTATAATTCTAAATGGTGCCTTTCTGCTCATTCTCATTTCTCATTCCTCACCCTTTTGTAATCGATGATCCTTATAGAAAACACTTTCAAATATCCAAGTTCCACAATGACCAGTTTTGCTTCTCCTTGGCTCTAATGAAGCCAAGTACACTGATTGGGCATAGGTATGATCCGATGGATGTGCCCATTGTTTAAGATTGAAAATTCAAATCTAAGAATGGAGTCTTCTTGTGGACATTTATATTAAAGATGAATGGTGTGGGAGAAGATGGGATCCTCATACTCTTTTCCTCCTTCATTGTTTCCTAAAGACTGACTTTCTCTTGGATAGCCTCTTCCTCTAGTATGAAATTTTTCAAATTGAAATCTTCAATTTGCTGCTCTAGAGGACTATTTGGGGCAGCAAGGTCTTCTTGATAGCTCTCCTCCATCATGGATTCATCAATCAAATCAGGCCCTTCAAATGAAAGCAAAAAATCTTCGATAATGATTTCTTCATCAAGTGACCTCAACTCTAATTTGATCTCTTCCAGCTACTCCTCTTCAATGGACTTGGAGCTGGTTGTTCTTCCTCTCTCTTGACTGGTTGTGCAACTTGGATTAGATCAACATCCTCTTCAGACAAAGTTCCATTATGGACACTACATTCAGAGCATACAGATTGTTGATCTTCTTCCTCTTGTTCTTGTTCTTCTTCTACTGCAAACTCAGCTTCCACCACTTGTGGTCTGACCCCGGCCTCCTCTGAAGGTTTAACCATCAAGGGGATTTTTGTAATCCCAAATCTGAGAGCCAAGCTTACCAATATTTTGATCATTTCTTCTCTATTTGGCTCTCCTTCTTGCTTCTCTCCTTGATTGGTTTTTGGAGTCTCTCCCGACATGGAATTGGGAAGGCAAGAGGAGAAGTGGATGGGGTTTCAACCAGTTTTACATTTTTTTGGTGGTGAGGGAAGTGGAACTTCTTGTTTGTTTGGAGGGGATGAATGTTTGGAAGGGAAAAGGATAGAAGAATTGAGGTGAGATGGAAGACTAGGAGATGGAGAAGGGAAACCAACACTTGGGACAAGAAGATGGGAAGCTTGAAAATGAAGCTCAGGTTGAGATGGTGTTGCTTGGGGAATGGAGAGAAAATCACTAGATGATGGTGTAGGACTTACCCATTGACAAGGTTGTCTAGCACCAAGCTCATAGGCCTTTATCTCCTCGGTCCACTTTGCAAGTTGGGGCAGCATCTCAACCATGAAGTCAAGCTTCTCTTGCAGGGCTGTAATGTCTTGGAAAAGGGCCCTCCCATGGAAAATGTTCCCTACAACCAACCCTAAAATATTTTCATCTGTGTTGTATCCCTTGACTACACCATACTAGCCTCCATTCTTTGAATCTTCTCTAGCAAACTAGCATTCTCCATATAGTTATTACCATTGTATGCATCCCCTTGTTCTTGATAAGCTCCATAGCCAAACTAGCTCTGACACTGCTCATATGGGTAAGCATAATGGTTCTGAATTTGATCATAATGTTGATCTGAGGAGTTGAGAAATACATTGGAGGTGGATTGCACTTTGTTGTTCTGCAAGTGTGAATTCCAATATGGGAATGAAGTCATGATTGCACAACTTCATGGGATGGAATAAGATGAAAGATGTGGCAAGAAAAATGAATGGAAATGGATGGGGAGAAGGTAGGAACTTGGAGAATGGGTTGTTGACCGGATGGAGTCACCAAATGCACTATTCAAGTGCCTCAAATGTGAATCTCACCAAGAGCACATCAACTTGATGAAATGAAGTGGTAAGGTGGTCCAAACCTATCCCACCAGGTGTGCCAAAATGTTGATGTGAAATTACAATACCCCTCGAATGGCCTCATATTTGAGTGGGGAATTCGATGTAATTTGCATAATATGGGACCATCTCTCAACCTCGTGGTACTTGTGAACTTAGATGGTCCTCTGAGAAAGCCAATTCTTCTTCCTAATCTTCATGTTAAACTAATTCTAAGGAAATGTGACTATCTACTCCTAATCTAACAATGTCAAGGAGACAGGATAGAGAGAGCATGATAATAAAGAAATCCTAAACTACATGAAGTGATAGCACCAAGAGAAGGGGGTTGTTGATTAAAATCTTAGCTGCAAGTGAAGTGGGGAGGTGAGAAATGGAGAAAATGGACAGATGCATCATAAACCAAAGATAAAGTTCACACAGAACACCACTTCAAAACCCATTAAACATAGCTCTCAAAACCTACAATAGACATCAGAAATATGCACAGTATACCCTACAATGATGAGAGGCAAGAAGAGACAATAAAATAAGGAAGGATGGACAAAATGCATCACAAAACAGATTTTATTGCTCCATGAGTTCACACAATACATCATCAGTGGGCAAGAGGCAAGAAAACGCCATTACAAAGCAATGAGAGGAGGCTTAAACTCCACATTCGACCCTAGGGAAGAAGAGAGAGGGGGCAGGAGAGAAAAGATGACCAACCTTTAGAAATATGCCCTCCTTTACAATATATAGAAGAATGAGAGAAGGAGAGAGGGAGAATTTGAATCCTGCTTCAACCACCCCAAGATTACATTGAATTCACCTACTCCAACCACCCCAGAAAGCATTGAAATTTACCTACAAAAATGATGGGCTTCATTGCAAAACCCATGCTCCCATGCATTGTTCCTTGCTGAGCAAGAAAGGAGGCTCATTCTTCATCATGGTGGTAGGTGGGAGACTTGAAAGCTTCGGAAATGATAGACCGAATTTACCATTTTTCCTAAATGGTGGCAGGTGAGTAGAAGGCACTTTGAGAGCTTTCCAAAACGTTCTCTCTCATTCGCATCCGAGTTTGCCCAAAAGATATATCTGTTTAAAGGAACCTTTTTTAGGGTCTATTTATGCAAGATCCACGTGGCCGCCCCGCATGTCTTAAGATTTCTTTGTTTTTTACTTCCTAAAGTTCTTGTTAGTGGAATTTATGCTGACGTGAGCATCGTCTGGATAGGCTCATTTCTTTTTCCTTTTGTTGGAGACTTGCCTTCTGAACAAACTCTTGGGATTTGCCTTTTTTCCTTTGAATTTACATGGATGAGTCACGTGGAGGCTTCCACCGACCTTGTTGCACTGCATAGCCGATTTGGGCTCTCGCTTCTTTCTCGGTCAAACTACATGGCGGGTTGGCCTTTCGGGGGTGTAAACACCCATAATTACGCCCGAGCAATTTAAATACTTAAATTGTGCTAATTATCTCTCTTCTAAATTTGACATATCATCAAAATCACTCATATCCAACAAACACCCTAATTAATGACCTTCCATTAATTAATCACCCCTTCTATCTAGACTAATTAATTATTATTAATTAATTAGCTTTCCCTTTCATTTAACCAATAAATCAATATTTAATTGATTTAATCCCCTTCTAATAGCCTAAATCATACTAATATTCCTCTAATTAGCTTCTATAAGCTTACATCTACCTATTAGTTAATCACCTTTGATTAATTAAAACACCCCCAACTCCCATGACTTGCTAAGTATAAATTAAACCCTTCTAAAGTAAGGTTACCTTTTATAAAGCAACCTTATCCATTCCTAATCTTGTTTTACCTTTATCCCACATGCAAAGGGATGAAGTGTTTCCTTTATCCATTGGGCTATATAAGGAGCCCTCCTTCTACCTTTATACCTACACCTAAACTTCTTGAGAAGACAAAAGCAAAGCATATAGCAAAATAGACTAAAAGCTTTCCTTTTGTTTTCTTGAGAATTCACCATTTTGAAGAGTTAAGCACCATTAGGTCATATGGGAGAGTAAAAGCTTCCTATTCTTTGATTCTTTCCTAGGTTCTTGATCAAAACAAGCAATTTTTGATTTCCATTGGAGCTACATAGGTCCATTCATTTTTGTTGTAATCTAGGAGAGTAGAGATTTTGAATAGCATGTTAGTTTTGATCTTATGTTTCAAAGTTATGATGTTTAGTATAGATCTTGTTTAGCTCTTTATCTTGATGGTGCTTAGGCTTTGTCTTAGCTAGGTTATAGAACTATTTAGGTGGTAGTTCTTTATTTCATTTAATTTAGCTTAAGAAAAGTACACATGCACACATTTGGCACGCCCGGTGGGACCTAGTCCCTTGGCATTTTAGTTTAAATTTCATTGTTTTGGCTAACTTTTGATATGCACATGTAGTAATTAATGTCCATTTTCTTGGAATTTTTGCTAATTTTATATGTGTAAGTTCTTGTTCATAGCCATCATTTTAATGGGTTGTTGCCATTTTTAAACTAACTTGCTAAAATTTGAAGTATTGTGAGATTTTTTGTGTTTTTTGCCATATTTTGGTTGCAGGGGTGGCGCAGCAGTTTTAGACACATAGAGCATAGGTACATTTTGGTGGTGCACATGCACTCTCTAGGTGGGCACAGTGCACCGTCAAAACCTCGAATTTCTATTTATCGACTCCCGCATACGCACATAATCCCAACACACACACCCTAACCAATTTAAATACATGCAGATGCACTAACCTTCAAGCACAACATCATACCATTTGTATTTACCTTTTTTCACTAATGCAAAAACTTCTATCGGAATCATGAGACTATTTTACAAAGTGGCGCGCACACACACATACCTTTTAAAAGCTAAAACACATGCACTTTTCTGTGCACATTTTTTTAGTGGCAATTTATGGTAACTAACATTTGACATTTCTGGTGGCAAGCACTGTTTTTGTAATTGAGCACTACACAGTGGTTTGCTTTTCCAGCACACATTTTTCCTGGTAGCTAAGTGCATTCTATGTGAATTTAAGCATTTTTATCAAAGTGGCATATAAATTCATTCTAACACATAAAAGTGGCACAGTATATCTGTTTAATCCGGTTTTGGTTACAAATTTTTAGTGCTCCTTGTTTTGATCATAACTTTTGACTCGTTAACCCGCTTTTCGGTTTGAATAGGCATCAAAAAGATAATCGTAAATCATTAATTTACAGGGAACTTGTAAAATTTAGATACCTTTGTATACCAAACTTCTATCACAAATCTCCCAAAATGCCCCGAGACCTCCAAAAATGCAAATTACTAAAAACTTTTTTTCTTAAAAAGTGCAAAAATGTGTGGATTTCTAAATTTTTTTGATTTTCTTAATTTTCTAACTCTTGCAGGGTTCTAACAAGTTTTATATTTCCTTTCATTTACATAGGTTTCTTTATATAATACTTAATAAAAACATTTTCATGTTTATTTGTGAAGGTTAAATCATGTATGCTCTTCCCTCGCATCCTTTCTAGGTGATCTTGGGAATCAAAATGATTCACCACTTTCTTCATACTTTGAAAATGGTTTAATTAATATTTGAATTGGTTAAAAGGAACTTATTTTCACATTAACTTAGGTTTTTCCATTTATTACAAATTTGAGTGAGATACCTTGTTCATGTATGCTCTTTCTTACTTGCATCTTAGGATGATCTAGAAATCAAAATGAACATCTTATCTCCTTTATATGACGATGGAAAATTACTAACCTTGGTATGTAGGACCAAAATCACTTGTCAAAGAAAGGAGGAATCAAAAACAAAGTCAAAACTACTAATACAGTTGTTATACAGGTTTTCAAAAGGTGTTCAAGAAAACCACACCTAATTAAACAAGATAAAAAGAACAACATATTCAAAACATTATATTGCAGGTTTCGAAAGGGTACGTCCCTCTCCGCTCAACTAGAACATAACCCCTTTGGCATAACACCTTAAGCTACAACAATGGGGGTGGTTCCAGGAACCCCAAAGTAGTCCACACAAGAGGGAACCTTGTGGATGAAATGGGAAGTGCTCCGCACTACCTACTTGACTAGTGATTCCTTTGTGAGATAGCATTACAAGTTGTCCCTATCGTGACCCTATTAAAAGTACACGATGGATGCATTTACTGCCCACTATGCTTGAAGGGGGAAAAGCCAAGATACTCCCAAGATAGTGGGACTATTTGGGTAAATCACCCCTCATGGATAACTTTGTAACACCTAGGATGAGAGAACCACCTAGAAAATATACTTTGGCCAGAGCCCACTTTGACCATTCTAAAATAGTGTTGAGTTGTGAGCCATCTTTTCATCACGAAACATGTGACGCGTTACTTTCGCTTAGTTTTTCACTTGCCTTAAGGTGAGGTGAAACTCTGCCAAAGTGAAGCCAACATTTTTCATCCCCATTTTGATCTACTTCCTTCACATTCTTTTGACACTTTGTTGATCAAAAGAAGGGTGACTACCTTTGTGTTACCAATTGATTGTTTCGCCACTTTTTTGTCCATTTACGCCCATCCATGTTTGTGGTTGGGTAAGTTAAACATGTCTAAAGTGTGTGGAGATATTTATATCATTGGTAGCCTTTGTGATCTTGATACCCACATCAGGATCATCATCATAGTTAGGATTGATTCATCATTTTATCTCCCTTTGACATGTTACCTCATTTGCATTGTCTCGACATAATTAAGATACTTATGTCATGTTTCTCGTAAACATGATCTAAGTGTCCACATTGTGGTGTTATTACGCTTTGCCCACGTTTTAACACATCCTTAGTATACTTTGACTTAGTTTGATTTCAAACATTGTCCCAAATCTTGAAAGGTGTCACTTACTTTGTTTGCATCATTTCGATACCACTTTGACACTAATATCTCACTTCTCCGCGAAGCTTGATAGACGTGTCCAATTGGTGTGGTTACGTGGCTTACATTTGTAAACCTCACCCTTTAACATTTAGGTCTTGTTGGTTGTTGAACTTGTCATGGTATCCTTTGATTGGGAGTCACATCTACCCTTTGTTAATATTTACGCCTTGTTCATTTCGAGCTTGACGTAAATATTGACATTGTGTTGATCATTTTGCATCAAACTATCACTTTTTACACATGCATTTTCATATGGTGTATTTCCTTGTTGATTGGCTTTGTGTTTCACACTTCCATGATTGTTCCTTGTGATTATTCATTCAGAAACTTATTTTCTAGGACAATCCCTTTTTTATCTCATCGATATTGTGTCATCATGATGTCTATTTTCCTTAGACCTTCTTTTCGAAAAATCATGCACACATCAAATACTTACAAATGTCTAGTTGGTTGTCCTTATGCTACCCAAATCAACATGTCACTTCCTTCCTTTGAAGGAGTTCCATCACACTATCTAGATCTAGACATTTGTGCTTAAAACAACGCCAAAAATGACTAACTATCATGTGGTTCCCCATACTTACAAAAATATGGAACCTAGGTTTAGCAATTCAAATCAAAAGATTCCCATTACAACTAAACCTCATTTGGTTCTTCATGCTAGAGATCCCATATAGGTAACTCATTCCCCACCTTCATCTCATAGTTGGTGGTATGATTTGGATGCTTCTGATCCAAATTATTATTCGAGTTCCCCCACTCTTCTTCTAATTCTAATCCAAACATTTCCTCTTCTTCTGAGGATTCCAATCCAAATATTTCCTCTGATTCTTCTAATGATTCAGATCCAAACTACTATTCGATCCAAACTACTATTTGGATTCATCTAATTCAACTCCTAAGTCATCTAATGTGACTCCTATGTCATGGTCCTCCCTATCTTCATATGAACCTCTTCATCATACATTTAATATGACTCCTACGTCACTCCTCCCTTTCTTCAGGACCCTTTTATCAGTCGCCTCAATGATGTCTTCTTCCTTTGAAGATACGTGTGACTCCAAATCCCTCCAATCAAACATCTAATACAATTCTTGAATCATGGTCCTCTCTTTCTTTGTAGACCCTTGTTATTATTCATCCAATGATTCTTGAATCATGGTCCTCCCCTTCTTCGTAGGACCTTCTTCATCAATCACCCCCAATAAGTCTTCCTTCTTTGAAGATTCATGTGACTCAAAGTCCTTCGATTCAAACATCTAAATCGACCCATGCATCACAATCTATAGACTTTGACTTAATCCTACTAGTTTACAGATGATATACCATCATATAGGTAGGTCCACACCACCTTCTTCTACTCCTGAGACATCTAGCTACACATCTTCTTCTCTCCCCATCATCTTCTTCTATCAATCATCATCAAACATCTTCTAAGTCTTCCACACCAAGTGAACCTCTTTCTTCCAATCAACCCCTGGTGGTCGATCAACAACTCATACCGATTGATCTCTTTCAAAATGAAGAAACAATCAAGGCATTTATAGGGGCATATGAAGATATTCCTTTAGCAGATTATTATGAAAAGGATTCTCTTTAGACTTTGATACGCATCTACATATTGTGAGGAAAAGGTTGATTCCTTTTATCAAGAAATGGAGGAAGAGCCTCAGATCATGCAACTTGATCCTCCTCTTATTCTTCCATCTTCACATTCTTCATTATGTGATGAAACTCCTTGGTCTTGCATTGATCCATGGCCTATCTTCTCATCACCCAATAACTCTTTGTCTATCATAATTCCTCAATCACAATCTCTTATGGGGTCAATGCCAAGTAGCCCTTCATCTTCATCTAGGTGTGGGTCACCTTCTAGTAGCCCTCCCTCTGCTATTTGTGGGACATTTTTGAGTAGTCCACTATCTTCTATTCTTGGGGCATGCCCAACTAGCCCCTTGTCTTCTAGGTATGGATCACCCTGGGTAGTCCATCATCTTCTATTCTTGGGCCACATCCTAGTAGCCCATCATCTTACATCTATGGGTCACATCCTAGTAGCCCTTCTTCTTCTATTCTTGGGCCACATCCTAGTAGCCCTTCATCTTCTATCTATGGGTCACATCCTAGTAGCCCTTCTTCTTCTATTCTTGGGCCACATCCTAGCAGCCCTTCATCTTCTATCTATGGCTCACCTCCCAATAGCCCATCTTCTTCAATCCTTGGACCATATCCTTTTCATCCATCACATTATTCTTCTACTAAAGATGGTGGCAAGCCCATGGTCATTTCTCTGCATCAGTTCTAAATGTCCACGTTCACTTTCTTCTCCTTCTCGGGATCAAACAAGTCACACGTTAGCTTATAAGAAACCCAAATAGTTTCTTAATCAAGCTCAGATCAAAACTCAAAGAGCTCTATAGCTCCCAACAAATCAAACAATCTCAAAATTCTAAATCAAGCATGATTCAAGAACACACACCAACGTAACCATCAAGTATGGCACAAAGTGCATAAACCTCTGGATGGGAATTAAATCTCCCACATACGAAATCCATGTTTCAAAAAATCACAGTCATTTATTGAGTGTGAACTCACCTCGATCATCGAGATCGGGATAATATCACTCTTGATAAACAAACACACCTAGTCTCCCTTATCAAGGAAGTCACAAACATTGTTGTTGGATCTTACCACACATAGTGACTTTGTTAGTCCCAACCTCTTAAAACTATCAAAAATCTAAAAATAAAAAACAATTCAAAAATACAAAAACATTGAGAAAACACAACAAAAATCAAAGGTACAAAGATCAAACATTGCAATCAGGTATTGCACACATGGATGTTTCTTTCTTCCTTCCTTGCTTATTCTTCTACAAGTCTTCCTACCATTTTCATCCCTTCGGTGATATTTTGGTTAGCTTATTCACACGCATTTTGTGACATTTATCTCTATGGTATCCATTTGACCCTGGTCTTTTATCACCTTGGTAAATTAAAGAACGACTGACCTCTTAGAGATCCTATCACATTCAACATCTAATAAACTTGTTGCGAAGAAATTTTGGACATATTTGTTGACACTAGCCAATGTCATCATCATAATCACTTCCACCTCCTTCCATCAAGCCATCAATGGTTCTTAACCCCTTGTCAAACAAGAGAGCTGAAATAAGTTTTCAGAAAGCAAAAGAATCAAAATCAATCAAAAATCAAAAGCTAAAAGCTAAAAGCAAAAGCAAATTGATATATTACTCTCTCTTGGGGTATTTCCAATAATCTCTATCGGGCTATGGATGCTGATCTGGCAGTAGAGCAATGTTGTGATTAGAATCAAATACATCTCCATCGGGGCTATGGACGTCCTGGCAGCAAGCGGAGCAATGTACGGCTATCCTTTCACCATCCATTCACAAAATCACCTTTCAAAATAAATCATTCCTACACATTGGCTAGGGTGTCTTCACTTGTTGTCTATTAAATCTTCCTTCAAGAGGTAATAAAATTCCATGTGCACACACTGGATCTCTATGAGTAAAGGATTAGTATGTTACCAAGTGTCTTTTTTTGACCTTGTTCAGACTCTTACTCTAGTCCATATCTCGTCTCATGATTTGTGCCTTTGGCTAATCACTTCTTCATCACAAGGCTTCTAAGCTACATTCATATCATTCACATCATTCTTCTACTTCATTTAGAACATCCATGTGTATAAGATTACTTTTTTCCATGTTTTCGGACACCTTTGTCCCCTTTCACAAAAACAATCTTCTCCTTCCTTTCTATCATGTGCTTTTAGGCCAACTTACGCTAGGGGCATCCTTGCTTCTTCCCAACACTTCATTGGTTTACATTCATCATCATGTTGAACCTATCCATAATGGCCTTGGGTCCCACTTCTACCTATGAAGAGTTTGCCTTTGAATACTCCCACCTAATCGCTGGGGCATTTTTGCATCTTCACCTTTCTCATACACACATGGCCTTATGCCCTTGTACATCCCATCTATCGCTAGGGGCATCCACGCTTCCTCGTCTTCCTATACATAGTTTTAGAAAATCAACCAAAACATTCTATGTTAAAAATCATCAAAAACATTCAAATATGTTAGAAAAATCATCAAAAACATTCAAATATGTTTCAAAAATTCTAAAATTGAAAATCATCCTACAAAACATCACTCTTTGGTTCTCACTTGTTCATGTGTGTGACTTATGATCATCTTAATCTACCTCCATCAACAAAAGCTAGGATGCTTACTTATTTTTCTCTGTATACTCTAGGGCACAACAAGTTTCCTAGTACTATTTCATAGTGCACATTGATTTTTCATCGGACCCAAGTGTCCTCTCATTATTCCCCTTGCATGTATCCTTGCTTGGGGCACCATCATCAACCCTTGTCATTAATTCACATAGGTCGTAACTGAAGCTTGATAATAAAAACATTACATTATGTTTCTCTATTAGGTTAGCTTGTTTACTTTCTCGTATTACATTGCATTTTGTATGTTGCATGGAGTTAAGCATCTTTTACTTTCTCATATTGCATTACATTTTGTATGTTGCATGGAGTTGGTATTTTTCAGCAATGGACAATTGTTCATAGTATGGCTTTTCATGTCATTCTACTTTTGTCGTATGCTTATATTTTTCATAAGGACCGATGACGTAGATCTTTTGGCAATATGATGACATCAAAATTGTTCCAATACAAAGGCTAGAGGCTAAGCTCTTCTCTCCACTCTCCATATTTCTTCTACATCACTTTCCTCTCACCCCTAATCTTCCGTCTCACCGGGGCATTCTACCCCTTCCCATTCTTCTATCTATTTCTCACCTTTTTCGATCATCGATCGTCTTCCTTCATCACCCTATCGACACTCGAGGGGCATCTCTCCTCCTACTAATTTTTCTTCTATCCTCTTCAAAATTTCATCCATCTACTATCTTTGAAGTGGCATCACTTACGCCACCCCAAAGAGGGGCAAATGTAGACACCCATAATTACACCCGAGCAATTTAAATACTTAAATTGCATGCTAATTATCTCCCTTCTTGCAAATTGGTGACATATCGTCAAAAAGTGCTCATATTCTCTCTTATCATCATTAATTAATTACAATATGCTAATTAGTTAAGTCACCTATCCAACAAACACCCTAATTAACGACCTTCGTTAATTAATCACCCCTTCTATCTAGACTAATTAATTATTATCAATTAATTAGCTTTCCCTTTCATTTAACCAATAAATCAATATTTAATTGATTTAATCCCCTTCTAATAGCCTAAATCATACTAATATTCCTCTAATTAGCTTCTATAAGCTTACATCTACCTATTAGTTAATCACCTTTGATTAATTAAAACACCCCCAACTCCCATGACTTGCTAAGTATAAATTAAACCCTTCTAAAGTAAGGTTACCTTTTATAAAGCAACCTTATCCATTCCTAATCTTGTTTTACCTTTATCCCACATGCAAAGGGATGAAGTGTTTCCTTTATCCATTGGGCTATATAAGGAGCCCTCCTTCTACCTTTATACCTACACCTAAACTTCTTGAGAAGACAAAAGCAAAGCATATAGCAAAATAGACTAAAAGCTTTCTTTTGTTTCCTTGAGAATTCACCATTGTTAAGAGCTAAGCTTCCTATTCTTGCATTCTTTAAGGATCAAACAAGCAATTTTTGATTTCCATTGGAGCTACATAGGTCCATTCATTTTTGTTGGTAATCTAGGAGAGTAGAGATTTTGAATAGCATGCTAGTTTTGATCTTATGTTTCAAAGTTATGATGTTTAGTATAGATCTTGTTTAGCTCTTTATCTTGATGGTGCTTTTTTCCACTTCGTCTATCTTGAGTTTGGACTTTTCAACAACCAGAAACCATTTCAAACTCGCCACTTGCGAGCCTCGCGCTTGCTTGGGGTCTACCTCTAGATTTTAACTTTGAAGTTGTGCCGAGCCGACACATGAGGCTCCCGTTGGTTCTTAGACTTTTCAACAAGCAATTCAACTTTCGAGACTTTGGACACGTGGATGGTATGTGCTTGCTCGAGAGTCATTCTTTGATCACACCTTTGAATTTGCACCGATGAGGCACGTGGAGGCTTCGCCAACCTTGTTGCACTTAGCCAATTCGGGCCTGCTCCTCTTTCTTCATTTTTGGCTAGGTCCCTTCTACCTATTTAGGAGTGACTATGTTGGATCCTAGACACATGGAAGCTTCGCACTCCTTTAGGGACCTACTTCTCTTGCACCTTTTGGAATTGCGCCGATATGACATGTGGCACCTTCCACGAGTCTCGTTGATTTTCCCAAGTTGACTCGTATGTGAATTCTAAAACTTTGAGCCCTTTTTCTAATTTTCTCTTGTGCAAGGTCGTGTTTGATCAATTTTTCCTAAGGGGAAAAATTGATAACATGTACTTTGATAGGTGCATTACGCATAAGAGCTAGTTACAAAGCATTTGGAATAATGGAATTCATATGAATTCAAAGTGAGAGAACAAGTTGTATAACATTGAAAAACAATATAAGAGTCAACAATAAGGGATATGAAAGTAAGTGAAACATGCACCTTAGAAGAAGAATTCTCCATGAAATGGTGATGGAATAAATCTAATAGATAACCAAGTTAGAGGGCATGAAATGTGTCTCACTAGGTGTTTGATCATCATTAGTTACATTTAAGTATACATTGTTCATCTTAAAGGTATGATCTTGAATAATTGGTACATTTGCATAAATTCCTTGAGTTTTAAATTGAATATCAACTATTACATTCAATACATCAACCATTTCCATATGATTTTTTAAGATGATGTCATTTAGTATTTTATAAATCAGGAATTCTATTTTGATCCTTTAGATCAACCTCTTTCCCTTTATCATAATTTTGATTTTGATAAATACATGAGGGCCATTCAAATAATTTCCATGTGGATATGTTTCAATAGGATAATGGGTTTCAAGTGATCTTGAGGTTTATCGAGGGTAACTATTTTCATTTTCTTGAAAACCCTACATGGAACCAAGAGAATTTCTATAATATCAATAAGATCATAATTTAACTTAGGATTTTTTCTAGGTGAATCCTGGGATATAATCAATTTCAATATCATAGACTATATAGTGCATGAAAAAAACCTTCACAATTAATATTATATACACAAAATCTAGGGCTAGAAGATTGAATGTCACACCCTCAATCCCTCATTCTCTTTTTCATAAAATGAATTGAAGCATTAAAATAATTTGTAAGTAAAAGTGCATCCAAAGCACTACTACTATGATGTCTCGTGTACTGTTGTGGACACGTACACATAGCCAAAGGGTATGCATATGTGTGCACAATTGTATGCATGACATCGTAATGGATTTGTTGTCACGTAGCAAAAAATGGGTAATGTTGTAATTCATTTTACATGTCGGTATGCTACCTTGTTTATGTTAATGATGGTTTTAGTAATCATCTCGGATGGCTATGTGGTCATGTTGTGTGTTGTGAAATACCTTCTGGTTAGAGAAGATGAACTTTCATTATGGGATGCATAACTGCATCTATACCTTCATGACTATTATTATTGTTTTACTTTTGCATGCTGGATGAGTTAAAGTTGTAAAAATATGGTTGAACTTATACACCACTTCTATACTTTAGTCATTATGAGGAAATAATGATATTAAGTAAGGTACTAAATTGTATATTGAGCTTGGTTTCTTACATGACCGTTATAACAAGTTTGATCAATTCTTACATTAAGTAGTATGGGATAAATGTTTGATTAATTTGCGGTGAGCTTGGTTATGAAGTTGTTGTAATCATCACCTTCGACCTATCCAAATATCCTCCATGAAATTTTTTTATGATAAACTTCTATAAGTTTATGTACTTAATTGAAGAACATTTTAAGTTATAATGAGGCATTCGATTATTAAGATAATCAAGAGGCTATGAGATAGTGTTTAGATTAATATTACTTATATTCTAACAATAAAATCAATTATTTCTGGGTATCTTTATTAATTATATAGGCCATGCATGAGACTTTAGGATCTATAAGTCGAATGTCAACATTGAAGACCCACCAAGCATTATTTAATACATTGATTAATGCAATTAATGATTTCTACCAGGCTTAGTTAATCACAAACCATGATTAAGTTATTTGCCATGCAAATAGATAGTTATACACCTATCCATGTAAGTGGTTAATTTTGAAAAAGGAATTTTAGGTTTTCTCAAAATCCCACCTTTTGTGGAGGAGAAATTAGAGGCCGACAGTGATGGCTGGTTGGTCATTAATGGCATTGAATATATTTAATGCACTTAAATGAGCTTAGAAGAGATGAAGCTTCAAAGAAGCTATCAAAACTTTGAAATCATTTTTCTATTCTTTGCATGTCACAAATGTGAACTCCTCTTCTTCTTCTTTCAAAGCTCCACTTTTGGAACCAAATTTGCATGCAATTGTTGAAAGATAATTTGTTGGAAATTTTGGAAGATAAAAGGAGCTCAAGTATTTTGTATAGAAGAGGGATACGTGAGATAGATGAGTTTTTATTTTATTTTGGAACTATGTATTGTTTGGCCTTGCACAAGGAGCATTAGTAATCACATCTCGGTGGTGAGGAATAGTTGTTGGGACTGCGAGGTGGAAGGATTTCAGTCTTAGTAGGCATGGATCGCTCTCTCCCCCTCTTAATATCTTATTCAATCTAATATTTGAATAGATAATCTTCTGTAACATTTTCTTTGGTTGAATATGTACTTGAGGAAGATTAATATTGGTTACTATATGATTCTTGTGAAATTATGAGTGATTGTGTTTAAGCTTTCAAAATAATTGTGATTTTAACTGTTAATTTGGGTGTTGTTTTATTGCATGAATATGGTTGTTACTACTGTGTGTTGTTATAATATTGGATAGTGCAAACTCTTTTACCTGAGTTCTATTATTCTCTATTTTGAACATTAATTCATTAGCTCTGGGTATTACCCAGATGCCTAAAATGTTTATTCGATTAAGGAAAAATACTTTAAGTGGTATGCACTGTAATTTTGGTATTATGGGGTTTTGTTGGCTTCACTGTATAGCTAAAACCGTGTTTAGTTACGAATTTTTTTCCTACTGGAACATGGGGTCGATTCCATGTTAGAGAACCCAACGTAAATCCTATATAAAAACCCACAAGGGGAATTTCTGATTTGATCATTTCTAATCAATCAGTTTCATCCAGTGGTGCATTAATGATAGATACCACGTAAATGTTATATTGATCTATCTAGTAATACGATTTGCATGATTGAGTGTGAGTGATTGACTTGTGAACTCTAAACTCTGTATATGTTGTTAGCCATATTTTATCGGTCACCTCCTGACAATGCAAATAAGCCAGTAATAAGTTATTCTCTTGAGTTGTCGATTAGTATCGCCATTAACTGGGACAGGTTTGATTAAGTAAGAAAGTTACGGTATTTTTGGGAGGCTCTCGATTCTGTTAAGGTAATTAAAAATTACCTTATTAATGTCTATTTTTGAATTGGGTAATATAATGTCATATGTTGAGTTTAGTCGTTTTTATATCTAGGAAAAATAAGGATTCCCTAGTAAGATATATTTAACTAGGATTAAATAACAATAGATAAATATTCTTATAAGAATATATCATTCATGCTTGAAAGGTAGTGTATATTATTTTCTTAAAATAATTACCGACCTATTCTAGTAAGAGATGTCTAGTGGGAAGTAAGGAGGAAGAACATTTTTGAGGGTTGTTGTTTTGAATACCCATTTCTAGCAAATTTCTGCTATGTGCATTGAGTAGCACGCTGAGATCAGTCCCTATGGACACTAGGAAGAATACCTTAAGGATATAAGGATATAATAGTATAATTACATGTTTTAGAATTTTTGCTACTAGGCTCAATTCTATTAAGTCCGTAGCGTCTACTAATTATGCCATATTCCCTTATTGGCGAACGAGATCATGAGATAATCAGATCTCATCAATTTCATACAATTGATCTGGTGAATATTAGTTCCAGTTCAAGGGTGAGATACCCTCTGTTACTTCTTAACTTTTGACATCTCCAGTCTCACCTAGGCTGAAACTCATTATACTATTTCTGTATTATATATGCAAGTGTTTTATTTTCCACTTTTGTTTGTTTCGGACTAGTGAAACTATTGAAACAATTAATTTAGACTTATAATTTATCATGTTATTGAAAGTGGAATGAATGCTATGAATTCTTTTATCCTATGTTGTTATATGTTCTATTCCTGTGAATTCCTTTTATTAAGGCATTTAAAATCTATGACAGCGAATAGTTTTCAGATGGATGAAAAGAAATTATTCTAAACATATGATGATTGATTCTTTGCATTATTGTGTTGTTACTATGATCGTAATGTTGTAGCATATCATTTAATTAAATATTATATTGCATAAGTCATTAAGCGGGAAAAGGGCTATTCATGCCAGTCATGTTGGACTGACCATGTGCAATTTTGTACATCAACTTTTCAGTGCAGGGAAAAAGGAATTTTGTGGCGATTAAAGTCTGGATGATGCATTTTGTATTTGCCTTAGAATGCATGAGTGATTGGATTGTATTGAAACCGTAATTTTTAGTCAAGATTTATTGTGAATATGAGGGCTATTGAGCTTAAGATATTTTGACTCACTTATGAGCTTCTCCTTGATCATTTTTTAAAAAGATAATTGATGATGTGTAGAAAAGATTTTTGTTTTAACCAGAGGCAATAAGCCTATTTCAATTTATGTTCAAGTTTGATTAGACACTTGACCTCTTTATCTTATTCTTTAATTGTTGAGATGCAATTCAAGATCTTTACAGATCAACTACTTGAATAAATATAAAATATGATTATATGATTTCCATTTGGGTGCAAGAGTCATTTCATATTATGGTTTACAATAAATTTTATACCTTGAAAATATTATTGGTTATGTTAACCACTATCAATAAGTTGCCAAATATGTAGTTCTTATGGACTGTTACCAAATAAAAATGTTGAGAAAATATTCTATTATGTTACTCATTAACAACGAGGTAAATAAAGAAATAACTCAGATTATTTCAAGTATTATTGAAAGTAGGTTGACATCACAATGTAGGTAATAATGCATGCAACATTGTTACGTATCATCGAATATAAATGAGTGCTATTTTCTTAAATCATGTTTGGTATATCCGGTGATGTGACCTCACACCATAAGGGTCTCAAGAACTTGACCAATTAGCTTAACTAAAATATATGAATATGTATTGGTAGCATGTATGGATACCCTACAACACTCTAACCTCAACTACTGTGAATTCAATTAATAAGAATAGAGGTAATTATTAATGAGATAAAAGGTAAATATCAATAGTTTTGGCAGATAGATAATAGTATAATATTCTTAAGTGATGGATCATATCTAATGCCTTGAAAGGTCATGTAATATAATCCAACTTAAATAAATTATGATCTTAAAGTTTAACCATTATCAATAATGGCGAGACCTACTCTTATTTGGATTAAGATGTGATGCCATGTAAGAAAACAATAATGGAACAAGTAGAATGACAGGCATTTAGGAAAGATAAATTGCAAATGAAGTAAAAAGGACTTCATGGATAATATGATCCATGTTGATGAAACAATAGTTTAAGAATTTATATCCGAAATGGTATAGTAAACCATACACGGTTGCCTATTGTTCTCACGGCAGCATTTTAATCTTTTATGATCAATTATGCTTTGTCGGCAGATAAGATAATATTAGGCAACTATAATGATGAGTATTCGGGTTTAGGAACCACACTTATATAAAGATAAGTCTAATATAACCATAAAGAAATTAGAGGTGTAGACTTACTTCAAATTATAGGAAGAGGGTGTTGGTACTATAGCTGATTTACATTGTCATATAACTACGGTCACCAAAGATGTTGACATAAAGATGTAATAAGATGGGTCTCATTGTTCAGGAATCATAGAATGTGATAATTTTTTCTAGGAGATGATAACGCATTTAAATTTAAAAAGGGTTGTCCCATAATGCGTCATTATGAGCATATAAGTATGATATCCATTTACAATGAAGGTAAAACAGAACACACTTACTAAGTTGGAAAGAACATAGTATCTGAACCCTAACCCTAGTCAACTTTGTTATTATCTCTAATGAGGATTAGTAAATGATCATTATTAAAGGAATCAAGACCTTATGTAGAAGGCTATGACAAGAGTGGATGAAAGGGCTAGTAGCCCATCCAACCTATCATAACATATACTCCTGATATATCTACTTGTTGGATATATTAAAACAAACAAATGCTCTTGATTAAGTTGCCACTAAGAAAAGTGGAGTGCTTAAGCTTAAATATTTATTGGCATCAATAGTCTATAGTACTTGATAAAAAGTATGAGTCATACTTAAATATGTAGTTTTATGTAAGTATATATATCCCTAAGATGAAATAAAGGAAACATGGGCTTAATTGATTAAGAAAGGATAAATTTTAATCAGTAATGCTGGTCTTAGACCTAGATAGTATCATTCTCCATTTACGGTTAACTTGAGCATGAAACCTAGTAAGGTAATTAAGTGATACGGAGATTGAGGTCTTAGGATCAACTTAAATCGATCCTAGGTACGACCCATTCATGGAGAAGGTGTCATAAAACCTAGACTATTATAAAATGATAATAATTACCTTGGAAACATTAGTGACCATGACCCATACCAGTTTCTTGGTAGGCTAACTCGCTGCAATTGCTACACAGTAGTATCCCTATAATGACGGATGTCATTATTAGGATATTGTTGTTTAGCAGTTAGTTGTATTGAGTTATCTCATCAAGAGGCTGGAGTGTGGCATGGTGTTGTCTTAAGTACAAACCTTGATAGAGTTACAAAATAGTTTGGACCTCCTGGGTATGCACCCTTATATCAACTTATGATGGCTACGGGAAGGGAAGTGGTCAAGTAACAAGGTGAATTGTTACGAAAACACTTACTTTCCCATAGGCATCATAGGATGACATAGAGGTATGTCTTCATGTAGGTTAAACTAGATTTGTGCCTTGTTCAAGACTTGTAGTTATTTACATTAGAATTTGTGAATCCATATAAATGAATAAGTGATTAAGGTGAAATGAAAATTTCCTAATGACATGTGTGTCATCATGGAATTGAGCATGGCATACATGACTTAGAAACTTTACGCAAAGTGGTGTAAGCTATGATTACACTATTGAGATTTCACCATTATCTAAGTTGTGAGATGCCTATGGATTTCATAGGTGGAACCAAGTACACACTTAGGGTTTTTCACTTATATATCATATCCTATTAAAGGAAAAAAAATAAAAATAAGTCCTAGTACATAATGAATAAGAGGCAAGAGAAATCCCTAAAAATGAAGCAAGTAATGTATGTTTACATAAAGTGAAACCCTATGCTAAGTATAAGTTTATTCAAGTTTACTAAAACCCTAAGGGGTTGAACCCTATGAGGATTCACCAAAAGGTAAACCTTAGGTTACATGCAAGGTAATATTTCACAAAAATGTAGGTATGGAAAGTAGTTTTGTATACATAATTATATTAAACATATTAACGAGATATAATTTGGTTTGACTAAAATCCATAATAAATCATACCTAATTGCATAAATGAGAGTCTAATCTAGATAGTATTATAATATAAAATGATTAAATGATAGAAAATAATAGATAAATAGGTTTTGGATTACAATGAAAATTGGATGCAATCATTAATGACATGTGGCAAAAGAAAATTCAATAAAATAATAGAAATTGACCATAAAAACATGAATCAGAAACATTCTTGACTATAATTAAAATCACTACAAAACATGTCGAGCATAATCAGTAACAACTATAAGAATGAGACTCTACAAAAAAATGGTAAATTAAGTTAGTGAATGCTACTATTTGTTTTAGGTTGTTGAAAACCTTAATCATTTTCTCATTTTTTATTGTGACACTGAGAATTAACTCTTTTTTGTCATCGAACTCCTACTACAACCTTAAATCCTTACAAAAACCATAAAATGGGGTGATGTTAATAGGTGTGTGTATTATCCCTATTTATTGTTAGGCCCCATATGTGTCGAACCACATTAATCACTCCATGTAAATCAATAAGTAATTTGGTGTATGCAAGTGGCCCAAAATTTATCTTTAAATCCATACAAAAATAACTAACTTAGAAGCTATAATTGTTTATTAATGCTTCAATTTATCCTTTGCACAAAATTCTCTTGAAAACAATAAATTTTTCTTTTATAAATTCAATATCACTCTTACAACAAGTTCTATAATATATTTTTTTGAGTGTATGATATCATTCTTAAATACATTAGTTCACGTGCGTATTTATATACTTCTTGAATTCAAATTAAGACCATATTAGTGTGTACTTCAACACATAATGAGTGTGAAAGATGACTAGAAAAGACAAAAAACCCAATGGAATTAAAAATCTAGGGGTGGAAGGAACCATAGAGGTGGTGACTATTTCCATAATGGTTGAAAAAAGATTGACCAATTTCATACCATACATAAGTGGTCACTTCCTAGGATTAAAGGGAAAATATGGACCTATTGTTGACACCATAGACTCACCTACCTAAATTTTAGTTAGCTACCTAATGGGTATGTTGAATACATTAGCACGAAAGACATCCTCCATCAAAGATTTTACAACATTGTTTAACGCCCTTGCCAAATAAAAATTGGACAAAAATAAATGTCAACTTTGGCATGCTTTCTTTGTTCATTAAAATCTCTCTAAATTAAGCCATAAAAGTGATAAAAAGATCATACATGAGAAGATAACGTACTAATCTTGTAGAATTTATAAACTTCTCTAGGAACATCTATGAGAAAAGAAATAGAGTAGCCATAGGCTCTCCTCTATCTTTGATAATGACAAACTATATGTATGATTTTTTTTGAATTGGTTAATTCCTTATTAAAATTGAAATGGTGGTATCACGTCATGGATGAACTAATGTGGGCTTACTATATGGTATGAAATATGTTGTTCTATTCCTTGTATACCTTAATTTATAATCAAGCAACATTTAATTCACAATGAAAACATAAGACTCATCTTTTGCCTTTTTAATATTCTTCTTATTAAAAATAATGAAGGTTCTCTCTACACAAAAATCTTTGACGATAAAATGTGGGCAAATGCATACACTAGAGCTTATTCACACCACCATCCTTCACAAAAATCATAGTTATGAACACATTATTTACTAGAGCTATAAGGATTTGTAACCCAAAACACCTAAATTTTGAAGAAAAACTATTAATATTATAACCTTAAAGAATAATGGTAATCTAGACTAGAAGAATGGTAATATAGACTAGTGACTTGTAAAAACAACTAAGAGAGACCCCAAAATAATAAAAATAAAAAACAAAATAAAAGACCAAAGAAGAAAATGTGAATGAAAAATTATTTTACATGTGAATGTGCATTTGACTTTCCAAACAAGAATTAAAGAACATGCTATTAACATTGGTAGAATTAACCTTCAAGTGTGGTAGAATTAAAATAAACTATGTTTAGAGAACATAATATACACTCTAAACATGTAATTTGGAAAATCTATTTTTTAAAGAAGAAATTAGAAATAGAAACACATTCTCACAACTTGAACTTCAAAAGAATGAGAGGAAACCCAATCATTCAAAAAAAAAGTCCAGATACACAAACTTTCTCAGTCTCATCCTTAATTACCTTCAACAATTGTGGTTACAAGACCATGGCTCCACAAATGCAACGTCAAGAATCCCAATTCTATTTACATTCTAAAATTGCATATTTGGCTTTCAACATTTTTGTCAATGTCACTAACACACTAAATTTGTACACGAATAATTCTCATGATACAGATGTAATATGGAAATCAATAGAGACACTTGACCTCCACCTGAAAATTGTCCAAATTGAGGTGATAAACTTGTAGGACATTGTCTCATAAATGCTCTGGGTTTTCAACCATGTATTTTTTGCTAAATCTTGATAGCTTCATAATCTCCACTTTCATCTTGCTCTTTCTTAGTTTTTCTTACCTTATAATAAACAAACTGAGCAAGTATCTATGAATGGTTAAGGCTCAGATTTCTTCGTTCCTGATCTTGTACAACCTTGTTTAAGCAAGGTTCTAAATAATAAGCTGCAATTTTATATATGTTTAAGCCAAAATCTTGTAATGTAATTGAATTGAGCAGGAACCAAAACGAAATAAAATGTACTTAACCTTCCTAATATTAAATGAAATGCTACCAGTAGCATTGTTTATGATAAAGGATACAAAGAAGTCCAATAGTACACATACACCAGCGTCCACCAACCATGGCATATTTGGCTTTAACTTTTCCCATTTTAGAGTCCTTACAATTATACTGAACATAGCCATAGCATGATTAGAGTCCTCACAGTTATACTGAACATAAACATAGCATGATTAAAAACTAAATGGAACATGTTACATCTAATCCTTGAGATTAATTCATTGAAAACAAGCAGCTAAAAACATAAATAAATTCAACTATATACCTTCCCACAGAGGTAGCATTCCCTATTAGGGCAAACATGAACATGAGTGGATTCAAGCCCTGCTAACACAACAACATTGGAAGGGTGAATTTTATGATCCACTTAATTACTATGCAAATTGAGAGTAAAAATCAATTATGAAAGATCTCTTAGAAGGGTAAGAATACCTCAACGGTCCCTCTCTTAATCTGCAACCAACATTTATCATCAATTGGACATGGTTAGCTTAGGTATTGGAGACAGAAACTCACTGCAACTCATTTACAACAATTTTGGAATTTCAACCTGGTTAAAATACTCAACCTTCTAGACAAATCCATATAGTATAGTCACTACATTATATATAGTGAAACACAAACAGATTATAGATTACGCAGCATTCTGAAAATGAACCTTACTACAAGAAACTCACATTTAAACTAATTTGTGGAATTCTTCCACCCATATAAATGGCAGCCATAAGCCACCCCAACCAAGTTCCTAATTCACTTGAAGACTCCTCTTTCATCACCCTGCTGCTGAATGCACCAGCACCCATTTCCTATATGTGCACAACCACCATAAATACACAACCTGAAGAAAATTTGAACATGAGATATTCAGAAATACTTGTGCCAAGAATGTGTTTTATGGGTACCTGCAAAAGTTTCCTTCCTGTCATTATAATAACAGATCTCTTTTGGGCTTGAGCGGAGTGAGAGAATGAAGTAATGTTGTTGTGGGTGGGCAATTTCAAGTAGTTCATCCCACCAACAAAAAGTATTGTTGAAGCTACCTGAATAGGGGTTTGGAAACCAACAAAAACCCATTTTAATGATAATCAAGGTTAGGTGCTGATGCTACTGTGGATTCAGTCAAATGTGCTGCACTATATATGGAAACTTACCGAGCGAAGTATGGTCTTGGAATTCCTTGGACTGGGAGATATAAGGTTAGTGAGTAGTCCTTCCTCATCTACTGATGACTGACTTAATATATAGCTTGGACCACTTCTACCAGACCCACGGGATTGAAGGAGATATGAGCCAGGAGTCGGAGTATGACTGCTCGCCAGAGATCTTGCAGACCTGAAACAAAATTGCTGGCTAATAAGCAATGGGCACGATATATATATCAGATATTTAAGAAAATATTGACTTAACAAAACACATGAAGGCAGGAATACAAATGTATTACGTGTAATATAGATCCCTCCCTGTATTGGGTCTGTGCCGAGGAGAAACAGCAGGTATAGGTAAACTGGAAACTGGTGTCCCATTAAAGGATTTAATGGTTTTCTTGGCAGTTTCAGATGAGTTTATGCTCTCTGGCACCTTCACAGGCTCTGCTTTTTTATTGTCATTTTGCTCAGATTTGAATACTTCCTTAGGTTGATTCTGATATACATTAACAAACCCAAGAAAACACACATCATACTTTAGGCCAAGATTTATAAGTATCATTAATATTATGTAAAATACTTTGATTGTATGATGTGTATTAAATATGTCAAATCACAACCTTAGATTGAGCTTTTCCTTTCCTCATTTTCCACCACTTGCAGAAATGATCATAATATATGATTTGGCAAACTAGAAGTATAGTCGTAATTGTGTACAACTGCAGCAAATGAGTAATAAAACATTAGAAATTTGGAAGAAAGAGAATTCAATGGTAATTGATTTGCAAGAAATGCTTTGACCCACATGGGTAATCCTTTTCTTTTGAAACGTTGAAAAGAGTTCTTACCAGTGCAGTATAGAACTGGGTTGGTAACTGCACAGTCATAGAAATGAGAAATTGTTATTGACAGATACAGGTCAAAGACAGGTAAGTACTGGTAGTCTAACTGTCATAAAGGAAATTCAAATATGTCCATTGAAACGACTAATGAGCATCCATATGATTCATCGCGCACTTCAAGACTAGTATCAGAAAAAGACAAATTTTACACATAATACAAGGCTTAGGCACTGTTACCAACAGAAATGTATCATGTCTATTTTAGTTCCTGGACATTGCTTAGTGAACACAAACAAAGTTCATGTTTAGTTAGTGGACTGTGGTAGGCTGGTAGCACTATACTTTCCATGAATAGCAGCATTCTTCATAAAGATGATTAAAACAGTGTCCTGACCTCTGAAAAAATAGAAAAACAGAGTTTTAATAGAGACGTGAGTCCTGCATTGTGATATAAAATTCCTATTTAATTTAGTTAAAACTGAACATTGTCTCAGCCATGGCATGCTTGATGCATGAAACAGAGAATCTGCAGGTTTGAGCACTAGCCGAGGCATCTGGGTCTACTCAATTCTGAAGTGTGGATTCTATATCCTAGAATAAGAGCTTGTTTAATAGCCCTAGGCTTTAGCTATGAGAGGTGGTTGTTTACTCCTTGTTCCTCTAACAGATCTATATGTTCTCAATTTAGGCAGTTTACCATTGAACAGCAGTCTGAGGGCATTACAATAGGGATAATTGTAGAGCTTGTGTAATCTTTTCTTCCCTTCACTAAGGAGTATATCTTAACCCAGAGTTATACCATATTTGATTAATGATTTTATTATCAAAATAATGCTATGGAAGTCAAATGGACATTGATACTACCGTAAACTATCATAGCATTTCCACCATCACCACAACAACAATATATTTTCTCTATGTCGTCATGATGTACATTATTTGCCAATCACAAAATCATAAAATCTAAATGTGACTTAGTTACACAATCAAATTCTTAACCTGAAAACAAAGAGTAATTCCTTTTCTAAATCAATAAATAAAAAATATAGTTCAATAATATTACTATTTTGGGTGCATAGCTAAGGAAGACTTACAGTTGCTGGCTCCAGCCAACACCCAATAAGATTGAAAAAGTCCCTGGACATTGAAAACCAGATAGGATAAAGAATCTTGCTTAAACCACTACCATCAGAAAACATTACTGAAAAAAAAAAGGTGAAAGCAAGAGGGCTTTACTGATAAGTTACCCTACAACCCATGTCATGAGAAAGCCAAGGGAGACGCCCTCTGTGGATCCATTCTTGAAGTTGGTAATAATCTGAGGCACTTCTGCAACTGCCCAGCTGACCAAACTGATGAGCCCAAAACCAACAGACACATAGTCTCTCATTCCACACACACAGTCCCTCAAATACTTCTCTACCCACCACACACACTGCCTTCCATAAGCACAGTGGTTTTCCATCATTGAACTCTTTTTTTCTCACACCCTGAACCAGAAAAAGGGAGAAAAAGCTTGGAATCAAGCCTTCTTTTCAGGCAGTATATATAGATAAACTCCCAGAAGTTGCAAAGGAGAAGAAGACGTAGTTCAATCCAAATAAATCTATTCACCACCCTGTCTGCCCACCACAAAAATGCATGCGGAGAAAAGGAATCAACATTCGGCATATTCTAAGTATCATCCATCTCTTGGAAAGCGAACATTCCTCCCAAAATCGGACATTATTTCTCACAGTAGTTCAAATGCAGGGGACCATGGGCTTAAAACAAATGCCCAAAACTATTACAGGAAGTAGACATCTTGTCATTATATTGAGAGTCCACGTATGCACAAAAATAGGCAATCTATTTATTTATGCTGCGACTCGATGCTGCTTATCTTTTACCAAATCCTAATCTTCATTACACTTGTCCACTTGACCCATCATCACCTTAGTTTCGGCTTTTTATCTCAGCCTAATTTGAGCAGGCTAATGCTATTATTGCTTTATTATTAGAGATAATGTTTGTAACATTTCTGTACAACATTATTGCCGATTAACTCCCTCAACTAAATAATCAACAAAAATTGAACACGGGCCATTTGTATCTCATGTTGATGCATTGAATGTAGACATAAAATAGGGCAAAATTAGTAAAATTATGTACATTGTGATACATTGAATGTAGACATGAAATACATTTTGTAAAACAAATTCACATTGTATCTTATGATAACATTATTGTTTAGAGTGGGCCCACCATAACTATATCATGAGCACACGTAAGTAATTTAATGTAATAGATGCATTGAATATAGACATATGAAGTACATTAATAAAAGACAAAAAAATCAAAAATTGTAGATTTACCAACTGTGATACTCTCCCTAACAACTCTACATACCATTTAATATACACCTCCCTCTTATCCCAAACTACAACTTCACATATCAATCACTATATGACTCTTCTTACCACAAGAATTGCACCAACCCTATATTTAAAAATTGTATACCTTCATTAGAAACCCCATATATTGTACTACGGATAAATGGATATACATTACATCGCAACACAAATACATAAATACATTTACTTAGGCCTAATAATATATACATAATAGTAACACATCTCTAATTAATTACTACAAAACTAGAAGAGAGATTGGTTGTATCTTGAATATCGTAAGATTTGATGACAATCATTGAGATTTGACATTAGAAATTTACACTCATAAGCGGCAAAAGTGACAATACCTAAGTAAATGATAGCAAACAAAGTTGGTTGTCCAAAACATCATTAACATATCGACGAGTTGTCCAACCCATTATTACCGCTTAAAGACGAACAATAGACAACTCATAAATATTTTGAAAACTATGTTTTCCTAATTTTAATCTCTAAACTTAGGTTGTTGAACTTCTCGTTTGGCCCCTACATAATAGATTTTCTTCTCCTTTCTCTAGAAGAGCAACAATATTGAAAACTATTATGGATAACTAAATATGTTTTAGGGCCTACAATAAACCATAGAATTACATATTTATCTTGATATTTGGCATGCATCTAGACAATAACAACATCGGAAGAAAAAATATGAATAATTGGAATGACTCTAGTAACATGTACACCCAATGTTGTGTCTCTAATGTTTTATTAATTTCTCTTGATAAATAAATTCAAGATAATAAAAAGTAATAGATGATATGTGATTTTTTAGATCTATAAATGAACTATAATGCTTATCTATTTGTAAATAATAAATCAAATCTTGATGGAGAGTTGGATGAAAAAAATGACTAAAATTGAGAAATATGGGACACTAGACATATACATCCTAACCAAAAATAACCACTTGGACTAGGAACATTATTAGCATTCCATACATACCTTGAAATGTCGCTTATGTTCGTATAAAACTTAAGAATGTTACTAATATTCCCGACACAAATCCAAGACACTCAAAAAACATAGGGGAGAGAGGGGAAGGGGGAACAAGTGATGAAGACCAATAATGTTGTGCCCATAAAAATAACACACAAAAATAAGGTTAAATTAGGGCCCAATTTGTTGTTTTAACTTAGATTAATTATGTTTGTAACTCAATATTTTTTGAGAAGGGAAGAACAACATATATGCATAAAATAATTAACTCATGACAAAAGATTTGATAGGTAGGATAAGATTGCAATGGAGAAATACATATGATGTAACAATATGAAGTTGTTAATAACATGCTACCATGATACCACAATCAATGAGATACAAGGATTCATGTTGTTAGTACATCACAAGAGGTGATTACCCTCTCACTTACGAGACCCTAATTGGCTAAAATATTCTAAATAACCCTAAACAATAAAATTTCATAAACACCTGTTAATAACCTCATGACATAAATGACATGATGGCTTAGATGATTTAAACATGCTAATGGCATACTTAATTAAACAAACCAAAAGATAGATGCAAACTAAATAACCAAGGTTTTCTTTATAGAAAAAAATAATTTTCAAAACATATATTCAATTAAAACGTAAAAGATGGTCATGCAATAAATTTTACTCGTGTGAACACTTCAAAATTCAACACCTAGTGGATTATGTAAGTGATATCCCCCATGACATATTATATTATAATATGTAATACAACGAAAGTTGTAAAACATAAATTTTAAGTAAATCTACTTAAGCTTTAAATTCTCATTCCTTTTCAAACGATGAGGATTCATTAACAACCATGGGATGTTTTCTATTCCCACCCTAAAACTAACCCTAATTTTCTTAAGGATTAAAAAAGGGACTTTTAAGAAGCTTCATGTAGAACCATGTACCAAAGGGAATATTGAGTAAATAGAGTAGGGCTCTTCCATAACCTTCACTTTCCTCACCAAAGCTTCTTTATGGCCTCTATAAGGAATATGATGGCGAGAAGTAAGATCTACATGCTTGGATGGCTAGGTTGGAAGTAATTACACCTTGAAATTCAAAAGGTAGGTGTTGAAACTGTAAGTAGGATTGTAATTTAGAAACTATACACATTCATATTATAAATTAAAATCCAACATACAAATATGATTATGCACTAAATGATTAAGTGATGATAAGTAATTGGCACATGTTAAATATAGTGAAATAAAAATAAATACACTTATTTTTGTGTTCTACGTGATTGATTAGATGTGAAAGTGGAGGAATGTACTAAAAATATTCTATATCTACTTTGTCTCCAAAACTCAATCTATATTTTCCTCTAGATAGAATTGACCAATAGGACATAATCAACCAACTATAACATTCTAGATCTACATGGACTTGTCCAAGTTCTTTCTTTACTTTTTTTCAATTTTTCTTCATCTTATTCTTCTCTACCCTTTTATGCTTTTAGTAAACCCCATATGCGCATGAGTGTTCATGTAACACCCACATTTTACACACACAAATACAACAGTAAAAATATAAGAATAATTTTTTTTTACTTACATCGCTTGATACATGACAACATTAGGGATTGCTTAAGACAATGCATAACACATGCTACATTTGCACAAACATTATCCCACATAGATGACATGAATATACATGTTGCACATCAAGACCATCCTTCCCCAATGACAAGACACAATAGATAATTCCACTACAATATAACTCATGGATAGGCACCATCCATGACACATCACTTTCCTGGTTTACAATTTTATTACCTTTATCTTTCATTATTGGCCTTAATTGTTGAAAATCACTTATCATGTGGTCCTTCATTCTTCTTAAAACTATACTATGTTATCCTTACTTTACTTAACTTTTCACTTGTAGTTACTCCCTCTAATTTTGCTTGTTTCCCTATTGCAATAGAAAGATGTGGCCAGATTGTTGATAGGAACATATATTCCCACATGAGCCACTAGTGTTTGTTCTAAGGATTGTCTTCAAAGTTGTATGTTTGTTTGGTTTGCAATTTAACTCAGTTGCAACAAGGTTCACATGAACAAGTGAGGTTTATTAGTTCAAGAGTAAATAGAATACACATTATTTTTATATTAGCATTTAATTACTAAGGTTACCTGATTTTGCTTTAAGTAAATACCACTAATTGTATATCCTATCTACTTCATTTAAATTCTTAGTCATCAAGGTCCTAAGGAGTATGATTTCACACTCAACCAAGTTTGGATTCCTAAAAATTAAGTATTAGATGTGTGTTACTGAGACATTCAATTATAAATTTTACACACCTTACTAAGGTCACAACTAGAGTGATTGAACACCCTTATCTCTAAAAATCATCTTGTAACTCTAGGTACATTCGATACTTCTTGTCAAGCTGACACTCTTGTTTGAGAGGGGTTAAAGGGGATTCACACTTAGTATTCTCATGTGTAGGTAACTAAAACATAGGACCTACTCGAATCATTTACATTCATCTTAAAATGATTTCACTTAATTTGATTTAAATAGTGTTTTGAAATTTGTTGAGTAACCCATTTGTTAATAAGGACATTTGCATGCTTGTGGGACTACTAGCTCTCGTCCTAGGGAAATGCCTCAAGAACATGATTACTTGGTTTCACAATGTACATTCATTACGCAATAGGAAAAGTGGGAAACAAGAGGGAATACTCCTTCGTTTAAAGGATTATGGTTCACATTAAGGATTACATGTCATGGATTTAGTTCCTCACCATAAGATGGTTTAAACACGTGTTATATGAGTGATCTAATTTTCACCTTTTCCTAGCACACCATATTATGGTTACATTCCCACAAACTAATCATAAATTAAAATGTTGTTAAGTCTCACAATTAACTTTTAGTATTGTACCATAAAACCCAAAATGATAATTGAAGTTGGGTATCGAGTTCATTTATGATCCCAACTCTTAAAGGTGGTTTCCAAGGTTTATTGGCGATCTTCGCCACTCAACACATGTGTCATTCCAAGAGGGTTTTACACTATGTTTAATGTTGGTTTCCCAAGGAGTACTACCTTAAGAGAACACATTCTCCGTACTACACACATGGTTTCCAATCTTAGGAGGTAACCACACACTCAAGAGGATGTTTGACCATGTCATTCCTAACTATTGGGTCACGACAATGTCATTAAACATGAAGGCTAGGATGGAAATCTCAACTTGGGCTCTTATTTTCTTAAGAAAAGGGTGTCATTAAGTATAAAGATTTAGGTTCATCCAAAGGTTTTAATTTCTTATATGCTGAGAAAGATCATTCGAGAAGGGTAGATATGCATAAGTCTTAAACTAAGGTCGATTGTTTTATTTAGATTTCTTTATTACATTTTTAAGGTAAGGAATGCAACACCAATTATTTAATCAAGAATTAGCACACTAGAAATGCACTATAAGGCATTACATTCAATTTTATTTAACATATATATTCAAATTTTACAATACAAAATTTTGGGATCAAATAACACCCTTGGTTAGATACATATTTCCCTAAACACTAGCATCTTAAAAATATTACAAAGATTAAACATTAAACCTTTTAATACTTCGCAAAATGTTGAATTATCCTCTATAATTTCATTTAACATATATATCCAATCCCCCTTTTTTACCATATAGAAATCTGAATCAAAAGACACCTATGGTTAAATGCACATTTCCCAAAACACCCCTAACTAGCATTTCGTACATATTACAAAATTTCAATAATAAGTCTTTCAATACAAGGGATCCTACATCTTTCTTTTAACATTTTCTTATTAGTTGCAAAAACACCCAATTTAGGCTCGGAGGCTATGAAACCACGTTCAAAGTTGCCTTCTATTAGGCGATACACAATGATTAAATTCTTGAGTGTCCTCCTATATACCGAGAATTCATACAAACTAGAGGAATTCAAAATTGGCAAATGGTTTTCAATTTGAGGCTAGGTTTCCGGAGCCACTAGTTGTAATCATCCTAATTTGACTTAGTCAACAACGATTAGAGGCCTACAAAACCTCCTTTCCAAACTAGCCATGAATGTTTTTTTCCCCAACCTGAAGGTTCCATGAAATTGTCTAGTAAAAAACCTAGAGGAAGGTGAACAAACATTTCGTTTCTCAGGGACCAAATGGCGAGCCAATACAAAACCCAACTTTTCAATGTTAACAGCTTCCTAAAAGTGCAAAACAGAGTACAACAAGGCTCCTAGAGGAGCCGCGAAGAGAGTATAGAAATTTCAATGTGGGAAATCTAAAGCTTGACGTGACTCTCCTCATAATGAGGAACACATATGATGCTTGACATCTCTTTTACGAGGCACACTATGTTGTTTTACACGTCTCTAGAACTTGCATTTTTCTAACTTTGCAAGGTGGACATAAATAGTTAATTT
>CM031236.1:686140335-686210280 GCA_018340775.1 Taxus wallichiana var. yunnanensis | reverse complement strand
TGGAATACAAGTATTTTGATGTTGAAAATCACAACGCATGCTCTGTGAATGCTTTCACCTTTGTATGTGTTGTTTGCTTCATTTCAAACCCTTGTTTACAACCTTATCAACATGTGCATGATGTTTTATGTTGCAATTTCTGATTTGTGTCAATTTGCATGAGCAAGAAGTGCTCACCACTCCTTTGGTGTATCACCCTTATCAGCTTTAGTTTTAATTTTTACATTTCTTATCCCTATCTCCTTGCAAATTAGGATAAACTAGGATCTAAACCTCTACAGCTTATGCAAATAATAGATCTAATTAGAGGGAGTTTGAGGAACCAACCTCTAATCTGAGATTCCTTTCTCATCTTGCAAGTCCCACACTTGGAGAGAGGTTTCAATGTTGTGCAATCACACCGGATGCCCTAAACATCAACTTAGAACCTTGATTTGCATCCGTGGTGCCGCTGATTTGCAACAATGGGTTTGGGCACGCACGGGTGGGACCTTAGAGGTCACATTTTTATCGCAACAAATTTGATGTGCATCTGCTGTAATTTTCTTGCTTCAAAAGAGCTATAAATTACACATCCTGCGACTCCAAGGAAGAATCAGCTTGGTTTTATCAAAGGTAGACCGAAAACTCATGAGAAGAATCACTACAGGTCAAGAGCCGGAGAAGAAGAGGCACTGCTTTGAATATCTGCAGCTATCTCCAAGAGTAAGGCAAAGTGGGAGGAGAATCCAAAGGTCTCCATCTCCACCAAACAGAACTCTCTCAACTCCTCCACCCTGTAGGCCTTTCATTCACCAACAAGGGTTTTAAGACCAATTAGAATGGCACAAAACAACCCCTATGTCAATTTCACAGTAAAGAGCCACTTGCCCTCAATGCACAACATCCAATTCCAATTGTAGCCTTGAAGAACATTCCATACTTCACTAGAGAGAATCAGACTACTCCAGGTGATCATGTTAAAGACATTGCCAACCTTTGTGCAATTCATGAAATCAATGAGATGCAAGTGGCTGTCAAATTGTTGGCATCTTCATTCAAGGGGAAAGCATTGCAATGGTTTAGAAGTCTTACCTCATGTTCTATTCAGAATGGAACCAGCTATGTATAGCACTTCATGAGCAATTTGGAGAGAAGGGAGACAACTTGTCTCTTTTGGAGCAGCTGACAACCATCAAGAGAGCTCCCAATGAGCAGCTGACTGATTTCAACTTTAGATTTCAAAAGACTTGGGAGAGAATTCCATAAGGCAAATAAAGCAATGTTAAAGGTGCTTTTCTCTACTACCTCAAAGCTCTAAATTCTGATATTTCTATGTTGATTCAGTCCATGGGAGGCATAACTATCCCTATGGCTTATAGCATTTCCATTAGGGCTGAAAATTGTTTGATCCAAGCTGGAAAACTAGCCCCTAGACCTCCCATGCCATTGTTTCCAAGTTTAGAGAGCCCAAACACTAATCAAGCACCTAATTTGGCTCCTTCTCCCACTCCTAGAAATCAGAGTTCAAATGAAGCTTCTACTTCATCTCCAAGTGCCCCAAATGAGCTTCAAGAAGTCATGAAGCAATTGCAAAACCTAGGAAATGAGCTGGTTACTCTCAAGAGGCAACAAGCCCAAGGTTTTAGACCTTCTTATCAGCCCCAAGCTTAGCCTAACAGCAGCCATACCAACCACAAAGACCACCTAATCCAGCTGCAAATATAAATCAAACAAGGCCTCCTGCCAATAGACCATTTCAGCCCTATAATCCTAATGCCATATCTGCCTCTAAGGCATTGGTGCCAACACAAAACAACGTTGCTCAGGAGTATGATTGGTGTTTTCCATGCAATGAACCTCACAACCAATCCATGTGCTTCAATGGTGCTTTGAATCAAGCATTAATGGTGACAACTACTGGTGTGGAGGGTGAGGGCAGTCAAGGAAACAACCAACAACAAGAAACATTCCAACAGCAATCAGCCCCAAATGACACCACACTTGTGAACTGGCAGGCAGAGGATTTTTGTGGCATGAATCAGACAGTCTCTCAAGGTGTTGCAGCCAACACAAGGTCAAAAAGAAGGAATTTGGGTGAAG
Source organism: Taxus wallichiana var. yunnanensis (assembly GCA_018340775.1). Classification (NCBI taxonomy): domain Eukaryota; kingdom Viridiplantae; phylum Streptophyta; class Pinopsida; order Cupressales; family Taxaceae; genus Taxus; species Taxus wallichiana. The sequence continues at coordinate 686,208,198 of CM031236.1, read as the reverse complement.
AGAAGCCATTAGCTCCAACCAATCCACAACCTTCCATGGCTCCACAAATGGTTGGCAAGCAAAATCCAATTTCAAATGCACAAGGGCAGCCAAGAACAACTCCTAGACCAACTCAAATACTAGTTGTTGCTGCCCACATGCAAGGAGTGAATGTGCCAACCAAGGGACAGCAAAGAGATCCTTCATCACCATTCAGTATCATTGATCAGATGAAGAAGACAAATGTAAATATATCAATGTGGGAATCCCTATCTATCCTGTGCCAAAGAGATTTGCTACAAGTTGCCATGAAGGACTGCCAACTTCAATCAACAAGTTCATATGCAAGAGAAAGTGCTCACAAATTTTTCCCACTGAAGGGAATCATGGAGGACAACAAGGTAAAATGTTGAAGCCCTCCTTTCTATGTTTCATTAATCATTGGAAATCAGCTTAGTGCACAATTTCATGATAGATTCAAAGTAGCTCAGTGATGCCTAAACAAATAGCCGATCAACTAGGGCTCCAATATGAAACCATATCCAAAGGGGTAGTGCAAAATGGATGGGACAGCAATAACAATAGTTGGAGTGATTAGAAACTTGAGTCTTACCTTGCATGCATGTCCAAATGTTGTTTTTTACAAGATGTATAAGTTATAGACCTTCCACCACTCTTTGCCCTATGCTTGTCACAAGGACTTCACAACCAAGATTGAGGATATTTGTCTCCGCTGATTGGTCACACATGTTGTTCGAGAATGAGGTATGGAACCAAAGCTACAATCAGGTCTAAACCTATTGCAAACTTCCACATCGAGCCCTACACTCCAAGTCGATCAATGCCAATTGTTCAAAGATTTGATCAAGAAGATCACCCAAGCACGATGAAGTCGACACCAAGGTTGGAAGCATCCCGGATCTAACTCTTGATGAATGGGCAAACAAGGTACATGCTTTTGATCCTTATCAAGAAGTAGAAGAATCCGAGCTAGGGGTCTATTGCATACATGAAGAAGATCAGCCCATTCCTAAGATCACCAAGCCAAACCACAAGGATGACAATGAGGTATGGCAGCTGTTTTTGATGGATCAAGGAGTAGACAAGGTGCGCAGGAGGTGAAGCCATGCTTGTTTCACCTCAAGGAGTAAAGTACTATTCAGATTTTAGATTTCAGTTTGCATGCTCCAATAACACCGCTGAATATGAAGCCTTGGTGCAAGGGATGCATTGGGCAATAAAAGAGAGGAATAAATAACTTGCAAGTCTTTGGTGACAGTGAATTGATTGTAAATCAGGCCAAGGGACAACATGCGCCAAGAATGATCTACTCAAGTGCTACAAGAACAGGTATGGGACATCATGGAAGATTTTGAGGGTTTTGGCATCAAATCCATTCCTAGGAAAGAGAACCAAGCTGTCAGACAGCTTGAGCGAAGAGGGGCAGCCTTTGACATTGTGGAAAGCATTCAACAAGACAAGGTACAACCAAACATCCACGTGATTGTGAGGCCTTCAGCCCGGATAACAATGTAAGTTGGCAAGTGTTTGAGAATGACCAAGAAATCATCCATTTCTTGCGAAAGAAGAAGCTTCGAGTTCTCACTAAGAATCAAGAAAATTTGGAACAGAATATAGTGACCAAGTGGTATAGCGAGAACTAACAAGCTGCCCAAGGGACTTATCACTTTGGAGTCCATTTTTAATCCCAATGATCAGTTTAGGAAGGAGAAAAAAACATTAAAGTCAAGAGAGAGGATTCAGTGATTCATCTTGGTGGAAGAGAACAAACCATTAGAAATTGGAAAGATGACAACCGAACAAGAAAGGTATGAGTTCACGCAATTGTGTCAAGAGTTCCTGATGTGTTTGATTGGAGCTATGAAGACCTGAAAGGTTTCAATCCCAACTTAGCTCAAGATACCATTGAATTGGATCCAAATACTAAGCCATCGTCCTAGAGAAACAAAGACCACCAATCCACATAATGGAGCCTCTCATGAGGAAATAATTGAACAAGCTGATTGAGTCAAGGATCATATTCCCAATCAAGCATTCTAGTTGGGTTGCCAACTTGGTTCTAGTCAGAAAGAAGAGTGGAGAGATCAGATTGTGTGTTGACTTCAGAGACTTGAATAGAGCATCTCTCAAGGACCATTACCCACTCCCTTCCATGGAGAAAATCTTGCATGTCAGGTGGCTGGCTCGAGAGGTTTTCACTACTTAATGGCTACTCAAAGCTACAATCGAGATTATGGTGAAGGAAGAAGACCACTTCAAGACAGCCTTCACAACCAAATGGGGAACTTATGCATACAGGAAAATGCCATTTGGGCTATCCAACGCTGGTGCTACCTTCCAAAGAGCAATGGACATGGCGTTCAAAGGTTTGATTAACAACATGGTGCTGATATACCTTGATGATATCACTGTTTTTCCAAAATGCGTAAGACCACCTCTCTCATTTGAGACAAGTCTTCACGAGGTGCAGGAGATTTGGAGTGTCTTTGAATCCTAAGAAGTGTATCTTTCTTGCACATGAAGGAAAGCTCCTTGGCCATATTGTCTCCAAAGAAGGATTAGCAATTGATCCAGAGAGGGTTAAAGCCATAAGAGCACTACTATTGCACAAGCCACAAGAAAGCCCTTCGAGTTTCTTGGGAGGATAAACTTTGTTTGAGGTTTGTCCCATTTTGCAGCCCTTGTCACAAACCTATCACCAAATGTTAAAGAAAAGCATGGCTTTCAAGTGGACAACAAAAGGCAAGGAGAGTTTTGAAGCAATCAAAGAAGCCATCTCTCAAGCACCAACCCTCATCAACCTGACTTCTCCAAGGATTTCATCCTCTATGCATTTGGAGGTAATGATATTATTTCGCCATTTTGGTACAAAGAGAACAAGGACCACGATGAGCAGCCGATTTTCTTTCTTCAACCAGAGCCTAGATGACTATGAGGTGAGGTATTCTTTTATTGAGAAGCATGTACTTGTAGTAATCGAAGCTTGAAGAAATTCAAGCATTTAGTCTCAAACAACAAGGTCCAGCTTGTTGGTCTCTCATGATGGAGTTAAAGACTTCCTCCTCAAAAAAAATTTGAATGAGAAAAGGGCAGGTCAGTATCACTCGTGTCATGGAGTATGACATTGAGATCAAGGTCACCAAGCTGGTAAGAGGAAAAGGATTGTGTGAGCACTGATTTTGGGGAAGCAAAAAGAAGTATGCAATGAAGAAGAGGCTGATTTGACAATTCAAGACAGCCATGAGCCAAGTGGCACTCAAGAAGAAAATAATGTTGTCCCCACTCCTTGCTGGACCCAAGGTATAATGCACTTCCTAAGCACATGCCTATGCCCTCCGGAGATGAACAAGACCCAAAGAAGATACTTCAGATTGCAGGGCTATCCCATATGCCATTGTTGATGGAGTTTTGTTCAAGAAAGATGTGAATGGAGTGCTTTGCCGAGATGCATTAGCACAAATCAGATTCATAGGGTGTTGGAAGAGTTCCATGGTGGACCAGCTGGTGGTCATTTTACACCGAGAGTGACAGCTCTAAAAATTATGAGTGCCGCTTATTATTGGCCCAATATTTTCAAAGATTGCTTTGCATGGATCAAGAGGTGTAAGAATTGTGCATTCTTCACAGGAAAAGAGAGACTTGCTACCCTTCCATCGCATCCAATCTCGGTTGACCAGCCATTCATGCAATGGGGTTTGACTTCATTGAGTCATTAATCCCAATTCAAGCCAAGGGAACAAATGGATTTTGACACCACAAACTACTTCACCAAATGGATCAAGCAAGAGCACTCAAAGAAGCAAATGAGTCTAGCATCTTAGACTTCTATGAGGGCATAGTAACCAGATTTGGCATACCTGCTACAATAATCTCAGATAATGCATTGGCATTCATTGGATCCAAGGTGACTGAGTGGGCTATCAAGAACGGATCTACCTAAGTACTTCATCAAACTATTACCCTCAAGGTAATGGCCAGGATGAGTCTACAAACAAGAACTTGTTGAGGATCATTAGGAGAACTCTTGATGAGAATCGTGAGGTCTTGGCATACCAAACTGAAATCAGCCTTATGGGCTGATAGGATAACTCCCAAGAGATCCACAGGTAACTCTCCATTCAAGCTTTTCTATGGAAGAGAAGCAATCTTGCCCATGTCACTTGAGTTGCCAACATTGGAACTCATGAATCAGCTTAGAGTTGCTTGCAGAGTTTGGGCCCATGGAGGTGAGATATGCAGAGTTGATGGAGCTCCAAGAGATCGAGATCGGCATCCCAAGCAATGGAGAAGGATCAAGCTTTAATCAAGAAGACCTTTGACAGAAGGCCAAGAGTAGATCTTTCCGTGTTGGAGATCTAGTGTTAAAATGGGATGCGAGAGAGCAAAACCGGAAGGCATTCAAAATTTGATGCCATTTGAGTGGCCCATACATGGTCACAAAGTGCAAGAACAAAGAATGCTTTCCAATTATCTTCATTGATGGTGAAGAACTGCAGATTCCACTCAATGGAATCTATCTCAAGCATTGCTTTCTAAAGGGAAATTCTCCACCTTGTAAATATTAGCTTAGGTTTCCATTCCTTCAAGTGCTTGTGCACATTGTTTTATCAGTAGGTTAGTTTTGCTTTCCTAAGTGCTTTGGCACAACTTGCTGTCCCTCGGAGATGTTTTGAGCCCTTGCTTCCATCGTGTGATATTCCATCTTCCTCCTTGCAACATTCTAAGTCAGTTGGGGTTCCAAATGTAAAATTTGGTGACTCCATGCCCAATGGACTACTTCGGATAGCTTGTATTTTCATCTAGCAGCGAGATGACCCCTCCGAGTCACCAAAATTGTTATCCAAAATGTGCCCTCGCTCATTTTGGATGGCTAACTCCTTGTGTTCTTACCTCTCTTGTGCCTCGCCTCCATTTTTGATTTTCAGCACTCAAATATTTCTGAAATGGCACCATTGGATAGATCTCTCTCTCGACTTTCCGTAGAAGGTAAATTTTTCCTCCTAACTCCTCATATTTTTCAAGTTATGGCTCGGCGGAGTTTTTGTGGGAAATTTTCCCCTTGGAAGCCCGCAGCCAATAGGAAGTTGCCACGTGTCCCAGGAGGTGGCAGAGCACGGGATTTTCAAAAAAAAATTCCAAATGCAAAAAAGAGGTAAAATTTGAAATTTTTTCCCGCCGATCCGTTTTGGGCCTGTTTTTGCCCTAAATCTTCAAACGGCCATAACTTTCGATCCAGAGCTCGATTTTCACGTTCTTTATATCAATGGAAAGATGGTAAAATTATCTACATGATTCCATGGTCAATTTTGAATTTTGGTTCAGTTTGGAGGAGAAAATAAAAAATTCTTCTCCGGGCACGCGCCATGGACAGACGACGTTTCAACAACCAATTTTAATGCAAAATGGGTCGCATTCTTCTCCAAAGATGGTCAAAAATGTCGGGATGAGTCTGTCGTCACCCATGATTTTTTTAATGCATTTTGGTCAATGAGGAATGGCTCCCATGTTTTTTCATGTTTTCTCTCTCCCGGGTTCGACCATGCACCTTGTAAAAGCCATATTTGGCTCATTTTTCAAAGGGGAACACCTTTTTGCACAAAGAAGCTTCTGCTTTCACTTTCAACAAGTGATTTTGGAAAGCATCAAACCTTCCGTGATCAGAACAGTGTTTTTCCTCTTTGGTGTTGGAATACAATGATTTTTATGTTGAAAATCACAATGCGAGCTCTGTGAATGCTTTCAAATCCTTTGTATGTGTTGTTTGCTTCATTTCAAACCCTTGTTTACAGCTTATCAACCTATGCATGATGTTTTATGTTGCAATTTCTGATTTGTGTCAATTTGCATGAGCAAGAAGTGCTCACCACTCCTTTGGTGTATCACCCTTATCGAGCTTTAGTTTTAATTTTTACATTTCTTATCCCCTGTCTCCTTGCAAATTAGGATAAATTAGGATCTCGAACCTCTGCAGGTTGTGCAAATAATAGATCTAATTAGAGGAGTTTGAGGAACCACCTCTAACTGGAGATTCCTCTCATCTCTGCAAGTCCCACACTTGGAGAGAGGTTTCAATGTTTTGCAATCACACTGCGGATTCCCTAAACATCAACTTAGAACCTTGATTTGCATCCAGTGGGTGTCATTGATTTGCAACAACAAAAGACTTTTGCAGCTGTTTCTATTTCTTTTGTTTTGGCTAAGTCCCTTTGTTTGGCGGGGCCATATGTCTGACCTTGGACACGTGGAGGCTCAATGTAAATTTGGGTACCCGCTCTTGATTCTTCCTTTGAAGTTGCACCAAAGAGACACGTGGAGGCTTCGCGTCGCTTTGGGGTCTGCCTGCGATTATAACTCAAGAAGTTGCACCGAGCCGACACGTGAGGCTTCTGACCCTTCTATACTTAGCCAATTCAACAAATGGCTCTACCTCATTTCTTAATCGACCATGTGGCGAGCCCGCGCTCATTCGGGAATTTTTCTTTGGGTCAGCGCCTTTGAAATTACGCCGATGAGGCACGTGGAGGTTTCCTCTAACCCTCTTATACTTAGTCAATTTAACGGCCAACACTATCCCTTTTTCGCACCTTGGACACGTGGAGGGTCAAGCGCTAGCTGGGGGACTACTTTCGCTTCAACCCTTAAAGGTGCGTCGATGAGACATGTGGCTCCTTCTCGCGGCCTCGCTCTATACTTAGATGATTTAGGGCCTTGAGTGTACACTTCCCATTTAGGAACAACCTGTTAGACTCGGACACGTGGAGAATCGATGCTTATTTGAGTCTTCACTTTTGGTTCGCCATTGGGAATTGCACCGATGAGGCACGTGGAAGCATCATGCTTGTTTAGGGACTACCCTTAGATTTGACCCTCAAGGTGCGTCGTTGAGACACGTGTCGCCTTTTGCTGGTCCATTTATACTTAACCGATTTGGGCCTCGCTTCCTGTCCCTTTTCCACCTTGGACATGTGGAGGGCCGACGCAAGTTTGGGGTTTCTCTTTGGGCCGCGCCTTTTGAATTTGCGCCGATGAGACATGTGGAACCTTCCGCGAGTTTGTTTATACTTGAGTGATTCGGGCCTTGATTTGAATCGTATGTGAAGTCCGAAAACTTCGAGCCTTTCCCCATTTTCCTCCTGAGAGCCTCTGGCCTCCTTTGACATTGTTTGATCCTTCGCCGACCCTAGCTCCTCCATTGTAGATCCCGCCCCCTTGACTTATTGGATTTGAATGTGAGCTCGCAGGACAGAGCCGAACCTTCCGATTCCTTCATGCGGGGTCATGTTTGATCAATTTTTTGAGGGGGAAAATTGGGATAACAGTTTAGCGACTCACGGGACATCTGTCCTGCTAGATGAAGAGACCAATTGCCTTGTTGCATCTATTGGGCATGGAGTCACGAATGATAGCCTGTACTTGATCTTTTCCCTAAAACCGTAGCCCGACTACCAAACTTGGTGACCCCGAGCTTGCCCCACCGTCCACACTCTCAATTTCATAAGAAAGTCTTGAAGGTGAGGTTCTGAGAGTAGAAAATTATATTGACTTGGGGATTTCACCTACTACTGAAATGGACTCCTCGTAACTTGATTTTAGTTTCTCTGTATTTGTTTCATTTGAAATTATCAACTATTACAGGAAACTATGGGTCTCTTTGTCATGCATACTTGAAGGGCCTCGATGCATTATACCTTTGGAGCAATATGAACAAACTTATGTATAAAGATTAAATCATACATGCCTCAAATAAGACATGCAGAGTGTGCAAAAGCACTTTTCTCTTTGAAAGAAAAGCTACCTATTCTACACTAACCGAGAGAAAGGGAACTCAAACAAATCCTCGTGAATCGCGGTAGGGAGAAGTAGCTTCCCTTTCTTACAAAGGGCAGCCATGTAAATGATTTGACACTAAATATGGCTTCTTGTATGAGTGAAAATTGACTATAAGCCGATCCTCCACCCAAATCATCAAGGTGTCAACTAGAAACAAGACAAATACCTCTTTTAGTTGCTTTGTATTTGGATTGAAGAGGCATTGCAGCTGATCCTTGGTACTTTGATACTCATCCTCATGCCCTGAAGTGGGCATGACTTTTTTTCTCCTTGGCTCTTATGAAGCCAAGTACTGATTGAGAATGGGCATGGTCCTCCTTTGAATGTACCCATCATTCTCAATTTCAACTCCAAGAGTGGATTCTTCTTATAGACCTTCTTGGGTGGATGGTGTGAGAGGGATGATGAAATTTTCTTTCTCTTTTCCTTCCTCTGCAGCAGTGTGGCTTTTGGAAGATCAAAATCTTCCAACTTTGATTCAAGAGGCATGTTGCAAACTGTAGGTTGTGCTTGCACATTCTCTTCCATGGCAGCAAGTCCTTGTGGTTGAAGGATGAATGATGGGGAGAAAAATTTGCAATTTCAACTGGCTCCTCCTTATCAAAACATTATTTTAAGTCTGATAGGAAATCAAACTCTTCGTTGTCCCTGTAGAAAGGTCTCTCCCTCTTGCATGGTGATCTTAAAATCTTCATTATTTTCACCATATGAAGCTTCATCTTCAAACATGAAGCTAGTGAGTTCAAACTCTTCCAAAAATTAGAATTTTGGAGAGGTTGAATGGGAGAGAGATCTGTAATCTCTTGTGCAACCGACTCATGATTTAGTGCCTCTGAATCTATTTTGGTCACCTCCATATGCTCCTCTTTAACTAGAATTAGAGCTGATTGTTCTTCTTCCTTCATGGATTCATCAATCAAATCAGGCCCTTCAAATGAAAGCAAAAAATCTTCAATGATGCTTTCTTCATCAAGTGGCTTCAACTCTGATTTGATCTCTTCCAGCTACTCCTCTTCAATGGGACTTGGAGCTAGTTGTTCTTCCTCTATCTTAACTGGTTGTGTAGCTTGGATTGGATCAACATTCTCTTAAAAAAAGTGCCATTATGGACATGGCATTCGAGAAAAAAATTGCTGATCTTCTTTTTCTTGTTCTTCTGCTGCAAACTTAGCCTTAGCCACCACTGGCTCTTCAACCTTGACCTCCTCGTAGGCTTAACCATCAAGGGGATCTTTGTTATCCCAAATTTGAGAGCCCAGCTTACCAAGATTTTGGTCATTTATTCTCTATTTGGCTCTTCTTCTTTCTGCTCTTGGCTGGTTGTCTGATTTTCATCTTCCCAACATGGATTTGGGGATGCAAGAGGAGGGGTAGGTTGGGATTCAACCAGTTTTGCATTGTTTTTCATGGAGAGGGAAGTGAAAATTCTTTTTTTTTTTTTTAGGAAGTGATTGCTTGGGAGGGAAAAGGGTAGAAGAATTAAGATGAGATGGAAGATTAGGAGATGGAGAAGGGAAATCAACACTTGGGGCAGCAAGTGAGGGGCTTGACTCTTGACCATGTTGAAATGATAGAGTTTGAGAAAGAGAAAATGAAGGACAAGGAGCTGGTGACTGACTTACCCATTGACAAGGTTGTCTCACACTTTTCTCATATGCCTCAATATCCTCAATCCACTATGCAAGGTGAGGCAACATTTCAACCATGAAGTCAATCTTCTCTTGAGGGTTGTAATGTCTTGGCATAGGGCCGACCCATGGACAAGGTGCCCTATAGCCAATTTTGAACACTTTCATCTGAGTTGTGGCCCTTGATTGCACCATGCGTGCCTCCATCCCTTGAATCTTCTCCAGCAGATCAACATTTTCCATGTAGTTGTTATCATTATATGCATACCCTTGTTCTTGATAAGCTCCATATCCAAACTAGTTTTGCACTCGCTTTATATGTAATCATGATTATTCGGATCTAATCATAATGCTGATTTGGAGGAGTTAAGAAATACATTGGAGGTGGACTGCACTGTTGTTGCTGTAAGTGTGAATTCCAAGATGGAAATGAAGTCATGATTGTAAAACTTCATGGAATGGAAGAAAATGAAAGATATGGAAGGAATAATGGATGGAAATGGATGGGAAGAAGGTATGCAACTCAGAGGATGGGTTATTGACCATATGGAGTCACCAGATGTGCTTTGCATGTTCCTCAAAAGGTTGAATCTCACCAAGAACACATCAAATTGATGAAATGAAGTGGTAAGGTGCTTCAGACTTGTCCCACCAGGCATGCCAAAACTATTGAGTGGTCGCATGGTGGCTTAAGATTTGTTGTTTGATAATGAGACACCTTGGAAAGATGAGAAAATCTAACCTCAGTGTCCCACCAGGTGTGCCAAAACTATTGAGTGTGGTCACACGGTGGCTTAAGATTAGTTGTTTGATAATGAGACACCTTGGAAAGATGAGAGAATCTAACCTCAATGTCCCACCGAGCGTGTCAAAACTATTGAGTGTGGTTGCATGGTGGCTTAAGATTTATTGTTTGATACTAAGTAACCTCAAAAATGAGAGAATCTAACCCCAGTGTCCCACCGAGCATGCAAAAATGTTGATGAAAAATCATAGCACCCATGAATGGCCTCGGATCTGAATGGGGCATCCGGTGTGATCTCGCATAACATTCGACCATCTCTCAAGCTATGGGACTTGGACTAGACTTGAGAGGGCCCTCAGAGAAATTCATCTTATTCTTCCTAAAATGCCCGCCATAAGCTACTCTAGTACAGCAAAACTAATCTATCCTAATATAACCATTCCAAGGAGATAGGGAGAGAGATAAATGCATAAAACATGACCTACACTAAGCGGTGATACACCGAAAAAAGGAAGTGGTTGATCACATTCTCATATGCCTAAAATGGAGAGAGGTGAGAAAGGAGAGGGTGGACAAGATACACCATAGACCAAAGATAAATGTCACACAGAACACCACTTCAAACCCATTAAACACAACTCCCAGAACCTGCAATAGACATCAGAGTATGCATAGTATACCCTGCAATGACGAGAGGCAAGAAGAGACAATAAAATAAGCAAAGGATGGAAAAAATGCATCACAAAACATATTTTATTTCTCTAAGAGTTCACATAGTACATCATCAGTGGGCAAGAGGAAAGGAAATGCCATTACAGAGCCAAGAGAGGAGGCTTAGACTCCACATTCTACCCTAAGGAAGAAAGAGAGAGGGGGCAGGAGAGAAACAATGACCAACCTTTTAGAAAATGCCCCTCCTTTACAATATATAGAAGAGAGAGAGAAAAAAGAGGGAAAATTCAACTCTACTCCAACCACCCCCGGAAGAGCATTGAATTCCCTACCCACAATGATGGGTCTCGCTGCAACACCCATGCCCCCGTGTGTTATTCCTTATTGGGAAGAAAGGAAACCCATCCTTCATCATGGTGGTAGGTGGGAGACTGGATGGGCTTGAAAATGGTAGATCAAACATTAATGGTGGCGGATGGGTAGTAGGTCTTTGAGAGGTTTCCAAAACATATTTTCCCACTCAAAATGAGCTCCCAGGTTGAAAGATATGGCTATCTAAAGATCAGGGTCGTGGGATCACAATATTTAAAAGAGTCCATCCATGCAAGACCCATGTGGCACCTCGCGCACTTGAAGATTTAGCCCCTTCCTCTCACTCTTAAGTTGCGTCAACCGACACATGGAGGCTTCCGTGGGCTCCTCATTTCCTCTGTATTCTTCATGAGTCCCTCTTGTTGGTGGAGACATTGTGCCCGACTCGAGACACGTGGAGGCTTCGCGCTCATTTGGAAACTACCCCCAGATTTTACTTTTGAAGTTGCGCAGATGAGACACGTGGAGGCCTCCATAGGCTTTTGGAATTTTCAATGGCCAACCTTACCTTTTCGGACTCTAACCACGTGGTGGGTTGGCGCTTGTTTGGGGATTGCCTTTTGGGTCACGCCTTTGAAGTTGTGCCAAAGAGACATGTGGCACCTTCCGCGCTCTATTCTATTTCTTTTTGTTTTGGCTAAGTCCCTTTTGTTTGGCGGGGCCATATGTATGACCTTGACACGTGGAGGCTCAACGCACATTTGGGGACCCGCTCTTGATTCTTCCTTTGAAGTCACACCAAAGAGACACGTGGAGGCTTCATGCTCATTTGGGGTCTACCTCCGGATTATAACTTTGAAGTTGCACCGAGCTAACACGTGGAGGATTCCACCGACCCTTCTATACTTAGCCGATTCAACTGGCGACTCGCCTCATTTTGACTCGACCACGTGGCAAGCCCGCGCTCATTTGGGAATTTTTCTTTGGGTCACGCCTTTGAAATTTCACCGATGAGGCACGTGGATGTTTCCTCGCCGATCCTCTTATACTTAGCTGATTTAACAGTAGCTCTCATCCCTTTTTCGGACCTTGGACACATGGAGGGTTGGCGTGCTAGTTTGGGAGATCACCTTTGGCTTCACCCTTGAAGGTGTGCCGATGAGACACGTGGCTCCTTCCACGGCCTTACTCTATACTTAGCTAATTTAGGGCCTTGAGTGGACACTACCCATTTAGGAACAACTATTGGACCCTGACACGTGGAGATTTGGCACTTATTTGAGTCTCTCGCTTTGTGTTTCTTCCCTTGGAATTGCGTCCGATGAGGCACGTGGAAGCTCCGCTTGTTTGGGGGACCGCCCTTAGCTTTGACCCTTGAAGGTGTGTCGTTGAAACACTTGGCGCCTTCCACCGGTCCTTTTATACTTAACCGATTTGGGCCCGCTCTATCCTTTTCCGGACCATGGACACGTGGAGGGTTGGTGCAAGTTTGGGGTCTCTCTTTGGGCCGCGCCTTTTGAATTTGCACCAATGAGACATGTGGCACCTTCCACGAGTTCCATTTATACTTGGGCTATTCGGGCCTCGAGTTGAATCATATGTGAAGTCTAAAAACTTTGAGCCTTTCCATGTTTTCCTCTTGAGAGCCTCTGGCCTCCTTTGACATTGTTTGATCCATTTTCACGACCTTCTCCTCCATTGTAGATCCCGCCTACCCCTTTGATTGTGATTTGAATGTGAGCTCGTACGACAAAGCCGACCCTTCCGATTCCTTCTATGCGGGGTCATGTTTGATCAATTTTTCCGAGGGGGAAATTGGGATAACAAGTACACCAAGTTTTCCTAGTAAAATCATCTATGAATGTGAGTACATACTTAGCACCAGAAAATGATCTATGAGGAAAATAAGTAAGATCACTATGTACCAATTCAAGATGAGCCTTAGCTCTTTTTGCTTGTCCTTTTGGAAAAGGATCCAAGTGTTTCTTACCCAACATACAACCGAGGGTAGACACCATCATGTGATTTTACCTTTGGAAGTTCTTGTGACCATATTCTTCAAAGAGAACTGCTGCATGAGATATTGTAATTGAAAACCAAACCTCTCGTGCCATAATTTTCTCAAAGAATTAGCATGAGCAATTAGTGAAGATCCTATAGAGTTATCAAAACTCTCAAATACATACAAACGTGAACATGGATCCACAGATCCTGTAGCTACAATATCATCATGATCATGAAGTTCCCTGATTACAACCCTATATGGTGAGAATTCAACAGTTCTACCATCACTAGAATTACATATTTGATATATGGAAAGAAAATTGTTAGACATATGGGGAACATAAAGAACATCATTTAGATGCCCATTTGGCATATTTACAGTACCATAACCCAATACATCTATAGAAGCATAATTGCCCACCGAAATATGTGAAGTGCTACAAGTAGAAACAAAAGTCAACAAATCCCTGCAATGTGTAATATGATGAGAATCCCTGAGTCAAGAATCCACCGGTCTTGTAAAGGAGAAGAAGCTCTAGCAGAAAGAGCCTTACCCTTGCCAACATTTGAAGCAGATGAAGGTGATGGAACTATGATCTTGTGTTGTTTTAAAGCCTTTTCTAATGCTTCCAATTTTTTAAAAACATTGGATTCAGGATGATTTCCCCCCAAAAGGCACAAGGTTCAAACACACCCCTTTGAAATGGTTTCTTTGATTTTCCATTATGTTGTGGTTTAGAAGTATCAACAGAAGGAAATGAAGGGTTAGAAACCACATTGTGAGAAGACACATGCTTATCATAACTTTTCTTGGGTTTGTTTTTCCAATTTTTCTTAGGAGAATTGGCCACAAGAGCATGATTCGAGGTAGGCATAGCATCCAGAGAGATTAATTTTGCTTGTTCTCGTGAGAGACGTTCACAAAACTATTCAAATGAAGGAATTTTAAATTGAGTGCCTAGTGCATCCATAGTAGAAAAGAAGTTTGACTTAAATACAAAAAAAAGGACCTTTTAGTTTAGTTAAGATCATATAGATGCATTCATCATCCTTTTTAGTTCTACCACCAACTTTCAACTAACTGTGAATCTCTTTAAATTTTGACAGAAATTCTTCTATGGAAGGAAAATTTGAAGGCAAAAAGAGTTTAGCTCGTGATTTAGTTGAATTACTTTAAACTCATTTATCTTGTCAAACAATGTTTCAAATTTTTCCCATACCTCTTTCGGAGCTATTGCTCGAGAAATGTGGAAATGGAGATTATCCACTACATTCAAAGCAATCAATCCGAGAGCTTTGTCTTGTTTGCATGCATACAAATATTTATCCTTCTCTCGTGGTGAATGCGAAATGTATAAAACTCGCCATAAGCCACGAGAATATAAGAGTTGTTGAATTTTTGGTTTCCATGCATGATAGTTGATTGAGTTTAATGGCTCAAATAGTCGTAGATCTCCAGTGTGGAACAAGACAAAGATGATAAAAATGTTCTCGACATTTTAAGCAATTTCTCAATACTTTAGCAGATAATCCCTACCTTATAACTCCCAAATAAAATAATATCCTCCAATTCTATTGTTTTCAATAGAAATATTTAAAACACCAAATAATTTGTTGGCCACCAATGCTAAACAAAAAATGTGGACCTAAGGTAGATCTTCTCCCAAAACCGCGTGAACTCCTACAAAGAGGTAGAGTTCGATCCTCAAACGATCAACACATAGTCGAAATTCCCAATCCCCAAATGCACAATTCGATCCACCAAGAGTCACCCTAATGCCCAAGAAGAGGGTCGATCCACCATGGAGCAAAAAATAACAAAGAGAGTCGTGATCTTTTTAAATGGGAGAAGAAACGACCACATTTCCATGCTAAGAAAGAGAGAGAGAGAGAGAGAGAGAGAGAGAGAGAGAGATTGATCCTCAATATAACACAAAGAAGTCTCGTAATAGGCTAAGATCTGGCAGAGTAGAAGGGAAAAATGACAACAGTTTAGTTGAGTCAACAAAATGAGTCACTTTAAGCCAAAAATTGACCACCACCGATCTAATAATTCACCCAACAAGCCAAAAGGACGGTCCAAAGAAATAATAAAACCGTGTCAATGAAGAGTTAACCAAGCCTTGAGAGATAAAATATGTCACCGAACAAGAAGGTCGAGTCAATGTGAATTCAAGAACATTCTTCGAGTGGATAGTGGCCGGCTCAACTCTCCCTGCGCAATGAAGAAATGCTCGATGCCATGAAAAATCAAGCGGCGGGATCTAGTACAGAAGAGCAAGTACAAATAAATGACTTAGAGGAGAAAATAATAGGAACACAATAAGAGGAACAAAGAAAATAGATTAATCTCGATATTATCACCATCCGGGAGAACCATTTAAATAGGAATAATAGGTAGTTTGATATTCCTAGATAATAGGAATGTCAAGCTAAACTAGGAGATAACTAATTCCATACAAGGAGTTGGAGATAATATCTCAACAATGAGTGTATGGAGTTAGAACAAACTCTCCTAATTAAACAAAATAAAACGGCTTACTCTATATGAGCTTATTCGGTGTAATTTAATAGATTTACACCAACAGGATGGTTGATGATGTTTGGATTTAGAGGGGGATTTGGATGGTGGTTGATGGTTAGAGATAGGGTTAGGATAGAAAGGTGGTGCATAGATAGTTACAAGGACAAGAAGACCTCGATTAATGAGATTTTGGATATAAGACTTAAATTGCATCCAACGATTGGTCGAATGTCCATGGATGCGATGGAATTCACAAGTAGTAGTGGTCCGATACCAAGATGGTTTGGGAAGGTTTTGATCATGTGATTTGATTGGGTATGGATGATCATGTTGGAGGTTTTTAACAATGGAGATGGTAGTAAGGGATTCACCTAAGGAGGCGAAGGTGATTGGGGTTGGTAAGAGAGATGGTGTGGGTAATAAGGGTGGGTTAGGTAGGATATGTGTAGGAGTGGGTAGGATAGGAGAGGATTGATTGGATTTGGATGTAGGTTTAAGATGTGGATTAGATGGTTGGGATTTGGATGGAAGATTAGCCTTGGGGGCTTTAGGAGGTTGGTTTAGTTTTGGATTGGTGATGGATTTTGAGGTAGATGGTTTTGACTTAGAATTAAATTGTTTAGGATTAATAGATGTAGATGAAGGGGATGGTTGTGATATGGGGGTCACATTAGAGTTGGGTGATGGTGGGGATGAAGGAGATTTGGTAGATGGGTGTGGTGTAGGAACCACATTAGATTTGGTAGGAGATGAGATGGGGAGAGGATTGGGATTGGATTTGTTAGGTTTGGGAATCGGTGCTTTAGGAATTATGTCGATGTTTGAGGATTGGGGGATGAGGAAGATGAAAGAGGATTAGTGGATAAGATAGTGTTGGGTTTAGGTGATGGAGGAGGTGGATTAGAATTAGATGTGGATGAAAGTGATGAGGGTGGAATGGGATCCACATTAGATAATTTAGGATTAGAGGTAAAGGGGATGAGGGTGACTTAGAAGTCATGGTGGATGAGATAGTATTGGGCTTAGGTGATGGAGGGGATGACATAGGCTTAGAGGATGAATTTGATGATGGTTTAGGGGATGTGGGACTATCTAGGAGAAAGTCCATAGGATTGGATTGGGGTGATGAAGATGACGAGGATGGAGGACTAAGATGAGATGTGGGGGATAATGATTTTGGATTAAGTTGTTGTGATTGTTGTGGATATGTGATGGAACTTGATTGTATGTTCTATGATGATTGGATTTAGGGGTTAAAATTTTGGGTAGTGGTGTATGAGTCTTGATAGGAGAAAGATGGTGGTCATGATGGTTGATAGGGGATTTGGAGGTTGAGGTTTTGGATGGTTGTGTGGGCTTAGGATTGGTGGCTAGACTAGTAAGGACATAAAGGAGGTCCTCTTGGTCTAAGTCAAAGTTAGGGAGGTCATCAAAGTCAATATAATTGGATTATGGAGATTGAGGTTTATGGTGTTTAGGTCGGGGTGTGGATTGAGATGGTTCAGGTTCCTCAAGGAGGAAGTCAATGGGGTGGGCAGTAGGTACCTTAGGAAGGGAAGATTGTGGATGGGGTTGGTTGGAGATGATTGCTTAGGGGTGATGGGTTAGTTGAAAATTGAAGATCGGATATTTTTGATTGAGATGTTGGATGGTTTTGAAGGTATTAGGATCAACATGGGTTGATTGAGTAGAGGATTGATTAAGGTAGGATGTGAGGTTTGAGATTTGTTTATTAAGATGTTGGATGGTGTGTGGGACTTCATGGTCAAAGTAAGATGGTTGACTTGGATGGGTGGGGGATGATGGGATAACTTGGTTGATGGATTTAGAAAAGAGATAAGGGTTTGGATGTTGGTTTAGAGAGGATGTGGATTTAGGATCAAAGGCCATGGTTAGATAGGAAGTGTGTGGATTAGACTTGGATTAGGATTGATGGTGGTGGGATTAGGATTTGGATTGCGTGATTTAAGATGATTAATTATGATGATGTTTGATTAATTAAATTTTTAGTGTAATGGGGTGGCTAATATTGTTCAAAAGCAAGCTACAAACATGCAACACACAACCTAACTAGTCAAGTGGGAGTGCAACACAATCTATAGCCCCTTTCACCACACCCGACAGTGGTGCTTAATGAGATGGCCCACCTTTACGTCGATGTGTGATCGGCTAGCAAGTAATCTTCGGTGGTTCCTTCCCTTGCACTATAGCTTGATTGCAGTCGAAGGCTACCTATGCTAGGATAAACAAGGCTTGTTAGGGGTGTCCCCTATATACCTTGTGGTATGTGGGGCCCAAATATGTGTTGCAGGATGTTGTCTAAGGCTTGGGTATTGGGACGTGGAAGCCCCTCACTTCATGTCATGCTTAAAACACATAGACGCTTAGCCAATAATGATAACTCTCTAAGAATTTGTATACCCCACTGAACACAGGGGTGTGTCTATGTGTGTGGAGATGAAGCCCACAATCACGAGACCCCTAGGACTATGACAAGTGTGTGGTGATGAAATCCACGTCATGTTGCCCCTAAAAATGAAAAAGGGAAGAAGGTGGACCACTTTTGATCCTCAAGATTGTCCAAGGATGTGAGAGGAGAGCATACACGAAATCTAACCTTCGGGTTTAACATGCAAATGATGCAAGAAATGAAAAATGCAAGACAATATAAAGATTTTTTTGATTTTCTTGATTTTTAAATGATAAAAAGATGATTAAAAAATGCAAAAGGGGTCTTCAAGAGGAGGTCCTGCAAAAAAAGTGGATTAGTAGTTTGTTTAATAACCCCAAGTATCTTGGATAAGCGTCTTTATACAAAATAAAGGGGGTTAGTAGTTTTGATAGAAAAAATTTACCAAACGATGGGGTTTTTCTTTGATTGAGGTGGATAACCTGCAAAATAAAATGTTACATTTCAAGAAAAATCTTATGCAACATGTAAAAATATGCAAGTTGATATTTAATATCAAGATAAAAACCGCTCTCTGGAATAAATGCGCTACTACGAGACCAAATGCATTGAAATAAGGTGTAAACGCTACTGAAGTATAGACCTAAGAGAACATATGTTAGGGCACAAATGCACTAAGACATGAAATAAATGCACTAAAACATGACACAAATGCTTATTGAAATTTGAAACCCGCACATAGAGAGGTGAAATACGCTAAAACAATTGGTAAATGCATTAAAAGAAATAAAAAAGATAGCTAAAGGGTCGATCCTACAAAATAGAAAGTTAAATGCGCTAATATTGACGATATATGCGTTAAAAATGTCTTTGAATGCTCTACTCTATGAGAAAACAATTCTAGCTAGAATGAGGGAGACTATATGCGCTAAAATTGGAGGTATATGCGCTAAAAATGTCTTCAAATTCACTACTTTGTGAACAACAAAGTTTGGCCAGATAAGGAGGCTATATGCACTAAAACTAGAGGTATATGTGTTGAAATGTGCTAAACATGCCACAGGATGGGATAAATGCATTGAATTATTTTCTGGACACACGGAGCCTATAAAACAAGAAGACAAATGCGTTGTTTTGTGATATATGTGCTGAAATAGGTGACGGATGTCGTTGATACAAAAGAACAACATGAAAATTCAAAATTTTAAGGGGTAAATCACAATGAAAATTTTGAATTTTTGACATCTTGTTATTAGTGCCTAATGCTACTAATTTCAATTGAAATTTAGGGGGTAAGCCCCATGGTGGGCACCAAAAATGTAGATGTTAAAAAATTAGAATGAAAATGTAAGAAAACAAATAAATTTGTCCTCTACTCTAATCTTTCTAGCAAATACCTCGAGATAGAGTAAGATGGATTGAAAAGAGGAGAGAGATTATATTTACACTTACCTACAAGATTGCAAACTCCTCCTTTGATGCTTTGGATTTGCTCTTGGATTGTTGATTGAACTTGGATGCTTCATATTTTGATGTGTATGCACTTGGAAAACCCTCCCCTTTGATGATTGCTTGATTGTTGATGAAAATGATGAAGGATTGCTTGATTTTAGATGGATGATTGATAGAATGGATTGATTGATTAAAGAACAAAAGAGCAAAATTTTGCTATGGGTATCTAAGTTTTTCTCTCATGGAGGATGAGTGCTTGATTTATAGTTTGTGAGTGGCAAAATGGAGGGTGAGGATCAATCCATGTTGGATTGAATCCAATGGTTGAAATTGCATGAGAGGATTGGAGGATTCTAGAATGGAAAATTCTAGATTTTGTGAGGGATTTCCATTGAATTAAAAATTCAATGGAATAGTGTAGATGCATTTGAATATTTGAAAATGGGAGGGAAGAATGGAGAAGCTTCTAGATTTAGAAGCCTCTAGATTTAGAGGTGAGGATGTGCACATGATTAGGATTAGATTAGGTTAAATAAATATGATTAGGGATGTGATTTGATGGAAAGGCTAGGTGTAGGGATGTGTAGGGTAGGTGGTAGGTGAGATGTAGGAATATTAATTCCTAGAAAATGTTAATGAAGATTTAAATAGGATAATATGATATTATAATGAAATAAAATGGTATTAAGGATGGGATATGATATTAGATGAAATAAAAGGATTAATGATAAATGATAAATGATGAATGATGGTAAAATGGATTAATAATAATAATTAATCTTACGATTAATTATTATATGGTTGATGTATGAATAATAATGATAGATTAAAATAGATTGGTAACGAGATAAAGCTAAAATGCGGGGGCATGATTAATGTTAATTAGTCATGTAGACATTTTAGGTGTCTACACTATCGTAATCTTAGTGTCCGAGGCCATAAAGATAAATTATTCAAGTGCCAACAAAGCTATAAGATGTGTAAAGCTAGTAAGGTGTTGGAGATAGAACAATCAAAATGTCAAAAGGAGTTTTCAACCACTAGTTTTCTTGCTTAGAAATCATGTATATATTAGTATGTTTTAGGACCTAGAAATGTACCCAAGTGCATAGATTTTGTTTCTATAGATGTTGAAGCCAATGGTGAGTTCATATTATGCCATGAAACAACGTTGTCGTCCCTTGAATAATTTGAAGTCTAGAATCTTCCTAGATTAAGGCTACACCCATTTTTATTAAGTAGGTGGCTATATGAAAAATAAAAATATGGAAACAAAATATTTTAAAATAATGAGCAATTTTTTTTTTTTTTAGAGGAACGTTTGTGTGGGTGGCTAAAATGAGGGTCTCAAAATTTTCCATATACACTCTTATTTAAGAAGATATTAACTTTTCTTGTAAATAAAAACATATTTATTTTAAATATATCTCTTAAATATTTGCAACATCAAATTTGTAAATACCATAGAACCACTTCTATTACAAATGCTCCTACAAATTATTCTATAATGGATGCTTTCAATGTGCAATTTGTGTGTCCCCCAACATTTCCCAAATTGTTTTGCTCTTTATCATTGTTCACTTGGATTTTGAAATAGGTTTTGTGTAGAAGAACCTTCAACTACTACATATTGTGGACATGTGCGAGGAAGACAATTGTTTTGTAGGTTACATGTGCAATCAATGATCTAGAAGCGAAATCGAGCTACAAAAGGAAACCAACATTGAAGCTCCCCTACAAAAAGAATAGAACACGAGCACTGGTGAACATTAGCGCTCGGATCAATCACTAGCGCCATGACACTCCTATCCTCCCAGTGGGTGCTTCATCCTGCACATTTTGTGTCTCGAACCTCCAATGAGCCTTGACACCGCTTCCGATCTGTTTGAACCATTCACCCCCGGATCATCTCTAAGTTGCACGAAATCAACTAAGTCATTCTATCTCCTTCTCTTGCTTAGGGTTTCATATTATTGCATGCTTGTTGCTTTTCCATTTACTATATTTTATCACTTATATATCATACACTACAATAGTTACTTTGCAATTAGATTTAATTCAATTTATATTAAATCAAGTCTACACCCATTTTTATTGAGTAGGTGGCCCTATGAAAAATAAAAATATGGAAACAAATATTTTAAAATAATGAGCAATTTTTTAAGGGGAACATTTGCATGGGTGGCAAAAATAAAATAAAATAGGGGTTCCCAATTTTCCATATATCTCTTAAATAATTGTAACATCAAATTTGTAAATACCATATAACCACTTCTACTACAAATTACTCTATAATAGATGCATTCAATGTGCAATTTGTGTGTCCCCTACCGAGTTTTCCAAATTGTTTTGCTCTTTATCATTGTTCACTTGGATTTTGAAATAGGTTTTGAGCATGAGGACCTTCAACTAGTGCACATAAACTAAGCATTAAAGATGAATATTGTATACTTTAAACATGTGTAAAGCATAAATATTTGGTGAAGAGGGAGGATCAAGTTCATGATATTTTTGTATAGAGGGAGAATCAAGTTCATAATATTTTTATATAGTGAGTTTTGAATTTTTTTCCTAATTATAAACAAAACTATGTGACAAATCTTAGGATAGATATTCAAGATATCATGTATTTTATTGATAAGGGCATTTGAATTATATTAATTGATTAAACTTCATAAGTTAGTACATTAAAGTGATTTATAAAACCTTATAAAATGTATTACCGTAGAAAATAATTGATAATAATTGTACATAATAAGATCGGATTGGTAGCTAATAGCCTTGGATTGAAAGATGAGTGTCTAAAGGGTTATTGTTTTTAATTGAATCTCAAAATTGCACCGGTTAAGAGTACGACATTTTAAAACTTAGTGCCAAGGACTTTGGAATTTCCATCTAATCGAATTTGCCTAAGACACGATGCCAAGCTCATCCTTAATTACGTGGAGATGCTAAATTTTTAGTGATACCCATTCACCGAAATAATTATAAAAATGTTCTATGGAATAATTTCAAATACCACTCGAAAAATATAAAAGCTCAAGGCAATTAATGAAGCTTTCATTAAGACTAACAAAATACATACTATCACCCACTTTTAAAATAATGAGCAAATTT
Organism: Taxus wallichiana var. yunnanensis; assembly: GCA_018340775.1. NCBI lineage: Eukaryota > Viridiplantae > Streptophyta > Pinopsida > Cupressales > Taxaceae > Taxus > Taxus wallichiana. The sequence goes on along the minus strand of CM031236.1, from coordinate 686,185,504 downwards.
TTTTAGGAGGAATATTTGCATGGGTGGCAAAATAGAGGGGCTCAAAATTTTCCATATACTCTTATTTTGTAAGAAGATATTAACTTTTTTGCAAATATAAATATAGTTATTTTAAATATATCTCCTAAATAATTGCAGCATCACATTTGTAAATACAATAGAACCACTTCTACTAAAAATGCTCCTACAAAGGACTCTAATGGATGCTTTCAATGTGCAAGTTGTTTGTCCCCTATCATTTTTTCAACCTATTTTGTTCTTTATAATTGTTCACTTGGATTTTGAAATAGGTTTTGAGCTGAAGGACCTTCAGCTACCACAAATAAACTGAAGCGTTAAAGATGAATATTGTATACTTCAAACATGTGTGTAAAGCATAAATATTTGAAAAGAATTATGGTAAATTGAGAAGCATATAGTATAAGTTAATGGTTTTTCACTAAGCTATAACCTACAATGGCAGTGAAGAGGGAGGATCAAGTTCACGATATTTTTATATAGTGAGTTTGGAATTCTTTTTCCTAATTATAAACAAAACCATGTGACAAATCTTAGGATAGATAATCAAGATATCAAAGTTAGTACATTAAATTGATTTAGAAAACCTTATAAAATACATTACTGTAGAAAATAATTGATAATAATTGTACAGGATAAGATCTGATTGCTAGTTAATAGCCTTGGATCAAAAAATGAGTGTCAAAGGATTCTCATTTTTAATTGAACCTCAAAATTGTACGGGTTAAGAATACAAAATTTTAAAACTTAGCTGCCAAGAACTTTGGAATTTCTATCTCTGTTGAATTTGCCTAAGGCACAATCCCAATCTCATCCCTTAATTACCAGGAAATGCTAAATTTTTATAGTGAATATTATAGTGATACCTATTCACTGTAATAATTATATGGAATGAGATACAACTGGAAAATCATAGAAGCTCAAGGCGATTGATGAAGCTTTCATTGAGGCTAACAAAATACAGACTATCACCCACTTTTAATCCACCACTAATCAATGTCCTTTGGGAATCCGAAAAGAAAGCAATTACTTGTCCATTATCCTTCATACCCAGTATACCTGCTGGTCCAAAAATAGCCTTCGTCTTTAATGGATTTATGATACCCGACACACTCCTCAAAGTATTCCCTAATCTTCGATATTTGGCCATGAAATCCCTCCCAGTAGTTTGCGTCTGAAAAAACATTGAAATCCCTTACTATGTTATATATACTAATAATAAAAAAATACATCAGAGATATTGAAAGAGTAATCTATTCCAAAGCAATTCGAGAACAAATAAGAAAATACAGGAAATTCGTAATTACCCCGAGAAGTCCAATCCAAAATGTGCCTTCTTCGTCCAATCTAACATTATCTGGATATGCTGGTAGCTTTTCTGCAAATGTTTCAACTTTTCCTGATTTCTTTCCTTTCAGCCAGTATTTGGGGCATCGGCGAGAGTAGGTTTCACATATTACAAGGAAATCTTCTTGGGCAGAGAGGGCCACTCCATTGGGATAGTCAAGGTCTGTGAGTAGAACAGTGGAGTTTCTGGTGCTTGGATTGTATTTAATCAGCATGCCCAAGGTAGCGTCTGTGAAGTAAATGACACCATCTTTTGAAACATCAACTCCATCAATTCCCCTGTGAAAAAAGAAAGGCATTATTCATTTTTATGCATTTGGTGGGTTTCTCACTCCATCATATTGTAACCCATCTTTCACTTGAATCGTCCACTTCGGCACTCATTGCATCTAAGTATTACATCACCAATTTGCACACTCTATTTTTGTTTCTGTATGGCAAAATTCAAACATTATCTCAGTCCATTTTTGCAGATTTGTGTTTTTAGTTCTAAACATTCATGATTCAACCAGGAAACCAATGAACAGAGTCAATAAGAAGATAAGAAACCAAGAAACACGACCAGCCTGTTTCTTTGTCAATGGGCTAACCAATGTTTTACAGGTTTTTTCAGTCTTCAAAGTTTATTGAATATTTGGTATTGCAAATTGGCTTTGTCTGAGACATGAGCAAGTCCCACCAGTGATTTTGTGGGATGTTTGAACAATTTAGTAATGTCAGTGATTAATGGATCTCCATAAGTAATTGTAAATTTTGATAATCTGTTAATATTTTAATTATATGTAAATAATCTTCTTGGGCCAAAACCTGTCTGGCACGAATGTAGAATCTTGTTTCGCATCACATCCAGGGTTTGAAAAACATAGGTTTACAATTTTGGCTCAGATCCAAATTTTTAATATATATATTGTTGCGATTCAGTAATTGAGACCAGCCTTTGCTACCCAATAGACTCAGGTTTAAACCTTGACTACTTAACTTCATAATTGTATATTTCAATAATTTGACCCTACGGGCCTACTGTGACCATACATTATTGTGGCCCATTGACAGACAGTTCTAAAGGGCATTATTGACAACGCTGAATGCCATTTGAATTTTACATGTCCTGGGTGAATTTAACATCAATGACAGTACGTGTTTAGCCTCCATTACAATTTGTTTTTTCTAACTGCCAGATTTAGGCCTAAAACAAAACCATTTCCCATACAAGTAAATTCACAGCCAACTAGGATTTTACTTTTGCGGTGACTGGAATTTACTTTTAAGTTTTAAGGCATTGTGAGGTTACTTACAGCAATTGTACTAATTCATATTTGAACATTCACAGAGCTAACTAAATGCAGTCACTGGCTGGTACTAATCAGGGAACCATGGGATTTTCCCTCGTTTTTTTGAGTGACTGTTTCTAATAACGACAGCAGCTGCATTGATTTTTTTTTGTGGCAATCTGTTTGTGGAAGTAATAATGATATATGTATATACACACACATATATATGTATATATATGATATACATACATTCATGAGTGTGTATTGTACTAATTCATATTTGAAAATACATGGAGCTAATAAACTGCCATCAATTCACTGACTGGTACTAGTCAGGCAAGCATGGGATTTTCCCTCGTTTTTGGGTGACTGTTTCTAAAAATGACGGCAGCTGCACCGATTTTTTTTTGCGATCCGTTTATAGAAGTAATTATGATATGTGTGTGTGTATGTACGTACATACATACATACATACATATATATATGTATGTATATGTGTGTGTACATATACATACGTACATATATGCATCTATATCTATATATCTATCTATCTATAAAACACATGGCGTCTTTTATATGCAATATTTTTAACCTTGTTTTTCATTGTGTTGCCATTGGAGTCATGTTTTGCATTTCTTGTTTCTGGTAACTGAGGCACTAAGTATGCCCTGCTCTCAGAGGCTATTATTGAGAGTGCAATTTCTTTAACCGCTCTGATTATCAAGGTAAAAGAAGTTTTAAGGTAAGCCAAATGCGGCCCCTTGTGGAAGCCCAGATTGGGAATTTCTCCCATTTACCTCATATACTGTTAAAATTTTGTACCCTGGATTTTGATCTCATGACCAAGCCTGGAAGTAATCCAAATCTTGTAACCCTTAATTATAATCCCACTGCCTAATCCAAGCAGATTATGCATTCCCAATGATTGGTTTTGAGGGCAGGGGATAGTGTTTGCCCAACTACTACATACCGATCTCAATCTCTGTGACATTGACCTCTGTTTTAAACATGGATTTCTGTATGACACTGATCTCTGTTTTAAACGTGGATTTTATTGCTGAATTCGTAATGCTCTGTAATTTTAAACTTTTACCGAAGAAATTCCATTAATAAAAGCCAAACCTATTTAGATAAAACAAGTGAATTCTATTTAGAAATTCTATTGCTTGATTTGGGGACTTTTCTGGCTAGCTGTTTCTGATCCTATCATTGTAATACTCCCTTTCAGCATTCACATGCATTATCCGAATTTTCATTATAGCTAGCACAGATCCATCTTAATTTTGATGGAATATGATGTAAAAGATGTCCTAAAAACTGAAAATCATCAAACTTTGTTCCATTGGCCACCATCAAACAGGGTTCTTTTGTAAGGTTTTAACTTATTCAATTACATAGAGTCTAGAGATTTGCAGTCATAACTTAGTACATGAAACGCTATACCAATACAATCAAATAAATTCTCGAGAGTTTATCATAAAGCTTAACAGTTTTTGGAAACAATAAAAATAGAAATAAAAAACAATTTGTGGAAACATTAAAAATAGAAATAAAACAAATTGTGGAAACAGTCTTCTATCTAAGTAGTTAAACTTTATATTTACAGACCAATTTAGACAAATTCTTCATCACCACCATATGAACATTCAATTTTCCCCAACATAGCTTCAGGAATTTCTTTTCAGCACAAATAGTCATAAGCCCTTTATCAAATCATACCATACACAATACTATGCCTCCACACGTATTCAAGCCAGTTACATTTAGTTGGTATGAACATTTGACGTGGGCTAAGAATAGCAAAAGATCAATCTCTCCAGCGTCAAGTGCAGTTATGGGAACAGTTCCATAGTGAGATTCAATGGCGGGGAGGACTTTTTGTGGGTCATGTTGCAGTGTCCATGTCGCAGGATTCTATCCTGCCATATTTTCTCAAGTAGACGGCCAGCATTTCAAGGAGGTAAGAATCAACTCTTTGTAGTGGGTTGGCCAATCGTCCAGTGGTAGATTGACAGGTGTTTACAGTCGCTGGCCCAAGTTCAAGACTCCGCTGCATGTGGGCTCTGGTTTTGCAACTTTCTGGCCAAGAAATGTTTAGATGCCAAAAGAATCAACTCCTAAAAGGGTCATTTTGCAAGGTTTTATCTTGTTCACTTACATAGAGTTTAGATATTTGTAATCATAATTTTAGCACATGAAACCCTAAACTATACCATCAAATATATCTCTGAGAGTTTATCATAAAGCTTAACAATTTGTGGTAACAGTCTTCTATCTAAATAGAAAAACTTTATACGTCCTACAGACCAATTTAGCTGAAAGGAGGTTTGAAGTATTTATCATCACCATATGAACATGGAGTCTTCCCCAATATAGCTGCAGGAATTTCTTCTCAAGTTCTCAACACAAATCATTATATGCCCTTCATCAAATCCATACCATTTACAATAATCATGCCCGTACATGTATTCAAACCAATTACATGCTGAGATTCAATGATGGAGAATTTTTTTGCATGGGTTATGTTGCAGTGTCCATGGAGTAGGATCCTATCCCTGCCGTATTCTTTTCTCAACTAGGCAATCAGCATTTACTGGAGGTAACAATCAACTCTTAGTAGTGGGTTGGGCGATTGTCCAGTGATAGACTGGCAGGAGTTTACTGTCACTGGCCTAAATTCGACTCAGCTGCATGTAGGCTCTGGCTTTTGCAGCTTCTTTACCAAAAACATTTTTTATTTTACATCCCAAAAGAGTTGACTCTTATAGTGTCTTCTGCTTCTATCATTGGTAAAATTAGTAGATCATGCAAAAGGAGAAGATTGGGGCGGGATAATTTGACCTTTGTTGATGATAGCTAGCAACTTGTTTGCATATGAAGCTGATGATATTGGCTTGGATGGAAGCTGGAGTCATTCATTGTCCTCAAAGAAAATTGTCTATTGTAGCGGGTTTTACTTTCGAGTCTGATTGTTTACTGTCATTTGTCAACTTTAGTATAATTGCATTCCATTCCATTCCTCCTTTGCATAGGTTCAGGATCTTAACAATGAAGATGTGGTCACTCTTCGGTTGCAGGGGCATAAGGTGCAGGCTAATGATACCGCTAAGTTGTTTGCAAATTCGTGTGTTCATCATGTTGGTGAAGAATTATCTTCTCATGGGTTGCAGTTGCAGGGTACATGGTGAAGTGCCCTTCGCGACCAGGAACCTTGGAAAGTAAATATGCATGCTTGTGGTAGGGAGGGCCTGCTTTGGAAGCCTTCGATGCTTAGCAAGTTCACTTCAGGCAGGAAGAAAGCTCTCTTTGGAGCTCCTCAATCCTGCTTCCCAGATATCTGATGAGATGCTGATTGGAAACCTGAAGTTGCTTGTTCCTCATGAGATTGGCTTTGAAATGGATTCTGCAGCTTCTGCTCCATACGTGCAGAAGTAAGGGTATAGAACCTGTTGAAGATACTAAAGAACGTTCGAATGGACAATTGGAAGCAGTGGTCTTTTGTTTTTCAATTTTATAGCCTCAGGTTCTTTTGATAACAGTTGGTTTGAGAGCTGATTAGGAGTTGAACCTGTGAGTCTTTCTAGTTTGTATGGAATGTTTCAGGTCTCACATGCCCGTGCTGGGGATATACAATTTTGTAAAGATTTTCTCCAAAATATTAAAAAAATGTGTATAGCAATTGAAGGTTAGGTCGAACTGATGGTTTGTATTATGGCTATGTTTGTGAGCAATGAATCTCTTAGCATATGGTTTCCTAACATAATTTCAATTCTTGCTATACAATTAGTACTATTTTCTGGTTATGGCAGGTGGATTACAAATTGAAATAAATCTCTGTACAGAGAGGGTTGTTTAATCATTTCAATGCTTTTTCTTAGTGGTCAATGATGACCTGTTTTGCAAGGAACACAACTCACTATACCCAAAACCAGTCAGAATGGAAAATGACTGTTGCTGATGGGCTAGGCTATTTCCTTGCCACTCTGCAACCTTTTGGAAACTGCAACAGTGATGGCTTCATTTCACCACCTGTGGTGGGCTGTTTCGTAGCCAGTATTCAACTTAAATCTGTTTCCTGCTTTGGAGATAGACAGTGCTGAAGTGATCTCGTCTGTCTGTGGGAAGCATCCCTATTGTTCTAGTGAATTTGTATCTTGATTGGTGGAGTGTGGACATTGCAATGGAAGGCAAGGCCATCATGCAGAGGTTATTCAACTCTTTTGCCCAAATAAGTTTATGTTCCCTGTTGTCTTCAAGGCATGTGCTGACCTCTGCGATTTGCAAAACGGCAAAGGCATCCATGATTACATAACCACGATTGATCTGGCCTCCAATGCATTCGTGGGGAGTGGTCTTGTCAAGATGTATGCAAAACGTGGTAGAATAGAGGATGTTGCCAAGTGTTTGACAAAATGCCATAAAGACTACAATGACAATTTGGTTTCTTTCTGGGGAGATTTCCTGTGTATGGTAATCAGGTTGGTCTAATTTTATCTTATTCACCATATCATGTACTTCTGATGGACAGCCTTAACAGATTATAACCAAAAGATATCTGGAAATTGAATGGGCAGTTTGCTCTTTGTGCCTCTTTCGTCTTAATTTCTAGCTTTGGCTTATGAATCTTTAGATTTCATGAGCAAATATTATGTTTTATGTATTATCACATCTAAAATTCAGAACATATGTCCACAAATGGAAAATAGTTTGTAATTTGTTTCTTGCATTGTCGTTTCGTCATGCTTCATCTTTCTCATTTCTGGTAACATAGCTGGGACTACACTTTATGTTAGATTTGACTATAGAGAATACTATTCAGACAAATTCATCTTGCCTTGCATCTGGCTCACATAATGAGAACTCTGTGCTGAATGAGTATTAGGATGTATTATAATCAAAGTTGAAAGAATGCCCACGTTATACAGGTAATGTTTCCGTAGTAGATCAAATTATGATGCAGGGGCATCCTTATGAAAATATGCTCAAATTTTGGTTTTCTTAGGTCTAGGACCTCAATTGGTCCAATAAGACATTATTCTATGTCATTCTTCTTTGCTCTAGCCCCTCAAAACATTCAAAACAAATTTTCCCGCCAAAACTAGGAATTTGAAAATTTGAATTGTAGATCAAGGTTTAGATGCTTTCTTGAGATCTAAATCTCGTGGTTTGGTCATGATCTTCCATGGGAGGTTAGAGGAGGTCTAGTAGTGTGTTATGAAATGTTTTGAACATCTCTAACCCTTGCTTACAAGTGCTAACTCAAGACAGTTACAACCTTGGTTAGTGAAAGTGAGTATGGTTAGGCTTTGTAACTGAAATGTGATGCAAGAAATGATGGTGGGAGGATTCATTCAAAAGAGAGAGAAGTCAAGAAGGATGTGGCAGAGCTTAGAATGCAAGGAGGAGTAATTCGAAAGCCAAAGGTGAGAAGTTTCTTGAGATATGTTGTCTCAGTTCTGAGAAGAACCCAGAAAACAAGGTTTTGCATTTGATTCTTGTATTCTTGAGCTCCCGACGAATGGTATGAGGGTGTCAGGGATTTAATAAAGATGAAGACAAATTTCTTGACATTATAATTTCTCCTTTGTTCAGTCGTTATTCCTCAAATCTTATGAAACTCTGTATTTTCTGGGATTTTCAAGACTGTACTGAGCTTTCATATGTTTCTTGATATATCGAGATGCTAATAGCTTGTTAGAGGTTTGCTGTACGTATGGAGGCATGTAGAATTTGGTAGGAACCTCGGTATATTCTTGGTGTGTCGATATTTACGAGAACCCTCATATTCTGCCTTGACTGTCATATAATCCTATGGATTTCCTGTGCTGATACAGGTCTGTACAGCATTCTTACATGTTCCCCTGATATCTAGATGACTACAAGTTGTATTTGTGGATGTATGTCTTGGAATGAGGCAGTAACTGTAGGATCCTTTGTATATTCTTGAAGAGTCACTGGTTCTTAAATCTCTCATGCTCTGTCCTGTTCTTAGTAAACATGTGGTTAGGGTTACAAAATGTGATTTTGGAAACTGTAGCATTGAAACCTGGTTGTCATCATATAGGCCTCCATCAGAATTTTTGAGAGGGAATGTAATATAAGCCTGAGAGTATGTTTGGAGAGCTTAATACTTTGAAACCCCTATAACTCTGCCCTGTGACAGTGACCTTCTGACTTTGGGCTCTAAAATCCTATCAATAACTCATTCCTCTGTTTAAGCAAAGAAGGCTTGACTTGATCATCTTGGCCTCCATCAAATTAAGTGAGATGATTCCCACATTGACCCATGTTTCATGAGTAGCAGTCACTCTCACAAGTATGAATGATGCAATTGGCATTCAATACATCTGGGTGAAGATCATAGGGGTGAATTAGTATGAGGGCTTTCCCCAGAGGTCACTCATACCAAAATTACTCTACTTCATGTGCGCTTAACCATGGAGTTCCTCCCACAATCAAAATCTGCTTACTTTACTCTACCCCATCTGCAAAACCTTTAGTAAATATTGCACCTTATGAACCAGTCATGATGAAGCTCCCATTGAATTCACTTTTAACTACAAACCACTAAAAGCTCTTCAACTCAAATAAAGTCGTCCTCAGAGCATCAAATGCAGTGAAATTTCAAATACAAAGGGAAAAATCATTTCACATACTTGAATTTTGACCCTCCTGCTTCACTGCACAAGACCTCCACTTTGTCTTTCGTCACATTCAGCAAGCCCTAACACAGTTCATTTTAAGAACATAGTATTCAGTCCAAATTTTTGAAGAAAAACAAATTAATGATTCCATATAAACTTACATCAGATTTATGAAAGCAAATGATCCTTAGAACTTATAACTAACACAGAATTATATACATGGAAAATAACTTACCTGGGTGAGTTCACACACAATGAGCTCCTGATTAGGACCAAGAGCCACACCTAAAGGTCGTCCACCAACAATTGCCCAATTCTCCACTCGTTGTTTATCACCTTTCCCATCAATCCAAACCCGCTTGATCCAGCCATCCCCACAACCAGTAAAAATGACCTTTTTCTCTATCAAGAGCTAAATCTTCTGGACTTGGAAGCAGCCCAAATCCTATCTTTTCTGCCTTTTCAAACCCAATAACATAATTCTTAAGAGGAGTAGGCACAAGATCAATGGGGTCTGGATGACCTTGAGAGCCTGCTGCAGAGGCGAAGCAGACTACAATTAGCAAGGCTACATTATGAATTTGTACACCCATGTTAATTTTTTGTAAAGCCTCGCGTAAGTGAGAAAACATTGGGTATTATAAATATCGAAATGTTTAGATTTGTCACCCATAAATTTTCTGAATCCTTCCCTTGAGCCGTCGAGACCGCCATGATTTGCTTTCGCTTTCGCTTTCGCGGACTATAGTATGGTTTGAAGTTTAGTGGTATTATTTGGGTCAAAGATAGCGGGCTCGTTGGGAACTACCTCACGTGTAGTGCATAATTTATTCTTAGGTGCTTGGGTGAAGGTGACCACTAGTTTAATTGTACGCTTATTTATAATTGTATATCTTTTACATGTTTCTTCCTAAGTACGGGCAGAGATGTCGATAATCTATGCAATCTAGTGTTTAGTTGTGTATACTATACATGAAAAAAAAATTGTCGCAATATTACATTGTCTTACTCCGTGTCGATTTGCATACTTTTTTGACTTCGCAAAAAGATACTAAACACTAAATTAATGATTTTAATTTAATTATTTAAAATTAATTAATTGATGATATTGATTTAATTAATGTTATTGATTAAATAATTAAATCAATGTTATTAATTGTATTTAATTTAACTTTTAATTAAGTTTATTTAATTCATTTATTAATTAATGTTATTAATTACATTTTGACATTTAATTATTAAATTAATGATTTGGGGTCAATTAACTTGTAGATGTAAGTCCACACCAAAACACCAAACGAGGGTGCTTGGTAACGCACTTACAAAAATAGAATTTTATAAAAACATTAATTAATTATTTTAATTACTTAAAGTAGTAATTGACGAGAGGAAGAAGTGGGACACTTTGGAGTTCAATCTACTTAACCATATGGGCTCTTGCCAATCGGATAAAAAGTAAAATACTTCCCACGCATGACGTAAATGGGATATTTTTCCCACGATATTTTTTTCCAAATGTCAAATCCGACAAATGGATTTTGACCACGGTTCCCCACTTTCCTCCCACACTAATAAATTCTTCAACTCAACCAAGTGAAGGAAACAATTATTCATAAATTTAAAAAGCATTCATTCACAACGCGCACCACACCCATGGTGCATGATTTGATTGATTGATAGGAGCTAAAGAATACGTGTGTAGTGCCCACTCCTCTTCGACACTATTTTATTATGATGTTATTATTGTTAGATTGATACTTAGACATTTGAGTATTATATTTTGATCAGTAGATGATGGACTATGCAAATATTTGGACTATTGACATGATGTGATTTACATTTTTATTATGATGCACTAGATGGCGATGATAGACAATTATATATGTTGATTTGTAATATTCTGATTTTATACTAACATGTCATATTTTGGATGCGTAGCCTATGTTAGATGTTTTGAGTAGAATTATGATTTTATGGATGTCAAAATCAAATTAATTGTATGATGATAGAATTGCTAATTTTGGATGATGATTATTGATTTTTATATGTATATTAGTCTCGATGTTGTTGATACGGCTACAAGGCCAGAGAGGTATTTTGTTTGTGTTGCAGGACATTTTATCACATACATCGAAAGGGGATAGGGGACCAACCACGAAAGGATGTCGGGTGTTGTGCAACATGGCCAAAATTTGACAACTTGTGTAATGTTATGTTGTATTGTTGCATGCCTAGTTAGGAGGTTTCCCATGGGGGTGACCTCACATGTGTGGCCATGGGGGTAATGTTTCTCTTCTTTTAATTTTGTGTGTGTTTTATTTTGTGTTATGTTTTTAATTATTAGAAATTGTAGTCACTTTATTAGCAATTATTAATATGTCTTAATTAGTTAATCCAACTTAATTTGTTAACTAAAATAAGGATGTGACAATTGGATAGTTATGAGGGTAGATGGTCCTTGAAATCTTGTGGATGTAGGTTAGATTGTGTTGGTTTTTGTGTTGTGTACTCTTCCCCAACTTCAAAATTTGGATTTTGATTTGGGATTTCTTTTTGGAGACTTGTGGGACAAGCTAAACTTGTCTCATGCCTTTTAAATTTACCCAACAACCATACATATGGTATGTGGAGTTAATTTTAGACTTATTTATGCATTTTGGAGTGTAAAAGGGTGAAAATAATTACACTTTCCTACTTACCACAATAAATTTTTCCTTGGTAGACTTGGTGTGCAAGTTTGAGTGTCATGTGGGCTTGTCATAAGTCTTACATGTTCATTTATTATCTTGGGCATGGTGTTTGACTTGTGTGTTGGAATGGAGGAATGATGAAGTGGCATCCTACATGGAGCCACCTCATCATCCTCACATCCATTTTCTATTTATTGATGAAATTTGATGGATTTGGGGTTACTTGTTCATTTTCTTTCTCTTGCACTTTTGGATTTGAGAGCTTGTTGGAGTTGCTTTTGGAGTGTGCTTGGCTTGAAGGTGTCAAAAAGCTTGGGGAGTGAAGTCTCTTGGAAGTTTGATGGAGAGGTAGGATCTCCACCTTTGTTGTTTTCTTATATATTTATAGATGTGAAAATTGTGCTTGTTAAGTATTGTATGAGTGTTGTGTGTTTGTTTTTGTGTGGTTAGGTAGTTGCCTTAAGTTGGGTGTGGGAGATGGATTTATGGGACCATTGGGGAGGGAAAAGGGAGATGTGAGACATGCATTTTGGAGGGAGTGTGATTGGGAGTTTCACCTATGGGGAGTGAAAAGAAAAACATGGTCATATTTTTGCATACTTGCAAGGGGAGAGATAAGGATGTTTTGTTGTTATATTGTGCACATGGAGGCTTTGGGTGAAACTCCTACTTCACTTGGGAGGCAAAAGGAGGTGGTTCCCATATTCCTTGCTCCTTTTTGGTTTGATATCAAGCCTATTGTGTTGTTTGAGAAAGTTGTAAATTTTGTTGAGTATGTCCATTTAAATGTGTTGAATGTTTTGGATTGTTTTTGTTTGTGGAAGTCATTCTTGTAAAAATTTGTCAAATGTTGCTCAAGATCCCTCATTGTTCTTTGGTTGGGGCTCGGGGGCCAATAAAGGGATGGATTCTCCCTTATTAGATTATAGGTTGGGCGGAGAGCATCGTCTATACCCCTTTTCTTTGTATTGTGATCCAAGTTTTGAAAGTGATGCGACCTATAATTCACCAATAAAAGCCCAAGCGCCACGCAAGCACATCACTCAGCCTAGACCGAGCGCTCACTCGAAGTGTGCAAAGGTACCAGGCCCCTCTTTAGGGTTGTTATTACAAGATGTTAGCATGATGAAGACTTAAAGCATTCATATCTATGACTAATATATCATTCTACAATACATATTCAGATCTAGATCTTAAAGTATCATGAATCAAACAATAATCATAGTGAGAACATTCATGTAGTAATAAACTATAACCATGATTAACACCTTGATTCATTCAATAACCTCCATTATATTAAATGTAGTAATACACAAAAGCTTCTTACAATAATGGCATCATATGCTCATGCACGTATAGATCTGATAGTGTAATCTCATAGTAATCCAGTCCTTACATATATATCCTCACACACCTATACTATGTAGTTCATTACATATTTATAAGGGTGGGGACTTGCCCTTCACCGCTTATCCAATCCCAAAATAGGTCGCATGCTATTATTAGCCATGCGTCGTTACAATAATAGCCACACATGCAAGTGTGCTAACAATAGACTTCTTCTAGTTAACTGTCAGTAGTAAATCTATTCTCAGCCTATACCCATGCAAAGCGCTTCGTAGTTGATCCTCCAAAATAACCAATGCATGTCACACAAGTTTCCAACCAATTTGTGTGCTCCACACGCTATCTCCAAAAATAGCTCCTCATCATGAAAATGGCTAAGTCCTGAATCTATCTCGTCCTCAGCGCGTGATTCCTTCCCGATCCTCTCATACTTTTGAATGTGCTCTGCTCTTCCGTGTGAACCTTCTGTATGTTTTTTTACTAAGTTTCATACTTTAATTGATCAACATTACCCCACACTAATTGCATTGCCACCCGGAAATGGTTGTCTCAAAAATGAATCAAAGAATATGAATAGAAGAATAGAAAGAATTTTGATGAATAAAAGAATGTCTTTATGATGCAGGGTCATTTAGATCTATCAACTCCCTACAATACTCAAGAGCTTGAACTTGCTCTATTACTCCATCCACCCCTGCTAGAGGATCATCAATTGATGTTCATGCAACATCATCTGTTTGTTCTTATCTCCTTGAGATCCAATGAGACCTAGTACCCTCTAATTCTTGAAGACAACAACTGGAGGAGGGTTAACTTGATGAGCAAAGGTGATCACCTTGTGATCACTGAAACAATATATAATAGATGTAAAGAACTTCTATATTAATCTACATGACTGTCCCAAGCTACAAAATCCATTCATAAAGCCTCTAGCATTCATACCTTCTTGAGTTCTCTTACCATACACCTTTGCCTCCAAATGGAGCTCTTCTTAGAATATAGTCACAAGCTCTTTTCTTCTTCTTTGGACATGACCAAGGCAACAACCCAATGCATCAAGTTCCCTTATGAATGCTCAAGCATCTCTCTACTAGTGTGCAATCTCAACACTCTGCCCTCAAGACTGAACTTAGTCTAAAAGCATCCAACTCAAACTCTTAATACATAATTAGTTGGTTCTCAGGGCATACCAACAGCTCAACAGACCTTCCTTCACAATGGTTGAGGTATTCATGACCTCCATATACTGTCCTAGATCTAGGTTTTTCCTTTATCACCTCGCTTGTATGTTTTTGAAGTGACTTATACCGTCCTAGAACCCCTACACAGTCAACATTTACTCCAAATCACTGGTAGATTTCTCTCTAGAATCATGGAACACATTAATAGTACTAGGATATTCATCCTCCAACATCCATGCACAGGTACTTAACTCTACTTCTCCTTGAAATTATCCCTTTGAACATCTTATTGCGGACTAACACGAATTCTGTACTAGACCACTTTATGCTTTCTGACCTGATTATAACTAGAGGGAAGGAATTTCCCTTGTACCTATATGCCCAATGTCATTCATATTCAACAAATATACTTGGATAGGTTCCCTCCCATACCTTATCAGTGGATTTTCATCATATTGTGTCCATCTCCTTCATGTTTCAGTCCTCCTTTCTTGCCAAATACAGTCCTAAGCCTGTGCATTCATCTTTTATATGCTAACAAGGTAATAGCTTCATACATTCTTCACCTGAGATCATGCAAATACATCCAATATACCCCTATTTTTTCCATCATATCAATCTATCATCATGATTAGTCATGCTATAATGCAAAAAAGCCTATATGTTCTTTATTTGATTGTGAACTATACATCATCTTTGTTGTATCTCGAATACACAATCACCTGTAATTTGAGCGATACAAGATCATTCTTCACCAAACTTGGATGATCTTTAGATCATATCAATGTAGATATATTGTAAAAGTTTCAAGTGATTCTATCCATGGAATAAAAAGATATACGAAGCCCTAGTTCAGTTCTGGCCCTAGAGAGGCAACAATTTGCTATAAAATCAAATTATGTATTTTCAAAACATACAAAAATTTCCAATGTGATCCACATCACCTGTAGAATCTTTCCATGCTAACAATCAAGAGATATACATCGTTTGAAGGTCATGGAGGGTTTTACTATCTTGCATCCCCCCAGGTTCTTGTGCACACATCCATTGAAACAAGCTATTTCATGCATTCCAGAGTATAATATCTTCTTTCAAACATCATACACATGTTGTTATTCGTTGTTCCATCTTCTAAAACCTTGAGAACCCCCTGTTCTCCTTCATCTCCATCGAATCACCTATGAAATAGGTATTATTTAGCTAAGAATAGACTCTAATGACCCTAAACTGACTCCACAATACCCTAACAAGACTTAATCAATATTCTAATCCTAGAATATTAATGGATATCAATCCAATACTTCTTCCAACTCGTGCATGGACCAACAAACATGATGACATGGCATTTGAAGTCCTTATTTAGCCCATATTACCCTTTAAATGCCAAGTCAAGTCACCCTATCAACTTCTTACAAGCATATATTCATTTTTACAACATATTTAACTCTAACACACCTAAAAACATTTATCATGGTCTTGTATGACCTTATTATGCCTTGGTCCTTGATGCTCTGCATCACTTTACCTTGGCAAAAGATCTTCTGCCTCAAATTATGGATATTCTTCTTTTATTTCCACCTCTAAAGTTTTTCAATCATTGAGCGCGACCTCTACCTTTTACGGGATATCCACTTTGTAATTGACTCTAGCTCATGGTCTCTTTTGCAATCTCTCCTTTCTCATTTTTTGGATTTTGTAAGACCAACACAATGTTGGACATGGCAGTCATTCTTCCTTCTAATAAGTCCATCTTTTGTGTGATGAGTTTCCCAAGCTCATCTAGCCTTTCCTTGTGTGGTTCTTGAGTTGTTGTAAGGGCCTCATGCTTTTGCTTGACAAGCGCTAATCATTCTACGCGGCCCAAGGTCTCATCTTTCATGGCCTTCAGGACTTCATTGTCTTCCAAAATGGTCTTGGTTCTTATAACGGGATTACAGGGGCTTGTATAAATGTCCATCTCTTGATCTTCTTTCTTCAGTTCCTCCTGCAAGATTTGAAGCAACCCCTCATATGATGCAATCTTTCTCATCATCGAAAGCCTTTTCTTTCTCTACTTATTGCTTAGGATTCTTTTGTTACGCATTCGCAGAGGTTCATCTTCAAGCACTAAGTCCACCAAGGTACTTACATAATGCATTGCAAGGAAACGTTTTGGGTACCTTTGGCTCTAAGTGTGGCTTTGCTTTCATGATATTGTCCCCAACTTCCTCTTCATGCTTGATGAAAACAATGTTCTTCTTTTGTGCCAAGTCTTTTTCTTGCTTTAGGTGTGCTATATTTCTACATCCTTAGTTTTGATCTCTTCTCTTAGTGCCCTAATTGTTGCATCCTTATCCATATTTCACCATGCCACCTCTGTTGAGACCTTCACCAAAGCATTGCTCACTTGTTCATCTGACATAACAATAGGCTTTATTGTTATGTGTATGGCACGAGGTGTGTCTTCTTGACCTCCTTGATACACACACGACTCTTCACATACATCAAAATTGGTTCATCCATGTGCGTGTGCATCGACCATGAAAGTTGCTTCCTTGTGCGCATGGTTGCCATATCTTCATCCATCAACTCCCAGCCATACAAATCCTTTTGTGTCATTGTGCTTTAAAATGGTGTATAAAATTTTACCTGTGTCCTCGGCATAGCCCATGACTGGTGGAACATATTCTCCACTTGTTCTCTTTGATCTTGGCCCCTTAGGAACTTGGGCTTCAAGATTTGGAGCTTGTTACTTTGTACCTGAGTAGTCTCGGTCATTGTCTCATCTACCTCCTTTTCTCCCTCTTCTCCATCCTTCATTTCTTCATCCTTTGGTTCTTCCACGTTCTCTAGAGGTGTAGGGGAATTAGGCATGCTTTCCTCAAACTCTTCCACCTCCTCATTCAGCTTCAACTTCCTTCTTCTCTTCTCAGTTGTCTCCTTCTGTGGAGAGAGTTGAGGTGATCTATGCACTTGATTGTGGAGTAGCACCTTGGGTCCTTGTTCTCTAAATACTCTTTTGAAAGTGACACTCTCCTTGTACTACATCTAAGTCCTCATCATCTCCTTCTTGTGGTTGGGGTGGAGTAGTCATGCGTGCTCAACTTCTTCCCTATTTGGAGGTTGCCTCCTACCTCTGTGCTCCAAACCACCACTATCTTCATGCTCCTCTTCTTCATCATCTACTTGTATTGTCTCTGTGGGCTTAGGTGCTGGAACATTTTCCATTGTATGCTTACCTTTTGGCAGCCCTAGGAGCAAAACTCATTCTCCACATACTTATTGTTCTCTAGCTTGGGCTTGAGTTGAAGGTACACAAGCATTGCTTCGGTGTCCCCAACTTCCAAGCTTACAGGCTTCATGCTTATAATATCTGAGATAAGCCTCTCAATGTAGGCATTCCACCTGGATATACATATTTCTTTCTCAGAGTGTGGTAGTCACAATCTACCTTATCTTGCATTGAAGGTTAGGTGGCATGCATCTAAAAACCGTGAAATGATGCTTGAAATATCTTTTTGTGAAGGCATATGGTAATTTTACACCATGGGCTCCAAGCCCCATCCTTCATCACAAATCATGCGATGTAAAAATGTTGGTAAACTACAAAACTATAAAATTACTTACCTTACCCACCACCAAGGTAACTCCTTGGGTATGCGCCACTCTTCTTCAAAATGGCATGTGGAGTCTATCATACCACTTCTCCGCCCTCTACTTGAATGGTCCACTCATTGATCCTTCACACAAGTATTTTTGAAATCTTTCCGCTAGAGATTTGTGTTCCATGGGGTACTCCCAAATCTTCTCCTTTGGCCCATCGGGCACTCCAATCTCCATAAACACCAAAGACAATAAAATAGTGCCAAAAATTATTTTGTCACTTCATGTCATGCTTCTTCAATGATTGTCTTTGCTATGTGATCCATGATATTGTAGATCACTCCTTGAGACATCTTCTTTGCAACATGTAACCACATTGTGTTTACCTGCGACCACCTTTCTTGGTCATTCAACTTTGTTACAAGATGTGTAGCTTGCTTGTACTATTGGGTACTTCTTTAATTTGTCGATGTCCATGCCACATGGACCTTTGGTATACCCCAAATCCTTCCTTGTCTCCAGGATTGCGGCCTTATCAGTTAAATCACTCTCTAGATCCACTCCTGAGGCCCTTAGTCCTACTATTATTGAAATCAAGGCAAGCTTGTGATTCTAACCCTCCATCCTTGGTGAAGTAGAAGAAGTCCTCATGGACTCTACTCATCAACCATCGATACAATGGTTCATACTTCCCAAAGTATGGCAGCTCATATAACTGGTAGACTCTAATCTACTTTAGTAACTTCTCACCAGCATCATCATACACTGGCATATCTTTTTGTGTGCTTGTTTGTTTTGTGCTCAACAACGCATCGAGCTCCTTCTTATTATCTGATGTACGATGGTTGTAATCACTGATTTTACATTGATGGATGTGGGAATCCCATTCTTGTCCCATGATCACACCCTCTGGATACTTGCATTTATGAGAAATTACTCTTGGGAGAAATTTCTTCTTCCTTCACCTTCTTCTTCCCTTTTACTCTTGTTGTGGGTGCTTTCTTCGGTGCCATCTAAAAATCTCTCTTTTCTTCCCTCTTGTATCTGAGCAAGTTGAAACCCTAGTTCAAATCTCATGCCCTAGTGGAAATCATGTGCCCTAGCTCATTTTGTAACACATTTTCTTCTCTCAACCCTTCACCTATGGGAATGCAAGCTTCTCTTGTGCACAAACCTTCTCTCCACATCTGGTTTCACACTCTTCACACCTCAACATGATTTCTCAGCTCATTTGCACTTAGCTCTTTTCAAATTATCTTAATTGTAATGGTAAAAATGAACTCACATCCCATCCTTATATAGATTTTCAAAAATTTAGTGCATTTATTGCTCCTCCACCTACCAACAATCCTCTCATTAATTGACCATTTTCATTCTTTCCACGTGGTACATCTTCACGCCCAAGCTATAACCTTCTAGCATGCCTTCCTACCTTTTAGCCATAGACTTCTCTTCAGCGCACCTCCATGTGCCCAGTACCTCACCACTTACACCTTCCTTGGTAGTTCCCATGGCCTCTGCTTACCTCACATTATACTTGTTTCTTCATTTACCTCCATCTATGGTCCTCATTTCCAGAAGCAATCTTTTTTTTTTTCAATTTTCCAACTTGAATAACACCCATGTAGTAGTTAGTTCCTTTCATGTGTACTTATTTTCATCAGTCATGTACCTAGATATCAATAACCACCCCACACTAAGGGTATGTGTAGTCCTCTGCATAAAAATTCTCCAAATAGTAATTAGCTTATGGCACATAAATGCACTTATTACACAAAACACCAACTAAATTGACAAAACATAGCGACAAAGAAGGAAACACATTAAGGAAATGTAATAATTGAAAACCTAATCTAAATGGAAACACTTGCCTTATTACAAACACCAAGAAGACTTATTTATAGTAGGGCTTCAGCCTACTCCCATTGAAGTATCAGGTAACCGTATTCCATCAAGCGCCTCTAATTGACAAGCACTGTTTTTCAAGTATGTGAGTGATAACATATGGCCCCAACCAATGTACTTTGAGTTTTCTGGATGGCACAAAAAATTTAGAATCATAAAGGAGCACCATCTGTCCTATCTCAAACTTTTTATCCCTGATGTGCCTGTCATGCCATGCTTTCTGCCTGGCCTTTTCTTGTTTTTGACTCCAACGTGTTATTTCTCATCACTCATCCAACTTGATTAACTTTTCAATCCATTCTTCTAATGCTTTCTCATCAGCTAGACCTCCAGTGCACGTGTAATACACAAAGATGGTAACATGAATTCCATAGGAAGAACTACTTTCATGCCAAACACTAACTGAAATGGTGTGGCTTTGTTCAACCTTTTATATGTTGTTTGATATGCCCAAAGTACTGCAGATACTTTATCATCCCAATCCTTTCTTCCAACATCACATATTTTTGTCAATGTCTAGCTCAAAATTTTGTTGAAAGCCTCAGTAGTCCCATTTTCTGAGGATGATATGGTGTAGTCTTATGGTGTGCAATCATGAATTCATCCAATAAAATTTTGATTGTCTCATTAAGAAAATGTGTGCCCCTATCACTGGTCAAACTTAAAGGACATCCATACCTTGTAATAATATTTTCCCATAGAAACCTAGTTATTGTAGCCATTGTGTAATCCTTTGTAGGTGTTGCTTCTTCCCACCTTGTCAGATAATCTATGCAAGTTATGATATAGCGTGATCTAGTTCTTGCGTGTGGTGGTGAAATAGGACCCACAAAATCTATAGCCCATTTCTCAAATGGTTCTGCACTAGTAATAGGTCTTAATGCATTTCATCTCATTGACTGGTTTCCCAAGATGTTGATAATGATCACAAGCCTTGCAATAATCCTTACAATCTTTATACAGGGTCTCCCACCATAATCCAATGAGTAGAATCTTGCACGCGCAGTGGCATCACTTACATAGTGGCCACCTGCAATACCACCATGAGCTTCCTCCATGATATATATGTGTGCTCATGTTCTAGTACACAATGATGACAATACTTCATCCTAGACCTAATTTTTACAGTCACCACTAATCAACATATAGGGTGTCACGCGTATAGCAAGTTGTTTCTTCTCTCAAGGATTTCATTCCTTCTGGTGTCATGCCTATTCATAGAAAGACAACAATGTCCTCTAATTCGATGGTGCTCATTGTAACCTATATAACTGTGCATCGGGCATGGTATCTTCAATTTCTTGTGCTTCTTCTCCTCTGATTGTATTATGGATAAATGGTCTAGTCTAGAATTACTTTTCCTAGTTTTACCACAACTGTGAAATCAAATTCTTGAAATAAGAGTACCCATCTGCATATGCGCCCTTGTAAAATGGGTTTTTTTACCAAATAATTCAATGCCATGTGATATGTATAAAAAAAAATGGTGTAGCTAGAGTATTATCTAAAATTTATGTAGCATAGATCATTGATAAAAGCTTCACACTCTTTGTAGTTGTGTAGTTCTGTTTTGTAGAGTCAACTTTCTACTAGAAAAACATATAGGATGATCTATAATACCTTCTCTAGGTTGAGCCAATACCATGCCAATGTCATGCCAGAGGCATCCACATGTACATGAAATGGTTGGTCCCATGAAGGAAAACAAAATAGGCACGGTAGTAAGTTTCTCCTTTAATGTCTCGAATGCACGCGTTGTTGTGGTTCTCCCCAGTAGAATGTACCTTTCCCTTTTAGTAACTCCTCCAATGGTGTGGAAACTTTGGCATATCCTTTAATAAACTTCTGTAATATCTGTATGACCCAAAAATCCATGCACCTCACTCTACTGGTAGGCTCTTTTAGGCCTATAATGACTGCAACCTTAGTTGGATCAACCAACAAACCTTCCTTGTAGATTATGTGTCCTAACAGTATCCCAAATGGTGTAGAAAATATGCACTTCTTGATGTTCAAAGAGATACTCAACTATCTACATCTTTCAAACATTAAGCATAGATTGTCACAATGATCCTTAACTAATCCATACACCATCCAATCATCCAAATAAACCTGTAAGAAGTTGTGAATAAACTCCTTGAATGCTTGAACAACTATGCGTGAAAATACAACAGGCACATTTTTTCAGACCAAAAGGCATCACAGTATAGGTGAAGCTACCCCATTCAGTAGTAAAAGTAGTCTTTTCCTGATCCTCTGGGAAATCCTAACTTGATGATACCTAGAGAACCCATCTATAAATGAATAGATTTCACACCTCTGAACACCTTCTAGTATTTCCTCAGTGAATGGCGTAGGAAAGGGATCAGTCACACATGCAACATTCATAGCTCCTATAGTCCACACAGATCCTAATCCATCATCCTTCTTGATATTGATCACCATTGGACTAACCCATTCTGACTCATCGAGGGGCTTGATGATTCCAGACTTCAACATTTTGTCAATCTCTTCTTTGACCTTTTCACGTAAGTTGGGGTTCATCCTGTAGGGTCTCTTTCTAACTAGGCATGCACCCTCTTTAAGCTTTATCTTCATCTCCCTAATGATTCATGCACACCTTTAAGTTCATGGTACCCTCGAGGGAATAAGTCTTGATAATCCCATAGTAGCTCTATGATTTTTTCCACTTGAGTCTGACCAATAGTCTCCAATTATGGCCTCCTTAGGCTCAACATCTGATCCAATATTCACTTTCTTTGTCTTCATAGGTTCATGATAGGCATGTGTGGTCTTATCTGCACTGTCCAACACCTCACGCCTACCTGTTGAATGGTTTACATCCAGATTTTCTACTTCTTCATCATCCACTAAGTAGACCATTTTTCCTTTTTCTTTCTCAAGGAAAGCATGCTTTGAAGTAGTGTGGCATCGGCCTCTTGTCTCTTCAAAAAATGCTCCTGAGTTTCCTTCATCCAATAACTCTGAAGGAGTTCTTCATCCTTGGCACTATCTCCCATAGTTAAGCACTTTATGAATTTTAATGCTTCTTCCACCTCGGAGGCTTGGTAGAGAAGAAGTCAAATGTCTGGGTCATTCCTGCAATTAAATCCTACCAATTTCCAGTCTCTCTATGGAGTTCTACATATACATACCAAGCATGCATGCATAACCTTGTAAAGTGGAATAAAACTTGTGCACCCAGAGAAAAGGTGGTAAAGCTTCCTGCCCCTCTATCCAGAGTCTCTCACACTTTTGAACATGGTGTTGAATAGGTTGATTACCATGATAAGTATATATTTGAGTAGGTGCATTGCTCTTGAAGAACCTAGTGGCAAGAGCAATCCTAATTTCATTCCATCCTACAAGATTATCCTTGTGGACCACCCACCAGTGTGTTGTTGTCCCACGTAGTGTATATGCTAGCATATTTCTTCTTTCTAGTGGGTCTATCCATTGTTCCTCCATGGCGCATAGGAACACCATAGGATCTCCTTCTCCGGTGTAACAAGGTACCGAGTTGTTACCTATTCTCTGACATAACGTGGTTTGTTGTCCTTAGGAAATATGCTCTTTACTTCACGCCCCTACCAACTCATAAGTGTTATGAGCCCAATTATCACAAGAAACACTTGTAGTATCATTAATAGATTGTGCATCCTCCCACTGAATTATTCCTTCTTTACATGGCTCAAGCACCTCTGATCCCGGATGGCACGTACATAAATCCTATTCAGGTCTTCTTCACTCAAGGGCTCAACATAGGGCATAAATTTTCCATCTGTTAAAGGGATAATAACTCTTTCCTCCTTGTTTTCAAAACTGATATAACCCTTGTTGAACCAAGATCAACATTATTTGCATAGCACCAAGGATGCCCCAATAGAGCTGGGAAGCTATCTGACTCTGCCAGTGCTAAAACCTCAAAATCTCCAGTGAACTTGGCTCCTTGTATGGTAATGGATGCATCTTTTAAAACTCGATGGGAGTGGCCTTAGTCGATTAGCCATGAACAATACATTAGAGGATGGCTGCAATGGGGTCTCCCCATTTGTTCCCATGCATCTAAGGTAAGAACATTGACTTCCACTTATATCAATCAATATATTACTCAATAGCCACCCATCCACAACAACATTTAGAGTTATTTCCTTGTCATAATCTAGGCTATGAGGGGGAAGATTTGCATGCAGGATCTATCATCTAGTCTCAGTACTTTGCACATGAGAGTATTTCCTTTTAACCAATTCCCCAATAGTGGAATGATATTCTCTTAGCGCAAAAATTTGCACACTTCTCTCAAGTCATCTATATCAGTTTGGACCATCTCTGATGCTTTCTTTTGCTCCATCTTCCATGATTGCTCCTTTAAATATTATATTTCACCCTGAAGATTCTTGAGTACCTCCATGGTTTCTGGTAAACCTCCTTCTGATGGGTAGGATCTGGGTACCATGCATGTAGAACCTCCTCCTTAGTGATGGTAGGCCTCTGTTGTAATGCTTCTTTGGCATACATTGCTTCAACGTGGGTCGTGATCTTTACCTGCACTACCTCGGATTCTTCTTCTTCCAACTTGGGCATCCACTGATTCTCCACAACATTGTATCCTAACCATCCCCATGCCTTTTTTTTCTTGTTTATGTTGCTTGCTAAGATGCTCATACAAGTCCAGGGCATTCCTCATAGCTATGATTCTTTCCACAGAAAAGAACATGTAATATTCGAGGACATTCACGCATGTAGTGGTCAGGAGATCCACATGTATAACATGTTCCATGAGGGAACTCACTTCTTCCACCACCATGGCCTCATCCTCCAAATCCACCATGGTATCCTCGACCTCTACCATGACCGCCTTCAAAATGCCCTTCATTCGATCATAGCGCGCCTTGATTGTGATCCCGATCTGATGCTCATTTCTTTCCTTTAGAGTTATCTAAAACTCCTATCTGATTGTACACCAATATCTATAGCATCATGGATCTGACCAATCAGTTGGCAGTCTTCCATGTGTCATGAGTCATGGACCTACAGATTTTGTAGTAACATGAAATGTTCTTCCTTATCACATGTTGTAGTAATGGGCAATGGCTAGCATCATGGTTTAAATGGCATATCTCACAATCCAACAACAATGAGCGCATTGATCTATGGGGAAACTATCCTTTGTGTGACCTTCCACTTCACAATCTTGTGCACCAAATCCTGTGTGCATCTCATGTGCTGAATTTTCCGATAGTTTCTCCAACTGCTTTTCCATAGCTATGATATGTGCTTCTAAAAATGGGCTCACCCCAGTGTCTATACTTCTAACTTCCTCAGCACATAAAGTACTTCAAGTGCTTCACGTGGATCAATGTATGTTTTATGTGATAGTGCCCTCCTAAAAGGTGTAATCAGGCCTCCAACGAACCATTGTGCATGTTGGCTTGCATGAATATCATAAGAAATCTTAGATAACAATGTTTTGAAATGGGCATCATACTCTCTAACACTCTCAGTAGTGCCTTGCTTAATATCCTTGAGTGCACTTATACTCTTCTTTCAAACTCAGGGATGTGAAACTCTTTAAGGAAAGCATCTTTTAAAGTTGTATAGTCTACAAATCTGATCAGGGTCAAACTTTTTGTACCAGTTGTGTGCGTGCCCTTGTAATGTAGTAGTAAATTGACTTGCCCTACACTCAAAGTCATGATTCCTTTTGCACGCCATAATATTTCACACATGTGTACGTGTTCAACAACATCTTCTATGCCCCTATACTCTAGGAAGATGAAGAGACATCTCCATGTAAATATTTTGGGGTTGGTGTGGACCTTGCCCACCTAATCCAGAACCTCCTGTTTCCTCTCTGCCTCCAGAACCACTAGATCCACTGGAGCTAGAGCCACCTATACCTCCTGATCCCAAACCTGTAGCTGGGGTCGAACCAGAAGATGTACTTCCTTGTGTCCCAACCGTAGTAATTAAACTACACCCAACAGTCTGTGAAGTGTTACTACTCCCAGAAGATAGTCCAAAAATATGCACACTTTTGAATTTTGTGTAGATGATACACTTGAAAAGGTACTCCCATATAACAATGAAAGTCATTTGCATTGCCATCATTGTGCCTCTTATAAGACTCACTCCTGCTCTCCCACTGCTTGAATTAGCTTGCTGATTGTTTGTTGTACTAGATGTTGGAAAACCAAGCACAAGGGCAAGGTTTCCAGGTGGATTCAGATGCACGCCCGGCCTAGGTCATCTCTGTTGGCATGCTTCTACGTGAGGCTAAGGAGGGTTCCTTTCATGCTTTCCCAAATGGGGGAGTTCTTGATGCTCGGGTTCCATGTCTTCTCATGTGAACTTCAAATCCTTCCCAACTATCTTTCTCCACAATGCCATTTTCTCTACAACCTCCACGTTGCTTCTCTACCTCCCTCTCACGTGCCTCATTATACTTAAGCCACCTTTCCTCTCTCTCCTCTCTACCGCTAGGTCTTCCATCTTTCACCAAACCTGCTCCTGCCCCGCGCGTGGTGGGGTTTAGTTAGCCATCAAGTTTTCTCTCCAAATTCAAAGTTACCATCAAGATCTTGATCACCAATGGAATGCCTTGCAGGTAAGTTCCCCTTGGATATCATAAAAATGGAATTCAGCTACCTCTGGGCATGAATAAGTGGAAATTGAGTACTCCAAGATATAACTATTCAAAACACCATGGAACCACGTATCCACCACGCGAGTCCAAATTAGATCAACATCATAAAGGGCCTGAAATTCTTCCCATCCAGAAAAATGTGTGATACCTCCAATTCCATTTAGATGCATAAGCAATCAGCCACTCATACAATTCTACTAGAAAGATAATGAAGAAGCTCTCATATAAATTGTCATATAGATTTTGTTCCACCCATACACATGTGTTAAACTCGATCCGGTGTTGAACCACCATGTGCGTGTATTCTTCTTCTAGGTCATGTATCCACTCCTCAACACTTTTTAGGGTCAACCGGTATGTCTTCATCATGAACCATCCTGAAAACAACTAAAAAGAGGTCCCAACAAATGGAACTAATGATGCAACCTAGAATTCACCAATAAAATCCTGTGCAAAAGCCCAGCACTGACACATCACTGGCAGACAGCACTCACCAAGCACAAAATGTACTCCCCTCTTTAGGGTTGTTATTACAGGATGTTAGCATGATGAAGACTTAAAGCATTCAAATCTATGACTAATATATCATTCTATAATACATATTCAGATCTAGATCTTAAAGTATCATGAATCAAACAATAATCATAATGAGAACATTCATGCAATAATAAACTATAACCATGATTAACACCTTGATTTAGTCAATAACCTCCATTATATTAAATGCAGTAATACACAAAAGCTTCTTACAATAATGGCATCATATGCTCATGCATGACAAATGATAGTGTAAACTCACAATAATCCAGCATTATATATATATATATATATATATATATATATATATATATATATCCACACCAATACTACATAGTTCATTACATATTTATAAGGGTGGGGACTTTCCCTTCACCGCTTATCCAATCCCAAAATAGGTCGCATGTTATTATTAGCCACACGCCATTACAATAATAGCCACACATGCAAGTGCGCTAACAATAGACTTCTTCTAGTTAATGTTAGTAGTAAATCTATTCTCAACTTGTACCCATGCAAAGCGCTTCATAGCCGATCCTCCAAAAATAGCCAATGCGTGTTGCGTGTAAGTTTCAATCGGTTTGTGCGCTCCACACGCTATCTCCAAAATAGCTCCTCATCGTGGAAAACGGCTAAGTCCCTAATCTGTTTTTGTCCTCGCCGCATGATTCCTTCCCGATCCTCCCGCACTTTTGAATGCGTTATGCTCTTCCACGCGAACCTTCTATATGTTTTTTTTTCAGTGAGTGGCATACTTTAACCGATCAACGTCATCAAGAAGAGTGCAAGATCAAGCTACAAGTTGGGAGAAGACATGCAATGGAGACTTGTATTTTGGCCTTGTTGAAAGTCCTTATGTTGTAATTTGTTCATTTCATTATTCCCACTTTGAGTGGAAGATTGTAAAATTTGTATGCTTGAAAGAAAGTTGTATTATTACTCGTAAATCCCTTATAATCGTAATATCTTCTAAGAAGGTTGAATGAGAAATTTGCATTTTAAAATGTGTTAGTTTTGTGAAAGAAAACTACCAAATTTTACATTGTTTTGGTGAAGTAGAAAGTTTGAAATGAGTTGAAATGGAAATGCATTTTCTTTAATTTAAGTTTGTTTGCATTTTCTATCTCCAAAATGTGATATGTTTCATTTTTTAAAAGTATTGAGAATCTTGTTAAAATTTATTGTTGTTGGAAATGTTGTCACTTATATCTTGTGAAGGAAATGAAATAGTTACATTTTGTAGCATCTTAGACAAAAGAAAGTAATTGATGAAAATTCTTAAAATGAAGAATAATCTCCTCCTTATTAGTTATAGTATGTTGAATGAAATCTTTTATTAATTTTCCCCAAGTTTACTTTTAAATGAATAGGAGAGAGTTTTAAAACTTCTTGACTTGTATTTTACTTACCTTATAAATCTTTGATCCCTTTTAAATAAACAATAAAAACGTAAATGTCTATATATCAAATTTTAAACTATATGTAATTGTATACATTCATTTTGTATATATATTAAATATGTCACAAGTATAAAACCATTGATTTTGGACAAAAGAAATCATATTGTTAATGTTAATATTAACATTAAAATAGTTTATAATTATCTATTTATATATATATATATATATATATATATAGAGTAAGTGCCATTATTTTTTAATAATATAAAATTAAAAAGAAAAGAAAAAAACATTTATTGTTTTGTTTGAGGGCCAATTGTGGCCGCGGCTGGGCATTGGTTATGGTGAGAATGAGGTGGAGAGGGGTCGGCGACCCACTCCCTACCCCATATAACTATGGGGTGGTGGGGTGCGGTCGGCGACCCTCCTCCCCTTTCTTTTAATTAATAACCGGTGGGTGGGGCCAATCCCCCACCAATATTTAAACCCTGTCAATTTTTTTAATAGTCGGCCGAAGTAAAAGTAAGCCGTAGTGTATAAATTTGATCCGTAATTTTTTACGGCATATATATATATATATATATATATATATATAATATATATATATATATATATATATGAATTTTAATATAAAAGAAAATATAAATTTTAAAATGAGAAGACAAATATATTTCATATATATTGTGTAAATATATGTATATTCATATATATGTATATATATAAATATATATAGATATACACACTTTTAAATTTGTGGTATGTACATTTAAACCATTTGTAAATATATTCTTTTGAAATAGATCTAAAATGGGGCAAATGCCCATATACCCAAATGGGTATATACATTAAAATAACTTAATTAACAAAAAAATTGTAACCAAACCCTAGGAGAGGGTAAAATGGAAATAACAAACAAAGAAAAGGGAATCATCCATCCTAAGCTCCATTATCCTTCCATGGCTTCCTTCTCCTTCTCCTTCCATAAACCTGCAAAACAAAAATGAAGAAATAAGTCAAAAGAAGGAATACAAGCTTTCCATAGAGAAGTTTAGGGCTAATTTGAATCCCTAAGCTCCAAAGGCTCATATTTGATCCATCCAAGGGTTGAGAAACATCCCTACAAAAGTTAGGTGAGAGTTAGATGGGATTATCATTTAAATAAAATGCATGGGTAAATTTTGAATGGGGCCACTTAAGTGGACTAGGAGTCAAATTTATTTTTGTAATCTATAAAGTTTAATTAGTGACTCTTAAAATAAAAGGCCCATGACCTTGTGTTTAAATAAATCAAGTTTACCCTTAGTATTTAGACAATATTTATAATTATGGATTAAATTTAATGGTATTTGTTTAATAGGGAGGGCAAAGTTAGATCTAGTCCTATAATAATAAATTATTAAATGATTTTTGAACTGCGTTATTAAATTAATTAAGAATTTATAGGAATGGAGTTTTAAACCTAACTGGAGATTAAATAATATAAATTAATTGTTATTTGATAACGATAGATCATTAACTGAGAAATAAACTAAACGTTACATCCGGTTTTAAAAAAAAATTATTCAATAATTTTTCCAATTTAACTCTTGGGCTGTCTTGGGTTTCGTGTGGGAAATTTGTGGGTGTTACAACGTGGAATCCAAGCATCTAAGGTTGAAATTTATGCATGCATACGTAGAAGTCAAGATCTTGAAATGCATAAACTTGCAAAGCAATGCGGTTCCATCAAAACATGTTTACAATGATGTTCTGGCTAATTAAGCCGTGGCTATCATGGCGATATGATTACATGGCCCACATGGGGGCACACATACATACATACATGGGTCGGACCCGCATTCAATGAGGTGGCGATTTTGAAAAATAGCTAAATTTATATGTTTTTGAATTGATAGTTGTTATCCATTTTACCCCTGGGAAAATGGACAACAAGAAAAAATTAAACTTAGGCATTGGAAAGGGCCTTCAAGGAAGAATGTGAGGGTTGTTGATGAAATTTATTGTTTTTGAAGCATTGCAAATGATTTTGGGAAATTTTCAGTCAATTGAAGAATTTTTTTCCTCTTATGAGTTTTTAGTTTTTAGCCGATTTTGGAGAAAATGAAGGAAATGGTCAAATTGATCTTGGGGACATTTCACTCATCTTCATTTAACTTCGTTGTTCAAGAAAATGTGAAAGGAAGTGAGAAATTTGAGAAACCTGGAGCAGTTGGAAGCCCTTGCCTACCCTCTGGCTCGGTTGCCTAAAGGTAGCCAAAAGTTTTGGCTAAAATGGGCAAAAATGGAAAAGTGACAAAATTGGAAAAGTGGCAAAATTGGCCTCACAACATTCCATTGCACTCCTTTAGTCATCTAGTATTAAGAAAATTTGAGAAAAAACCCAAAAACTTGATGGACAATGAGAAAAAATGCAAAAATGGGCTCAAAGTTTCTACATAGCTCGCCGAATCAAGTTAGGCGAAGCCGTGGGGCGAGTCGTGGTGGAGATGGCTTAGTTTGGAGCTTGGGTGAGTCAGATCAAAGGGGGCAGTTGAGCTCACCATGGTCGAGTCGGAAGGAGCTTGGCACGCAGAGCTCATGAGCAAGTCAAGGTGCATTGGGGGATCATCATAAGAAACATGCTCGGCAAGGTCTCGACGGGTTGTGTTGGGTGAGATTTGCGAGGAATTCGGTGGAGAGGCATGTCGGTAGAGTGCTTGTCAAGTTTGTGGAGACACGATTGTTTGGAGCTCGTTATGGTGGGAAAGGAAAACTCGGGAGTCAAACTCGCTAGGTTTATTGATGAGGAGCTCAAATTTCAAGTGGCATCAACGAGGATGTAGTCATAACATGGGTGTCGTATGTAAGGAGCGCGACACCGCGGTTAGGTGTTGGATGCACGTGGGATCCGAAACCTACATGCATCGATGGGGTCAACTGCAAGTTAACGCGGTGAGCAAGTGTGAGGTTCATGTTGGGTTGGTGTGTCGGGGTTAGTGGCCGAGAATCACGTTAGGTTTTCACGAGAGGTTAGCACGTTGGGGAGGTAAGTGGCGGGGCGATGTGATATGCGAAGTGGGTCCCGAATGTGATAAACACGTCGCCGAGTCGAAAGCGGAAGCAGCTTTCAGGAGCTCCATGTAACATCATCGAGATCGATGCAAATGAGGAGTGGAATCAACACACCATGCGGGGTTGACAATGAAAGTTAGGTGGTGAGCATTGAGGGGAGTTGGTAAAGGAGCTCTAGTTGGTGGAAAAAGGGCCAAAGGTACCCCACACACAATTAATCATAACTTTCATGATACTCCACATAATTACACAAACTTATAGTTGATGGAAAGGTAATTTGAATCCCTACATCACGAAACCATAAAAAAATGAATTTTGCTAGGGTGGGTGGGAGAAATTGAAGGATGAATTTGTAGGACAATGGAGGCCATACCTAGGTGCGTAAATGGAGTAAATGACGGTATGAAGGCCATTCCTTCTTGTATAAGCCAAAGTACATGGAAGCATGGCTTTTGTAGACTTCCCCATCCTTGTTATAGGTACAATGATGAATTTTTTGGGTGGTTAAAGCATGTTTCATGATTTTCTCATTCTCTCTCATCTCATTCTTTTATATATTATAAAGGGGGATTTTTTTATAAAAACTTGGACATTATTTGGTGCTGCACTCCCTTCTTCTTCCCCATGAGGATGTTTGTGGAGCTTCAAGCCTCCATGTTTAAGATCTATAATGGTGAATCTTGTGTCTCAATCTTACAATTATGTCTTGTGCACACCCTTGAGCAATAAACATTAATGTTTGTGATTCTCTATATCCTTGCGTTATTTTTGTTGTTTTTCTTGCCTTTCTTCATGCTTGTAGGTATACTGTGCATATATTGTTCCCATACAGCAGGTTTAAATGTGTTTGTGCTTAATGAAAATGGTGCATTGTGTGTATCTTGGTTTGTGATGCTTTTCCATCCTCTCCATGCTCACCTTTCTCCATTCTCGGACATCAAGATTGCTCAACACCCCGCTTTTCTCGGTGTTATCACCTATGTAGTGTAGGATTTCCCTTTATGGATTCTCTCTCCCTATGTCTCCTTGGAAGTGTTAGGATAGGCTTAGTTAGGTGTTTTTTTATATTAGAGTAGTTGTAGTAGTAGGATTAGGAAGAGGAAGTCAACCTTCTCCGGAGGTCCATCTCAAGTTCACAAGTCCCACAACTTGAGAGATGGTCCAATGTTAGCAAAAAGTAGGGATATGTCATTGTTATATTCCAAGGTGCTATTTTTGTGATAACAATAGCCACATACAAGACTCTAGTGGATTTGGTAGGGCATTGTGCTAGTATGTTAGAGGTCACGGGTTCAAATCCCATATTTCTTTTGTGGGTATACACATAGTGTGGCATAAAGACTGTGTATGCCACAAAAGAA
This sequence comes from Taxus wallichiana var. yunnanensis, assembly GCA_018340775.1. Classification (NCBI taxonomy): domain Eukaryota; kingdom Viridiplantae; phylum Streptophyta; class Pinopsida; order Cupressales; family Taxaceae; genus Taxus; species Taxus wallichiana. The sequence goes on along the minus strand of CM031236.1, from coordinate 686,152,524 downwards.
ATCCAAAAAAATCTAAGTCCTTGAAATTATATATACCACACCCATGTATGTATGTATGGATAAACGACACCGTTAATTAAAGGCAGCCGGGAAACATGTGTGTAGTTTGATGAACCCTCTCTTGTATTGGACCTTGAGCCTTACCATTTGAAGGTCTTCTTCGAGTCTTATTCTTTCTCAAATTAGTTGTTCAAATATACTTAGCTAGTAGAAGTCTTGGAAAAAATGCTCTGCAACTTTGGTGTAAAATCGAAGTCGGCTCTTCTAGGGCTTCCCCATCTAACTATCATACCAAGGCCTTTTTGGGTTCTCGGAATTAATTGCTATAGTCTCTCCTAGGGTTTTTCACCATCTCGGGTTCCCTATAAAATGATCTCACCATCTTTAAACCCAGTTGTTTCAACCGTGACAGAGATAGTGGAGTGAGCAATGGCACCGCCGATGAAGCATCCTAGGAAGTTCATCCCGAAGGTTTTTCACGAGGTAATCTCTCTCCTTCGGATGTTGTTCGCCCATTCCTGAATTTAATGCTGCATGTCAATGGTTAGAACAATTTTTCCTCATTGGGTATTTTGTGGGTCGAATCCCCTCTGAAAGCATGCTTAAATCCTGGCTAACACAGTCTGGACCCCTCATGGGGTCCACCTGGATAGTGTTCAAAACATGACCAAGGGTTTCTTTCTTTTTGTTTCTCCAACCCTGCTAACACACCCAACATTTTGGCCAAGAAAGCCACTTGGTATGTCTATAACTCGCTTGCTTGTGTTAACACCCTACACAAGGACTTTGTGGTGTCCGAGTATACCTCCTTAAAGTGCCGGTGGGATTGAATTTCCTGGTCTTCCTCTTCCATGTGTTCATTTCCTACCGCAAATCGCTACTTATCTTGGGTGGGTAGTTTTCCTGGAAGCTAATAAGTTTTACCATGCTCATCCCTAGAAGCGAGTATGCATTGAGATTGACCTCTCGTAGGACCTCAAGGAATTTGTGGATATTCAAATGGGTGATAAATGCTACTCCTTGTGGGTCGTATATACAAATATACCCAACACTTACTTTCATTGTCAAGTGTCTCGATCAAAAGATTCGAGAGATTTGTTCGCTTTATGTCCCTCGTAACCGACTTGTAGCAAAAACAACGCCCGATCCAAATCAAACCCCAATAGGAGGAAGGTTGGCAAGTTGCCGAGGTCAAGAAATAAGAACAAAGCCTAGAATCCAAAGCCTCTGGCTTTAATGGCCATCGGGAACTAGATGTTAAGGAACATTATCACAATATTCCCCAAGGAGCCTACAAATCGCTTCTAAGGAACTAACTATTGTTCTAAGGAGCCACTGCTGGCCATGCGCCATATCGGTACCCCGTCAAAGTACTCCAACATGCCCTCTTGCGACATCGGTTCTCATGGACCAAACAAATTATGTTTCTCATGTCCCCATCTCGCATTCGGCCTCTCTGCTACTTCTAAGCAACTCACAAGGGCCTTTCAAACGACCTCAAGTCCATCTCGCATCTCTCGGGACCATAACCCAAAGACGCGGTGTAGACTCCACTCGAAGCGAATACAACATTGAGTACACCGAATGAAAAAATTGATCTACATGATTTTTACACCATAATGCTGCTCATTTCTTACACAATCAATATGATTCCCTTTAAGGGCTTGAGGATGGGGATATGGCTCTCGAACAACGCTTCCCATGAATTGTTTATCCTTGAATGTTAGGGGTCTCATGACTCATGTCATAAGTATGTAGTGCGTGAAACTCGGCAACGATGTGCAAATCTGGATGTTTTGTTTTTGCAGGAAGTTAAAATTACAGGTTTTCAATTGCAGATGGTTTGTAAGTCCATCTGGCTTGACAACTTGGCTTTCTGTAGCAATCATGAAGCAGGGCGTGGGGGATTAATTTCGCTTTTGCCCCTAAATGACAACCCTTATTAATTGACCATGGAATTGACCCCACCAACCATGTTATATGGGTCCTCTTTAATATTGAGGGCTGCCCTTTTGGGCTCATTAATATTTACGCCTCTAATGATGTGGCCGAAAGGGCCGATCTATGGCGGTGGATAGCCAACTCCATTCCCGATGCATACTGGGTTATAAGTGGAGACTTTAATATGGTTGAAACCCCAAATGATAAATGTGGTCACCGCCATGAGGTGGACACCTAGTGAAAGGGAAGCATGGTACTTCATGCAAAATAAATTCGATTCTTTGATCCTAACACATCTCACTTTCCCACCCCCGCACTTGGTATACGTGGTCCAATCTCCATGGAGGGACAGATTGCGATCACGCCCTTAAATGACTTAATAGGGCCATGCTGTTGCACAAAATGTTTTTGAGTTTGATAGCATTTATTCCATGCTAGTGGAGGTTATGCTTGACTTTGTCCTTTTAGACCACTCCCCTATACAATTTCATATATGTTGGCATGATGCGCACCCATTTTGTCATAAAGGCCAATTATTTCTTAATACTACCTTGATGTAACATGGCCCCACCGTCAATCATATCAAGCGGATTTAGAATTTAATTCCATGCCCTAGTTATCATCAATGATTTTATCCAAATATGTAGTCCAACCGGTTACTTTGGTGGGAAGATGCGCTTGTAGGACTACCGATTTCTTCGAATCTACGGCCGCCACTTGGCAAAAATTCGCGCCACTCATACACCGCTAACACCTCGGCTCTTAGTCAAGCGATGGTGGTGCTTCAAGCAATCCCTTCGCTATCACTCTGCAGCAATCGCAAGTTGCAACACTCCGCATCAAATCCAAATTGTGGACAATTATAATGCCAGAGGTGCTCGATCCGTGCTCGAATACACTAGCTCAAAATTGGAGATCGGTCTCGAAAGAATTTTTTCTCTCTCTTCGAGCTAGAAAGCCTTCTCAATAGATCCGAGCTATCATGATAACGGAGCTCGAATCATTGACCCACAACTTATGTTGCAAGATTTTGTGCAACATTACAAGCTCATATTCCAAGCTCAGCCACCCTCCAAAGCTCGCCGGGCTGCTCTTGACCAATGTTTGGGGGTTGTGCCTCGCAAGCTTTCATGAGGCTCAGAAGGTGCTCTGTGAAAGAATGCTCACTATTGAAGACCTCCATGAAGCCACTATGCAAATGGCCAATGATAAAGCACTAGGCTGCGATGGATTCCCCTGTGAATTCTATAAAACTCTCTGGGATTCCGTCGGGAAAGACCTCTTTCAAGTCTATCTTGAAGGGTTTCACAACCACTCCCTAGGGCCTTGCATTAACAAGGGGAACATCAAATTTATTCCTAAGCAAGGAGATCCCGAGCAAATCACTTGTTGGTGGCCAATTACACTTTGCTAAATGTCTCCTACAAAATCATTGCCAAAGCGTTAGCTCATGATTACGCAATTTGTTGTCTTGTTATTATTCAACCAGAGCAAACATGCTTCATACAGGGGCGCTTCATCCTGGATAATATCATCGCAGTTTGGGAAGGCATGGAATGGGCCCACAAATATCACCAAGCCGCTATGTTTATCAAGATTGACTTTGAGAAAGCCTATGATTGATTGAATGGCCTTTCATCCTCACCATGCTTCAAGCCCTTGGCTTTGGCCCCATCTTTATTCAATCCGTCAATATGCTCTTTGCAGATGCCTCTGCTCAAATATCTATCAATGGCCTTAGCTCGGAGCCCTTTGGGCTATTCCGGTCTATCAGAAAGGGTTGTCCTCTTGCCCCTGCACTTTATGTGCTTTGGCGGCCGAAGGCTTTGGTTATCTCTTAGCCCATGCCAAAACTCAAGGTCTTGTTCGTGGAATTTCGCTGCCTGATGAGCCCAACTCTCAACTCCTCAATGGGAATTTTGCGAACGATTCATTCCTTACGCTTATCGAGGATGAGAGTAACATTCACAATGCTATGCAATGCTTGGATACTTTCTTCCTGGCTTCTGGTTCCTCCATTCAATGGCAAAAACTCAATGCTACAGAAATCCTTCCTTCTTGTGCTAGACTGGCTTGCCACATTTGATTGGAAAATTCTGCAAGATGGTGAAATCTTCAAATTCCTTGGTATTCCTTTTGCTTTTCAAGCCTCCCCTCGCTGATCTATGTTGATCTATGACTGAATATCGGCTCACTTAGGCCTTTGTCTTTGGTTGGCAAATTCTGAATTTGCTCCAAAGTTCTAACGGCCACCCATGTTTACTACTCGCTTTGTTTAGGTGCCTTCCAAAGCCTCCATCCAAAAGTTAGCAAAGCTGCTCAAATCTTTCTTATGGGCTAATGTGTCTACTGGAAAAGGTTTTCATCCTATCGCTTGGGATATATGTTGCTTACCTCGCAATTCTGGAGGCCTCAGGCTTATTCACATTCAACGCCAAGGGCAAGCTCTCTGTGCCAAGTGGATTATCAGAAGCATCACTGACCAGAAGCTTGGAAAGTTCTCATATGGCATGGCATTACAAAAGGCTCTCCTTATGGCCACCCTGCATGGAAAGGTTTAGGTTTTTTCAATTTTCTCATCACTCCTATGCTTGTCAAAATCGTGGGCACCTTTTGTGCTTAAAAGTATCTGGAAAGCATGGGAGTGTGTCAAACCCTGGCTTTTATGGAAAGGGGATGGCTTTCGCAATGGGTTATCTCTTAACCAACAATCTCTCTGGTGGTCGCCAATTTTTCAATCCCAAGATCAATGCCTTACAGAGGTCCCAGAATCTCTCGCTCAAATTCTTTAAGCGTGGAATTCATACCATTGAGGATTTTTTTTTGCAAGAACAAGCAATCTTGGTTTGCTTGGCCGGAGTTTAAAACTCTGTTTCAGCTCTCCAACTAGGATCAAGATACTTTCAATACTATGATCAATTCAGTTCCTTGATCACATGCTACATAAGATTGTTGTGCACTCCTCTCGCCCTTGGTGGATAGACTGGAAGTGGTATGCTTGATACTCCTTTCTGTAACTATAAAGCCAACAAAGGCTATCGGTGGCTCTCACCCCATTTGCCCATGGTGGACAAGCTTAATACTCGCTAGGGAATTCACGCCACCCCATCTACCTGGGTAGACGGTTTGAGACTGTTTGGACTATATGTGTGGAGCCCAAAATTGCTCATTTTCTTTGGTGTATTCTTCACCAAGGCCTTCCTATCGGGCATGTCTTGTTCAAATTGGGATTCCAGCTCCCAAATGCCCCTTCTATGGGCATTTGGAAATGATTATGCATGTCTTCTGGTTTTATCCCAAAGCTCAAACTACCTGAACTGGATCCATACTTTTTTCTTTCCCTCCCGCCCCACTATTTCACTTGGCAACATATCCTCTTGGGAGACAATCCCAAACTTCTGCCTATGTTCACCCAGATTTGGCATGTTTTCAGAGGGGAGATTTTATTTTGGATATGGAAAGAAAGGAATGCTTTTTTCTTTGCTAATTCTGCAGTTGATCAACCTTCTTGATTTATAATAAATCTATGGTGATCTCCAATGTGCTTATGCAGATTCAAGTTCAAGCGAATAAGGTGGCGCTGGAGGTGGACCACCTCCGACTTTGTTGTGACATTGGGGGAAGCCTTGTGCAATGTTTCCCAGTGCCTCCTCCCACCAAGCGCTCCTCACCTTCAACTCATGGAGGCCGACGTAGCACATCCTAGCGTTGGGCATTCGGTCCGCTCCCATTGTTCTCCCGGGACCGAGCCACCGGCATAGTCATACAATCGGGCGCCATCATGGTCGTGGCTCGCCGCCGCATTCATTGTCTCGCTAGTAGGGCTGGGGCTCACTACCTCGGCAACTTGGGTGGGGTTCTCTCGCCTTGTTTGTCGGCTCACCAACAGGGTTGGGGCTCTCCCTCCGCCACTTCTCAACAGCCACTCGACATCCGCCACCATCCTTTCCCTCTCGCTGGAAAATTCCCCTAGCTTAGCTTAGCCATTCCTACACGCGGGGTAGTAAACCCCGAGGAAGAACTGTGATGGTTGGGAGATTCTTAACACTAGCAAGGATCTACCTGGTTCAAGGTGGCCGGATGATTAGGATCCACCCGCCTTAGGCATGTTTGTTGCTACTGCCTGATTTTGTTTTTGTTTTTTTGTCGATTGATGTTTTATTGTATCTTCCTAGGCTCGACCTAGTTTGAATTTTGGTTTCCTAGGCTCGGCCTAGTTTATTCGTGGTTTTGGGGTGTGCTCTCATACCGCCGCTTTTTGTTGAAAGCTATCTTGTATCTTATTGCATTAATATAATATAAGATCTTTTTCATAAAAAAAAATATACGTAGCCAACCAGGCAATATTCGTGTGGAGACATAGGTACAGGCCCGTACAAAACCATCACTCAGTTTTCCCGCTTGTACCAAAATGGGAGCTTTAGAGCAGAGTATGGGTATATCTCAAAGCATGATTGAAAGCGGATTTTTGTCGGATGTTGTGATTGCAATGGCCTCGGTAGATATGTATTGAAAATGTGAAAGCATACACATGACATGCCAGCTGTTTGACAAAATGTAGATAGCTCATCATCCAAATCAGAGAAGAAACCTGCGTACAGACCAAACTGTCAAAATACAAACCAAAAGGCATGCACATACAAGGAGGAGAAATCTTGATAACTTGCAAAGCGTGGAAAAGATGAATCTGAAACCTGCGCACAAAGAGAATAAAAGGTCAGAATAAAATCAAGAATGCAGGATGTATTACGGTCTCTCAAATGTTAGCACAAGTTGAATCCATTGATGGTTTGTTTTCCATCAGCTATGGAAGAATGTCTGCTGTTGGTAAAAGCAGTTCATCTATTTGGTGTTTCATAGTTCATAATGGCAAACAACATGTTGAGAGGCCTGACATACTATTTCCATTTGATCTATATTTGTTGAAAGAGTCTGGCAAGTTTGTGAAACTGAATTTTATATTCTAAGTTTTGGCTCCATGCCAGGATGTAATGAGATATTTTGTTAAACATTTGGCGCATACCCTTGATGCCGAAATTGATCAGAATTTTTTTATAAAAACACTTGGCGTGCGTTATTGATTCATCTACAGTTTTTCAAACAGTTTACATGCCTAGAAACGCCCTGTCATGGAATTGTTGAATCGGGAAATAATGAAAGTTGATTCACGAAATATGAAGAGTGTTGATTATGGCTATGGTGGAGATGTGAACATGAATGATAGCGGCAAAGTTCAGTGCTTCATCTTAAACAGTGGCAAGTTGGCTATTATGGAAAAATTACTTGCACAAGACAAAACATCGTGTGATGATATTCCCCTCAAATAGTGAGAATATGGAATTGTCAAAGGAAATTAATTAGTCCTTCCAGGGTCATCAAAGGCAAGAACAAAGCTTCCTTCACGATTTGAAATGAGTGTTCATATTTTAACAACTGAGTATTGGCCAACATAGCCCCCTTGGAATGATTCCCATCACAAATGTACAAAAATCATACTTGTAACGCACAAATAACACAAAATACAAGACAAAAATGTATACTTGGTTGCAATATTGGAAATGGTAATACAAAATGAATGTAGGATTTCATGGACACTTCAAGTGCATGCAAGGGACATGCTGATTTTGTGTGATGAACCATTGCTCCTTAGGGAAGTCCTTAAAAGCTATCTATGTCCAATGGATTGGATGATTGAAATTACTTTTTATTCCTCAATGCAATATTTGGATTGTGTTTTACATCGAAGGGGTGAAGTTTCATGTGCAAATGTTCAAGGTGTATGAAGGGATGATGAAAGCATGCGAAACCGTGATGGACCCTAAGAAGGATGCGGTCATGGATAATGAATCCAATGGATAAAGAAGCTACACTCAATCCTATTTTAGTTTTCCAAGTAGGAGAATTTTTTTCTTGACTCACTTGTGCACTTAAGCTCGTAAAGAGGGTGCGCCAAGCAAAAGAGAAGAAAGAGGAGTAGATCTAAAGAGCACGAAAGAAGCAACACTTGGAGCAAGTTACAAATGAAGCTCAAATTGTCAAGCTATGAAACCAACCCATCATAAACTAGATTGATATTGGAGACTTGTTTAAGGTGTGAACCCGAGTCAACTTGGGTTATTATGAACCAAATAAGTAGAAAATGTGCATCCACAACAATAGACCAATTTATAGACCCAAATCCTTCATGGAGTGGAAGATCATGAAATGCATCACAAATTCAATGTGGTCAATGAGTTCATTTCTCGTACGATCGAGATAGGCGAACTCTTGGCCCAATGGATAAAACACTAATCATAAGTGCCATTTTGATGTCTAGGTGTATGTCCAAGTCACTCTAGTGGGGTCCACATGTACCCACTTAATTATTGTAATAAATAATTTTAATTAGGTCACTTATATGTAATAAAGTGATTTTACTTTATTAAAATAAAGTTATAAAGTTATAATGTGACTTAATTATGCCCTAAAGTGATGTCATGTAAACCCTAACTACCTTATAACCAACTTTTGGGTTATAAAAGGAAGTTAGAGGTCATTTGTAAAGGGTCTTAGAGGTTGGAGGAACTTTGTGTTCCTTTTCAAGAAGAAATACAAGGATGCTTGTAGAACTTTGTGTCTTGAGATTCTTGGTGGTTATGTTTGTTCTTATGTCAAATGTAATCTTTCATTTCTTTCCTTTTCATGCAAAGTATTAACATTCTAGCAAGTAGGAATGAGATATGTGTACTTTCTAAAGCAAGTAGGAATGAGATATGTGTTTTTTCTTCATGTCTTCTCTCTCTCTCTCTCTCTATCGATTCTTTTCCATTATATTTCTTCTTCTTCTATTCCTCTCTCACTTTCCTTTCTTTCCCTTTCGAGTGTTTTTGGGTCACATTACTCAAAACCCCATAAACACATCATACGAGGGAGGTGTCCTCTCAAATGCAGAGGTTATATAACCTCACAATAGGTGATTTCTCCAATGTTGCAATTCATATGTTGAATAATGTAGGCGAACCCATGAAGAGACCGAATAAACAAAAGCAACAAAATCTTGCCAAAAACAATGTTATGTAGTGACTTATTACTTGAAATTTAACATTTTAAAATTCTATTCAATTATAATTTTTGAAATAAAAAAATTATATTGATGTTTGAAAAATATTTGGGAAATAAATATAGTCAAATATTTTTAGTTTATGAACATTTAATATTATTACTCAATTAGGTAATTGCTATAATATTATTATATTTGTGTGTTTATTAAGTATTGGCACAAATTTATTTAATTGTTATGGTATTAATATATTGTGAGTTTATTAATTATTGGTATAAAATGTAACGACTATAATTTTAAATTGAATGTATAAATAAAGACAAAGAAATAAGGGATGAATATCAAGCCCAAAAATAGAGAAGATCAAAGATGCCCACAAGACAAAGTAACTATTTCAATCTAACAACATTTGAACAAAAAAACAATAGTTGAATAATAAAAAATGACATAAAAATAGAATCAATTCACCAATCTATTTTACACTCTAGTAGTAATAATTATCTAAGTACCTAGATATGGTACTAGCAATATCCTTAATTTTTGTACTCCTTGTTACTCTAACACTTGGCCGAGTCATTCTCTTGGATTGGTTTTTCTCGCTCGACACCAAATTCCATTGGTCACCATCCTCTAGGTAAGTGCATGGAAATGGGGGCCAAAAGGGTCTTAGGTGGAAACTTTTTCTCAAAATAAAAACTTCAACTTGCGCATGAGTTATTTGAGATAGTTACACTCAAAATTTGAAGATGTTATAAGAACTTGAATTGCAACATTTCGATTTTAGTTTCTAAACTACTATTTAAAAAAATGGTTAAGTGTAAGTGCGTTAAATATATAAAATGTCAATAGTGCTCTTGTTTTTGTAAACAAACATAGTAGATAGTTGTTTGTGTCCCTGTTGCCTCCCCTCATTTTTAAAGCACTATTTTGTATTTTTGAAAACCCTTTGGTATAAAGATAAATATGAGCATCTAGCTTGGGATAGTTTTTAGATCATTTTTAAGATTTTTTTAATGATATTTTACTGTCAAAGATTTTGAAAATTAAAAAACTAAACACAAAATGCCCTTCCCACCCCAAAACCTCAAAAATGAAAAATAGATTTTTTTAATATGTAGAATTAGTCCTAAGTCGAGATGTAGATAAGTTTTCCGCACACGAGCAATTCGCAAAAGATCCGAAAAAACATGCAAAACATAAGTGTTTACAATCAAAAGATAGGCGTATAAAGATATAGTGAAATAAATATAAATCCGAGAAGCCTTAGAATGCTTCCTTAGGAAACTATAAAAAGTATATATTTAGAAAAGCATAGTTTTCATGATAAAAGATGTAAATAAAGACTAGATTCTCTAGATTTATCATAATAAAGATGAACTTTGTTTTTGTCTCATAACCACATTGCTTGTCGCAAGTTATTACATGTCAAAAAGGGGCAAAATGTAGACACCTAAAATTCCAAGTTACTCAATTTAGTGTCCCTCTTACCCATTTACGTGCTTAGGTAACACGGGCACGTTATAGCCACCATATATCCCCTTTTGGGTTTATATTATCAAAAATAATATTTAATCACCTATCTCTAAATTAATTCATCCCATCACATCTCATACCCATTAGTAATTAAGTATTAAATATTTAATTACGCTTCTTCCCAGTACATCTAATCACTTATCCACCCCAAATTTATTCTACCTAAAGATCACATCTATTTTTAATCTTCCCTAAGCGATATTTTCCCGTAGTCTAGATTTTAGTGTTAGTCTTATTTTTTGAATCGATCATTTTTAGCCATCTCGGAGTCTTCTCCGTGTCAAAATTATATTTTACAAACGCCGAAAATCTCAGAAGCGGCGCCCGATTATAAAAAGTATATGCACTCATGAAATGCCTTAAATCATAAAAATCAAAAAGAGCAAGAGACATTTTTTTATTAATTTGAAAGGAAGCACTTGATGACATCTACAAATGAGAAAGAGAGATCTTCTTATTATCAATTGTCTCTTAGGGCAGATCCTGTCATAATCAATCCCCGAGAAGCCTACATCTATCATATCAACACCATACAAAGTTTCTTCATCGACTCTGAAATGTTTCCATCTTGTTTCGTGATCCTACAGACTCAACATTCACCTTCTACTCCCCGAATCTCACGCTACGCCCCGAATGGTATAATTGACACTCATCTTATCCAATGGCGTGTGTTCTTTCACTTTGGGCCGCCGCGATCAACCGTATAAACAATTCAACTATCAACAAAATTCTACACATTGTCACCATTTCACCCAATTTTGTGATCACTTTCAAATTCTCCATTATTTTCTCACCATCCTTGTTTATTCCCATGTACTTCCCAATATAGTAAAACTTATGTAAGAAATTAACTCCCCCATGATTTTACTCGCATCACAAATCTAGTCTTTATTTACATCTTTAATCATGTATGCCTTTGTTTAAAAATTCCTAGATGATCCGTAAAGGAAGCAAATCATATCGTTCTAAGTTTCACATGGCTCACCCATATATCTTCAACATCTTTTTCTCTTATTGAAAAAATCAACTGTTTTGTAATGTTACTGATATAATTAGTGCGAAATTGAGTCCAAATGCGCTGCCTTATCTAATCGACTTCATCCGAAAATTAAAAATCTTCAGCATGAAAACTGCCCTATTTGAAAACTAGGTTTTTCGTGGTTTTTGTGTTTAGTTTGGTGCATTAACTCTACCTTAATTTATCCTTCACATTCTTGATCTAAAGTTTTCCTATTTAGTTATTTTTAAGTGTTTATTTTAATGATATTTTGATGTACAAAGATTTTGAAAATTAAAAATAATGGATAGATTCTATCATGCCCTCCCCACTTAATTTGGAGGCTCAAAAATATCATCATAGGGGATTTTTTTTTTTAATATGTAAGAATTAGAACATACCATGAGATTGTCATGTTTGTTTAAAAGACAATTTACTTTAAGAAGTGAAAAAAAGATACATGACAAAAGATAAGTGTTTACAATCACTAAAAATAGAGGTATAAAAGACATAGTTTGAAATAAATATAAATAGAAACCTTAGAATGGTCAATAGAAAAATATAAAAAGTATATATTTAGAAAGAGGATAGTTTTCTTGACGTTGTAGGAATTTTTTAAAGAAAGATAACAATCATTTTTGTAGAATTTATCATAGCGAAAGATGATTTTTACATATTT
>CM031236.1:686058586-686140235 GCA_018340775.1 Taxus wallichiana var. yunnanensis | reverse complement strand
TGATGATTATAACCCTAGGGTGGGAGAGCATGTGTATATTTCATGTTGTACCTATTTTTTTATGTCATTTTATGTGTGTGATGATATGACTCACACTTCCCATGAGGATAGATCTACAAAAGAGAAGAACAAACAAGTATTCAAATATGTGTATATAAAAACTTTGTTCAAAATTATGTAAGAAATTATGTAAAAATGCAAAAGGAACATGTGTACCTGATCTATGATGAAAAAATATAGAAATGATCCTGAAGATGTTGAAGAAGAATGATTTTTTTGGGAATTCTAATGCGGAGTTGTCTTTGAATACTAGTTTTTGGGTGATCTCACGCCAGAAACGGAAGAAGTGTATGGAGAAAAATATGAGTGTCATCCTCCAACCTCTAACTTCTTCCCAAAGTGTAAAAACCAACTACAGATGGTGTGTAAAAATATGATCCATTCTTATCCAACACAAAAGTAGAAAATAAGGTATAGTACATGTATGCTTGAGTCTTTGAAGGAATGTATGTCTTGTAAAAGTCGTTGTGTAAAATAATAAAAACTGCTTGAATTGAAAAATGATGTACGGCTACCCCCTTCAAATAAATCCAAGAAAGGTCAGGGATACATAGGAACTACTATACGTGTCTCAGTGCTTTAGCATCTATGTTGTGTTGAATACCCAAGTCGGGTTTTGGGCCATTGCTTAGACTGAATGTCATGTTGAATGTGAACTAAAATATGTTGAATTGTGATTGTAGAACACTATATAGGGTGAATGATTCACCCAATATATTCCCCCCTCATTTGGGTTACAAGATAAATCACAATGAGGGTGTTTCCTAAGGAATACTAAATGTTTTGTTGAACTAATGTCTTGCTGGGGGAGGGAGTGTGTTTAGTAGAAACCAAGGAACACACAAACAAAGTGGATAGAAAACAAGTGTTAGTGTAAACAATATAAACATGTAATTAGAAGACAAGGTATGTAAGATATAAAACAAGAAGACAATGTAAATAAGTAATAATGCAGATAAAGTAGATAGTGAATTAAGGTTTCAAACATAAGACATCACTCATAATGTAATAAGATAATCTAGACCGTAATGGCTGAAAGCTTATACATAATCGGAAAAAGTAAGATAGGAAAAATCCACAAATAATGACATCTGATGACAAGAAAAGACAAAAAATAGAAAAAATGTAAGAAAACCATGGTAGAAAAGAGTTCCTACAAGACAAATGTTGCACATAAACAACCCATTATCATGCATATTGGAATGTTACAAGATAAATCACAATGAGGGTGTTTCCTAAAGGAATACTAAATGTTTTTTGAACTGATGTCTTGTGGGGGAGGGAGTATGTTTAGTAGAAACCAAGGAACACACAAAAAAGTGGCTAGAAAACAAGTGTTGGTGTAAAAAATATAAACATGTAATTAGAAGACAAGGTATGTAAGATATAAAACAAGAAGACAATGTAAATAAGTAATAATGCGATAAAGTAGATAGTGAATTCGGGTTTCAAACATAAGACATCACTCATAATGTAATAAGATAATCTAGACCGCAATGGCTGAAAGCTTATATGTAATCAAAGAAAAGTAAGATAGGGAAAAACCCACAAATAATGACATACAATGACAAGAAAAGACAAAAAATAGAAAAAAATGTAACAGACAACCATGGTAGAAAAGAGTTCTTGCAAGAAAAATGTTGCACATAAATCACCCATTATCATGTTAGAAAGATAGAAAGTATGTTAAAATGTGCATGATCAAGATATAATAGTGTACTAGTATAAATAGGAAATAGTATAAGTATAAATAATAGAACCTAAAGTGTATATGAAAGTGGATGCCCCTAGGATCCTTTTCGTAATGGTAATAGGTACTACACTAAGCATCCCGTTGTCGTAAATGTGCAACAGGAAATTGACAATTTCTAAGCTCGACAACTATACCCCTATGCTGAAATTTTGATGTTTTATCATTCTAAGGCACCCGAGGTCAAATCCGTTAGTCTGGTCACCCCATATTTGATGTAAAATTGGTCCCCTAGGTGATTTAGGAAAGTTAATTTAATCCCCCAGGTGATTTTAGGAATTTATGAAAAGATGCTATCTTCTGGTAGTATTGGGAAGGGCTATCCCGGCCTTCCCAGATCGGATCAACCCCTGGAGTGAAACGGAAGGGAAAAATTAAACATGGAGGTGAATTAAAGTCCTTAGAAATCATGGAAATGATTTTGGAAGGTTTGGGGAAGTTTTGAAATACTTTGAGCAGCCCAAACGAAAAGTAGGGTTCACAAGCCTAGTGCAAGGCACGGGCCTAAAACAAATGTTGGGCTTCGAAGAAGATTTTGGGAGCTCCGGATGGAGTTATAAGTGAAAAAAACATCAATGGAAATAGGATTCCAAAACCTACATGATGGTAAAATAATATTTTTCTTAACACCTTAGCGCATAGGATTTACAGGCTTGCGTTTCTCTCGTATAAGTGGAGTCTCATATAACAAATATGATTTTTCAGGGATAAGATGGTTGAATAAATACATGTGACACCCACCATTGGATTCAAAATTCCATTTCCAGTCAGGATCATATAAACATTCACTAAAAAATTCCACCAAAAGCTCAAGTTATCATCGTCCCAAGTTTCCCTCTCGAAGGTAGTTTAGGAGTTAGTCAATTTTGGGTGGACACGTGTCGCAAATAGGAGCCTGGTGGGATTTCATGTCCCCGACGTCCCTAAGATCATGTACACCAACCTTAGAAAAATTTTCAAGCCCCCATGTGACCTCTCGGGACCCTAATGTGACCTCTAGATTTGATGTTCAGCCCCCCCAAGTGCATTTTTGGAGCATCCATTCCCGCCGCTCGGATCAAGCATCACGTGTCACCTCTAGGACCACCATTTAATTTGATGTCCCTCAAGTCCTTGAGGTCAGAGACATAAATCTTGGAAAAATGTTCCCAATTCCTCTGGGGAGTCTTTTTGTCATCCATGTGACCGACTTTCAGCCCCCAGTGCTTTAAAGCAACTTTTCTCACCTCCATTCCCTATCATCGGATCGCCGCCACGTGTCGTCCTCTTGACCAATGTGGAATTTTATGCCCCTCATGTACATGAGATCAGGGAAATAAGTCATGGAAATATGCACCCAAGCTTCTCCTTTCAAAATTTCAAAAATTTAAAACTCTAATTGTCGGTTCACCTCATTCCAGTGCTTCCAGCTGCTTCCACTCCTCGTGCACAAATTTTCTCCATTCTTCCTCTATAACTTCTCACCACCATTCCTCCATTATTGAACCTTAAACCATACCTTCCATAGAGGTACTCCCCTCTAATCCATGAAATCATGTAGGTCCTAAAGGAAAATTGGAGCAAACACAGAAGGAGAAGCACAAAATGAAGAAGGAGAAAACGATGAAAACTCCATGGCCATGAAACGAGAAGTTGAAGAAATATCCCAAATAGATGTGTGAAAAATGAGTTGTATTTTTATGTCCATTCCTCTACCTAAGGCCATCAAGAAGACACCTTCAAACTCTCCTCTCATCCAATAGAGCATCCACGATGAAGAAATACCACTTCTGACTCAACGAAGAAAAAATCCAATTTCCCATTAGACCGCTAGGCCAAACGAAGTATAATTGCACATGAAGCATAAAATATGAAACCTATCACAATGAAATTTATTTTATCACAAATGGATGAGGAAACAAGACCTATAATTTTGAGGTCCATTAATGGTTGTCGTGTCAGAAAAACGGCCTTGTCCAAAATTTGAAAGTTTAAAATCTCCTGATGATTAAGCGAGCGTGGGTTTAAAATTTAAAAGGGAAATATTGGGAAAAATCACATATAAAAAAATTCATTCCATGTCAATCGACCTCTAGAATCCCACTTTCTAAAAATAGCAGTCTTCTACATAGGGACTACTATTTTGGGAAAGTTAGCAATAAAGAACCCGCAAAGGAGATGGGGACATTAGAGGTGCACGACAACTAGTAATTCACCAAAACGGACATTTTGACACTTAATAAAAATAGTAAGTGGTCCCACGGACACTTGCTAAAAATATAAAGTCACACTTTGAAAGAGCATTTTTGGCACAATGGGACATTCAGAACTTCATCGCATCAGATCTTTCCATGAATGAGGACCATCAAAATTCATCACGGAAACATCTTATCCTCTTCTCTCTCTTCCCTCTCCCCCAACTTTCTCTCTCTTCAAATTTTCTAATTCTTCATTGGGGTTTGCACTTTTTGATATGCCTTTAAGTCACTTAAAAGTGACTTTAAAAACATAATGTAAATTCAGTCACCTTGATTTTATAAAAGGGACTTAGATATTTTGTAGGAATATGAATAGTCTAATGTTAGAAATAAGGCATATGGAGAGTCATGAAGAAGATGAGGAGTCGAACCTACTCTATATAAATTGTAACGCCATTCCCATTTTAAAGGGATGACAATTGATCTTGTAAACTCAAGAGTGCATTGTACCTAGAGAAATCAAAGGAGATAGCCCTTTTTCTTCTACTTTCCTCCACTCTCAAATTTCTTCCATTCTTACACTATGTGCAACTTATTTTTAAGAATCAATACAATAAGGAGTTTCTATATTTATTTGACTAAGGGATTTCATTATACTTTGTGTTCCTCAAATTCTATTTGGTCTTGTTGCCATTTGCAGGGTTGTTTCCTCTTAATTTAGTACATGTGATGAAGTTTCTAACTAGTGTGTGTGCAAGAATATGATTTTATACCTACAATATTAGTTCTCCTACCTCAATTTTCACTCCCTTTCCAACTTTCGACAAATTATTCCATATCAAGAGATTGCTAGCTTTATCACAGGCTCGATGGAGTGCCCTTGTTGGATCCCGGCCAAAAGGCCACCACCAAAATTCATATTTTCTCATACATACATATACGTTAGCTACACCAATTAAGTAGAGGGACTTTGATTCCTAGAGCATTGGCAAGAAATCCACAATTTTCCACCCAAAATATTTCTCACCAACTATTTTTTGGCACCCATTGTGGGGCGACTTGGTAAGCATCTCGCACCCAAAATACAACCACAAGGTCCCAAAATACAAACACATGAAATATTGAAAAACAAATGAAAATCTATTGTTTGAGGCTACACTGTCAATTTCTTGCAAGTGACCCTTCATATTCCATAGTGTCCTTTCATGTTCTCACTTCAAGAATTTCCAAAATCTAGTTGAAGGAAGATACACCAGGTTGAACAGGTCAAGAGGTGGCATTGTTTTTAATTTCAAGGATTTGAAAAATAAGAAAGAATGAATTAGAGATAATCCATACTTCTTCTCTCAAGCCTCCTCTCCATCTGGCACTTCGAGTAGTTCACCTAGAAATACTATCAAAACTCCTGTTGATACTCCCCTTCAAATTCTCCCATTTTTCCATCACCATTAAGCATTGAGTCCCCGGAAGAAGAAGATTTTGAAGAAGAATTTATAGAAGCAAGGGCTGAAGCAGAAGTAGAAAAATGATGGCTGATGAAGTAGAAAGACCTCAACCCATTGTTCCATGGGGAAGGAATACATGCCCACTTTCTCTTGAACCCCCTCTTCACAATCTACCAACAAGTTCCTGCAAGAACTTTCCAAAGTTCAAAGGTGACAACACACAACATCCTGAAGAACACATCACTGCTTTCACGACATCATGTGGAATTCTTGGTGTCCAACATGAAGACATTGTTGTGAGACTGTTTGTGGATTCCCTCTAAGAAAAAGCAGCATAATGGTTTTACCTCCCTACTTGCCCGGTCCATCATGGGTTGGAATGACATCAAGACTGCCTTCAAGGAAATATTTAAATCAACTGAAGACTATCAGGACCTCCTAGTGTAGTTGGCTCAAATAAATAAAGGAGAAAATGAAACCATGAGAGACTTCGTGGCTCGTTTCAAATGGTTACTTCACAGATACTTGAAGAGGATTCACCATCTCAAAACAATGTCAAGAGATTCTTCATCAATGCTCAATCATTAGAAGTAGGATTTTTTCTGAAGAAGAGCCCAACCAAGGAACATTCTATAAGCACAAAAGATGTCCATTGAACTTGATGATGATCTCATTCTCTCTAGAAAGTAAAAATCCATCGAAGGGAAAGACCCAACATCTTGGAGATGAGAGAAACAATCCATCATTGCAAAAAATTGTAAAATGAAATGGTGTCATTGAGGAGGGAAATATTTGAAGGAGTTTCTTCTCAAAAAAGCAATAGAAATCAGATTTCATGAGCACCCCAAATGCTTTCCTGGAGGCCCCACCCATGAACATAAATTAGCAGATTTCAAGAAAGTGAAGAAGAGCTTGTAAAAGAAACTCGAAGGTGGTAATTTCCTAAAAGTGATGAGTTTGAGAATGATACATAAATCGATTCTATGAGTATTCTAAATTTGATGAAGAAGATGAAGAGGATGTGCCTAGTTTCTCATGTGTGGTATTCACTCACTCTCGGTCCCGAGAAAGGAACACCTTCCTCCACTGCTGCAAAGAAAAATAAGGTTGATGATCCTCCTATGGTGTCTCCACAAAACAAAATAATCAGTCGAGGATCCCCACTTCCATCTTCCATGAATTCTGCATTATTGGAGCCTGATCCCATAGCAAGTAAGAAGGCTCCCATGATACCAAGTAAGTATTTTGATGTCTCTTCTAAGTCTAAATCTAAATATGCTCCTATAAAATATAGTACTTTGAAAGCTCCTAGTGTACCTTTCAAAATAACCTCTATTCCCCAAAAATCTACTCTTGTTTCCAAACATGTCCTAAATCCAAATATAGTCCCTTCACCCCCCTTGTCCACATCTGCTCCTTTTGACTTCATAGAATATGAAAACAAAGCCAAAGTGGAGATTATCAAACTAATACTTGCAAACTCATCCTGAAAAATTCGATAGGTTCATCGATATATTAGGAGTGGTAGTCTAATACCCAATGTTGTAACTTATAGTTCTAAAGGCATGCTACAAAACTCACCTACACCTCACTCACAAACTATGCTTTCTCTGAGTGCATAGTTTAAATGAACCTTTTTACATCTCCCTTCTTGTTGGGGAATATGTACTAAACAATTACATAATAGATTCTCGTGCCTCGTAAAATGTGATGCCTTTGAAGGTCACCAAGGCTCTCAAACTCACCATGACTCCACCTAGTGGCTTTTATTACTCTTTGGAGTCAAAATAAGTATCACTTGTAGGGAAAGTTTAAGATGCACAAGTGGCTCTCACTAGATTTCTAGAAAATAAATTATTAGTGATGATTTTGGTAGTAGAAGGCCCAACCTAATTTAGAATGTTGCTAAGTAGAATTATTTTCCAAGACTTGGGAGGTAAAATTCAGATGAATTGGTCATCCGAACCATACCAATGAAGGGAGACATGGATAAATTACTTCCAGAGAAGAAGATGAGGTACATGGTATGAAGTCCGTAAGCTAGAAAGCTAACATCTTGTATCAAGGTAGTAGGCAGATGAATCACTTGGTGGAAACCGAGGAGGAGGAGGATATCCCCATCTTGATAGGTCTAGACATGCCTTCCTGAGATATTTGGATTTTGAAGAAGCATTGAGGAGATTCAAGTTACAAGAGGGCAGCCCCAAATTGTCGATGATGCAAACCATGAAGAAGAGGAAATGGTGCTTGGTGATTTTCAAGTAGAAAAATCAGCATATGTGTGTATCTGTGATGAGGATATATTCTCATTCCCATTTGAAGATGAAGACTCCCTCGATCATGTCACCTAGGAAGAGACTAAGCCGATCTATAATGAGCCCTTGAACAATGGGAAAGAACCATCTGTGTAAGAACTACTAAGAGCCGTAGAAGAAACAGAAGACCCTGAGATCAGTCTTGAACTTTTAATGCAAGCCATGAATCTTGGAAGACAAGTGTGAAGTTGACTTGGAAACCTCAACCAGTGTGAAGATGGGCTATGTTGAAATAAATATAGATGAGAAATATGATGTCCCTCTTGAGCCAATGGTTGGTGGATACAATGATGAAATTGAGGTATTTTCTTTCCCTTTGAAGATGAATATTCTTTCCATAATGAAGAAATTAAAACAAGGAGTTTGAGACCTCTCAAGATGAAGCTTTTTTATGAAGGATCGGTAGAGTGCATGATTCCCAAAATGATGAGGTAATCCCTCTAGATAGTTTCCTTGAGTTGCATTCTTCAAAGGTGTATAAAGAGGAGCTATAGGAAATGATGAAGCATAACTCCATGTAAGAAATCTTGGATGCAATAGAAGTTTTGGAAGACCTCGAGATGATTCTTGATCTCTTCACTCATGCCATGGACATACAAGACAAGTATGAGTTTTCCTCTAATCCCCTATTAGTACTTAAATGTATCATAGTGGAATAGAGATAAAGGATGAATCTGATGTTTCTCATGGAGAATATGTCAATAAGCATATACCTGGGAAAGAAAGTAACTCAGAATATTTAAGGAATTGGAACGAAAATCAGCTTTGGGGCAGCGATGAGATGCTCGATGGAGAATCTACTATATGGATAAAATTGGAAGGCAATTGGCACTATGAAACTGATTTCAAAGAACATGAAGGTAATGGAATTTCCAAGAAAGGACCCAAGCATCAAGAATCTCACATGGAATCACTCCTACTAAGCACATAGACAATTGTGAAAGCATCCGGATTTCATAAGCAGATTGAGGAGGAGGCTACATTCTGAACCCATCAACGGCTTCATGAAACATCATCATTTAGTGTTTCCTCTTCAGGGTAAATTTTGAGAAATGAAAAATGCTTCAGTGAAAGTGGGTTGTCCCCACTTGTACCATAGGTGATTTCTAGGCATTTTTCCCTTTCTATTGTGTGTCGTATGTTTCCTTTCCGTCATTTTGTATGTGTTTGTTTTCCTTCTTCGCTCTCTCTCTCTCTCTCTCTCTCTCTATTGTTATAAGTAAAACATGACTCCACAGACCCAATGAATATGGCAACTAGTCAATGAATTATATGGTCTAAAATTGAGATTCTAGATTCCCATGTCATGTCTTCACTATGCTCAATCCATGCCATGTCCCCAATCTAGAGCCAGTTGTTGTCGTGCAAATGTGCAATAGGAAAATTGACAATTTCTCGAGCACAAAACTATACCCCGTGCCAAATTTTTCATGTTTTATCATCCGTAGGAACCCTAGAGTCAAATCCATTAGTCCGATCATCCCCTATTTGATGTCAAATTTTCCCCTAGGTAATTTAATAAATTCAATTTAATCCCCTAGGTGATTTTAGGAAGTTCTGAAAATATGCTATCTTCTGGCAGTATTGGGAAGGGCTATCACTGGCCTTCCCAAGACTCGGATCAACCCCCTGAAGAGATTGAAGGGAAAAATTCAACATGGAGATGAATTGAAGTCCTTAGAACATCATGGAAATTATTTTGGAAGATTTGGGGAAGTTTTTAAAGACTTGGAGCGATCTAATGAAAAATAGGGTTCATAAACCTAGGCGAAGTGCACAAGCATAAAACAACTGTTGGGTTTCAAAAGAAGATTCTAGGAGCTCTAGATGGAGTTAGAAGTAAAAAAACATCTCTGAAAATAGGATTCCAAGACCTACATTATGGTGAAATCATATTTTTCACAACACCTTGGTGCATAGGATTTGCAAGTATTTTTTCTCGAGCACAAGTGAAGTCATATATCACAAACCTACTTTTTCAAGGATCATCTGGTTTAATGAATACATGATACCCCCCACCATTAGATTTATAATTCTATTTTCAGTCAGATAATATACATTTTCACCAAGAAATTCCACCAGGAGCTCAAGTTATCATCGTCCCAAGTTGCCCTCTCAAAGGCAGTTCAAGAGTTAGTCAATTTTTGGGAGGACACATGTTAGCACCAGGATCTTGGAGGGATTTCATGTCCCTAACGTCCTTGAGATCAGGTACACCAACCCTGAAAAATTTTTTCAGCCCACATGTGACCTCTGGGACCCTCATGTGACCTCCAGATTTGACAGTTCAGCCCCTAGGTGCATTTTTGGAGCATTCATTCCCTGCCATCGGATCAAGCGCCATGTGTCAACTCCTAGTCCACCATGGAATTTTATGTCCCTCACATCCTTAAGGATAGGGACATAAAGCTTGGAAAAAAATGTGCCCCTATGAAGAGTCTTTTTGTCATCTATGTGACTGACTTTAAGCCCCCAGTGCTTTAAAGAAGCTTTTCTCACCTCCATTCCCCTCGTCATCGATCGCAATCACGTGTCGTCCTCTTGACCACAATGGAATTTGATGTTCCTCACATCCCTAAGGTTAGGGAAATCAAGCATGGAAAAATGTACCTAAGCTTCTCCTTCCATAATTTCAAAAATTTAAAATCTAACTATCTATGCTCACCGCTTCCAAAGGCTTCCAGATGCTTCCACTCCTGTGCACAAATTTTCTCCATTCTTCCTCTATAACTTCTCACCACCATTCCTCCATTTTTGAACCTCAAACCAGACTTTCCACAGAGGTACTCCCCTCTACTCCCATGAAAGCATGCAGGTCCTAAAGGAAAATTGGAGCAAACACAAAAGGAGAAGCACAAAACGAAGAAGGAGAAAATGGAGAAAACTCCATGGCCATGAAACGAGAAGTTGAAGAAATATCCCAAACGGATGTGTGAAAAAACAAGTTATATTTTTCTATTCATTCCTATACCCAAGGCCATCAAGAAGAAACCTTCAAACTCTCCTCTCATGTAACAGAGCATCCACAACGAAGAAATCCCACTTCTGGCTCAACGAAGAAAAAATCCAATTTCCCGTCAAACGCTTGGTGAAACAAAGTAGAATTGCACATGAAGCATCAGAAGATGAAACATATCACAATGAAAACTATTTTGTTGCAAAATGGATTAGAAAACCAGACCTATAATTTTGAGGTCCATTAATGGATGGTGTGTCCAAAACACTTCTAGGTTTGAAATTTGAAAGTTTAAAATCTCCTAGACTATTAAGCGGGTGGGTCTAAAATTTCAAAGGGGAAATATTGGGAAAAACGCATATCAAACAACCTCATTCCACATTAATCAAACCTTCAAAATCCAACTTTCTAAAAATAGCAGGTTTTCTACATAGGGACTATTATTTCAGAAAGTCAAAGAATGAAGAACTGCGAAGGGGACGAGGACATTGGAGGTGCACGAAAGATGATAATTCACTGAACGACATTTTTGACACTTACTAAAAATGTTAAGTGGTACAACATGACACTTGCTAGAAATAGAAAGTCACACTTTGAAAGAGTAGTTTTGGCACATGGGACATTCGTAACTTCGCCACATCGAGAGCTTTCCATGGATGAGGACCATCAAACTTCATCACGGAAACATTTTCCTCTCTTCTCTCAATTCACAATCCCCCAACTTTATCTCCCTTTAAATTTTCTAATTCTTCGTTGGGGTTTGCACTTTTTGATATGCCTTTCAATCACTTAAAAGTGACTTTAGAAACATAATGTAAATTAAGTCACCTTGATTTTATAAAAGGGACTTAAATAATTTGTAGGAATATGAATAGTCTAAAGTTAGAAATAAGGCATATGGAGAGTAATGAAGAAGATGAGGAGTTGAGCCTACTCTATAAATTGTAATGCCATTCCCATTTCAAAGGGTTGGTAATTGATCTTGTAAACTCAAGAGTGCATTATACCTAGAGAAAGCAAAGGAGATAGCCATTTTTCTTCTACTTTCCTCCACTCTCAAATTTCTTCCATTCTTACACTATGTACAACTTATGTTTAAGCATCAATAAAAGGAGTTTCTAGTTTTTGTTTACTAAGGTATTTCATGATACTTTATGTTCATCAAATTCTATTTGGTCTTGTTTCCATTTACAGGGTTGTTTCCTCTTAATTTAGTGCATGTGATGAAGTTTCTAACTAGTGTGTGTGTAGGAATATGATTTTCTACCTGCAACATTAGTTCTCCTACCTCAATTCTCACTCCCTTTCCCACTTTCAGAAAAATTCTTCCCTAGAAAGAGATTGCTAGCTTTGCCACGTGGGTTAATGGAGTGCCCCCGTTGATCCCTAGTCTAAAGGCCACCACATAAATCCACATTTTCTCACGCATGCATATACGACAGCTACACCAATTAAGTAGAGGGACTTAGATTCCTAGAGCATTGGCAAGAAATCTAAAAGTTTTTCCACCTGAAATTTTTGTCTCCAACACATCCCTACTCGCATGTATTGATCTATGTAAATTTTACAATCACAACTACAAAGTAAGTGAATGTGTATGTGTATATGGAAAAATAATGGCATATAGTGTATCTATCTAACACAATAAGCAAGATGTAACATGGAAGTATGAATAAGCATGAACAATTTCTTGATTAATATATGCAATATGTTGTGAATGTGTGAGATGGAATGTAATATAGAGTGAGAGTGATAGTTTCCATGTGCCTCTCGAGTGAATGTGAATGATTATACATGAAATGAGGTTCATTTATAAATGATCCCTCAACAGACAAGAGTGAACCATATAAAAAGAGTGTAGCATCGGGAAATGGTTTGAATGTGTGTGGTAGAAATATATGATCATAAAATCATAGGGCATAGTGAGTGAGTTATTGAGTGAGTGTGGTAGGTTCATTTTAAATATAAACCCTCAATAGTAAAGTGTGAATTATAGCTGAAAGTGTGTCATTGGGTAATGATGATATAAATGTATCAAGACATGTATGATGTTTATGAGAGACTAGATGTGAAATGTATAATATGTAAGACACCCAAGAATGCTAGAAGGGAGGATAATTAAGTGTAGTGTCCCCAAGTGTTCCTATGATGAATATTTATGCAGAAATGTGAGATATTCCTTGATATTGTGGGAGATCATTTTCGTGTGTGATGATAAGAGAGAGGGCCAACATAATGGTAGGACAAAGGAATAGTAGGACCATGTGATGGTGGTAGAATTTGAAATGTGTCCCGCCATTAATATGAGTAGTTTCTCTAACAAAATAAATTGGAAATGGAAGTGGATTAGGATGGGGATGAATCTCAAAGGGTGGTAACTAAGGTGGGATTGATGACGTTACAAAAGACTTGTTTTGAGAAGAGGGTGGACTGATTTTGAGATTCGGTTGTATACCTCAACTTGGTATTTCGTAGATGCCTTGAAAGGATGAGGTACTATATTGATTTTGAGAGGAATTTTCTTATGTGTATCTTGACTTTACATAAAGGGAACCTTAGAAACAATTGAATGATTCTCATTAAACATAATCGAATCAGATTTAGGAACCCATTGAGATGTAATAATTAGAGGGGACCATGTAACATGATGCTAAAAATGAATGACATAAAACCTTGACACTCAAGATTCTTTATTATTCATTGTAAATAATATCAATCATTATCATTATGTCCATTAATTCAATGATAAGCACAAAATGAGAGACTTTTATATTTGACCAAACGATAAGGAGGATAGTAATGAGTAGTCAAAAAAATGATCAATTGATGACTAATGAGCTCGGAAAAGAATGTCATGTTGCTTAGCATTGTGATCAAACATGAGTGGCTCTAGTAATGGAAAGACTTGAGGCTCACTTACATGAGCACTTGTATAAGACAAAAATGAGAATGAGAAGAACTAGCATGATCATGAGAAGTATTCTTAAGATGTTGGATTTCAGATTTTAAAGATGTAATCATGGATTCCATAGCTTGAAATTAATCTTGAAATGAAGAATGTAAAGCTTAAATAGACTTGCAAATTGATTGATTGGAATTATAACTAATAAAGTCATCGAGACTCAATCAAAGATGGAACTGACTTATGAAGGAAACATGTTGATAGGAGATACATAGTCACTACGATTTTGTGAAGAACATCATTAAGAAGATGGCTGCACTTGAAGCAATTGAAGAAAAGAGACTTGAGAGACCTTATGAGCAATGATAGAAGAAAAATAAATATCCAAGATTATTTTAATTCACATTCACAAAAATGATTAGGAAAATTTATTTAAATAAATAAATAAATGCTAAATCTAATATTAATATAACAATGTTATGATATAAAAAAATAAATACAAACTTTGTCCTAATTAAATAAGAAATTAAATTTAAAACCTAGTTGTAAATGAGGTGGTAAAAAGACTTAGTTGATTTTTTGTGATGACGCAAGTATGTTGAGTGGGAAATTTGTTGGAAAAGAGTAGAAGTGTGTCATAATAAGACCCATAAAATAAAGAGGTGTTAAATGGCAATACTAGTGCACCTATGGAGTGTCCGGGACACTGGGGCTCTAGGGACCTATTATGGATTCCCGTGATTGCTAAGAAGATGAAAAATCTATTTCATAGGGTCATGACATCTTTAATGCTTGTCACTAACACATGTATGCATTCCATTACTAACACATCATTCTACACTTCAGCATGTTCCAGATCTATCTCTAAGGGAGAACAAATTAAATATTAACCATGATGAGATCAACTCTTATTAACATACTAGATTCAGATACACACAAGAACTAACACTTAGATTCACCCAATAATATCCTCCATTATATTAAATGCAATAAGTATATGAAGAAGCTTCATTACAATAATAGTAGTATGCGCGTAATAGATTTAGAGCATAACTATTATCTATACTATGCACACACATCTACATATCTATATATCTCTCTATATATATGCTATATACTTATTTACTACATACTTATAAGGGTGGGGACTTTCCCTTCACCACTTATCTATTCCCAAAATAGGTCGCATGCTATTATTAGCCACGCAGGGTGCCATTAAAAAATAGCCACACATGCAACATGAAAGTGCGCTAATAATAGACTACTTGGTAGTTAAATGACAGTAGTAGATCTATTTCCATCCTGTGTCCATGTAAAGCACTTTGTAGCTAATCCTCCAAAAATAGCCAATGCGTGACACGTGCACAAGTCTCTAATCAGTTTGAGTGCTCTGCATGCCATCTCTAAAAATAGACCTCCTTGAGTGAAAATGGCTAAGTCCCAAACCTATTTTTGTTCTTCACGCATGCGCATGCTTTCTCCAATATCCATTCACGCCTTTGAATATGACTCCACTCTCCCATGTGGACTTCTGTGTGCTTTTCTTTACTAAGTGTTAGGGTCTAACTGATCAACATTACCCCACACTAGTTGCATTTCCACCCCGAAATGGTTGTCTCCAAAACAAATCAAAGAATAGAAGAATAGAAAGAATTTGGATGAATGAAAGAATGTTTTTAACCTACAGTTTCTTCTTCTACAACCTAAAAAATTAATTCAGGATATTCCTCCTTTATCTCGGCCTCCAAGGTCTGCCACTCAATGAGTGCTTCCTCTTTTTTTAGGAATGTCCACAACAATGGACTCTAGTTCATCCTTCAATAATTTCTCCTTTCTCATTCTATAAAGACCAACACAATGTTGGACATTGCAGTCATCCTTCCCTCTAGCAAATCCATCTTCTACGCAATGAGTTTCCCAAGCTCCTCTAGCCAATTTTTGTGTGGTTCTTGGGCTGCTGTTAGGGCCTCACACTTTTATTTAACCATTGCTAATCTTTTTGCATGGCCCAATGTGTCGTCCTTCATCAATCTTTCTGACCTCATTGTTCTCCTCCAGGGTTTTTATGTTGATGAGCACCTCTGGAGCTATACAGATGTTCAAGGCTTGGTTCCTTCTTTAGTTCTTCCTACAACGACTTGCAATAGTCCCTCATATGATGTAATCTTTCACATCACTGAATCCTTTTCTCACTCTGCATCTTGTGTTGATCCTTTGGCGTTGGCATGCATAGAGGTTCATCTTCAAGCACTAAGTCCACCAATGTACCTACATAGTGTATTGCCAAAGGAAACATCTTTGGTACCTTTGGCTCTAAGTGTGGCCTAGCTCTTATGACATTATCACCAATTTCCTCTGTGATGCTGATAAATACAGAGTTCTTCTTCTGCTAAGTCTCTTTCCTACGTTAGGCACTATTTCCTCATCCTTAGTTTTGATCTCTTCCCTTAGTGCCCTAATTGTGGCAGCCTTGTCCATATTCCACCTTGCCACCTCTGTTGAGACTTTTACCAATGCATTGCTCACCTGTTCATCTAACATAACAATAGGCTTTATGTTATGTGTCTAGCCTGAGGTGTCTTTTTCAACCTCCTCGACATGCATGACTCCTCACACACATCAAAATCTGGTTCATCCATGTGTGTGTGCATCGACCATGATAATTGCTTCCTTGTGTGCACATTGTTGCCATATCTTCATCCATTAATTCCCAGCCATATAACTCCTTTTGTGTCAGTGTGCTCTAGAAATGGGCACAAAAATTTTACCTATGTCCTCAGCATAACCCATGGCTGGTGGAATGTGCTCCCCACTTGTTCTTCTTGACCTAGGCTACTTAGGAACTTGAGCTTCCAGATTTGGGACTTGTGTTTCCATGTCCTGAGTAGTCTCGGTAGCTATCTCATTTGTTCTCTTTTCTTCCTCTTCTCCTTCCTTCATTTCTTCATCTTGTTGTCCTTCTACATTCTCTGGAGGTGTAGGAGAATTAGGCACTTTCCTCTGACTCTTCCACCTCCTCATTCAATTTTAGTTTCCTTCTCCTTTTCTGGTTGTCTCCTTCTATGGAGAGAGTCTGGGTGATCTGCACACTATTTGTGGAGTAGCACCTTGGGTCCTTGTTCTCCTAAACACTCTCTTAAATCGGTGCTCTCCTTGGACTGCATCCAAGTCCTCATCATCCCCCTCTTGTGGCTGAGGTGGTGTAGTTGCATGCTCAGCTTCATCCTTATTCATAGGATGTCTTCTACCTCTATGTTCCAAACCACCACTATCTTGCACTCATCCTCCTCATCCTCTACTTCAATTGGCTCTGTGGGCTTAGGCACTGGAATGTTCTCCATGGTATGCTTACCCTTTGGTGGCCCTAGGAGTGCAAACTCATCTTCCACATACTTGTTTATTCTCCAACTTGGGCTTTAGTTGAAGGTACACCAGTGCTGCTCCAACATCTCCCACAACCAAACTTACTAGTTTAATGCTCAATACATCTAAAATGAGCCTTTCAATATATGCACCCCATCCTGGATACACATATTTCTTCCTTAGCATGTGGTAGTCACAATCTACCTTGTCCATTGAATGTTAGGCATCACATGCATCTGAGAACCTATGTACTGATGCACTTAGAAGTACCTTGTTGTGAAGGCATATGGTAACTTACACCAAGGGCTCCATGCTCCATCCCATGGTGAACCACGCTATATGCAAAAGTGTTGGTATATAATGAAACTAAACTACCTTTCCAACCACCGAAGGAAATTCCTTGGGGATGTGTCCATTCTTCTTCAAAGGCCACGTGGAGCCTATCATACCACTTCTCATCCCTTTGCTTGACTGGTTTTGTCATGGATCCTTCACATAGGTATTTTTGAACCACTCTGCCGGTGACTTATGCTCCATGGGATACTCCCATATCTTCTCTTTTGGTCCATCAGGTACTCCGATCTCCATGAACACCAACGCGACAATAGAACAGCTCCAAAGCTGATCTTTCCTCCTGTGTGTGCTTCCTCAACTATCATCTCTACAATGTAGCCTAAATATTATAGACTACCCCTTCGACATCCTCCTTGCAACATGTAGCCACATGGTGTTCACTTGTGACCACCTTTCCTGGTCATTTAGCTTCATAACAAGATGTGTGGCTACTTGCACAACTGGATACTTCTTCAGTTTATCTATGTCCATGCCACATGCATGGACCCTTTGTGTACCCCAGCTCCTTTCTGGTCTCCAAGATTGTGGCCTTGTCTGTTAAATCATTCTTCAAATCTTCTCTGTGCCCTTCAATCCTATTACCATGGAGATTAGCGTGGCTGAAATTCTGGCTCTACGTCCTGCAAAGTAGAAAAAATCTTCATGCACTCTGCTCATGAGCCACTGGTACAAGGGCTCATATTTCCCAAAGTAAGGGAGCTCATATAGCTGGTAAACTCCAATCTTCTTCAAGAGCTTCTCACCAGCATCATCATACACTGGCATGTCTTCCATCATGCATTTATTCATCTTTGTGTTCAACAAGGCATCAAGCTCCTTCTTATTCTCTGTGGTATGGTGGTTGTACTCACTCACCTTGCTTCTCCTTATGTGAGAATCCCACTCCTGGCCTATGATGACCCCCTCTAGATATTGCATTTCAGAAAAATTACTTTCGGGAGCCATCTCCTCTTCTTCTATGACCACCTTCTTCTTTCCCTTCACTCCTGCTACACTTCTTTTTTCTTGGGTGCCATTTCTTCCTTGCAATCCTTTGTAAATACTCACCTCTTGAATTTTGTAATGTGTGAATCAAACCCTAGCTCGATTCAGCATGCCCTAGGTGAAATCATGTGCCCTCACTCCTCTCTGTCACCTTGCTTCACTCAAACCCTTCACCACCAGGGGACACAAGCTCTTTCTGCACACAGATCTCTTCATCACAATTGGCTACACACCTTTCACACCTCAATTCGATCACTCGGCTCTTTGCACTTAGCTCTTTTTCAAATACTCTTAATCACAATGGTAAAAATGAACTCGCATCCCATCCTTATATAGATTTTCAAATTTTTGATGCATTCATTGCTCCTTCACCTACCAAATATCCTCTCATTAATTGACCAATTCCATTCTTTCCATGGGTACATCTTCACGCCCCAGCTATAACCTTCTAGCCTTCCTACCCTCTTGGTCACAAGACTTCTTTTAGCGTGCTGCTTCCTTGCACTTTGAGTACCTCATCATTGCACCTTCTTCTGGTAGTTGTTATGGCCTCTACTTACCTCACGTTATATTGTCCCTTCATTCATCTCCATCTTTGGTCACTTTTTAGAAGCAATCCTTTGACTTGAAAAGCACCCATAGTAGACTTATTCCTTTCACCTTTCAATTCCCACAATCTTGTACCTAGATATCAACAACCACCCCACACTAAAAGTATGTGTAGTCCTCTGCGCATAAACATGCTTCATATAGTAATTAGCTTCATGCGCAAAACACGCTTATTACACAAGAACAATAACTAAATTGACAAAGCATAGCAACAAGGAAAGGAAATACATTAAGGAATACATAATTGAAAACCTAATCTAAATGGCAATACTACCTTATTACAAACACCAAGAAGACTTATTTATAGTAGGGCTTCAACCTACTCCCATTGAAGTAACCGGGTAGTCCATGTTCCATCAAGTGCTTCTAACTGAAAGCACTATTTCAAGGATGTAAGTGATAACATACGGCCCCAACCAATGTACCTTAAGTTTTCCTAGATGGTGCAAAGAACTTAGAGTCATAGAGAAGCACCATTTTCCAATCTCAAACTTCTTGTCCCTTATGTTTCTGTCATGCCATGCTTTCTACCTAGCCTTTTCTTGCTTCTGACTCCAACATGCTATGGCTCATCATCTCATCCAACTTAATTATCTTTTCAATCCATTCTTCTAAATATTTCTCATCAGCTAGACCTCCAGCATGTGCAATATACGTAAAGAAGGTAACATAAATTCCATAGGAAGAATTGCTTCTGCGCCAAACACTAATTGAAATGGTGTGGCTTTGTTCAACCTTTTATATGTTGTTCGATATGCCCAAAGTACTATAGATGAGATACTTTATCATCCCAATCCTTTCTTCCAACATCACAAATTTTTTCAATGTCTGGCTCAAAATTTTGTTGAAAGCCTCAATAGTTCCATTTTCTGAGGATGATAGGGTGTAGTCTTATGGTGTGCAATCATGAACTCATCCAATAAAATTTTGATTGTCTCATTAAGAAAATGTGTGCCCCTATCACTTGGTCAAACTCAAAGGACATCCATACCTTGTAATAATATTTTCCCATAGAAACTCAGGTTGTTGTAGCCATTGTATAGTCCTTTGTAGGTGTTGCTTCTTCCCACCTTGTCAGATAGTCTATGCAAGTTATGATGTAGCGTGATCCATTTCTACGTGCACTAGGTGAAATAGGACCCACAAAATCTATAGCCCATTTCTCAAATGGCTCTGCACTAGTAATAGGTCTCAGAGGCATTTCATCTCATTGACTGGTTTTCCAAGATGTTGACAATGATCACATGCCTTACAAAATTCCTTACAATATTTATAGAGGGTCTCCCACCATAATCCAGTGAGTAGAATCTTGTGCATGTTGTGGCATCACCGACATAGTGGCCACCTAATACCACCATGAGCTTCTTCCATAATATCCATGTGCTCATGTTCCAATACACAATGATGCAATACCTCATCTCATGGCCCAATTTGTACAAGTCACCACTGATTAACATATAAGGTGTGGCACGTATATAGCAAGTTGTTTCTTCTCCAAGGATTTCATTCCTTTTGTGCCATCCTGTTCATAGAAAAGACAACAATGTCCTCTAGTTTTGATGGCACATGTTGTAACTTTATATAACTATGCATCTGGCATGGTATCCTCAATTTCCTATGCTTCTTCTCCTAACTTGTATTCTTGATAGATGGTCTAGGTCCAGAATTACTTTTTCCTAGTTTTACCACAACTGTGAAATCAAATTCTTGAAATAAGAGCACCCATCGACATATGCACCCTTGTAAAATAGGTTTATTTACCAAATACTTCAATGCCATGTGATCTGTATAAAAGATGAATGGTGTAGCTAGTAGGTACTGGCGGAATTTATGCAGCACATAGATCATTGACAAAGCTTCATGCTCTGTAGTTGTGTAATTTTGTTCATAGGAGTCAACTTTCTACTAGCAAAAATAGATAGGATGATCTATAATACCTTCTCTAGGTTGAGCCAACACCGCACCAATGGCCATGCTAGAGGCATCAACATGTACATGAAATGGTTTGTCCCATGAAGGAAAATGTAGAATAGGCATGCGGTAGTAAGTTTCTCCTTTAATGTCTCGAATGCACATTGTTGTTGTTCTCCCCAGTAGAACGTACCTTTCCCTTTCAGTAACTCTTCTAATGGTGTGGAAACTTTGGCATATCCTTTGATAAAATTTCTGTAATATCCTATATGACCCAAAAATCCATGCACCTCACTTTGAATGGTAGGCTCCCTTAGGCCTATAATGACCAAACCTTTGTTGGGATCAACCAAAAACCCTCCTTGTAGATTATGTGTCCTAAAAGTATCCCAAATGGTGTAGAAAATATGCACTTCTTGATGTTCAAAGAGATACTCAACTATCTACACCATTCAAACATTAAGCGTAGATTGTCACAGTGATCCTTAACTAATCCATACACCATCCAATCATCTAAATATACCTGTAAGAAGTTGTGAATAAATTCCTTGAATGCTTGGACAACTATGCATGAAAATACAACAGGCACATTTTTTAGACCAAAGGCATTACAATATAGGTGAAAGCTACCCCATTCAGTAGTAAACGTAGTCTTTTCTTGATCCTCTTGGGCAATCTAAACTTGATGATACCCAAGAACCCATCTGTAAATGAATAGATTTCACACCCTGCAACTCCTTCTAGTATTTCCTCAATGAATGGCATAGGAAATGGATCAGTTACACATGCAGCATTCAACTCCTATAGTCCACGCATATTCTAATCCATCCATCCTTCTTGATACTTGATCACCATTGGACTAACCCATTCTAACTCATCAAGGGGCTTGATAATCCCAGACTTCAACATGTTATCAATCTCTTCTTTGACCTTTTCATGCAAATTGGGGTTCATTCTATAAGGTCTCTTTCTAACTGGGTGCACACCCTCTTTAAGCTTTATCTTCATCTCCCCTAATGATTCATGCATGCCTTTAAGTTCATGGTACCCCCTAGGAAATAAGTCCTGGTAATCCCTTAGTAACTCTATGATTTTTTCCACTTCAAAGTCTGACCAATAGTCTCCAATTATGGCTTCCTTAGGCTCATATATCTGTTCCAATATTCACCCACTTTGTCTTCATAGGTTCATGATAGGCACATGTGTGGTCTTATCCACACTTGTCCCAGTACCTCACGCCTCCTATTTTGAATGGTTTACATCTAGATTATCTACTTCTTCATCATCCACTAAGTAGACCATTTTTCCTTTCTCTTTCTCAAGGAAAGTGCGTTGAAGTAATGTTTGGCCTCTGTTCTTCATCAAGATGCGCTCCTGAGTCTTCTTTATCTAATAACTCCTGAAGGAGTTCTTCAGCCTTAGCACTATCCCCATAGTTAAGTGCTTAATAAATTTCAATGCTTCTTCTACTGGAGGCTTTGTAGAGAAGAAGTCAAATGTTTGGGCCATTCTTACGTATTAAATTCTGCCAATTTCTAGTTTCTCTATGGAGTTCTGCATATACATACCAAGCACGCACGCAACCTTGTAAAGTGGAATAAAACCGGTGCACCCATAGTGAAGGTGGTAAAGCTTCCTGCCCTTCTATCCAGAGTCTCTCACACTTCTAAACATGGTGTTGAACAGGTTGATTACCATGATAAGTACTTATTTGAGTAGGTGCATTGCTCCTAAAGAACCTAGTAGTAAGAGAATCCCAATTTCATTCCATCCGACAAGATTATCCTGTGGACCACCCACCAACATGTTGTTGTCCCACATAGTGTATATATGCTAGCATATTCTTCTTTCAGTGGGTCTATCCACTTTTCTTCCATGGCACGTAGAAAATACCATGGGATCCCCTTCTCTTGTGTAACAAGGTACCAGTTGTTACCTATCCTCTGACATAACATGGTTTTGTGCCTCGAGGAATATGCTCTTTACTTTGCGCCCTACCAACTCATAAGTGTTGTGAGCCCAATTATCACAAGAAAAACTTGTAGTATCACTAATAGACTGTGCATCCTCCCACTTGAATTAGTCCTTCTTTGGTTGGTTCAATCATCTCTGGATCTCGGATGGTGTACATAAATCCTATTCAAATCTTCTTCACTTAAGGGCTCAACATAGGGCATGCATATTTTCCATCTGTTAAAGGGATAATAACTCTTTCCTCTTTGTTTTCAAAACTGATATAGCCCTTGTTGAACCAAAGATCAACATTATTTGCATAGCACCAAGGATGCCCCAATAGAGTTGGGAAGCTATCTGACTCTGCCAGTGCTAAAACTTCAAAGTCTCCAGTGAACTTGGCTCCTTGTATGGTAATGGATGCATC
This sequence comes from Taxus wallichiana var. yunnanensis, assembly GCA_018340775.1. Lineage (NCBI taxonomy): Eukaryota > Viridiplantae > Streptophyta > Pinopsida > Cupressales > Taxaceae > Taxus > Taxus wallichiana. The sequence continues at coordinate 686,117,029 of CM031236.1, read as the reverse complement.
CTTCAAAACTCTGATGGGAGTGGCCTTAGTCCGATTAGCCATGAATAATACATTAGAGGATGGCTGTAATGGGGGTCTTCCCATTTGTACCCATGCATCCAAGGTAAGAACATTGACTTCCACTTGCACTATATCAATATATTACTCAATAGCCACCCATCCACAACAACATTGAGTGATTTCCTTGTCATAATCTAGGCTATGAGGGGGAAGATTCACATGCAGGATCTTCCATCCAGTCTCAGTACTTGCATGCAGAGTGTTTCCTTTTAACCAACTCCCTAACAATGGAATGATGTTTTCTGGCGCAACATTTTACACACTTCCCTCAAGTCATCTATATCAGTTTGGACCATCTCTGATGCTTTCTTTTTCTCCTTTAAGTATTGTATCTCACCCTAAAGATTCCTTAGAACTTCCATGGTTTCTTGATAAACCTCCTTCTGATAGGCAGGATCTGGGTACCATGCATGAAGAACTTCTTCTTTAGTGATGGTAGGTTTCTTTGCAATGCTTCCTGCAGCATGTGCCGCCTCAGCGCGGGTCGTGATCTTCACTTGTAGTGCCTTGATTCTACTTCCATCTTAGGCATCCATTGATTTTCCACAGCACATTGTATCCTAACCATCCCTGCACCTTTTTTTTCTTGTTTATGTTGCTTACTCAGATGCTCATATAAGTTTGGCACTCCTCATAGCTATGGTTCTTTCCACAGAAAGAACATGTAATATTATGAGGACATTCACACCTATAGTGGTCAGGAGATCCATGTATAACATGTTCCATGAGGGAACTCACTTCTTCCACCACCACGGCCTCATCCTCCAAATCCACCATGGTATCCTCGACCTCTGCCATGACCACCTTTCAAAATGCCCTCATTCCATCATAGTGCACCTGATTGTGATCCCGGTCTGATGCTCATTCTTTCCCTTAGAGTTATCTAAAACTCTTGTCTATCATACACCAATATCTATAGCATCATGGATCTGTCCAATCAGTCCGGCAAGTCTTCCATGTCATGAGTCATGGACCTACAGATTTTATAGTAGCTTGAAACGTTCTTCCTTATCATGTGTTGTAATAATGGGAAGTGGCTAGCATCATGGTTTAAATGGCATATTTCACAATCCATCATAATGAGCGTACTTGTTTATGTGAGGACAACTATCCTTTGTGTGACCTTCTACTTCACAATTTGTGCACCAAATCCTATGCACATCTCATGTGCTTGAATTTGCTGATAGTTTCTCCAACTATTTTTCCATAGCTGCTATTTGTGCTTCTAAAAATGGGCTCACCCAATATCTATGCTTCCAACCTCACCTCGGCGCAGTGCAGGCTGCTTCAAGTGCTTCACATGGATCAGTGTATGTCTTATGTGATAATTCCCTCCTAAAAGGGGTAATCAAGCCCCCAACAAACCATTGTGCATGTTGGCTTGCATGTATGTCATAAGAAAGCTTTGATAACAACATTTTTTAAACCATGCATCATACTCTCTAACACTTTCAGTAGTGCCTTGCTTAATATCCTTGAGCACACTTATACTCTTCTACTCAAACTCAGGGATATGAAACTCTTTAAGGAATGCATCCTTTAAAGTTGTATAATCTATGCAAGTCTGATCAGGGTCAAACTTTTACCAGTTGTGTGTGTGCCCTTGTAACGTAGTAGCAAATTGGCTTTCCCTACGCTCAAAATCCATGATTCCTTTTGTATGCCATAATATTTCACACATATGCACATGTTCAGTAGCATCTTCTATGCCCCTATACTCTAGAAGATGAAGAGACATTTCCATGTAAATATTTTGGGGTTGGTGCAGACCTTGCCCACCTGATCCAGAACCTCATGTGTTTCCCCTACCTCCAGAACCTCCAGATCCACCTAAACCAGAGCTACCTATGCCTCCTGATCCCAAACCTATAGCTGGGGTCGGACCAGAAGATGTACTTCCTTGTGTCCCAATAGTAGAACTGAAATTGTACCTCGATAGTCTGCAAGTGAAGCATTACTACTCCCAGAAGTTAATCCAAAAATTGGTGCACTTGTATTATGTGTTGATGATACACCCAAAAAGGTACTCCCATATAACAATGAATCCATTTGTGTTACCATCATTGTGCCTCTTATAAGACTCACTCCTACTCTCCCACTGCTTGAACTAGCTTGTTGACTACTTGTTGTACTAGATGCTTGAAAAACCAAATGCAAGGGCAAGGTTACCAGGTGGATTCAGATGCACCCACGGCCCAGGTAGTCTCTGTTGGCACTGCTTCTACGAGGCCGAGGAAGGATCCCTATCATGCTTTCCAAGATGGGGAGTTCTGATGCTCTGGCTCCACATCTTCTACATGAGCTTCAAATCCTTCATGAGCCATCTCTCTCCTCAATGCCATACTTTCTGCAATGTTACGTTGCTTCTCTATCTCCCTCTCACACACCTCATTATACTTAAGCCACCTTTCCTCTCTCTTCCTTTCTACCACTAGGTCTTCCATCTTTCACCAAACCTTCTCCTACCCCATGCATGGTGGGGTTTAGTTAGCCATCGGTTTACTCTCCGATTCAAAGTTACCATCAGGATCTTGATCGCCAGTGGAATGCCTTGTAGGTAAGCTCCCCTTGGATATCGTAAAACTAGAATTCAGCTACCTCTGACACATGAATAAGTGGAAATTGAGTATTCCAAGATATAACTATTCAAGACACCATGGAACCACGTATCCACAACTCGAGTCCAAATCAGATCAGCATCATAAAGGGCCTAAATTCTTCCTGCATCCAGACAAGTGTGTGCGATACCTCCAATTCCACTTAGATGCATAAGCAATCAGCCACTCATACAATTCTACTTAGAAAGATAGTGAAAAATATCTCATATAAATATCATACATAATTTTGTTCCACCCACATGCATGCGTTAAAATCAGATCTAGTGTTGAATCACCATGTGTATTCTTCTTCTAGATCATGTATCCATTCTTCAACACTTGCTAAGGTCAACCAGTATGTCTTCATCATGAACCATCCTGAAAACAACTGAAAAAGAGGTCCCAGAAATGGAACCAATGATGCAGCCTAGAATTTAGTGATACAAGCCAATAAGACCCTAGACATCATTTGGCACATCACACTCACCTCTAGATTGAGAGCTCACCCAAAGCACACAAAGGTACCAGGTCCCTCTTTAGGGTTTGTTGTTGTAGGATGTTAGCATGATGAAGACTTAACACATGCAGTTCCATTACTAACACATCATTCTATAGAGCATACCAAATCTATCTCTAAGGGAGAATAAAATTAAGTATTAACCATGATGAGATCAAAACATACTAGATTCAGATACACATAGAACTAACACTTAGATTCAGCCAATATCCTCCATTATATTAAATGCAATAAGTATACAAAGCTTCATTACAATAACAATATAGTATGCATGCATGTAACATGATTTATCATATCTCATATATCTCTCATGTATGCACACACATCTATCTATCTCTATATAGTTTACTACATACTTATAAGGGTGGGGACTTTCCCTTCACCGCTTATCTATTCCCAAAATAGGTCGCATGCTTTTACTAGCCATGTGTCGTTGTTACAAAAATAGCCACACATGCAAGTGCGCTAACAATAGACTACTTGGTAGTTAACTGATAGTAGTAGATCTATTTCCGCCCGTGTCCATGCAAAGTGCTTCGTAGCTAATCCTCCAAAAATAGCCAATGTGTGATGCATAAGTCTCCAATCAGTTTGAGTGCTCCATGCTATCTCCAAAAATAGATCCTTGTCGTGAAAATGGCTAAGTCCCGAACCTATTTCTATTCTTCACGCGTGAGCCTTTCTAATATGTCCACACCTTTGAATGCGCTCTTCACTCTCCCATGTGAACCTTCCATATTCTTTACTAAGTGCTTTTTGATCTTTGACACCCCCGTATATTCTCCTCTCCAATATAGAGATTCTTTCTTTACCATTCAGAGCCCTAGTTTTTGGCATCATGATCTAATAACTTGCATTAGTGAATCTAAATCCCTTTCATTAGGCCTCCAAATCCCATGCTTGTCTTTCTAACAGGAATTACTTGACTTTCCATTCTCGGTGTCCCGTGTGGAGTTCTCAACTCCGCCTCATTATTCTTGATTGCTCCCACCTAAAATTGTGTCACATATCTCACCCTATCTGCATAACACACTATTAGGGTTACTAGATCGGTGTAGACTCACCCTCTAACATTCACGTCTTGTTCTCATGGCTCCATCAGAGACCACTCCTACATCCACATCCACATTTGGCCCAATGACCTAAATTTGTGTTGTGCACTCCCTCGGTGACTCCTCCAAAGACATCCATGTGGACTTGCTAAGGCTCTCGCTCTACCTTAATCTCAACTCGGCCCACTCCTTGTGACTCTCACTAAGAATATTGGGCTCCTTACAATGTTACTCACCCACCAAGCCCATTTTCCAACTTGCTCCTACCCAAGAGCTCTTTCCCACCTCCCAAATTCTGGCCCAACCGCCTCACGAGTGGCAATATCTAACAACCTTTTTCTCTCTGACCCCATTTCACCACTCCTTTCTAGATGTTTCCTATTTTTTTACCCTTTTTCACATTGTAAAAGCATTGTAAGGGAAAATTGACAAAATTCAACATTTTGCAGGGGGAGTGTATTTATTTGGGTTACGCATATAGGATTATTGGGCTTCCCGAGACACTTTTTCTCGGGTTGTTGTATTTTAGTGCTCCTCTTTTCTACGGCTAGTGGATAATCCACCACAACCTTATGGAAAACAATCCTTTTTTTCACCATGAGATGCCTTTTTATCATGTTGGGTAGTGTACCATTGATTTTTCTTTTCTCCTTTTTTTTTTTATTGTGTTTGTTCCTCTTCTTCGACTAAGGACTTCATTATGGCCTCCACACTCATGCGACTTGTTGCCTATTAGGAACCGAGTGTTCAACTATCTAACATTGCATGAATGCACCCTATTTTAATCACACACTAATTATAAAGTTTTTTAGATAAAGGGGTTATCACTATTATTTTTGGGTGTTGCATTACTTACAGACACATTATCATCTGAGTCCAACATCTTGCATTCTTGTACCCTTCTTCTTGTAACACTTATTTCACTAAATCTAGACTTATTACATTCCAGTAGCAAAAAAATAATTCCAATATTAGAATCTGAAATACTATTTTGGATTCTAAAATGTTAAATCTTGGAATTATCTAGACTCCAAAATCCAACATATTGGATTCTAATATTTCATAAATTGGAATCCGAATCACATATATTGGAATCCAAAATCACATATATTGGAATTTATTGCACTCCAAAGTCCCATATATTGGAATCCAAAATTAAAATATTGGAATCTAACATTGATTTACAAAATAATAAACATATTATGTCTCTGTTTTATGGGCTAGTGATGGCATAAATTTAATTCTTCCTTTGGAATAAAGGTTCTTATCAGTTTTAAAATTTATTTAAGATTAAACTATGTAGTTTTGGAAAATCATTTAATGATTTTAAGGAATCCAACATTGATCTGCAAAACCATAAATATAACATGTTTTTGTTTTATACGGGATGATAACATTAGGATTTAATTTTTCTTTGGAATAAGGTTCTTATCAATTTTAAAATGTCATTAACATTAAACCATGTAGATCTTGGGAAAATATTTTAATGATTTCATGGAATCGACATTGGTCTACAAAACAATAAACTAATCATGTTTATTTTTCTATATGGGATAACAACCACTAGGCTAATGAATTTCAAGATATGTGAGACACTTCCAGGTTCATTTACTATGATGTGATTGAACCTTAGTGTAACTAGATAATTACTAAAGATATTATGAAGAAAATAGCAGAGGGTGTCAATCCAGACTATGAGAATATAATTAAATGTAATCCCTCTTTTTATGCACAAGGTAGTGGTACAAAACCACCATCTAGCCCCACTTGTTAAACTTATATTCAAATATCTTCTTCATATAGGATAATGGTATTCATGGTGGCGGAAAAAAATTCTAGATCTTCATTATCCTCCTATTCAATATCCCCACATCTCACTCTATCAAATGCCATCACTGTCATCCCTAACTCAAGAAACGTGCAAATTCAAGAAATACTCAAGTGTCTATAGTAAATTTTAAGGGTTTTCGAAAAAAAATTTTAGTACAAATAAAATTAAACAAATGTGTTCATTAAAGTGGACACCTATTGAGCTTAATCAACAACGGATAATCTTGATAGGTTTTATTTAGTGAAAACAAATAAATCATTATACTGAATGAGGAAAGTCAAAATAAAAGAAGAATCATTGTATTCAAGAGAAACACAATTGATCTTATCAACACTAAAAACAATACAAAACCTAAAGTGGAATATAAGTAAAGGACTCCATAGAAAAAAGGAAAGATGTCTGATTTTAAGTCTACCTTGCTTCAATTTTTTTAAAAAAGGTATACCTTGGAGTGGCCCATTCGACTTTGAGAATAAGATTATAATAACCATAGGAATTAATATTATTGATATCTCTCTCAACTTCCTCCCATTGAAGAAATTAACAAAACCAAATCCCCTTCTAATCTGTCTTATGATCCATGGCCACATAAACACATGTGATGTGTCCAAATGAATTGAAAAAATCATGCAAAACTAACATCCCCATGGTTGTTAGATAGAATGGTAACTCAAAATTAATTTTTTCATTTCTATGGCATATTCTATTTCTAAAGTGGTCCACACCACACCCTAAGACTGAAATGTGCCCAACAAAAAGGTAGCGATAGCCCCACCAAAGTGATTCTTCTTCGGAGGTGAGGCCCTCCATATCCTTATCCCTTGTTAAGGTGTATATGGAGCAGAAGGGTGAGATCCTTGAAGGGTATTTTGATGTGCGGTGATTTCCCTTCTTACTACAAATATAACAAAATATCAACATCGCTCTACCCTTGTAGCGAGAGAGGCTTGATAAAGTGCATCCCCACCGACTTGGATTCGTTGACCTTAGATCCTAGTGGGTGGGGTCACTCTAGTAGAGTTCCTATTTGATAGCGATGCCAAACTTGTGCCACTCATAGCGATCGAGAGCACAGTTTGTTAAGATGTTCTTTGGCCACTTTGTGGATGCAGATGGTACTTGTGCGAACCACCTTTTAGACCTACTCGTTGAAATTTTATTTGACGATATTCTTCATCTATCTCGTTGATATTCAATAGTGGAAAAATAAATTATTGATCTTCATTATCCTCTTATTCAATCTCCCGCATATCACTCTATTAGATTCCATCATTGTCTTCCCTAACTCAAGAAATAGAAAAAGTCATGAATTCCTCACTTGTCCACAAGGTAAATCTTAAGGGTTTGTAGACACTCAAATATCCCTACAAAATAAAAAAAAATCACCATGCTAAAAATGTCAAAATGAATTTTAAAAATTAAATATTTGATAGGTTTTCTTTAGTTAAAATAAATAAATCCTTATACTAAATGAGGCAAGTCAAAAATAAAAGGAGAATCATTTCATTCAAGTGAAACACAAGTGGTCCTATCAACACTAATAACCCTATAGAACCTAAAGCATAAATAAGTAAAAACTCCATAAACAAAAGGAAAGATGCCTTCTTTTAAGTCTTCCTTTATTTTTTAAAAATTCTATCTTGGAGTGGCCCTTCGACTCTAAGAATACGATTATCATAACTATAGACATTGAGTTTATTTGATATCTCTCTCAACATCCTCCATGTTAATAAAATTAACAAAAACAATTCCCCTTCTACTCGGTCTTCTCGATCCATGGCCACGTAGACATGTGTGATGTCTCCAAATGACTTGAAAAAATCATGTAGATTAACATCCCTCATGGTCCTTGGACATACCGGTAACTTGAACAAAATTATCTTCATTTGTGTGGCACATGTTGTTGCCAAGTGGTCCATGCCATCCCGAGACTTGGAGGTGCCCAAAGGTGGAGGTAGAAACAACCCCACCAAGAATGCTTCGTGAAGATGAGACCCTCGATGGCCTTATCCCTTATTAAGGTGTCTATGGTAAAGGCGGGGTGAGATCCTGTAAGGGAATTTTGATTTGCAGTGATTACCCTTTTAATATATATACGACAAACTATCATCGTCAAACTTGGAATCATTAGCCTTGGACCACGGTAGGAAGGGTTTCTCTAATAGGTTCCTAGTTGGCACTAAAATTGTGTCACTCATGACACTTGAGAATGCAATTGTATGCAGGTTAGTGGCCACAATGATTTAATTTTTAGTTTGTAATAAAGTTTCTTATCAATTTTAAAATTTAAGTAAGATTAAACTACACAAGTTGTTGGAAAATCATTTAATGATTTCAAGGAATCCAACACTGATATGTAAAACCATAAATACAACATGTTTCTATTTTATACCAGCTAGTGGCCCCTAGGATTTAATTTTTTTGGAATAAGGTCTTTATTAGTTTTAAAATGTCATTAACATTTAACCATGCAAATCTTAGGAAAATATTTTAATGGGTTTAAAGAATCCAACATTTTCCCACCAAATAATAAACCAACCATGTTTCCTTTTTATACGGGCTAGTGGATGTTAGGCTAATGACTTTCAAGAGATGTGGACACTTTCGGTTCATTTACTATAATGTGATTGAACCTTAGTATAACTAGAGAATTACTAAATATATTTTGAAGAAACTAACATAGAGGAAATAATTCGAGAATATGAGAATATAATTAAATGTAATTTGTCTTCTGATGCACATGGTAGTGGTGTGAACCACCATATGGCCCTACTCATTGAACTTATATTCAACGATCTTCTTCTTCCATCCCGATGATATTCGGTGGCAGGCAGAAAAATTCTAGATCTTTCTTATCCTCTTATTCAAGCTTCCTACATCTCACTCTGTTATATGCCATAATTTTCATTCCCAACTAAATAAATATGTAAATTCAATGAATCCTCATGTGTTTGGAGTAAATTTTAAGGGTTTTAGACACTCAAATCACCCTATAAATAAAATTAAACAAATGCGTGTTCGTTAAAGTGGATACTTTTTAAACATTATTCAATGGCGGATAATCTTGTTTGTGAGCTACGATGTATAACATTGCGGGGGTAATCGATCTCTTCGTATATGTCATAAATACACTCTTATGAGAACATGTTTCTTAGAAAAAATAAAGAAACCAACTCAATTCCTTTATAGTGCATCTATGTATCTGTTGCATATTTCGATACAATTTAATTTTAAAAGCTAGTCCTTTTATTATGGAATCATTATTATTGGGGGAACCATATTATAACTCATAGAATAGGTAAATATCCTTCCATGTCATAGTCCTTCAAGAATCATATATCTAAAACCTGAACTACTCACCATAGAGAGAAAATCAAATAATAATTGACTTTACAATACTTGTTGCTTTCACATGATTTGATAAGAAGCATGTTAGAGCCAAAGCTAGTTTGGTCTACATTGAAGTAATATTGAACTAAATTTTAGATAAACTCTTTATTTTCAAGTACTATGTTAAGAAAATTTTCTCAAGATATAGAATATTACCTGACAGTAAACAAACATAGATTTGTTGTAAGTACACAAATGATTTCTCAATAGTAAAAGGTAAAATTAAAATTTTAACTTTCAATTTTCTAAAATATACCATCGAATAATGTCATAATGATTTTAAAAAATTAATATTTGATAGGTTTTCTTTAGTGAAAAAAAAATCATTATACTAAATGAGGCAAGTCAACATAAAAGGAGAATCGTTACATTCAAGTGAAACACAATTGATCCTATCAATACTAACCTAAAGCAGAAATAAGTAAAAGACTCCGTAGAAAGAAGGAAAGATGCATGCATTTAATTCTCGCCTTGATTTAATTTAAAAAAGGTGTTCCTTGGAGTGGAATATTCAGCTATGATAGTAAGATTATCATAACCATATGCATTGAGCTTATTGATAGCTCTCTGAGTGTCCTTCCCTGTTAACGAAATTAACAAAACCAAATCCACTACTAATCTATTGTCGATCCATGGGAACATGACATACATGATGTGTACAAACTACTAGAAAAAATCATACAAGATTGACATCCCTTGTGGTAATCTAACCAACTAGTAACTCAAAGAGAATATTCATCGTTTTGCGGTGCAAGTAGTCACCAGAGCATTCCACGTGGCCCCCGAGACCGAGAGGCCCCTATAATTAGAGGAAGTGACATCCCCGCTAGCTATACTTCTATCGGAGGTGAGGCCTCAATTATTTTATCCATTGTTAAGGTATTTTTGGCAATGGTGGTGGTGAGATCCTTTTAAGGGACTTTTGATGTGTAGTGATCAACCTTTTTATTACACATACGACAAAATACAAGCACCACACTACCCTTGGAGTTCCAAAATAAGCCCCTGCTTATTTTGGCTAACTTGTCTTCATTCTTTCCTTCCTTGTGCCTCAGTCAAATTTTTACACATTTTAATTGCTTCATCGATAGATAATTTTCTCCCCTTTCCAGAAAGGTAAAGAAGTCCTCCTAACTCCTTGTATTTTGCAAGTTATGGCTCAGTGAGTTTGGAGGGGAAATTTTCCCAAGGCGGGCCCATGGGAAAAAAATTTGGCACTTAGCCTTTTGGGGCAAAAGGGTAAAGGGGAAAATTTTGGCCCAAAATCCCACAAGGAAATGAGATGGTGCCACGTGTCAGTCGTTAGCAGGTGGTGAAGGACTTCAGTTTTTTTCGGTGGTGCCATGTGTCCTATCAGTGGTGGAAGTGCCACGTCCTCAGGGAAGTGGAAGGACTTTGGAATTTTCTCCAAAGTGGTTAATGGCACAAAGGTAAAAATGGAGCATCCCCACCAAGAAACTGATGGTGCCACGTGTCCCGTGTGGCGTGGCGAGGCACGAGTATTTTTGGAAAATTTTCCAATTTCGCAAAAGGGGTAGAATGATCATTTGAACCCATGGATCAACTAGAGGGTGCCACGTGGCAGTGGAGGTCGGGCTAGTAGAGATTTTTTGGGAATTTTTCCCAATTCAAAAAGGAGGGAAAAAGTTCAAATTTCAGCCCATTGAAACCCTAATTTTGCCCTAATTTCACCTGTTTTTCCCTAAATCTTCAGAGGGCCATATCTTTTGATCCAGAGCTCAATTTTCATGTTTTTATATCATTGGAAAGATGTTGAAATTATCCACATGATGGACTATTCAATTTTGATTTTGGTGGAGATTTGTGGGAGAAAATTGAAGAAATGTCCCTAACATGGGAAAAAATGTAGAACCGACCCCCAACCACCAAAATTGATGAGGTATGGCACTCGTTTCTTCTCCAGCATGGCCAAATGCATCAAAAATGGATTTTTGAGGGTGCCCTTTTTGTTTTAATGGATCTTGTTGGTGGTTGGAGATCTCAAATCAATTTTCCCATGTTTTTTTCCTTTCCTTCATTCTGCTTCATCATTAAAAGCCAGTTTTGGCTCATTTGTAAAGGGTTGACATTTTTTGTTCTTACAGACTCTCTTCCCCTTGGCACATGAATTCAAGGAGTTTCAGACCTTCCATGGAGATTGTGGCACATGTTTTTTTCCTCTCTTCCATTGTAATGCATTGTATTAAACTTGGGAATGGTAATGCATGTTTTGTGAATGATCCTCCAATCCTCTCATGTGCATTTATCATTGTCTTCTGATCTTTCATTATATTCTGGAAATTTGCATGCTTTGGTGTTACATCTCTATGATCTGTTTATTTTCAAGACAAAATATTCATCACTCCTTTGGTGTATCACCATTTTTACTTAGTTTTGTTTCCTTTTGCATCTTTTAACTCTGTCTCCTTGGAATTTAGAGTAGGATTTAGCATTGAACCTCTACAAAATTCATGCATACACCTAAACAGAGGGGTAAGAACCAGCTTTCTCTAGAGATTTTTCTCACCTTGCAAGGTCCCACACCTTGGAGAAAACTCAATGTTGTGCAATCACACTAAATGACCCAATTCTGACTGCAGATCTGAAGGTCATTTAGGGGTGTTGTAGATTTGCACTAACAGTTTTGGCATGCCCAGGTGGGACCTTAGAGGTCTTCATCTTTATTACAACAAAGTTTGATGTGTAATTTTTGTAAGTTTCTTGCTTGAAAGAGCCTTGATTTGCACATCTGGTGACTCCAAAAGGATAGAATCAACTGGTTTCAACAGTCCAAGCTTGAAGATTCATGAGAAGGATCCAAACAAGGTCAAGGACCAGAGAAGAGGGATTGTTTAACTATCTACAATTATCCCCAGAAAGAGGAGAAAGAGGAAGAAGGATTCAAAGGTCTCCATCTCCACCAAATAGAACTCTATCAACTCCTCCACCTGGTAGACCTTTCATCCAATCAACAAGGGTTCTCAGGCCAATCAGAATGGCACAACCCAATCCTTATGTCAACTTTACTTGGCAGCAGCCCACTTTCTCTCAATGCACAAAACCTAGTTCCAATTACAGCATTGAAGAACATCCCATACTTTACTAGAGAAAATCAGACCACCCCTGGTGATCATGTCAAAGACATTGCTAATGTTTGTGCAATCCATGAGATTGTTGAGATGTAAATTACTGTCAAATTGTTGGCATCTTCATTCAAAGGGAAAGCCTTGCAATGGTTCAGAGCCTTGAGGTAGGCTCTATCCAAAATTGGAACCAGTTGTGCACAACCCTCCATAACCAATTTGGAGAGAAAGGGGACAACTTGTCTCTATTGGAGCAACTGACAACTATCAAGAGAGCTCCCAATGAGCAGCTAACAATAGACTTCAATTTCAGATTTCAAAGAACATGGGATAGAATCCCATTGGTAGTGAGGCCAACAGCTCAAGGTGCTTTCTTATACTTTCTCAAGGCTTTAAATTCTAACATTTCTATGTTGATCCAATCCATGGGAGGTGCAACTATACCTACAGCTTACAACATCACCATTAGGGCTGAGAATTGTTTGATCCAAGCTGGTAAACTTGCACCTAGGCCTCCTATGCCCTTATATCCAGAGTTGGAAAGCCCAAGTACTAGTCAAGCACCTACTTTAGCTCCTATTCCCACTCCTAGAAATCAGAGTTCAAATGAAACTTCTACTTCATCCTCTAGTGCCTCAAATGAGCTTCAAGAAATTATGAAACAATTGCAAAATTTGGGCAATGAGATGGTTACGCTCAAGAGGCAACAAGCTCAAAGTTTTAGGCCTTCTTATCAGCCTCAAACTCAGCCTAATAGACAACCATATCAGCCTAATAGGCCACCCAACCCAGCTGCAAATCAAAATCAAGTAAGGCCTCCTACCAATAGACCATTTCAGCCCTATAACCCCAATGTTGCATCTACCTCTAAAGCCTTAGTGCCAGTGTAAAATAATATAGCTCAAGAGTATGATTGGTGTTTCCCATGCAATGAACCTCACAACCAATCTATGTGCTTCAATGGTGCTTTGAACCAAGCTTTGATGGTGACAAAAACTGGTGTAGAGAGTGAGTGAGTCAAGAAACAAACCAACAACAAGGGACATCTCAACAAGATACAACTCCAAATGAGACTACACTTGTGAATTGGCAGGCTAAAGATTTTTGTGGTATGAATCAAACACCTTCTCAGAGTGTAGCAGCTAACACATGGTCAAAGAAGAGGAATATTGGTGAAGGGCAGTCATTAGATCCAAGTGATTCACAACCTTCCATCACTCCACAAGGTGTTGGCAAGAAAAATGTAGTTCCAAATGTGCAAGGACAGCCCAAGCCACCTTCTAGACCAGCTCAAATGCCAACTGTTGTAGCCCATGTACAAGAAAAGAATGTGTAGACTAAAGGGCAGCAAAGAGATGGTTCATCCCCATTTAACATCATTGAACAAATGAAGAAGACCAATGTGAACATATCTATGTGGGAGTCACTATCCATCCCAGGACAAAGGGATCTATTACAAGCTGCCATGAAGAATTGGTCAACCTCAAATCAGCTAGCTCATATGCAAGAGAAGGTACTCACAAATGCTACTCATCCTAGAGGGGAATCATGGAGGACAACAAGGTAAAATTTTGAAGCCCCCTCCATTCTATGTTTCATTGATCATTGGGGATAAACTAGTACATAATTGTATGATTGATTCTGGGGCAAGTAGTTCCATGATGCCCAAGCAAATAGCTGATCAATTGGGCCTTCAATATGAAGTCATATCCAAGGGGGTGTGATTAGATGGGACAAAGTAGTAAACAATAGTTGGGGTAATTAAATATTTGAGCCTTACTTTGCATGCATGCCCCAATGTCACTATTTTGCAAGATGTGTCAGTGATAGATTTGCCACCACTCTTTGCCATATGTTTGTCAAGGGATTTCATAGCTAGAATTGAGGCTACCTATCTACTGATTGGTCACACATGTTGTTTAGGACAAGGTATGGAGCCAAGGCCACAATCAGGTCCAACCTATTGCAAACTTTCACATTGAGCCTCATACTCCAAGCCCAATCAATGCCAACTATTCAACGTTTGATCAAGAGGATTATCCAAGCACACATGAAGTTGACACCAAAGTTGGAAGCATTCCAGATTTGACTCTTGATGAATGGGCAAAGCAAGGTACATGCTTTTGATCCCTACAAGGAAATAGAGGAATCTGAACTAGGAGTCTATTACATGCATGAAGAAAATCAGCCTCTTCCTAGCATCACCAAGCCAGACCATAAAGATGACAATGAGGTATGGCAGTTGTTCTTTGATGGATCAAGAAGTAGACAAGGTGCAGGAGGGGGAGCTATGCTTGTTTCACCTCAAGGCATTAAGTATTATTCAGCTTTTAGATTTCAGTTTGCATGTTCTAACAACACTACTGAATATGAGGCTTTGATACATGGATTACATTGGTCAAGGAAGAGAGGCATCAAAAACTTACAAGTCTTTGGTGATAGTGAGCTGATTGTTAATCAAGTTAAAGGACAACATGCTACCAAGAATGACCTACTCAAAAGTTATAAGAATAGGGTGTGGGATCTCATTGAGGATTTTGAGGGCTTTGGCATCAACTCCATCCCTAGGAAAGAGAACCAAGCTGCTGATAGGCTTGCAGTAGTTGGAGCAACTTTTGATGTTGTGGAAAGTATCAAAAGAGATAAAATGCAGCCAAACATCCATGTGATTGTGAGGCCATCAGTGCTAGACAATAATGCAAGTTGGCAAGTGTTTGAGAGTGACCAAAAATCATCAATTTCTTGCAAGAGGAAGCTGAGTTCTCAGCCAAAAATCAGGAAAAGTTAGAACAACAATACGGTGATCAAGTGGTACAACTGAGAACCAACAAACTACCAAAGGACTTGTGACTTTAGAGTCTATTTTCAATCCTAATGATCAATTTAGGAAGGAGAAAGCAAACATCCAAGTCAAGGGAGAGGATTCAGAGCCCATCTCAGTTGGAGAAGGCAAGTCACTTCAAATTGGTAAAGTGGCAACCGAGCAAGAAAGGTATGAGTTCATGCAACTTTTCCAAGAGTTCCCGGATGTATTTTCTTGAGCTATGAAGACTTGAGAGGTTTCAATCCCAAGCTAGCTCAACACACAATTGAACTAGATCCAAGTGCTAAGCCCATCAGGAAAAAATAGAGACCGGTCAATCCACACATTGAGCCTCTCATGAAGAAGGAATTGAATAAGTTAATAGAGGCAAGTATCATATTCCCCATCAAGCATTCAAGATGGGTTGCAAACTTGGTTCCAGTTAGAAAGAAGAGTGGAGAAATCAGGTTGTGTGTAGACTTTAGAGATTTGAACAGAGCATCCCTCAAGGATCACTACCCACTTCCTTCTATGGAGCAGATTTTGCAAGTTGTTGCTGGCTCTGAGAGGTTTTCATTGCTAGATGGTTATTCAGGGTATAATCAGATCATGGTAAAGGAAGAGGATCAGTTCAAAATAGCCTTCACCACCAAATGGGGAACCTATGCATATAGAAAAATGCCATTTGGGTTGTCTAACGCCGAGCTACTTTCCAAAGGGCAATGGATATGGTGTTCAAGGGATTGATCAACAAAATAGTGCTGATATACCTAGATGATATTACTGTATTTTCTAAAAGTGCAAAAAACCATCTCTTTCATTTGAGACAAGTGTTCCAAAGATGTAGAAGATTTGGGGTATCCTTGAATCCCAAAAAATGCATTTTCCTAGCTCATGAAGGCAAGCTCCTAGGCCACATTGTTTCCAAAGAAGGGTTAGCAATTGATCTAGAGAGGGTTGAAGCAATAAGAGCACTACCATTGCTAAGGCATAAGAAGGCTCTTCAAAGTTTCTTGGGAAGAATCAATTTTGTTCAAGGTTTGTTCCAAACTTTGTAGCCCTTGTCAAGCCAATAACTATGATGTTGAAGAAAAGTGTGGCATTCAAATGGATAGCTGAAAGGTAAGGCAAGTTTTGAGGCAATCAAAGAAGCTATCTCATAGGCTCCAACTCTCATTAACCCATATTTCTCCAAAGATTTCATCCTTTATGCATTTGGTGGTGATGATACAATTTCTACAATTTTAGTACAACAGAATGAAGAAAATGTAGAGCAGCCAATTGCCTTCTTTAGCCAAAGCTTGGAGGACTATGAAGTAAGGTATTCCTTCATTGAGAAGCATGTTCTTGCAGTGATTAGGAGCTTGAAGAAATTTAAGCATCTAGTTTCAAACAACAAGGTTCAACTCGTTGGTTTCTCATGTGGGAGTTAAAGACTTCCTCCTCAACAAAGATCTAAATGAAAATGTGTAGGGTGGATTACTCATGTCATGGAGTATGACATTGAGATCAAAGTCACCAAGCTGGTATGAGGAAAGGGATTGTGTGAGAAATTGGCCTTGAGTCAACCAATTGAAGCAAGCAAAGAGAAGAATGTTGTTTTGGTGCTGCAAGACAACCAAGAACAAAGAGATATTCAAGAAGAAAATGGTGGTATGCTCACTCCTTGCTGGACCCAAGACATAATGCACTTCTTACAAATAGGCCTATGCCCTCTCAGAGATGAACAAAATCCAAAAGAAGACACTTCAGATTGTAGGCTATTCCATATGCACTTGTTGATGGTGTCTTGTTCAAAAAGGATATCAATGGAGTGTTGCTTGAGATGCATTGGGACAAATCAGATTGAGAAAATGTTAGAAGAGTTCCATGGTGGATCAGCTGGGGGTCATTTTTCTCCAAGAGTGACAGCTCTCAAGATCATGAAGGCTGGTTATTATTGGCCCAAAATGTTTAGTGATTGTTATGCATGGATCAAGAGGTGCAAGAATTGTGCATTCTTCACAGGAAAAGAGAGGTTAGCAACACTTCCATTGCACCCAATCTCAGTTGACCAGCCATTCATGCAATGGGGTTTGGACTTCATTGGAGTCATTAATCCAAACTCAAGCCAAGGGCACAAATGGATTCTAACAAACAATAGACTACTTCACCAAATGGACTGAGGTGGTGGCACTCAAAGAGGCAAATGAATCTAGCATTCTAGACTTCTATGAGGGGATAGCAACCAGATTTGGTATACCTACCACTATAATATCAGATAATGCATTGGCATTCATAGGATCAAAGGTAACTGAATGGGCTGTTAGAAATGGGATCTATTTGAGCACTTCATCAAATTATTACCCTCAAGGTAATGGCCAAGCTGAGTCCACAAACAAGAATCTATTAAGGATCATCAAGAGGACTCTTGATGAAAATCAGAGGACTTGGCACACTAAGCTCAAATCAGCTCTATGGGCTGATAGGATAACTCCCAAGAGATCCATAGGTAACTCTCCATTCAGACTTGTTTATGGGAAAGAGGCAGTCTTGCCTATGTCACTTGAGTTTCCAACATTGGAACTCATGAAGCAATTGGAATTGTTAGAGTTTGAGCCCATGGAGGTTAGATATGTAGAATTGATGGAACTCCAAGAAATCAGAGAGCATGCAGCCCAAACAATGGAGAAGGACCAAGCTTTGATCAAGAGAAGCTTTGATAGAAAGCTAAGGCTAGAACTTTCCAAGTTGGAGATTTAGTGTTGAAATGGGATGCAGACCGAGCAAAGCCAGAGAAGGCATTCAAAATTTGATGCCATTTGGAGTGGCCCCTACATAGTCACAAAATGCAAAAAAAAATGCCTTCCAATTGTCTACATTGGATGGTGAGGAACTGCAGATTCCAGTTAATGGAATCCATCTAAAGCATTGCTACTAGAAGGGAAACTTCTCACCTTGTACATATTAGCTTAGATTTTTTTCATTCCTCCAAGTGCTTATGCACATTGTTTTTTGTAGCTTAGATTTACATTTCCCTAAGTGCTTTGGCACAAGTTTTTTTTCCCCAAGGATGCATCTTTTGCAGATCATGTTCCAGGTCAAAGTAATTTTCTACTCTCACAATCTTCATCTTAGAGATTTTCTAATGAATTGAGAGTAACAAGTAGTTAAGTTGATGACTCCATTTCCCAATGGATTGCTTTAGGTAGCTGGTCACTTCATCCAAGGTAGATGACCCCTCTGAGTCACCAAAATTGTTATCCAAAATAAGCCCCCTACTTATTTTGGCTAACTTGTCTTCATTCTTTCCTTCTTTGTGCCTCAGTCAAATTTTTACACATTTTAGGCACTCAAAATTTTCTAGGTATTGCTTCATCAGATAGAGAATTTTCTCCCCTTTCCAGAAAGGTAAAGAAGTCCTCCTAACTCCTTGTATTTTGCAAGTTATGGCTCGGCAGGAGTTTGGAGGGGAAATTTTCCCAAGGCGGGCCCACAGGGAAAAATTTGCACTTAGCCTTTTGGGGCAAAAGGGTAAAGGGGAAAATTTTGGCCCAAAATCCCACAAGGAAATGAGATGGTGCCATGTGTCAGGTAGTGGTGGTGGCGGAAGGACTTCAGTTTTTTTGTTTGGGTCAAAGTGCATCAAAGGGAAAAATACAAGCGCATCCCCGCCGAGCAATGAGATGGTGCCACGTGTGTCCTGTCAAGGTGGTGGTCAGGGTGGAAAGGACTTTGGAATTTTTCCAAAGTGGTTAATGGTGCAAAGGTAAAAATGGAGTGCATCCCCACCAAGCAACCAGATGGTGCCACGTGTCCCAGAGTGGCGAGGCACGAGTATTTTTGGAAAATTTTCCAATTTTGCAAAAAGGGGCGAATGATCATTTGAACCCATGGATCAACCAGAGGGTGCCACATGGCAGGAGGTCGGCCGGAGAGATTTTTTGGGAATTTTTCCCAATTCAAAAAAGGAGGGAAAAAGTTCAAATTTCAGCCCACGAACCCTAATTTTGCCCTAATTTCACCTATTTTTCCCTAAATCTTCAGAGGGCCATATCTTTTGATCCAGAGCTCATATTTTCACATTTTTTATATCATTGGAAAGATGTTGAAATTCTCCACACATGATGGACTATTCAATTTTGATTTTTGGTGGAGATTTGTGGGAGAAAATTGAAGAAATGTCCCTGGCATGGGAAAAAATGTAGAACCGACCCCCAACCACCAAAATTGATGAGGTATGGTGCTTGTTCATTTCTTCTCCAGCATGGCCAAATGCATCAAAAATGGATTTTGAGGGTGCCTTGCTGTTTTAATGGATCTTGTTGGTGGTTGGAGATCTCAAATCAATTTTCCCACATTTTTTCCTTTCCTTCATTCTACTTCATCATTAAAAGCTAGTTTTGGCTCATTTGTAAAGGGTTGGACATTTTTGTTCTTGCAGACTCCCCTCTTCCCCTTGGCACATGAATTCAGGAGTTTCAGACCTTCCATGGAGATTGTGGCACATTTTTTTTCCTCTCTTCCATTGTAATGCATTGTATTAAACTTGGGAATGGTAATGCATGTTTTGTGAATGATCCTCCAATCCTCTCATGCATTTATCATTATCTTTTGTGCTCTTTCATTATATTCCTTTGGTGTAAATTTTTACTTAGTTTTGCATGCTTTGGTGTTACATCTCTATCCGACGTGAACAATATATGCATCAAATAATTTGAATTTGAGAGGATAATATGACTTTAAAAAGTAAGAGAGTTAAAAACTAACCTCCTAAGTAATTCCAATATAGCTTATCTAGGTAAATTAATAATAACCAAATAAGAATTTACCAAAAATAAAAAATATTATTTACAATTTTTAATATATTAACATATCTATTATCGTTTAAATCCTTTTATCATATTATAAAATTACTAAATATAGTCACACATACTATACATATAAACATTATTAAGAGAGTCGCACAAATTATACAAAAACTTTTTCTCAAATAAATTTAGGGACAAATTACATAATTTTATTTTTTAGATAGTTAAATGCTTTTGACCAAAGCTATGAACCAGAGGGTTGATGGGTCCCCACCCTATAAGTATCAAATATTTGATCAATGAATGGCTAAATAAAAAAAAAAAAGAGAAAGGTTGTAAATAATGAGGCCAAAATGTAACACGAATAACCATTCTGTAAAAAACATAGAGTGGTGATCGGTAAAAATAAAGGTGGTATGATAGAGAAACCCTAAGGTTCCACCTCTAATTGTTCCACCAAGCCAAGTTTTTCAATCTTCCTAAAAAGTAAAAGGATGAGCCGATGCTTGAGTCTTCAAGTGCACCACATAATTAGGAAGGGAAGGGCTAGGTTTTACGAGTGTGACCAGGTCTAGGGATGGCACACCGGAGATAGACATCCTATTATCGATCAATAGATGCTTTAAACAAACTTGGAAAATTGATGGAGGGCCTGAATTTTCAATTCAAGGCATCACAAATCCTTTTTTCATCAACCATTAAAGGAGAGGGAAAAGGATATATATTAGCAAATAGAATAGGAAGGCATACTTCTGCAAGAGTTTTGGCCAAACCCACATGATGATGTGGATAAATGAAATGGGACGACCACCATGACCACTTCCTTATCTGCACAAAGAACAGATAATTAAACACGAATATGCATGCAATCTTGGAGTTGAAGCGAGCTATACTGATCTGTGGAGATAATCCATTCCCAATACTTTCTTAATCACATTAAAATAGGTGTGGAGCCTATGTGGAAGACATTGCAAAGATGAGTGGAAGAAACATGAGATTTAAAAGCCATTTTTGGATTCTTACCATACAATAGGATGAAAGGAACATAGGTAGACATCATGAGAGGGAAGGGGAAAATAATAGAGAGAAACATGAGAAAATGAGTGAAAAGAAAACCAAATTAATAGTCCGTCGACTCATGTGAGGAAGGTAGACATGATAAAAAATGCATAGCATCATCACGATTTTCCCATGCATTGGCTATATTATGAATAAAGGCTTCGCTAATTGATAAACACACACTAAAAAAATAAAAACCGAACCAACATTGGTCACCTGTGCTTTGTTTTTATAGCTCACCACTGACCTAATTCATTCACCATTGACTATTTTCCTAGTTACTGTTGTGTTACGTGTCATTCGGACATAATACAATCATGCCAAATCAGTTCTATCCACATGGTGCTAACCCATAGTTAGGAAAGCACCCTCGTATTTCACACTAGTTGACTACCACTCCCACCTAGCCCTTCATCACCTAGTCCTTCGCCACCTTCCATCTCATCATCCATGGATCCTAATCAACTTATCACCACTCCTACAGGTGACACAGATTTCACCACGACTCTGGATAAGAATCCCATTGCTTTGAGCCACTACCTCACCCATGCCTCCACTCGAGATGCCTCGGGTCAATTGATCTATGGCATGCCCGTATCCTTATCTCCATCCCTAATGATCGCTTCCACCTCATCTCCACCTCCTACCATGGTGACCTCACCCGTTTATCCCCAATTGTGTTGCAGCTCGAGTCCCTACGCCATCTTTGACTATCACATCCACCACCTCTATTGCACACGTGATCTCCACCATACCTCAGTCCACCACCCAAAATATAGCGTCATCCGCTTTGTTGTCTCATATATACCGGTCGCAATGCTACCACCCTTTTGTCATTAACCTCTACCCCATTTCAAAAGATTGTCCTTTCTATTCCTAATATCTACCTCCCATCTCTACCCCCGGTGGTCCTTACTGAGTGTCCCACCCTCACATACCTACTACCCGGCCGCCTCTGTTTCATCAGGTCATTCGATCTGGTATATAACCTCTATGCTGTCTCTCAATTCTCACCTACTTATTCGATACCACCATACTCTAGAATTTTGTATTATTCATATGTCCCACATAACCTCCTTTAAGCTCTGGGGTACCTAATCTTCATAACCTAACAATGAATTTATCAAGTTAATGATGGATAAGATCAGGACATTAGAAGCATCTGTTTCCATTTCTTGCCAATTCTCTCACCTATGATGACATTTGTAATGAGCCCATTCATCCATCCATTCACATTCACCCATATCCCATACACTTTGGGAGATGCCTAAGTTTAACCACTTTAACGGTAAAGAAGACTGTCTGACAACACCATTTGTGATCTTTCAAACATGGGTGTTACTTAATTGCCAATGATGATGCTTTTCTTTTGCAAACCTTTCCCATGTCCCTAACTGGTCCACATTTGGGTGGTGTAGTGGATTACCTAGACATTCCATTTTCTCATTCAACCAAATAGCCCAAGCCTTCTTGGATCATTTTTCAATTAACATCATCAATGATCGATCTTTATTCCACGCGTCAATGATGATGAATCTATCGCAGATTTTTTCACTCATTGGCATAGTCTAATCAACCAACTCACTTTCCAATTCACTTGTAAATTGAACTCATAGAGCTCTTCACACAAGCATGTTCAGTGCTAGACATATCTCACCTACCTTATAGTTGCAAACCTTACGCACATTGATGAGGCTTTCACCATGGCACGTAAGCTGAAATTCACACCATCGAAGAGAAGAGGATACAATTATGAAATAATAAATCTTCGTTTAAATCACACGATACTTCCTATTCCTAGAAACCTCGGGCAAGTTATTCCAAAGCCAAGGGAACTGCCAGCGCGCGATGTAGTTAAGGCTTGCCATGCCCATCCATCCAATCATGCTAAACCTTCATCCAATCTGTCATGCTACCATCCAAGCCTTCCAATTCAAACATGAACAAAAGAAATACACCTCAATTGGGAACCATATTCATCTGTTTTAGAAAAGATTATTAAAGTTCATGCCATCACCCTTCCTCTATCAAACCACATATTGGTTTTGACCCCTCTCACCCAATACCTAGTTGGTACAAATAAAATGACTCACGTAACTATCACCGTGTTAATGGCCACGGTGATAGCAATTGTATCACCTTTAAAAAAATTGTTCAAGGAATGCTCGAAAGCGGTGAGTTAGTCTGGATAACCCCATATGCACTTGCCCGATCAAGACCTTCATATTTTCAAGAAACCATTCCCTAACCATTCCCCATCTAATGATCAAATTGGTAATGCCTCACACAACGAAAGTAATACACGTGGTACATGTTATCTTCATTTGACTTACCACTTGATTCCCAAATATCTCATATCCCCTCCAAAGAAATCCTAGCCCAAAATACTCTACCCACACGGAACACTGCTTTACTGTTTCTCTACCCATAGAGGAAATACCTTCACCTCCTGTACAACTATAGAGGAGTCTCTTGTTATGACATCATTTCCCCTTCAACTTCCTACCCAATGAACCACTACCAATTGTACCTCCTCCACCCAAATAGGAGTACCCATAATCTTCTCCACCTATTCAGGACCCAATATATTTTCCATTACCACTTGGTGACCATTCTCCAATAGCTACCCAAGATCATACGGACCTACTTTCAGCTCTCTTACCTACAGAGGCTGAAGCCAGTGAATTCCCTATTTCTCAAGCACATTTTACGGGAATACCCACTCACTCCACATCTACCTCATCTACCATAGTGTCATTCTCACGTTTGGCTGACCGCCTAGATTATGTTGATAGGTATTTACTTTGGGGTGTCTCTTACTCCGGTCTTGACCCAAATGGGTTGGAATGAAATCCCGAAATCCACATTCATAAATTCAAGGGTATTTCTTTCGTAAATGAAGTAGGTTAGAAAGCTATTCTGATGAAAGAAGCGTGATAGAAAGGAAATGGGAGAAACGTATTTTCTTTCGAGTAAACACGAGCACGAAATAATCATACGAGTTTTAGATCACAAATATAATGTCGAAATAATCGAAACACTAAGATCTTTATCAAAAGAATAGCTTAAGATCATGAACATAAGAACAACTTGTCTTAAGTAAGATATATTCCACAACACAAAGTCTGTAAAACGATATCAATTCCTATTCTTCAAAATGATTGAATGAAAACACAAAGTTTTTCTTCTTTCCAATAGCCCCTAAATATTCCAAAAAATCTCGACCCTTTTGGAATGCACAGCATCCCTTATTTATAACAAAAGAAGTAGAGATAAAATAGGGCAGATCCTAAAAATTAGCGCTTCAACAAGAGTTCTGTTTTGCATGATTCTCACGCAGGAGATCAAGTCAAAACATGATTCAAAAATGTGACGAAACAGAAATGAAAAAGACATGTCGATTTCAAGATTGAAATGACATGAAACGCTGGGACTTAATCTGAATCATCATCTTTTGCTCCTTCCTCTTTTTCTTCCTCCTGCTGAGACTGTTTGCTCTGAAATTCCTGGAACTTTCGAATTATGCCTTGCATTTCGTTCTCATCAGGTGCAGTGGAATGATCATTCCAAATTTCGCAAGTTTCATGAACATCGCTGGCAGTGCCGGGAAGCTTTTTCAATCCTTTGCTGAGTTTTCTTAAGGCCTCCAAAGAATGCTCAATCTTTACCAACCGGTCCATCTTTTCAAGATCAAATCCGAGCATTGATTCATGCTGAACAGACTCTTGGAATTGTTTGAAGAGATCATCCGCTGATAGTATACCTGAATTTCCTACTGACACCTTTGAACAAATCTTCAGCAACTCTTCTTCTAAATCACTTTTCCCATCAATCAGTTTATCCCTTGATTCTCTCAACTTAGCGCAGGCTTCGTTGAGAATCTTCACCCTGAATCTGATGGCCTTGGTCAGCTGGAAATGCTTATCCGTATGAGGGAGAATACCTTCTTGACCAAGAGATGTGTTGGTATTTGCTTTAACACTTGGAGAGCTTCATAAGTCAAATCAAGCTGTCCAATTTCTTGAGAAATCTCCTCATCCATCTTTTCTCCATCTTTCTGAATGTCTCCCACAGATTGATGAACTTTCACAACGCCTTGTATTACTTCCTTCCCCTGTTGGAGCAACCTTTGGACCCATTCATCAACCACCCTTCCTTGTTTAGCAATCTTCTCAATTGTAGGCACTGATGAGAAATCGAATCCGACAGGAACAGAAGAAGGTGGTATGGATTCAAGGGGTTTTGAGAATTTAAGCAAAACCTCTGTCAACTGCTCCACTTTCTCCTTAAGCTCATCTCTGCTGTCCTTTGTTTCTTTCAACTTTTGGCACAACACGTTTATGGAATCCCGTGCATCTTGTTGCGCCCCTTCTGCTGTCACTTTCCCTAGAGCCACCCTAGTTACCTGATAATCAGCAGCTGTTATATCATCTCTAGTTTTGTCAGCTGAGGGAGTGGCAATCTCTGCGAACTTATCTCCTGAAGCATCCACCAAAACCCTTGAAACTGTTTTGGGCTTCTTGGCCGACTTTGCAGTAGGAGCCTTGAGTGAGCTGAAATCAAAAGCTGGTATGGGCACAATCACCTTCCTCTTCCTCGGAGTTTGCTCGAGTAGCCATTGCGGCGTATCAGAGGAAGTTACACATGTTGTAGCAACTGGTATTCTACTCTCAAGAGGAGAAGATTCTACTATTGAAGGAGGAATAGTTACCAATGTGGTAGTAGATCCAATAAAAAGAGGCACAGGAGGAGGCGTGCTGATGATCACTTGGGTTCCAGCGGAGAGGGGTGAAAGCCCAGAGAAAATACTGGCCATGGTTGCAGAAGTAGATGGAGAATGAGGAGGTAGAAGTGGCTGTGAGGGAGGAGGTGCAGATTCAGACTCCAAAGCCTTGAATGCAAGAGATAAGGTCTCTCCGGTTGAGCAATCGGCAAATGGTGAAGACGCAGTGCTTCCTCCTTCTTCCAAATTAATTTCTCCTATTTCTGGTGGTGTTGGTGATTCTGGCACATTCACCGTTTCTACAGGAGAGACAATTGAAGAGATTTCTCTTTCTTTCCTCTTTTTGACAATCTTGACCTTTATAGGCGCCTTAGAAGACTTTCTGTCCTTTTCCTTTTTGGAGGGCCCCGCCTCTAAAACAGCCAACTTTGAAAACTTATCATCTTTAAAATTCATTCCCCAAGAGGAGAGCCATGCTTTGGTGCGAGCAAGAATTAGAGCCGACCTATCTGTAATAGAGGCTTTTTCGCTGGCTGACCAATCAATAGGTGGGAAAACATATTGATCCTCCTTTAGTCCATCATAGGAAAGATCCAAAACACTTTCATTGTCACCTGTACCCTCTGGTAAATCAGCAAGCTCCAGTGTTTGAATCTCAGCAATAGTTAATCTGCTATGATCCTTTCTGCGAATAGCAACCTCATTACGCAGATCCACCCAAATATCCTCTATATTTGGCCTGTGCAAATGCTGGGTTCCATATGCCCTGAGCACTCCTCGGATATCAAAACCATCTCGAGGCTTCATATGCTTCTTTAATTTGTCCTGAAGTTCATGGACAACATTTTTGGCCTTTACTACCATCGAGCAAGTGTATCTCCCAATAGAAATCGGGAAGGATACAGCAGCCTTATGTTTGCTTTGTTGGAATTTATGAAAATCCAACAACTGCCTAACCAATCCATTAATATCAATCTATCCCCTGGATATCGGGGCAGGCGAAAAGGATCTCCCAGTACATGACCACCCAGAAGATATGTAAACTTCTTGAATTGTATGCGAAGATACATCCCCATTTAGAAACTTACGCCCAAGCCTCATCTGAGACTCTTGTCTTCTTGACTCGGGGTTTATCCTGCGATATTCTCATAGAAAAAGGCATCATTTACCCTCTGAAATGATCTTTTGACCCCTTCTTTGTCAATTGAGGAAGTATTGATAAACTTTGATTCACCGTTACTGCTTCCCTTAGTATCCGGCCAGGATAGTTCCTCATCATTTGCTGCGTATGTGACATATGATGACATATAAAATTTCCCGATTGTGAGACCGTTGTCATTTGGGAATCAATCTCATTGCTAATGATGAAGTACCCGATCAATCCCTGCTGATTTTCTTGATGATGATCATAAATTGATACATCCATCCTTGAAATACGTTTGATTGGGCAAACCAAAAAGACCCGACTCGGCGGGGTGATGATGTCATTGATTTCTTGGATGAAATCACTCACGGGGATAGTCCTTGGAAATCTGGACACGGTGGCTTGGCCTTGATCAAGAACTTCTTGTTCACATGCTTGATCTGATCCTCTGATCATTGTCCCGGCTTTACGAGTGACTTCATGTCGACTCTCCATACTCGTCAAAATTAGGCAATTTGAGGAGATCATCAAAATAACCTCCATCTAATTTGACCACTACTCACACATTGACCTCTCCACGAGCGAGGCAGGAGTCATAGCTGGATGCACAAGCCAAAATGAATTCGGACATTTGGCGCGGACATGGGAAGAGCATTTGCGAGAGGCAAACCACTATCAGCTATAGCTTTCATCCATGGAGTTTGGGAGGAACTCCTCAACCTATTCCAGAAATCTTCCATGTCTATATTCCCGAGTTCGGTGTCTCTGATATCATAGTTGCAATCAATGTATGATGGAGATTCCGGCTTCTTGAACTTGTATTTCATTCTGCCAGACTTCTCGGCCTTTTCCTGAGATGGACCGGGATCCGACATGAAGAACGTTGAAGGGAGAAAGGTTCGAAGCTCAGGAGATGTTGTCTACCGTCAGAATTTCGATCTGCTGAATATGCCGGAAGAACAAAAGAGTCCGACACGCTGAGTAGGATGTCGGAATATCCTGAAAGTCCGATGTGTTGAAAATGTCGAGAACTTCTGAAAAACCCGACACACTTGGTAATGCGGAACTTTGGGAACTTTGGGAAACCTCGGCGTCGATCTCTGTCGGAACTCGGGAAAACCCGACACTTGCGTTGATGTGGGAACTGGACGAAACCCGGCACTCACTGTGGAGATCGGAACTTTGAGAAACCTCGACGCCTCAAACTTTCGATACGCTTGGGTCTTGACTCTGCAAAACAATCTTCAAAACCCGAGAAGAAAAACAGGGTTTTCATTGAATTCAAAACATGCAATCTCCTTTTTGTCATTCATGTTCCATGCATATAATAAAACTTGGAAGAAATAGCACCAAGTGGTAGTCTCAGAAGAGATAAACCTAGAACCTAAAACCCTTTTCAAAATAACTCCAGAAAGAAGAAGGAAGGAAAACCCCAAAACCTCGTGAGAAATTGAGAAGAAACCACGTGCAATCGATCCGTAAAAACCAAGAACAAAGAAGGGAGAAAGAAATACCTTCAATCGGAGAAATGGAAAATCGAAAACAGGCGATTCAATCGGGCAAGCGAGTTGTCGGGTTTCGAAATCGGAAGAGCATGCGCGAAAAATCCACGAATTAAAAATAACTCCGGTAACAATGACGTGGAAATCCGCGTATTTATAAGAAAATTAGCAATTAATACACTTGGGCTCGGCACGTGCCAATTCACCGACAACTCGGCATGAATGCCATGTCAGCATGTTTGAAAGGTCCGAAAACCCGACACGAGGGGACTTAGTGCAATTCGGGTTTCGGGTATCGGAAAGCATGAGGCATAAAACATGAGGTGTTTAGATGTTACATGGCTCCGAAAACCCGATACAAAGGACTAAGCGGACTTGGGTATCGGAAAGCATGAGGCGTAAAACATGTTTTGGATTAGGCATGTTCGATCTGTGGAGTCAAAAACCCGATTTTCTCAATACGAAGCGGATTTGGGTTTGGAAGACACAGACACATAAAGCATGTTAAAACTCATGTCGAGCTGCTCATCATAAACCCGAAAACCCGATTTTCTCAATCACGAGGTCAAAATGCAAAATCAACTTCAAAAATTTCGTAGGGGTTATCTAATCATTTTATCGTGAACTCAAAACGGAGATAACAGCTGGCTCCAGCTGGGGACTTCCTTTGTAAAACCAAAGGAAGAGAACTCAGAATCTCTGGTCTCGCAGACCAGGGCCTTATCCATTGGGCTACGAGTCAAGAAGAAAACCAAAACAAAACAAAACGGAGAAAGAAAGAAAACCAAAAGCAAACACACAACAAAAGTAAAATATGTACAATGCAAGAGAGCATCTTGCATTAATGGTGGAACAGCTTTAGATGTTGTCCACTGAAAGGCAACGGGAGTAGTCCTCCATCCAGATATGATAGTAGGAAACTATTTTCACCATTCAGCTGATGAATTTTGAAAGGTCCTTTCCACAAAGAATCAAACTTCCCATGCATTCCTTTTTGTTCTCTCCTTTTATCCCAAAGTAACACCAAATCTCCAATCTGAAAGTTCTGCTGCTTTGATTTTTTGTCAAAATTTTCTTCACTCTGCTCTGATGATCTGATGATCAATCACCTTAATTCGTTCCTCCTCTAGCCTGGCTAGATACATAACCCTCTTCTCGATAGCATTACGAAAGCCGCATCTTGACCGCTTTTGCCAGCTGCAGAGGCGGCAATTCTCTTGAGATAGGAATTTCAGCATCAATCCCGTATAGACAATTGAAAAGGAGACATCCCTATGGCTCGCTTTGGTGTGATCCGATCAGCCCACAACGCATCATACAATGCTTTGTGCCATGTCCTCTGATTTTCATCCACTAGTTTCCTGATTATGGTAACCAGGTTCTTGTTCTTTGGATTGACTTGCCCATTACCACAGGGATAATAATCAGATGAGTGAGCCAGAGTGATGCCGAATCCATAGCAAAACTCAGTTAACTCATGTGATGAGAAATTAGAAGCATTATCATTCTGATCTTATGAGGTACACGATCGACAATTATATTTTCCTTAAGGAACTTGCAAACAGCTTCAGAAGTTGCTTGCTTGATTGGTGCGGCTTCTACCCACTTGGTAAAGTAGTACATGCGATCGACACATAACTATGTCCAGCCTTTGGAAGCGAGGATTCAATGTTCGATGAAATCAATCCCCCATTGGCGAAAAGGTTCTTGATCACCACGGGCTTGGAGGAAGAGCTGCTAGCTTGGGGCGACCAACGAAATGTTGACAAGCCTCACACTTGGACACCCATTCTACTGAATCCCGGAAGAGAGTAGGCCAATAGTACCTGGCCCGTAGGATCTTATAAGCTGTCACAGAGGATGAAAAATGTCCTCCACAAGCTAGACTATGAAAGGACTCCAATAACTTTTCCTGTTGTGATTTATCAACACAACGCAGGAAAACACCATCTATACCTCTCTTGTATATTGCATTATTCCACAAAAGGTATTTTGCGAGATCTCGGCAGCGGTCCTCTTCTCCTTTTGATTTAAATGTGGAGGGCATTCACCATAAGTTAGGAAGAAAGCAATGTCAGTGTACCATTCATCGGTCGTACTTACAAAAGCACCATGGGCAGCTCGAAGAGGTGTCTTGAGTCTTTTCATACTACTGCTTCGGGCATGATTTTACTGCAATTAATTGCACGAGGCCCCTTCCTCGTACCAACTTGGTAGGCACGATGTCTAAATCGTACTCTGAACTTTAGCTATCCGGTACCTCGTTGACTTCCCGGCTCTTGTTGAGTCGAATGGATTTAACGGCGATATCGGGCGAGAAACGCAGTATAGAATTGACACATAGTACACAAAATGCTTCACCTCTCGCACCACCGCATAAGCATGTTTTTCAATCTGCGACATCTTGATTCATGCTCCTTGACGGACAGCTCATGAATGCGATGGGAGCTTGATGCCTTCCCCATTTTCTGCATCGGGATGGTGACCTTTGTGTGAGCGAGAGCATAGCTATACATGATGAAATCTTTCTTGAAGTCTGGACATACTAAGATAGGAGCGGAAGCAACTGCCCTTTTGATTTCTTCAAATGAAAGCTTCCCTTCTGCACTCCATCTGAATGGGACTTTGCCTTTCATCATTCCAAGGATATCCTTGGTTTTGTCAGTGAAATCAGGTACAAATCTTCTCAAGAAATTAACTTTTCCGAAGAAAGAATGAACTCCGGTTTTACTTGTGGGTAAGGTAAGACTCTGAATGGCCTTTACCCTCTCTGGGTCAATTTTAGTTCCTTCTTTAGTCACAATATGACCCAGCAGCTTTCCTTCGGTCACCCCGAACATGGACTTCTTGGGATTCAGTGAAATCCCATGACGCCTGCATCTCAAAAGTACTTGTTCTAAATGACCATAATGATCACTCCGTTTTTTAGAGAAAACGGTCAAGTCATCCAAATACACAACTATGACCTTGCCCATTAGATCTCTGAATGCCAAGTCCATAGCTCTCTGAAAAGTGGCTCCGGCGTTGATCAAGCCGAAAGGCATCCTTCTATAAGCAAAGGTACCCCATGGGGTCGTGAAGGCCGTCTTGTGTTGATCCTCTGTGGTTACCTCGACTTGATTATACCCTGAGAATCCGTCGAGCATGGATAACATTTCTGATCCAGTAACAGTTTGTAATACCTGGTCCATGATAGGCAAGGGATAGTTATCCTTGAGCGAGGACTGATTCAAGTTCCGGAAGTCAACACAAATCCGGATCTCGCCATTCTTCTTCCTGACAGGAACAATGTTTGCAATCCAAGTGGAGTGATGGATTGGGAAAATAATTCTGGCATCTAACATCTTCTGAATCTCTGCCAGGATAGTTCCTGAGATCTTGGGATTGTAATGCCTTTGCTTTTGTCTGTACGGCTTCACATCAGGTTTCAAAGGGATACTGTGCTGTACATCTTTGGGCTTGAAGGATTTCAAATCTGCATAAGACCAGGCCATCACATCGATGTATTTCTTCAAAAGCGAAGTGAATCTCACCTTCTCTTCGGGAGAACAACATTTCCCAACATTCACCATCCGAGGTTGATCAAACGAACCTAGATTGATTTGATCTACTTCAGAGGAAGAAGCTCCTTCGACTTGCCTTTTATTTTGGATAAAACGATCATGCTTATCAAACAAGCCCTCCAAAGAAACCAAACCTTTGGGTATCTTGTTGCCTTTCAGCTGGATATATTCTCCATCAACCTCCTGATATGGATCTGAAATAGTTTCACGGAAGGCTGATTCCGAACCTTCAAAATATAACTCACTGAAATTGTCAGCCTTTTCTAGAAAAGCCAACACACATCGATCATCATTGAACACTTGCCATGAGTTGCATTATACGGGATCTTTGGGACGATATACATCTCATAGAGTATGTATCTTGCTTGAGCGAGGATGAGGAAGAAGAAGAGATGCGAGATACGGCCAAAGAATCAGCCTTGTCATTATAATCTCTCAAAAGCGCCTTAATAGAAAATGCATCAAAACATTCTATACTATCCCAAACTTTATTTCGGTAATGTTTACCGATCATTTTTACGATATATACCCACGACACGATTGACAATCAGCTCTGCATCTCCACTGAACCTTGAGATTTCAGATTCCCTTACATGCGGCAATTCTAATCCTAATAACAAGGCTTCATATTCGGCCGTGTTATTAGTATTATCAAATTGCAACTTGTAAGCTGATGGGAAAATCTCGGAGCTAGGAGATATAAGGACAACACCAGCCCCGATCCGGAGAGTGAGCATACCATCAAATTCGAGTGTCCAAATAGCATTGGGATCTTCTTCTTGACATCTCGATGGGTATCTCTGAAGTCATGAAGTAATTTCCAAAGCTAGCATCTTGAAAAGAATCGAGCTTTTGGATCATCGATTTGGTCACCAAATACTTTGCACGTGGTTCGGGATGAAGAACACATGAACCCCATTGGCCAGGGATCTTAGCTTTGGTCCATCCATGTCAATCTCTCCTCCTCAGACGTCTTTACAAATCCTCTGCCCAAGAGGATATCATAAGGCTGCGGGAATGTCGGCAACGAATAGTCATTTTCACTCTCTTCTCGGGAAGGCAACAAATGCAAACTGTGCATCTTTGATTTGACCTATCAAAGGGACTTGTTTAGTTTCCATGGAATAGCACCGTCCATATGACTTAGTCAAAGTAAGTCCAGGGCATGGGCCACTTTTGCGGGCATAACATTATCGAGAGGCCCCAGTCGATGATGCGATTCTTGAGTTTAAACCCATTTATAAGTAGAGACAAATAAAATGGTTCATCTTTCTGAGGAAGAAGCGGAGGTCGGATTATTACGTGGTGGAAGTTGAGCGAGGATTTGGAAGGAGACCTTTGGAAGGTGATGGAGCGGCCGCTTTACTCTGATGAACTTGGCGACTTTTCAAAGCTGTTCGAGGATTATTTGAAGGTATTACGCCTCGACATTTGAATTTTGGTTCTCTTTGCATGATCAATAATGTCAAAAGCAGTATAAGAAGGAATGATGGTAGGCTCAGATCTAATTACATGAGCTTGTGCTGAGGCACTGATCTTAGGAGAAGGAGAATAAGGAGCAGCTGCCTTTTTGGTAACCTCTCTTTCAGTTTGCGCCGAAATAGGGGTACCCCTCTTAACTATAGATATGGGAGGATCCTTATTCTTCTCCTTAGTGTTTTCAAGAGGTTTTCTGGGATTCTGAGATTGGGACCGAGTGAAGACAGCAAATGATTGACCATCTGGCGCACATTCATCTTCATCGTATTCCAAATACCCAATGCTGGAGTCGCCAGCTGATTCATCATAAGACTCATCAGCATATCCTGAAGCTTCGAAAGCCTCATGGGATTCTTGTTCTTCTGGTTCATCTTCTTCATCAAGTATTTCCCTTTCTTTGCATTGGCGGGAGGAGCTTGATTGCTAGTCTCGGTTGAGCGGGAGTTAACCGTGGCCTATCTCGGCGGGTGCACCATTGTTATTATTGAAATTCCACCTAGGTATATCCGATACGGAACATTGCTCACTGTTTGGGACATTTGCTTCTTTAAAGCAATCAAATCATTAGCCATTTTTGAAACATAGGATCTGTTTACCTTGAGAAGAACCTTGATTTTGAGTTTGGGTATGTCTTTCTTGATCCTTAGGCCAAGATAAGATCATCCTCTATTTGATAGTTTGTTGGTGACGGTAGCCAAATGCAGGGATAACCGACCTTCTTAATAAAAGCTTATATCGGGAGGTTGAGCATTGATGAAGAAGCATTTTTGGTTTTCGAGTAGAGTCTGACTATTTACGGAATCTTAGGATCAGCTTGTTGAACTTTGCCACGAATTCCCGCATAGGTTCATGCGATTCCTTCTTCATATGCGTGAGTGAGCTAATAATGCATGGGAATCTTGGCTGGTTTGAAACGTGCTTGAACTTAGTCGCATGGTAGCCCGATTTGGGATGCATGCATTCGGGAGGTGATAAAACCATTGGTGCTACACACCTGCAACGTTTTCAAAGAAGAGTCGGACGGAGACATCTTCGTGGGCTACTCAAGAGAACACGCATGCAACAAAGAAAGATGCTATGTGTGCTCGTCGGATCTTTGCTTCCCATCCCCATTGAACTTAGGAATGTTTTTACGCGATCCACGTGGTAACTCATTGATGGAGGAGTCGAAAGAAAGAGGACCAATAAGCTGCACCCCAAGGCACGGGTTGAACCGCCATCCTTCTGAAAAGAGTGCGTACAGGGATCCGAGTATTAGACAAGAGTAGCGCACGACAAGTTGCAGATGCTTCCCCTTCCACGAGGGATCCGGTTTCTCACGAGCAGGTGAAGAACTTACGGTTCGATTAGAGGCAATCTTTGTTGGGAGAAAGGCGAAATTGTCTTTGTTGCGGTAACTCAAAGAGTGGATCAATTTCACCTTGAGCTCGGCGGGACCGAGTGAAGATCTTCCTGGCCAGCTTGAACTGAAAGGAGATCTTGTTGAAAAATAAGGCAAATACGGAGTCGCCAAACACCGAGAGGATAAGCTTTATACTATAGATCCGTATTCCCAGTAGAGTCGCAAAAAACTGTTGGTTGGATATTTTGTCAAACCAAAATATGAGGTTCAACCACAGTACATGGGATTAAATCCCTCCTCAAAGATAGGTGAGGCTGCCTGTTTATTTCTAATCTAAAACACGGTAAACAATATATACAGTATTCACACTAATCTAACCATTGGGGGTTGGAATGAAATCCCGAAATCCACATTCATAAATTCAAGGGTATTTCTTTCGTAAATGAACTGGGTCAGAAACTGTTACAATGAAAGAAGCGGCAATAGAAAGGAAATGGGAGAAACGTATTTTCTTTCGAGTAAACACAGAGCACGAAATAATCATACGAGTTTTAGATCACAAATATAATGTCTGAAATAATCGAAACACTAAGATCTTTATGAAAAGAATAGCTTAAGATCATGAACATAAGAACAACTGTCTTAAGTAAGATATATTCCACAACACAAAGTACGTAAAACGATATCAATTCTATTCTTCAAAATGATTGAATGAAAACACAAAGTTTTTTCTTCTTTCCAATAGCCCCTAAATATTCCAAAAAATCTAGACCCTTTTGGAATGCACACATCCCTTATTTATAACAAAAGTAAGTAGAGATAAAATAGGGCGAGATCCTAAAAATTAGCGCTTGACAAGAGTTACATTTTTTGCATGATTCTCACGCGGAGATCAAGTCAAAACATGATTCAAAAATGTGATGAAACGAGAAATGAAAAAGACATGTCGATTTCAAGATTGAAATGACATGAAAGCATTGAGACTTAATCTGAATCATCATCTTTTGCTCCTTCCTCTTTTTCTTCCTCCTGCTGAGACTGTTTGCTCTGAAATTCCTGGAACTTTCGAATTATGCCTTGCATTTCATTCTCATCAGGTGCAGTGGAATGATCATTCCAAATTTCGCAGGTTTCATGAACATCACTGGCAATCTTGGGAAGCTTTTTCAATCCTTTGCTGAGTTTTCTTAAGGCCTCCAAAGAATGCTCAATCTTTACCAACCGGTCCATCTTTTCAAGATCAAATCCGAGCATTGATTCATCTGAACAGGACTCTTGGAATTGTTTGAAGAGATCATCCGCTGATAGTATACCTGAATTTCCTACTGACACCTTTGAACAAATCTTGAGCAACTCTTCTTCTAAATCACTTTTCCCATCAATCAGTTTATCCCTTGATTCTCTCAACTTAGCGCAGGCTTCGTTGAGAATCTTCACCCTGAATCTGATGGCCTTGGTCAGCTGGAAATGCTTATCCGTATGAGGGAGAATACCTTCTTCAACCAAGAGATGTGTTGGTATTTGCTTTAACACTTGGAGAGCTTCATAAGTCAAATCAAGCTGTCCAATTTCTTGAGAAATCTCCTCATCCATCTTTTCTCCATCTTTCTGAATGTCTCCCAGAGATTGATGAACTTTCACAACGCCTTGTATTACTTCCTTCCCCTGTTGGAGCAACCTTTGGACCCATTCATCAACCACCCTTCCTTGTTTAGCAATCTTCTCAATTGTAGGCACTGATGAGAAATCGAATCCGACAGGAACAGAAGAAGGTGGTATGGATTGAGGGTTTTGAGAATTTAAGCAAAACCTCATCATTTGCTCCACTTTCTCCTTAAGCTCATCTCTGCTTTGTCCTTTGTTTCTTTCAACTTTTGGCACAACACGTTTATGGAATCCGTGCATCTTGTTGCGCCCCTACTGCTTTGTCACTTTCCTAGAGCCACCTAGTTACACGATAATCAGCGGTTTGTTATATCATCTCTAGTTTTGTCGGTGAGGAGTGGCGATCTCTGCGAACTTATCTCTGAAGCATCCACCAAAACCCTTGAAAGCTGTTTTGGGCTTCTTGGCCGACTTTGCGTAGGAGCCTTGAGTGAGCTGAAATCAAAAGGCTGGTATGGGCACAATCACCTTCCTCTTCCTCGGAGTTTGCTCGAGTAGCCATTGCGGCGTATCGGAGGAAGTTACACATGTTGTAGCAGCCCAGTATTCTACTCTCAAGAGGAGAAGATTCTACTATTGAAGGAGGAATAGTTACCAATGTGGTAGTAGATCCAATAAAAAGAGGCACAGGAGGAGGCGTGCTGATGATCACTTGGGTTCCAGCGGAGAGGGGTGAAAGCCCAGAGAAAATACTGGCCATGGTTGCAGAAGTAGATGGAGAATGAGGAGGTAGAAGTGGCTGTGAGGGAGGAGGTGCAGATTCAGACTCCAAAGCCTTGAATGCAAGAGATAAGGTCTCTCCAGTTGAGCAATCAGCAAATGGTGAAGACAGAAGCTGGCTTCCTCCTTCTTCCAAATTAATTTCTCCTATTTCTGGTGGTGTTGGTGATTCTGGCACATTCACCGTTTCTACAGGAGAGACAATTGAAGAGATTTCTCTTTCTTTCCTCTTTTTGACAATCTTGACCTTTATAGGCGCCTTAGAAGACTTTCTGTCCTTTTCCTTTTTGGAGGGCCCCGCCTCTAAAACAGCCAACTTTGAAAACTTATCATCTTTAAAATTCATTCCCCAAGAGGAGAGCCATGCTTTGGTGCGAGCAAGAATTAGAGCCGACCTATCTGTAATAGAGGCTTTTTCGCTGGCTGACCAATCAATAGGTGGGAAAACATATTGATCCTCCTTTAGTCCATCATAGGAAAGATCCAAAACACTTTCATTGTCACCTGTACCCTCTGGTAAATCAGCAAGCTCCAGTGTTTGAATCTCAGCAATAGTTAATCTGCTATGATCCTTTCTGAATAGCAACCTCATTACGCAGATCCACCCAAATATCCTCTATATTTGGCCTGTGCAAATGTTGGGTTCCATATGCCCTGAGCACTCCTCGGATATCAAAACCATCTCGAGGCTTCATATGCTTCTTTAATTTGTCCTGAAGTTCATGGACAACATTTTTGGCCTTTACTACCATCGAGCAAGTGTATCTCCCAATAGAAATCGGGAAGGATACAGCAGCCTTATGTTTGCTTTGTTGGAATTTATGAAAATCCAACAGCTGCCTAACCAACTCCATTAATATCAGTCTATCCCCTGGATATCGGGGCAGGCGAAAAGGATCTCCCGAGTACATGACCACCCGAAGATATGTAAACTTCTTGAATTGTACGAAGATACATCCCCATTTAGAAACTTCTGCCCAAGCCTCATCTGAGACTCTTGTCTTCTTCAGCTCAGGATTTATCCTGCAGATATTCTCATAGAAAAAGGCATCATTTACCCTCCTGAAATGATCTTTTGACCCCTTCTTTGTCAATTGAGGGAAGTATTGATAAACCTGATTCACCGTTCTGCTTCCCTTAGTATCCAGCCCGGGATAGTTCCTCATCCTGGCTGCTGCGTATGTGACATATGATGACATATAAAATTTCCCAGTTGACAAGACCGTTGTCATTTGGGAATCAATCTCATTGCTAATGAGAGTACCCCAGTCAATC
The DNA here is from genome assembly GCA_018340775.1 of Taxus wallichiana var. yunnanensis. NCBI lineage: Eukaryota > Viridiplantae > Streptophyta > Pinopsida > Cupressales > Taxaceae > Taxus > Taxus wallichiana. The sequence goes on along the minus strand of CM031236.1, from coordinate 686,078,434 downwards.
CCCTGCTGATTTTCCTTGATGATGATCATAAATTGATACATCCATCCTTGAAATACGTTTGATTCGGGCAAACCAAAGACCCGACTCAGCAGGGTGATGATGTCATTGATTTCTTGGATGAAATCACTCCTGGGGATAGTCCTTGGAAATCTGGACACAGCTGGCTTGGCCTTGATCAAGAACTTCTTGTTCACATGCTTGATACAGTCCTCCTGATCATTGTCCCAGGCTTTCTGAGCTGACTTCATGTCCAACTCTCCATACTCGTCAAAATTAGGCAATTTGAGGAGATCATCAAAATAACCTCCATCTAATTTGACCACTACTTCACCTGATTGACCTCTCCACGAGAGCGAGAGCCGAGTCATAACTGGATGCACAAGCCAAAATGAATTCGGACATTTGCGGACATGGGAAGAGCCGCTGCGAGAGGCAAACCACTATCAGCTATAGCTTTCATCCATGGGTTTGGGAGGAACTCCTCAACCTATTCCCGAAATCTTCCATGTCTATATTCCCGAGTTCGGTGTCTCTGATATCATAGTTGCAATCAATGTATGATGGAGATTCCGGCTTCTTGAACTTGTATTTCATTACGCAGACTTCTCGGCCTTTTCCTGAGATGGACCAGGATCCGACATGAAGGACGTTGAAGGGAGAAAGGTTCGAAGCTCAGGAGATGTTGGCCACAAATCAAATTCGATCTGCTTGAATATGCCGGAAGAACAAAAGAGTCCGACACGCTGAGTAGGATGTCGGAATATCCTGAAAGTCCGATGTGTTGAAAATGTCGAACTTCTGAAAAACCCGACACACTTGGTAATGCCGGAACTTTGGGAAAGCCTCGGCACGTCTGATACTGTCGGAACTCAGGGAAAACCCGACACTTGCGTTGATGACGGGAACTCTGGGAAACCCGGCACTCACTGTGGAGATCGGAACTTTGAGAAACCTCGACGCCTCAAACTTTCGATACACTTCAGGTCTTCGACTCTGCAAAACAATCTTCAAAACCCGAGAAGAAAAACAGGGTTTTTCATTGAATTCCAAAACATGTAATCTCCTTTTTGTCATTCATGTTCCATGCATATAATAAAACTTGGAAGAAATAGCACCAAGTGGTAGTCTCAAAAGAGATAAACCCTAGAACCTAAAACCCTTTTCAAAATAACTCCAGAAAGAAGAAGGAAGGAAAACCCCAAAACTCGGCGAGAAATTGAGAAGAAACCACGTGCAATCGATCCATAAAAACCAAGAACAAAGAAGGGAGAAAGAAATACCTTCAATCGGAGAAATGGAAAATCGAAAACAGGTGATTCAATCGGGCAAGGCGAGCTGTCGGGTTTCGAAATCGGAAGAGCATAGCGAAAAATCCACGAATTAAAAATAACTCCGGTAACAATGACGTGGAAATCCGCGTATTTATAAGAAAATTAGCAATTAATACACTTGGGCTCGGCACGTGCCAATTCACCGACAACTCGGCATGAATGCCATGTCATCATGTTTGAAAGGTCCGAAAACCCGACACGAGGGGACTTAGTGCAATTCGGGTTTCGGGTATCGGAAAGCATGAGGCAAAAAACATGAGGTGTTTAGATGTTACATGGCTCATACAAAGGACTAAAGCGGACTTCGGGTATCGGAAAGCATGAGGCGTAAAAATTTGCACTTACCATCGCATGCCAGGACATGATCTTGAGAACTATAAGGGCTAAAGGCTTTCCTCATTCAATTATGTCCCTTTGACCCCAATTTTGATGACAATGACCTCCTGGATGATGAACCTATTTCACCCTCACCACCTTCTTCACAACTTCCTCCTACACCTATACCACCACCTCCATCCTCACAACTCATAGAGCCACCACCGAAATTTGAGATTAACATTGTTTACATCGAGATAACTTGCCACACCTCCACCTAAATGTCATTGTGCCCAAATAACCTCATGAGGATTTTATTCTTCGATGGATTTTTCCCTTCATGTCATTATAACACTTATCCTACACCTTCTCCATTTTCCAACTTCCCTAAAATCAACATGGTACACATCACTACACATGCGAAGAAGGAAAAGAAAAGGCAACCCGACCCACCAACCAATCTTATACCCAACATACCATCTACACCCCTACCTAAAATAACTATCTCAGTGGCCCCATGTACCCCATTTATAATGGCATCACACATCACACCATGCTCAAACAACTACACCAATCTCCCCTCAAAATGTCCCTATACGATCTCATCCATACCTCGAGTCACATCGTCAAGCCCTCATGGAGGTCCTTCAATCTATTGAAGTTTTACCTAATGACCCCACACCCGTAGCATCTATTATCACACCTCATCATATCACCTCACTCACCGAATTTCCATCTACCTCATCACTTCCACCCTGTTCACCAAGTTGCTTATCCTTAGTTTCTCGGATGACGAAATTGTCCCCCACCAAACCGATGACCCATATCCTACGCTTTCATCTCCTTCCATGTCAATAATATACGTATTCGATGTGTTATGATTGATGGGGACACTATCATTAATATCATCTCATCTTACGCATTCGAACAAATGTGCATACCCAACAACCGCATGCATAAACATCCAGGTCATGTCGCGTTATTTAATGACGCTATCACCTCTACACTCAAGCACTATCATCCTCCCACGTTCGTGTGGGTCTCCTCGTATTGTTCTTGAGTTTTTCTATGTTTGAAGGGGAGTTTCAATACAATTTGTTGCTTGGTAGACCCCGGATTCGTGTCATGGGTTGTGTTCCTTCTACTTTGCACCGATGTGTAAAGTTCAAATATGAAGGACATTCCTATACCATTCCAAATGACCCATCACCTTTCAAAACCTACAACATGATTTATCGGCCCAATGATGTCCTTGTACTGTTAAGGCATCTACCTCCATGCCTACATCTTCTTCATACATGACCCCATCCACCAAAGTACCGTTCCCACCTCACCTTCACCCAAATCGTCTATTCTTACACACCATTGCCGCTTCTACTAGTCACACATTAGCTTCCCACATAACCAAAACCTCTGCCCGATCTAAATTCTAATGCTTCCTCCATTCCAGCCACCAATATATCAACCACCGATCCTCCTTGGAAGGTGTTTTCCAATGCCTCACTATGGGGGAGTATCACTGTACACTTTCAATACATTCCTTACTCCACAAGAGTATGGAAACCTTCACCTACATCCTCACTATGATCACCGCATGGTGAGCATCTCCTTTATGGTCCTCCCCACCTCCGTACCCATCTTACCTATAGGGGACTTGACATTTCCACTTACACACCCAAACCACCATCACAAACCTAACCACCCTTTACAGTTGACCTTTAGTCACTTACCAACCGCCATTTTGCTCACACTTTCCTACACCACCTTGTGCTGGAAGGGTTTCGGCTTTTTCCTTTACAAACAAGGTCTTCACACCATTATTTAATGTACCATGCGTAAACACAATGATCATAGTGGAATCGCTTTTTGAACTACCTACCAAAATCCTGTATTCAACTCATTGAAGACATTGACCCCTCTCCACCTTCTTCACCTACTCCACCTTCACCACCTTCACCAACGGAGTTCGATGGATCCTAAATCTATCCCTCCTACCTTTTTTTCAATAAATACCATTTGCTCTGGGGTCTCGACCTATCACCGCGATGGTGAGGCTCCTTCCTCTCTTCCTTTCTTGTATCCCGATATGATAGGGGATGATACTCCTATTAATGTCATTGATGTGAGGATGATGAGTCCATACTCACCTACCTTGGTGCTGAAGACTCTTATATTCACTTTGGTCGTTACCTTCTAAGATGTAAACAATGTTGAATGAATCGACTATCGAAGTCAACATCCACACTCGGGACTACCCCGACATTCTCAAGATTGGTAAATCTCTGGATGCTTCTAAAATTAATCCCTTACTTCTTTTCTTAAAAATCATAGCCATGCTTTTTCTTGGTCCTATGCTTTGACATGCTTGGCATTGATCCCACTATCATGGTCCACAATATTGTAACCATTCCCGATGCCAAACCCGTAAAACAAAAGTTGAGGAAAATGCACCCTTGCATTTTGCTCTTCTTGCAAAGAAGAACTTCAACACCTTCTCTCGGTTTACCTTCATCTTACCCATCGATTACCCCAATGGATTTCTAACATCGTCCCCTGTCACTAAGGCAATAGGGGACTTTGCATTTACACTAATTTCTGTGATCTTAACCTTGCCTACCCTAAAGATGATTTTCCTCTACCCGGTATTGACCATTTAGTTGACCTTACCACTAGCCATGAGATCTATCACTTATGGATGGTTTCTTAGCTTATAACCAAATCTTTCTCACCCCAGAGGATCAACACAAAACCAAATTCATTACCCCTTGGGGACCTTTCGCTATCGAGTCATGCCTTTCGGCCTTAAAAATGTTGGTGCCACCTATCGGCATTATGACCTACATCTTCCATGATATCATGCATCACATATTGGAAGATTACATGGATGATCTCTTAACCAAATCTAAACATCAAACCGAACACTTCAACGTCCTCAAAACCATCTTTGACCACCTCATTAAATAATGCATTCGTCTTCAACGTGTAAAATGTGCATCTTCGCGGTTCTCTCAGGAAAGCTCCTGGGATTTATCATTTCCTTACGTGGTATAGAAGTTGACCCTACTAAAGTCAAGGCCATCCTCGAAATTCCTCCACCCACTAACCTTAAACAACTCCGTAGCCTGCAAGGTAAATTACAGTCCATTTGCCATTTTATTTCCCAACTCTCTGACCGTTGTCAACCATTTCATCACCTTCTCAAAAAGGATGTCTCTTTCAAATGGGATGACGACTGCCACAATGCTTTCGAGGCCTTAAAACAATACCTTCTCCAACCACCCATACTCATTCCACCTAAAGATGACCAACCCTTCTACCTATACATATTTGCTACCGATCACTCCTTAGGGGCTATGCTTGCTCATCATGATGAACAACATAGGGAGCAGGTGGTTTATTACATAATTTGTACCCTTTTGGACTATGAAACCCGATACACTCACCCTAAAAACTTTTCTTGGCCTTAGTTTTTGTTTCCACCAAACTTCACCATTACCTACTCAACCACAAAACCTATGTTGTGGCCAACACCGACCCTAACACTTTATGTATGTTAAACCTTACCAAAATCAATGTGTCACATGTTGGCTCATGCCTTGCTAACCTAGACCTAGAATTCATCCACCAAAAATCTATCAAGGGCTAGGCCATTGCCGACCAGCTCGTTGACGTGCCTCTTTTTGGGAATAAACCTTCAAATTTTGATTTCCCTAACAAATCCATTATCAACCTCTCTTTGGATGATGACCCTTACCAAATGACCTTATTCTTCGACGATTTCAAATGTTAGCGTGGGGTGGTGTGGGTATTATCCTCTTTCCTCTTAATGGTGAACCCATGCCTTTATATTCAAACTCGACTTCGAGTGCACTAACAATATCACCGAATACAAAGCACTCGTATTGGGTCTCATGACTTCCTTTTCTTAGATGTTAGATCCATTAATATCTTTGGTGATTCTCCACCGGTAGTAAACCAAGTCAATGGTGTTTATCAATGTCATAATGAAATACTTTAAGAGTATAAACATTATGTCGACATCATTTTGACTACATTTGATCGCTATAAAATTCAAACCGCTCCGCGATCCACAAATAAATTCACGGATACCATGGCTACCCTCGCTTCCCAAATACCTACTTCACCCCCGACTCGGACATCTTTGTTACAATAAAATACATACCAGACCATCTTATAAATCTTGTTGTGTTAGCCTCATCCAATGGCCTCACTAAACACACAAGACCTTTGGTATAAGCATCTTGCGGACTACCTTTCCCTTTCTATATTTCCTCCTAATCTCACATGTAATGGAAAATGCACCTTTCTCAAGAAGGCCTCTCATTATGTCATCATGGGTGGCCTTCTCTATAAACATGGCTTTGACAGTATCCTCTTATGTTGCCTTACCAGCTCTAAAATCCCCTATACCATTAAAGAAGTTCACGATGGCATATGCGGAGGTCACTTCAATGGCCTTGTTGTTGCTAAACACATTCTTCACCTAGGCTATTATTGGCCAACCCTCAATCATGATTGTTATGACTACGTTAAGCATTGTGTAAAATGCCAACAACATGCCAATCTTCATCATACACCTAGTCATGCCTTACAGGTCGCTCGTGACCTTTGGCCCTTCTCTTAATGGGGTTTGGATCTTGTCGGAGAGATCAATCCCCACTCTTCCCTAAGACAATAATGGATCATCACCACTACCAATATTACACCAAATGGGTTGAAGCCATACCCCTCATCTCTCACTAAAGCCGAGAAAATATGTGAGTTCATCAATCATCACATTATTTATCGCTTCATGTTCCACATCGCCTTATCACCGATAATGGAAAATAATTCAAAAACAAAACTCTATAGAAAATTTACAATGCCTTTGACATCTAGCTTAGCTTCTCCTCCCCATATTACCCCAAACCAATGGCTAGGTAGAATCCACCAACAAAACCTTGAACAAAATTCTCATGAAAGTGGTTAATGATACTCAGGGAAGGATTGACATATGCACATTCCTTTTTCCCTTGGACATACCATACTAGTATTCACACCTCCACCACTGCCACTCCATTTTTCTCGGTCTACGGTACCGAGGGCTGTTTTACCTCTCGAAGTCCGGATCCCATCTCTTTGTATCTCCCTTCAAGATATGCTCACCGATGATGAATTTCACCAAGATCGTTTAGCACAACTTGAGTTATTAGATGAACGTCATCTTGATGCCCTCGACCATCTCCAAGTCTACCAAAATGCATCAAGCATGCCTATGATAAACATGTCCATGAACGCACCTTCAAGTTCGGTGACCTTATCCTTAAGCAAAATCAACATGTAACCAAAGAAGAAAAAAGAAAACGAGGCAAATTTTCTCCTAATTGGCTTGGACCATACATTGTGACCCATGACTATGGATCAGGTGCTTATCGCTTGTCTTCACTTAATGGTAAGCCCGAACTTGAACCCCTCAATGCCTTACATATTCGACCATTCTACTATTGACTTCTAGTCCTACATCACTATTTATCTAGTTCATGCTCATCCCTTGAGCGCCATTTACCTTTTCTTTTCCACACCTCATCTCCAATGACTAAACAAGAATCATGTGATTACCCGTCACCCTTTTGCCTTATCTTAAATATGTGCACCACGGCTCTGCACATGGCATGATTCTCATGGATAATTTTCATCTTCTTTTAGATGAGATCCCATGGTCATTCACCCTTGCCTTCTCAACAAGAACCAAATGCTTCATTATAGTCTAGTCCATGACTTAAAAGCCAAAAAATTATTTCCAAAATAAGGGATTAACTCCTTGAGTCAAACTTCTAATATAAAATTTGAATCTCTTAAAAGGAAATATTCTGATTTCAATTGTTGCTATAAGTAGACTGTTCCCTCGAAGGACAGCAATAAAAATCTCACAACTCTCTACATAGTTTTTCCAAAAGAATACTATTTTTCTCAAAATCAAAATTTAGAAGCTTCCCGCATCGATCAGCTTCTGCAAGACCTCAAGGAGCCATATATTCATTCCATATAGACATCCCACATCGATCAATCTATCTCGAAAGTCAAAAATAATAGAAAAGAAAAACAAGATTTTTTGTCATGGACTTGCCTATTGTGATCTTGGCTCTATTGCCCAAGGCATTCCTTTTCCCATTTTTTGACCCAATTACCTTCACCTCCTCACCCATTGTCTTTTCACCTCATACTTGCATCAAGGGATTTTCTAAACCTCTGACATTTGGTGATTTTGTGACTATTCTTCACCTTTAGAGTAATCAATCATGCAATGTCTTTAGGGTCTTACGTTCACTAGCCTATCCGTAGACATGTTTCATACATTTTGATCCTTGCCAATCGGGTGGCTTTCTTGCCCCCTCCTATATTTTCTCCTCTTCATTACCTTTTGATCTTCCTATATAGGACTAGATCCTCGACACTGTCTTTTGGGATTTTTTTACCCATACCTATCAACCTAACATCACCCATACCTATCTACCTATATTCCACCTAACCTAATCGACCTTGACCTAATTATACCTATGACCTGGAATCAACACTACCTATCGACCTAAAATCACCCATACCTATCTACCTATATTCCACCTAACCTAATCGACCTTGACCTGGAATCCACACTACCTATCGACCTAAAATCACCTTTACCTATCTACCTATCCTCCACCCAACCTAATCGACCTTGACCTAATCATACCTATGACCTCGAATCAACCCTAACTATCAACCTCACTACCTATTCTTCTATCTTCTCATATTCTTCCCTAGCTTATGGGATAACTACATTGGTTTGAGGTCCCTTTTCACTGGGACTATGTAGGCAAAACTTCTAGGGCATAAGGCCCTTGGAGGATTAGCTCGACCACTCTTTAACCTAACCATTTTTCCCCACCTTTACCTAATTTCCTTTCATATCATAAACCTCGACATCTAAACCATATACCACATGAATTTTACCACTTATATTATTTCACATTTTCATGCATAACTAACATTTTCCACATTTTACACCATCTCATACATTTGCATTGCCATTTGCTATCAAAATACAAAATTAATATCCATGCCTAAACCAAACTTAACTCAATCTATGCCTATAGCCTAACTCAATCCATGCCTATCACCTACCCTCGATCCATTCCTATCACACTTTGACTCGATCCATGCCTATCCCCGACTCAATCCATGCCTCTAACCACCCCGACTTAATCCATGCCTAAACCAACCTTTGACTCAACCATGCCTAAACAACTCCGACTCGATCCATGCCTAAACCGACCACTCCATCATGCCTAACTCACCTAATTTCAACCCATATCAAACCTACCTCGACTCAACCAACGTCGGTTCACCCTTGAGCACTACTGTCTCGATGCCCTAGCTCACCGCCATCGGTTCCTCTTCACCGTCATCGGTTCATACTAACCACAACCTACTCCTTGCCCTCACATTGACCTCATTTTCCTTACCTCCTTTTCTTTTGTCTCCCTACACCTACCTGGACCCCTTTACCTTCCCCTCGGCCATCCACCTTCTTTAAGCTCACCTCATTCACCGATTGGAGTTTCCTTATTTTACCCCTACCTCCGCCTTACCCATGATGTGACCTATTTACCTATACCCGGAACCTTTTTGTGACCTTTGACCTCATATGTTCGCTATACCTTATGGCACTATTACTTGTGTTGATTGAGCTAATGACCTTATCTTGCCTATTGTCATGCCCGTTTATCCCCTACCACTGGGTGCAATTCTAACATACCTAAATGTTCCCGCACCTAACCTACGTTGTGTTTCTTGACCATATCCTATACCTTGATACTGGAATCACTTCAACCTTGTTTGGATAAACCTATCGACCTTAAATGATGTATATTTTGTAAGCTCTTCAACCAGTACCGTTTAAGTAGTTTATACATGTGTGTGCATTCAACTGCCACTACCTTTGACCTTGGCCCGTTTACCCATTTACCTATATGCCTTATTTTCCCTTTACCCCATTCCTCATTTCTCACTATTCTTCTTCACATCGACTTTATCAAACCACTCACCAATTCACCCTGTCACCTCATCAGTTCCTGGTTTGAGGGGATCACCCTCATTCCCACTTGGGAAACCACACTCTATTCTTGTTCACGCCGCTTACCCATACAAGCTACGCAAGAAGAAGGGGAAAATGTAGACACCAAAATCATGTCATAATCACCTTATCACCTACCTCATGCACCCCACACATGTTAATTTAATTACTTTAACTAAATTAATTGCCATTTATCTCCATACATATTAATTTAATTATTTTAATTAAGTTAATGACCTTTTCCTACACACATATTAATTTAATTAGTTACATTAAATTAATTCACTACCCTCATACACATATTCAATACAATTGCCTTTATTAAATGCACTCACCTAACCACCCCCATCATTTTACCCATTAACCTAAACCCTAAACCAATGTCCTAAATAAAACCTAACATTACACCCTTCCCCTCACCTCACATTAAAAACCTCCTAAGGTCGGTTTTCACCCCAGGAAAATAAGAGACCCTTATCAAATGGCGGAACAACTTCAAGGTAAATTTTGAACAACCCGAGATATCTCACCCAAACCAACATCGGTTTACCCTAAACCGACGCCGGTTCACCTAAACCAACACCGATTATATGGATGGACCAAACGACCTATTTAGACCCATCTACAACTTTGTAAAATGGGTTGTTGATTGTTGGTTTTTCATCGTTGACTTGAAACTTCTCATCAAAATTTGATCTCTACAGATGTATAGAATGTAATGAAGATCGATTAGAGATCAACAAAGGTAAGAAAATACATTGCACAACAAAGGAAACTTTCTACCCTAGCATTCTCTAACACAATAACCTCTTCATCATTCTTGAACCCGACCTCACGTAAGAGTAAGTATCCTCCTCCAACCTATTTCATTTTCTTATCCACATCTGCAATGCTTTTTGGGTAAAGGAACTTAATCTTTCACCCTTCATCCATTCCCTCTCTCCAGTTTCAGCCACCTTCTATACCCAATCGTCTTAATACCTTACCCAATTATCTATCTGACCTCTTCAAGAAATATCGGACCTTCCCAACATATTTACCCCCTCCGTGATCAATCTCTACCATCCACCAACTCCACTTTTGCCCCAAAACTTCCAAAACTCATACTGTGTGATTTTACCAATTCTTGACCTAACTATCATCGGTTCTCTCTAACCATTTCGGTTACATAAAATCATCATCGGTTCCATCAAACCATCATCGGTATTTGTGTCACTAATCTCGATAGAATAACAACTTGTTTCGAACATATACCTACACGAACACCTATTTGACCTTCAAATTTGTATCTAACCTAGCTTGTTAGCTCAGATTCACCTATAACCAACCTATTTGACCTCTGGATCTCCTTCTAGCCTAGCCTGTTAGATTAGATCTAGCCTATTGCATTTGTATGAGATGCCTAAATCATATTAAACTACAATAGGACAATATTTACTTTATTTCAGCATTGAATTGTTTTAAATAGTGGACTGACAACCATCTAGGAAGTATTGCACTTCTAGGATCTAACACATGCTAGGTAGTCCACTGCATATATCATTTAACTCTCTTTGGTGGTCTTGTTTTGATTCTTATACAGTAGTTCCTCCTAGCCAAAAGGAGGGTCTCACAATCATCTTATTCGGATTCGAAGTCGAAATGCACACATATGACTTTCAACCATCTCAAACCAAGTATTCCTCTTACCACCTTTACCTTATCTATTTCATCAAGTACTTCTCGAAAACTAAGAAATCGAGTTGACTACATTTGATCGCTATAAAATTCAAACCATTCGCGATCACCAATAAATTCATGGATACCATGGCCTTCCTCGCTTCCCAAATACCTACTTCACCTACCGACTCGGACATCTTTTTACCATAAAACACATACTAAGACCATCTTATAAATCTTGTTGTGTTAGCCTCATCTGAACAACCTCACTAAACACATGAGACCTTTGGTATAAGAGCTTGTATAAGTACCTTTCCCTTTCTATATTTCCTCCTAATCTCACACGTAATTACAATGTGCCTTTCTCAAGAAGGCCTCTCGTTATGTCATCATGGGTGGCGTTCTCTATAAACATGGCTTTGACGGTATCCTCTTATGCTACCTTACCAGACTCTGAATTCCCTATACCATTAAAGAAGTTCACGATGGCATATGCGGAGGTCACTTGGTGGCCTTGCTATTGCTAAACACATTCTTCACCTAGGATATTACTAGCCACCTCAATCATGATTGTTAAGACTACGTTAAGCATCGTGTAAAATGCCAACAACATGCCAATAATCATCATACACCTAGTCATGCCTTACAGGTCACTCGTGACCTTTGGCCCTTCTCTCAATGGGGTTTGGATCTTATCGGAGAGATCAATCCCACTCTTCCCTAAGACATCAATGGATCATCACCACTATTGAATATTACACCAAATGGGTTGAAGCCGACACCTACCTTTTGGGTTTTTCTTCTCACACCTCAATCAACCTAAAATCACCTTTACCTATCTACCCAAACATTACCTAATCATACATATGGCCTGGAATCAAGACTACCTATTGACCTAAAATCACCCATACCTATCTATCTACCTATATTCCACCTAACCTAATCGACCTTGACCTAATCATACCTATGGCTGGAATCAACACTCGATCGACCTAAAATCACCCATACCTATCTACCTATATTCCACCTAACCACATCGACCTTGACCTAATCATACCCATGGCTTGGAATCAACACTTTCTATCGACCTAAAATCACCCCTACCTATCTACCTTATTCCACCTAACCTAATCGACCTTGACCTAATCATACCTATGACCTTGAATTCAACCTAACTATCAACCTCACTACCTATTCTTCTATCTTCTCATTTATTCCCTAACTTATGGGAGAACTACATCATTCTTAGAGGTCCTTTTCACCGGGACTATGTAGGCGGCACTTCCAGGCATGGGGCCTTGGAAGGTTATCTTGACCACTCTTTACCCTAACCATTTTCCCCCACCTTTACTTGATTTCTGTTCATATCAAAACCTCAACATCTAAACCATATACCACATGACTTTTACCACTTATATTATTTCACATTTTCATACATAACCAACATTTTCCACATTTTACACCATCTCATACATTTACATTACCATTTTTTATCAAAATACCGAAATGAATATCCAAATACCGAAATGAATATCCATGCCTAAACCAACCTAACTCAATCCATGCACAAAACAACTTTGACTCAATCCATGCCTAAACCAACTTGACTCAACTATGCCTAAACAACTTGACTCCATCCATGCCTAAACTTACCTAACTCCATCATGCCTAACTCACATAATTTCCACCCATATCAAACCAAAAAACCATATCTCATCTACTACAAAGTAACAAATCCACATCTTATCTAACACAAGCCATAAACTAATATCTCATACACATCACAACAAAATCACTCAATATCATCTATCTCCTCATTTATACATGTGTGTATCAATATAATGTACACCCATATCACATAAATGTGTATCTCCAAAATAATCATCATCGGCTCATGAGCTATATCCAATAAAATGTCTTGGCTCTGCAGGCGGTTCATGTACAAAAAATAAATACAATATCTCTTCACTCTGTGAGCCGGTATACATCTAAAATCCAATAATACAAAAATAGGTGATATATTGTCTCACATCTACTATAACATATATGCCTCATCTGCAATGTCCACTATCCCCTTCGACCTAGAGTGGCAGCTCGTTACTCTCGATCTACCACTAGACATCCCAACATCTGATGTTGACCCATGTGCACTAATAGATGTCCTCTGCTCTCTCCTTTGGGCTCACCGGCCACCTACACTCTCAGCACTATACGTGCGAGACTATGTCTACTCACTCGAGACTATCCATGGTGGTCTCATCACACCATCTACTAATATCTATAGCTTGGGATCCTCCTCCTATACTTGTACCTAAGGCTCTCACCTCTCTACCTATATCTACTGGCTTTGGCCTTTTGGCTGTACTGTGACCCCCCTCCCAATTTGTCCCTTCCCGACCCTACCTCTTTATGTCCCACCATTGGCTATATATGCCACTATCACTCCCTCGTCATCTCATGTGTGCGACGGTCCATGGGCTCCTCCTCCTCCTCCTATCGACTTTCTTTGATGGGGTGGAGAAAAATTTCTCCACCTCATCTCTCCTATACTTTGTGGGAAGGGTGGAGGCACATCTGCACTAAACCAAACTGTCACCTCACTCGGTCGACGGTATCATCTTGTGCTCCCCGGCATGGCGTCCCTCTATCCACCTCTGTAATTGTAGTCCCTCCATCTCTACATACATCCCTTTGTATGAGGGATAGGTCACATAGGGTCTCCAAACTATATCCACACTAAACGGGCTCTCCGGTCTCACGCCTATAATACGCTACGTCGTATGTAGCCCGGGCTCTCTATACACCACCCTCTAGCACCCATAACCTAAAACCAACTCGAATGACTCCCCCACTAAAATGCATCTACTCGGGCAGGCACATCAGGTCATACACACACACACATGTGCTCATAGGCCCAACAGGTGCGAAAAAAATGCAACATAGACTATATCTCCGTAATAGTTCGTAGGCCCACAACTCTCTATATAACTACACCATGAAAGTCTGTGCCCATTCAAAACCGACATGATCAATCATCATTTCTGAAGAACACCCATCGCACCATGGGAACCTCCCACCCTCTCGAATCTAGCAATACGTATCACCCGATCGCCTCCATCATCAACATCAACCTCATCTCCTCGAGATGGGCAGCATAAACCTCTCGGTAACTCGGGATAGCACCGTGGTAGTGCAACTCCCTTGATCTCTCTCTAAACACCTCATCTATACACCTCACTATGACCTCAGATGTCACTAAGTAAACCTAGGTCTCCACTAATCGGTAGCCTCAATATCCTATATATATCCTCTAGGGTGATGGTCATCTCCCCTATCGGTAAGTGGAAGGTGTTGGTCGCAGAATCCCATCTCTCGATGAGTGCGACCATCAAACTCTGCTCTCTCACAACCCACCCATAACGGCGGATCCCAATCAAGCTAACATCATCAATGTGACTCCACTCCTTGAAAGTCACATGTTCATGCAACTCTAGCAATATAAGTGGCTCTCGGTCCCTCATTCGCAGCTCATCTCGAGCTGCATCCCACAAAAGCAATATATTAGTCCCCATTCCCAACTTACCTTATTTTTATTCCACATCCCAACCTTATCTCTTTCCCCACCCCCATCTCATTGGCCTTGTCCATCACCCACACCTACCTACCCAAACCCATCCACCCGAACCTACCTACCCAAACCCATCTACCTGGAACCTATCTACCCTACCCTACCTATCTACCCCACCCACACCTACCCAAACCCATCCACCCAAAACTATCTACCCTACCCTCACCCAAAACCACCCTCAACCCTTACCCACCTACCCTACTTTCTCACCCTAACCCCTTCCCCTCTCACCTAACTTCTTTCCCACCCTACCCTTACTCTCTTCCCTTTTTTATCCCAATTTACACTTAGGATTAACCGACCCTAGTTATCCTTTGACCAATCGACCACGTCTCCCTTTGACTAAACTCGTCCTTGTTCTTGTGACCAAATGTGGGTTTTTCACTTTATCACTACCTTACCTTGACGTCGCCGGTCATCAGCCACAGTCGACTGTCGGCCGTCACATTGACTCACTATCCTTTCTTTTTCCCCCTACTTGGACCCACCCCGACTTTCCAACCCTATTTTTTTCCCTTTCCTTGACATTTTACCCACCCAAATCCCTCTTTACACCCTTAATTGTTCCTACATTACCCTTTTTCATTACCCCCTACCCTTCACTATTACCTTTTCCCTCTCTTTTCCCATTTTGAAAAATTTTCGCAACGCCCATTTACCCCAAACTGTTATATGTGTAATTGACCTAATGACCTTACTCCTATATTGGCCATGCCCATTTATTACGACCCTACATCGGCCCCCCAAGCTCATTTAAAAATATTTTCTACATTTTAAAACCAAATTCACTAAAAATCAATACCAAAAGGTTTAAATCCTACCCGATCCATTCCCACTTGGGCTCTATTCGCCATCGTGGTGGAACCTCTAGCCTCCACGCCACTCCTCTTGATCCCTCTTCGACCTCCACCATCCTCAACATCGACCTCCAACTCTCTCCACCCCATCTCCTCGCCGATCCGATCTCACACCCCACCTCACTCAACCAATATCACCTACGTGGCTTTTGCCTAACCAAGCTCTCTGCCGTACTCTCTTTTCCTCTTCCTCTTTTTTCTCTTCTTTTCCTTTTCTCCTTTTCCAAATGCACAAATGAATTTTTAAAATGTAGGTTTTTCATTTTTTTATAACCTACCCAACTCAACCAACATCGGTTCACCCTTGAATCTTTGCTGTCGATGCCTAGCTCACCGCCATCGGTTCCTCTCCATCGTCATCGATTCATCTGACCACCTTGTCGCTTTTACTTGCCTACTCCTTTCCTCACATTGAACTCATTTTCCTTACCTCCTTTCTTTTTCCTCCCCTACACCTACGGGCGCCTTTATCTTCCCCTCTCGGCCCTCTACCTTCTTTAACCTCACCTCATTCACTTGATTGGTGTTTCCTTATCTTACCCCTACCTTGGCCTTACCTCCATGTTGTGACCTATTTACCTGGACCTAGGAACATGTTATGACCTTTGACCTCATGTGTTCACTATACCTTATGGCACTATTACCTGTGTTGATTGACCTAATGACCTTACCTTGCCTATTGTTGTGCCCATTTATTTTGACCCTACATGGGGTGTACCTCAACCCAACCATTTATTGACCAAACTGGAACATACCTAAACGCTTGACCTTATCCTACACCTTGGATACGAGAATCACTTCAACCTTCTTTGGATAAACCTATCCACCTTAGATGATGTACGGTTTGCAAGCTCTTCAACTTGGTACCGTGTTGTAATTTATACATGTGTGTGCGTTCAACTACCACTACCTTTGACCTTGGCCCGTTTACAGCCCTTACCTATTTATACCTAAAAGGATTACCTATATATGCCGATTTTCCCTTTACCACACTCCTCATTTCTCATCATTTTGCTTCACATCCACTTTTATCAAACCACGCGCCAATGTGCTCTGCCACCTCATCGCTTCTTGGTTTGAGAGGATCACCCTCATTCCCACTTGGAGTAACCACACTCTATTCTTGTTCACGCCGCTTACCAATACAAGCTACACAACAAGAAGGGAAAAATGTAGACACCAAAATCATGTCGTAATCACCTTATCACCTACCTCCTATACCATTTCTACGCACCCACACATGTTAATTTAATTACTTTAATTAAATTAATGCCATTTATCTCCATACATATTAATTTAATTATTTTAATTAAGTTAATGACCTTTTTCCCACACACATATTAATTTAATTAGTTACATTAAATTAATTTACTACCCTCATACACCTATTCAATACAATTTCCTTTATTAAATGCACTCACCTAACCACCCCCATCATTTGACCCATTAACCTAAACCCTAAACCAATGTCCCAAATAAAACCTAACATTACACCCTTCCTCACCTCACATTAAAAGCCTCCTAAGGTCAGTTTTCACCCGATGAAAAGAAGATACCCTTATCAAATGGCGGAACAACTTCCTAGGAAACTTTTGAACAACCCAAGATATCTCACCCAAACCGACGTCGGTTTACCTAAACCAATGTCGGTTCCCTAAACCGATTCCAGATTATACGGGATGGACCAAATGGCCTATTTAGACCCGTCTTCACTTTGTAAAACGGGTTGTTGATTTTGGTGATTCATCATTGATTTGAAACTTCTTATCGTGAATTCAATCTCTACTGAGATTTATTTCAGTTGAGAATGAGGCTGATTGAGATCAACAAAGGTAACCAAATACACTGGCACAACAGTGAAACTTTCTACCCAGTATTCTCCAACACAATAACCTCTTCATCATTCTTCAGACCCATACCTCATAGAAGAGTAAGTATCCTCCTCCAACCTATTTCATCTGCTTATCAACATCTACAATACTTTTGGGTAAAGGAACTTAATCTTTCACCCTTCATCCATTCCCTCTCTCCAGTTTCAGCCACCTTCTATACCCAATCATCTTAATACCTTGCCCAATTATCTATCTGACCTCTTCAGTAATCTTAGACCTTCGCAACATATTTACACCCCCTCTGTGATCAATCCCTACCTTCCACCAACTCCACTTTTTCCCCAAAACTCCCAAAACTCGACTGTGTGATTTTACCGCCTTCTAACGACCATCATCGGTTCCTCTAACCATCACTAGCTATGGTAAGACTCAGCCATCGGTTTTTAGAACCGTGGTCGGTCTCTATTTTCCCTAATCTCTGCCAAAATAGCAACCTATTTATGACTCACATTCAACCTGACCTCATTTTTCCCGGCCTATACCTACCTGAACACCTATTTGACCTCTGGATCTCCTTCTATCCTAGCTTGTTAGATTAGATCTAGCCTATTGCATTTGTATGAGATGGCTAAATCATATTAAACTATAGTAGGACAATATTTACTTTATTTCAGCATTGAATTATTTTAAATAGTGGGACTGTAGCCATCTAGGAAGTATCACACTTCCGAATCTAGCACATGCTAGGTAGTCCCACCGCATATATCGTTTAACTCTCTTTGGTGGTCTTGTTTTGATTCTTATATGGTAGTTCATCTAGCCAAAATTAATGTCTCACAATCACTTTGATTCAGAATTCGGATACATGCGCATATAACCTTCAACCATCCCAAAATAGGTATTACTCTTACCACCTTTACCTTATTTGTTTCATCAAGTACTTCTCGAGAAAACTAAGAAATCGGGTGAAAACCTATAACTTTGATCTAGGATTTGTTTGTGCATTCAAGTGTCACTTATCATTTGAAACATATGGTCCAGTTTGACCCTCACTTTGTTGACTTCGTTAACTAGAAATGTATAGATCAAATGGGTGTTAGATCCCGATTCATTTTGTTTAAACAAACCTTTATGGAGTTGTTTATCTTTTGTTTGAATCGTTTTGTCTTTGGAATAGAGAAAATTCTGTGTAAATATATAGTGAGTATATTTGGCTCCTTCTAAATCTTCTTTGCTTAATGGCATCCTTTTGGGATAGTGGCGGGTTTTGGATAAAAAGGTTTACGAGACATTATTTTGTTCATGACAAGTCATTTATGTTTGTATATTAATTCCTTTTAGATTGATGATAGGGAATTGGTTGTGATATAGTGGAAACTTATGGCTTGGTGAATTATATTGATATTAATGAGGTCTGATCATGAACTTTTATTAATTCTCCTCTTTGATAAGTAGGTTTCAAATTTTAAATTTATTGTGTTTGAATGATTATCATGACTATGATTTTGTTGGAGTTAATTTTTTAAAAATATTTAACCTCTTTTCTTGGGCAAATGGAACTTAACGAGATTTAGCAATTCCTTCTCCTTTTCTAACATTATGGATTTTTGGGCGATCTATTAAGTTGACTCTATTTTGATTACTTGGAACATTTTCATAAACAACAATGTTCCTTTTACTAAATTGTTTGATAAAAGCATATTGTTTTAATGTTATAGCGCTTAGAATGCCCGATTCTTATGAATCAATCATGCTAACAATTTTGCGAGATGGACTTCATGAAAAGTGGAAGGATAAAGACATAAAAATTTAAATTTGTTTCATTAATGAATTCATTTTCTTCATTTAGATGTTTTATGTATTGAAATTCTCTTGAAAGGAACTTTTTGGAAAAACTATGAGGATATATCAAATTAGTTTTGTACTTTGCTAAAAATGTTTTCTTATAATCATATGGAATATTTATTGAGCATGGAGTGAAGTGAAATCTCTTTTTAATAAATGAATTATTGTGTAATTTTTGGTGATTACTGATCTATTTAAGGGTCATATATGACTTAGATTTTATTAATATTCTTAAATATTAGCATGCATGTCTAGATTTTATTAATAT
>CM031236.1:685889215-686058486 GCA_018340775.1 Taxus wallichiana var. yunnanensis | reverse complement strand
GTAGTAAAAATGAAAGTGTGCACTGATCCATGGAGTGAAAATGGATAGAAAGTGTCCTAAAATGTTGTAGAAGAGTAAGTTTTTTGGGTGATCTCACACCAAGAGTGAGTTTTTTGGGCAATCTCATGCCAAGAACAAGTTTTTTGGGCGATCTCATGCCACAAAAAAAGAGTGTTGGGGGAAAAGGTCTAACGTTATTCTCCATCCTTGATTGCTTCCCAAATTTATACACCAATGTAGATGGTGTGATCTTGCTTTGTTCCATGTTGTTCTAGTTCGATCCAAGGAAATAAAAAAGGAGATAGAATGCATTCTGATTATTGGATGATTGTTCATGTAGTGTGAAAACTACATTGTGAACTATTGAAAACTATGCCAATCTAAGAAAGTAACTGTAGCTTCCCTAGTCATAGGTACCTAGGAAAGGTTAGGAGTGCCCAGGAGCTAATGTCTATATCCGGGCATTAGTTTGCTGTGTTGAACTAAGGACCCAAGTTCAATCTAGGCCGTTATGTGGCTATAACATTTTCCTTTCCTTTACTATGTAGGCTTGTACTGAAGATTTGAGATGTTGTATGGGGTGATTGATTCACCCAATGTATGCCCCCTCATTTGGGGTGCATGTGACATCATTAGGAGGATACAACCCAAAGGAGAGGACCAAATGCTGATTTGAAATTGATACCTTGTAGGGGAGGGAATGTGCATGGTAGAAACCAAGGCACATGTAAACAAAATGGCTAGAAATATGTGTTAGTAGAAAAAGTGACAAGCATGCAATAGAAGACAATGTAAACAAGCAATAGTGCAAACAAAGTAGACCGCAAAAATGGGTTTCAAACATGGGACATCACTCACAATGTCACAATACACTTAGTGCGAAGTTGCCAAAATCATACAAGCAATGATCAAGCAAGACATAGGGTATAACCTTTCAAACAATGACATACAATGACAAACAATATCAAGAAAAGTAACAGACAACCATGGTAGCAAATAGTTCTCTGCAAAGCAAATGCTACACATGAAGCACCCATTAGCATGTTAGAAAGATAAAGAGTATGTCAAAGCATATATAATCAATGGAGCAAGTAGTGTGTTAGTAAGAATAGGAAGTAGTATAAAACGAAACAATAACACCTGTAGTGTGTATGAAAGTAGATGCCCCCAAGAGCCTCGGTGGGACTAGTAAGAGGTATAGTACCAAACATCAATGTTACGTGTAAATATATGTAGGAAGTCTACATTCACAACTAGAGAACAAGTGAACATGTATGTGTATATAGAAAAAGATAATGATATAATAGATATTTGGCTAACATAGTAAGCCAATAGTAACATGTGAGTATAAGAAAACAAGAGTAAGTGCAACCAAGATATGTAACATGTTGTGAATGAGTGAGATGGAATGATATGTAATGTGAATGTGATAAGGATGATGTGCCCCATGAGCGTATACGTGTGTATGAGTGAGATGAGGTTCATTTATAAAAGACCCCTTGATAGTCAAGAATGAACCATAGAATAAGAGTGCATCATAGGAAATGGTTTGAACATGTGTGCTAGAAAGATAGATCAATGAAGCACATAACGTAAATTGTAGAAGAGGATAATATGATGTGTTTAAAGAAAAATCTAAAATGATGTATCATGAAGTGTGGAGTGTGAAATGTGTAGTGTGTGAGGTTCATGAATGTAGTATGCCCTCAATAGTTAAGTGTGAACCTTAACACAAGAGTGTGTCATAGGGTAATGACGATACAAGTTGTGTGTATCAATGTGTGTAGGATGAATGAGAAAGATTAGATATGAAGCATAAAGTGTGATAGTAGAAATGAAATGCATTTGATAATGCTTGAGGGGGGGGGAATAAAAATTATGCCCCCAAGTGTACATTGAGGAGTAAGCTATTTGAAAAAAGTGAAGGGCAAGGGTCCTCCACCCGATGTTTGAGAGATAAAGGCGTGTGACCATGATTTGATATCGGTGATGTATGAGATAAATGATGTGTCGATGAATTAGACCTATGTGCATGAGACTAGGATGTGATGATCACCTATGTGAAGGAGACCGAGGAGGTGATGTGCACCTATGTGAAAGAGTTGTTATCCAAAATTCACCCCTCGAGGTAAATTTGATAACATGCATCAAGTTCTTAAGTCTCGCGCAACTCATGGGACATTTGGAACACAGTACACGGTGGAAGCGTAAGGAAAAGGAAGTCTGAATTAGGTGATGTGGAAGAATGTGTCTAGGACAGCCGGGACACGTGGACCCGATTTTGCCGAAATAGCCGTAGTGAAGAGAAAAGTCAATGTTTGACCTCCCGAACTTCAAATGGCCATAACTTTTGACTCTGAGCTCCGATTTTCATAAAATTGGACTTTCTGGAATGAGCAAAACTTTCCTAATTTTTATGAGGGTAGATACATTAAAATAAAAGAAACATATTCAGCTCCAATCAATTAATGCTCATTCTCGTCAAATGTGAGAGATGCCTTGAGACCCAAAATAGCTTTCGAAGTCAAAAGCCATAACTTTTGCATTTCTCAGTGAAATCATACAAAATTGGTACCGTTGGAATTGTGGCTCCAAGCCCAACGTAAAAAAATCAAGAAACTGTGGATTTGATGAAGGATAGATAGAGATTTTGTAGAAAAATGTGGCCGGGTTTAGAACAATGTTTTATTTGGTGGTTGGGAGTGCAATTAAGAGGCATGGTTATCATTCTTTCACTGCTGCAAGTCATGGGACAGTATGGGGAGCCTTTTGCAAGCAACAGAACATCATTTCACTCCATTTAATACCTCTTACTAGTGGTTGAAGGACAAATTTGGGATTTCCATTTTCCCTCTCTCTCTCTCTCTTATTTTTCTATAAATTGGAGTGTTGGGATCATTGTAAAGGGAGGTAGTTTTGTTGTAGCAAAGCTCTATCAAAATTGCTTTGTGAAGCCAATGTGCTGCAAGCCCTTGTAGTGGACTCCTTGCATGGTGATCTAGGCCCTTATCTTGTAATAGATTGAATTATGCATATCATGAAGCAATAAAATACAAGTTTGTGGATGCATCTTCCCCTGTTGTGTTTGTTTGCACTCTTCTTGCCCTTTCAACCTTCATTACAAGAATATTGTGTCTATTTTTATGCTCTTGCAAGGACTCATTATTATTGTGCATGTATGAAATATTGTTGTGAATGCATTTTCCAGATTGTGGAGAACTGTTATCACCCCTTCTAGTATGCATTTTACTTCTATTTTTCACACATTGGAAGACTACTCTCACACCCCTCCTTTTCTAGTGTATCACCATTGTAGTGTAGGCTTTCATTTTTTATGCATTCTCTCTCCTTGGTCCCTTGGAAAGTTAGATTAGGACTAGTTAGTTTTGCCTGCATTAGAGTAGATTGTGGCAGGTAGTTTAGGAGCAAGAACCAACTTTCTCTGGAGGTCTATCTCAAGTAGAAGTCCCAATTTGGGATATAGTACCCATGTTATCCAATCACACCGTGATCTCAAGTATATGCACTTGTGTAAACATAAGGGTGATGTGATTCGGTGATAACATGAGCCATGTGAGTGGTGGGCCTAGGATGATGAGATGGACTAAGCATATCTATTTCCACATGATCCCAAAGTAAAAGTAAAACCCAAATCCCATACGCCAAACTGCTTAAAAGTAAAACCCCTAGTTTTACTGATGAATATCATGATATTTATGATCCTGTAATTGGCACAAGAGCTTCACAACTTAGATACACATCTGAGACGAAGATGAGGGAAAGTAGACGTTTGGACCCATTAGGTAGACATAAAGGTTGGATAACATGGGGGTCTAGATTGGGACGCATGATGTTCCACAAGGTTTTCCCTATCTGAATTTGTCAATATATGTGCCCAAAATTACAATGAGACAAAAAAAAATTGTTGCAAAGGGAAACATACGAGAATGTGATGCCCATTTAGGGACAACGAACCAAACCAGGAATTTCTCAAATTTGGGGGTAAATTTTTTTTTTTTTGAAAGGCGATCTAATGTTTCGCCTGAACATTTTCATTAAGTAATTATATTCTTAATGATATAATTTTAACCATATTGCTAAGACATTGTTTTTAATTACTTTGATTTATCCAACTTTTAACAATATTCACACATTAAAAAAAAACATATACATTATTCATATCAACCTTAGAGATGCTACCCATTTTAATTAATATTTCCTTCCCCATTCAACAGAGTTAATCCCACAATATTACTCATTTTCAAAAGTATGTAGGGATTCTCTTGAGCCCTAGGATCAAACCATTCTGGGCCCTAGATTTGGAATAATACTAAAGTTTTCCCTAATCCACTAATAGCCCCTTTCTTCTCTTTCTCTTTATTCTTTTTCTCATCTTGTTTTGGTTTTGGCTCTTGAATGTGCAGGTTTAGAGAAAATGAGATTTGAAATTACCAAATTGTTTTTTTTTCTTTGTTTAAAGTTATATCAATCTAAAACTAATCGGTATTATATATATATATATATATATATATATATATATATATATATATATATATATATATATTTTGGTATGAAGATATAGAGTTTTCAAAGAATTAGTGTCTGATTGTGTGTTTGTGTGTTTTTTTCTTGCGTTAAATGCAATGTTTATTTATTATTATTATTATCTTTTTGTTGAAGGGGAGGCGGAATGTAGTAACAGATCAAAGAAGTCGCTCGACAGGAGGAGGCGTTGTTAGGCACTACCTACTTATGCTATTTAAGGCCGCGTGAATGGAGGCAGAGGCGATTTGATGAATGGTTTGAAAAAACAAAACCGAGGGGATGCAGGAGCACTTATTTGGGGGAGGGGGCCGACCCTCCCCCGATAATTTTTTTTTTTTGCGGGTTTGGGGGCCAACCCCCAACCGTTTTCCTTTGTGTTTAGTTTTATTTTATTTTATTTGTTTATTATAAAAACATAGAAAAAGTTTATATAAGGATGTATGATAATAATATTCTATATGGACTATAGTCAATTTGTGGATTATTTTGGGCTCTAATTTATGAATATAATTATAGAACAAAAAATTAATATAACAATCCCCACTAGGAAATAAAAGCTGCTTTGAAATAGTCGAGATATAATTGCATTATACTGATGATGAAAAAATACATTAGAATGATAGATCTAGTTTTGTTAGCTTAGTGAAGGATTTATAAAGGCTTTCATTAACTATTTAGATTTATGGATTAGAGTACAATAAGATGAGAAACTTATTTTACAAATTTCCAATACATGATTGACAAAGAGATATTTTTTGGAAGAATTGGAATATATACCACGATAGATGGAAAGCATATGATAATCTCTATTTTGTTATCATCAAAAGGAAGACACATATTTGAGAGTGGAATAAATCAACTTATGAACTATACATATATTCTCATGTTGAGGGTTCACATCTTAAAGAAAAACATTCTCAATGATTTTCTAAACAAGAGACATGAAATCTTCAGCACACCTCATATTTTTAAGTTTGATGTTAACTCTCAAGGCTTGTTTAACCTAGTTGTAGGCATCATTACATGAAGTGAGACATGCTAGGGTAGTGGAGAAACAATAAAATATTTTGCCACTAAAATTCAACATGAAAGCAAACCCATGCTAGAAAAATTGAAAAACAAGAACTCTTGGGATGAGAAGAAGTAAAAATATACAATGGATGAAATTAGATACCCAGAAAGGGATTAGTTTTCAAGAGTTGTCAACATAAACTTCCTTCTTTTGGATTCCTCCTTATTACTCACCCTCCACAAAAATAGGTAGAGGATTTTCAATCTACCAAATCTGTATGCAAACCAAAAATCTAATAAAAATTCTTGTAAAAGAATAAGGTTTGAAGGAATTACATCATGAATGATGATGAGCAATAAAAAAATTGGACAAGGTCTAAAAAATTACTACAGCTTTTAGGAAACATACCACATATGAGCTCAAGAGGACCTAGGCCATCAAAATTTTGCAACTTTCTTCCTCAAGCAATCCTCAAGCTCCAAATTTCTCAAGCACCGAGGTATCATTTTATTCTGGAGAAGATGAAGCAAGTTCACAAATAAGGGGTGGAATGATGCAAACATCCAAAACAAAAGAGAGAAAGGGAAAGTAGTGATCATGACAAAATAAGTGAAACTTTGATAAAATTCCACACTCCATGATGTGAACATATAAACCAAGTCTCGAAAAGGCTTGAAAATAAGATATTCTACGAGAGCTAGAACTATTTTTGAAAATTTGGGTTTTAGTGGTGGTGGTTTGGGGTTCAACATGTGACCCAAGGCATTTGACTCTTAAACAAAATCAACAATTTAAATGAAAGTGGGACCTAGAAGAGTTTACATCGATAAACAAAATTAATAAATCGAGCTTCAACTTCATGCCCAAAATAATAATCTCCTACAAAGGACCATTGCATAATACAACATGTATAAGTGTGTAATCCAAAGTGTAATTTACTGCACACTCTAAGTCAAATTCCTCAACAAACAATTAGCTCTCACTAAAGCATTCAAACATGTAAAAAATCCTCATCGATGTGGAAGAATTTCACACAATGAATATGTTAGTATTCTGATACATAATGTCATATCACCATGTCATCATGTTCCTTATTGATGAATGATAGTATGTGACTCTAATTATCAAAGTATTAAATCACATAGAAAAGATGCCAATATCACATAAAGGTGAGATCTAGTTAATACGCGCTCCAAATCACCATACGTGTTTGAAGGGCTATAAGCGTGGTTTAAGCAGCATAAGGAAATGATACTTTTGTCCATTGAGGTAAATCAGTTGAAAAAAGATTTAGGAACCGCCCACATAAAAGAAAAAATAGACACAAAAAGTCGAGAGATGATTTTTATGAAAATTACTCTTGGCTGTAAGGCAAAAGGGAACTATTTATAGAAGGTGGTACCATTTCTATGCCTTTGGCCATAAACAAAATGGACCAAACCCTATTGGAAATTCTCACCAAACATTTTGTTAATTACTCCTTTCCATTACAAGGTGGAACAATTCATTGCAATCAAAGAACACCTCAAGGTTTTGATTACCTAGTGATTTGAGTTTGACAATAAATCAAAAAGAGATAAGATAAAAGAAATAAGAAGCAAGTTCTACATGGGCTCTAATTTATGAACTTCAAATCAGCCACTTTGAAATGTAGGTATTCAATTTGGGATACATATAACCTAGACACGAGATACTTCATGGAGGAATACATGTATGTTGTGCCTTACAAAGTTGTAAAACCAAAGAATGAAATGGTTTCTAGTTAATCATATGAGGTGACCTCCTTCAAATAGATCTTAAGGTAATGAAGCCTTTATGACAAAATTAATGTATTGATGTTAAAAGTAACCCATATGATGTGGTTTACAAACAACATTTCTAAAGGTAGAAAAAGAGAAATCTTGGGGAGAACAATAATTGTTGTTGAGAAAATACTAAGATTCAAAAGTTAGAGGAAGACAAAAATAGGCTAAGCAAATGAGAAAGCTAATAAAAAAGGAAAAGAACAAAGGAATTACATCATGAATAGGAAATGTGAGTTGGAGAGGAATATACAAATCAAGACCACAGGCCATCGCATTTGAGTATCATTTTATTCTAGAAGATGAATGAACAAAACATGTAGAACTAAAAGAGTAGTGAAGAAAATGTTACAGGAAACAACTGGAACATATAAGAATCTCGATAGATTAATAAAAACATAGGAGTTAATTGAAAGTGGTTTTAGTGAAGGAAGAGAAAGAAAAGGTCAAAATGGGAACACTAGAAACCTAGATGATGAGAAAAAAAAAAGGAAATATTACAACATGTATAAGCAAAGGTAAAAAGGGAAATCGTCACACAAATCAATCACATCAAACTATTGGATTTGGCGGTTAAAGACATTGATTAATATACATTTGATAATGTTCATGGGCAAATAAACCAAAAAATTGATTATTTAATTTGATTGTTTGAATTCATAGAAGGTGGTACCACGGCCACCCATGATGCCATTATAGAGAATTCTCCCCAAACTTCAATTACTCCTTCTGATAAGCTGGAGCAGTGAATACATGAACACCTCAGGTTTAGATTAAAAAGTTGGATTTAAGAAAGGATAAAAGAAAAAAAAAAATTTTGGAAGTTATCTACATGAAGTATTGCCTACATTAGTGACACAGAAGCCACTGGACATCCATGTTGTGAATTAAAACCGAGAGAATGAAATCGGTTTGATGACCTCCTTGAATGGATAAAGGTATAATCTATCATGTATTGAAAATAAGTTGTTTGATGTTGGGGGAAGCACATGAATTGATTGAATAAGGTCAAAGAATGTTAAGCAAAAGGGAGTTAATAGGACATGGAAAGGTACATGAGTTCACAAATCTTGGTTTTCCAATGCCTTTTGAAAAAACATGCGTAAGAAAATGTTACAATTCATTATGAAGGATGCATTTGGGAGAATTGAAGAAGATGAAATAAAAAATGACTTAAGAAAGACCTAGATGATGAATTCTTGAGAAGCTAGATGAGAAAAACAATCTTTTCAAACTCTGTTAAACCATTGATAACCTTATGTTCATGGGCAAATAAACCAAAAAATTGATTATTTAATTTGAGTTTTGCATAGAATCGTGATAGAGGAAACATAACAGTGTAGCAAAAAAGTTATGGACTATTTAGAAGTTATCTATGTGACACATGCTAACAAAGTTACATGATGTCATCATTCATAAGTTTTGATGTTGGGAAAAGCACATGAATTGTTGAATAAGTGATTTATAGTGGTTGCATGGAAAACAGTTCACAAATCTTGGCAATTCCAATGAAGGATGAAGAGTGGAGGATGAATTCTTTAGATAGAATATGATATAGTTTTTGTTAAAGTCGGTTATGAATTGCTAACAAGTTACATGGAGCTCTGATTCCAAGATGAAGAGTGGAGGAAGTGTTAAAGTTATGCTTGATTCCAAGTTGAAGTGGCAGTTTGGTTTTTTGTTTCTATTATTTGGGAGGAAATCATGGTCATGGATAAAAATAGTAAATTGTCTTATTAATAGACTAGAGTTATCTTTATGTTTATTGTATTAATAAACATGTGATATTTAGGTTGCTTGTGGTTGAAGAAAACTTTTACAAAGAGGTGCACAAGTTAAATATATATGTGCATGGATTTACTCTTTAGTGTATTTAGATCCATTTTGAAAATTGTTCCATTTGTTGCAATGACAATCTTCAATTTTTTCATACAAGGCATGTCTCAAGCAAGTTGAATGAGGAATAGTGTTATTTTTAAATTTTCATTTCAGTAATGATTCAAGCAAAGCCACTTATTCTATCTCAGAATTAAGCACCACAACTCTTATATTCCTAAAGTATATAATAATGTAAATGCATTATGATTTAATAGCCAACTAGTTGTGTGTATGCTTTATAAAAGAGATCAACAACATTGTATGTGAAATATATTAAATACTCATTAAAACATGACTTTGTAATGTTTCTGCAATCAAAATGGAAATGGAATCAATATGATTACCTTTAGGCACATGTAAGTTTGGGGTGAGCGCTAATCCTTGTTTGAGATTCAGAACAATGTACTAAATATTTGAATATATTAATTATTATATGAACATCTATATCATGGGATATCCACCAATGGAAGCTTCCAACTTGATGGACCTGGATCATCTCTATCATTTGATTCACTAGATCTCTGAGACTGAATCTCTCTTTCTTGACAGTCAACTACTGCAATAGGGTCATCTGTTGTATTTGTGCCATTATTTTCAGCCCCTCTCCTTTCAGTAATCAACTTCCATACTGCTAGAGCCTATCATAGGGAAAGTTATCCACTTCATACCACATAAATTCTCAAATAATTTTCCAAATTTTTGTCAAGCTTGTTTCGCAATTTTGACTTTATAAAGGCCAAGGCACTGAAAATTCTCTCATCTTCAACTAAACCCAAAATCATTGTTTGACATAGATCAGCCAATGAGAAAAACTTGGACATGGTTTTTGTAAAATAGTACTCACCCCAACTCTTTTCCATAGCCGGGTTATTGCTCCACACTCTAAGGGATTATCCAAATCTTTGAATTGTTGAATCATTATAGTGGCGAATTCATGAGATTGAGAAATCAAACTGTCCTTGCTTAAAATACCTGGAATATTCATTCCATTGATATCAATAGGCTTACAAAAATGTTGAATCAATGTAGTCAACCTCTTGAAGTAGTCTTCCTGCATATGTCTTTCATTTTGGACAGGATTCCAAAAGGTCGATTTACTATAGCCATTGCTTCAAGTAAAGCATCCCTTCTAAATCATTCCCTTATTTCTTCTAGTAGGGACACTATAATTTCTCTTAACCTCACCCTTGTTGATGATACAATGTTATCAAACAACAACCCTGTGACTTTTACCTCCTCAACCTTATTGACTACTACTTTAAACATGTACATCGGTATCTCATATCCACATACAAAAGCACATACTTCCCCAAACAAGTTGAGCTTTAGAAAGCTACTTGAATTTCCAATCTTTATCAAATCATTCCAACCATCAAACTTTGGACTGTAAAAGCTAGTTTCATTGAGATACAAATATTCTATTGTCATACAAACTCATTTCCTCAAACTAGAAAAATCAACAATATAGATAGTTCTTTCTTGTGCTTGTTTAATTAAATGATGCATTTCTTCCAACATGGGAAGGAGACCACACAACATCAACAATGACTCTATATCATTCAAATGATGTATCAAATCCTGGGCCTTGTCCACTTCCATGTGATTCTACCACATCACTCCTAATAAGGATTGATACTCTTTGTACACCCTACGAACTAGTTGGTACAATGAGATCCACTTGGTGTCGACATATTTTAACAGTTTATGCCCATTTGTTAGTCCTTATAAATATTTGGAATTCCATGAACCTTTTAGGACTATGATAGAAATAAGCATGCACCTCTCGAACAAGGTCTTCAACTTTTGCTACAAGTTTAAATTTGCCAACTATTTTGTAAGCTAGGTTCATTCTATGAGCCATACAATGAATGACAATCATATAAGGGAAATGAGATGTTTGGAGTCTTACACAGGCCATTACGATGACCTTGCATTACAGATGCCCCATCTACCCTCGACACATACCAGCTTTGATGTAATTGCAGCATCATCCATGTCACTAATCTCCTTCAAACTTTTTATCACCAACTCACAAAGGTTTTCAACATTGGAGTTCTCTCTCATCTTGTGAATGACAAGTAAGTGAGGTTGTCTCACATAATTATCAATAGTATACACATGCATATAGAATCCAAGCAATATTATCTCATTGTTGTAACCTCATCAATAGACAAAGATATGTATTGTGCAGACTTCAGTTTCTCTTTCAAGTCTTCTTTCTCAACCATAGCTAGGCATTTTGCCCAATCCCAACCACTACTTTCTGACCAATGAGAATGAGGAAAGTGTGGGACACCAAGGAAAGAAAACATCTTCTTTTGTTCAGAAAATTTGTTATAGGATGACCTCTTTTCAAAATGTGAAAAAAAATAGTAGCTAGTTGAACTATTTTACCCAAAAGACTATTTTGAATGATCTTGTTGAATTGAGAGGTAATTGTCCCTCCATTCGCTGTAACTATTCTTTCATTTATCTTGTGCTCTTAAAATTATTTTTCATACCTAATATGCAAACAATCATCCATAGTTTTCCATCTGGAAACATTCTTCTCAACGCCATCTACAATTATCTTTTCATATATCTTTCCTACATGTTTCTCAATAGTATCCAACTTAAGTTGCATTGTCTTTTCCCTACCCAATTTCTAGCTACAGATTGTACATTTGCATTCTTTGGGAGGTTCAACTTTATTCTCATTTTCAATAGGTTCAATAAATGGAAACTTAGAAACCCACTCTAACCTGAAACTCCTTCCCAAGTCCCATTTTATTTCCTTTCTCTTTCTTCTAGAAATAGGTGTCATTGAGTATTTTCCTTGGTGGAATTTAAATTCTATTGACTACCACTTGCCAGAAGTTTCACCTCCAACATTCACTTGGGCACTGACAGGTGATGTAGTGTCATCTTCATTTAATTAGGACAGGTGGTATAGTGTCAAAATCAACATCATTCAATGTAATGTCTTCAAGGGGAGGCATTTCATTGTTGTTGTCATTGAAAACATCGGGAAATAAAAATGAACACATTCTCATTCTGAGTTTCATTTTGAATGTAATCATTATCCCTTGATTGTGATGGTCCTGTTGGAGAAGGATGGGTTTCCTTAGATGGTTTCTCAAAATAAGATGCTATTTTTTGAATGCTAGTACCACTACTAGGAGGGGTTGGAATAAATTTTTTGCTTGAGGCTAAGCTTCCCTTTTTAGGTGCCATTTTTTTGAATCAGTGAATCCTGTAGAATTGAAAGAAAAAAAGATACAACATGTTAGACTAAATGATATTGATATGTGCACAAACATCTCAACATGAGAAATATGTATAAAGAAAAATAATATTGTGTCACTTAACATGTACTACTTTTTGCAAGAGTGTTACATTAGTATAATAAGAATTAGAGCATACATCAAGAAAACTAAAGATGTATAAGAGGTTTGAGAAGAGAACAACAATTTAAATGATTTGTTGAGCAACCAAAGACACTAATGATAAGACACTCTAGTGATAAGAAGTCTCTGTTGTAGCTAATCAAACATGAAATAGGTGATCTCAAGGTCTGTGCTCAGTTTGAAATCAAAGTATAGTATGTATCTTCTCATGAAGGACTTTGAGTTCATTGATTCATCCAAGGTATGATATGTCTTTAGTTGATTAATGAAGGAGTCTTGATGACCGAGCTCTGTCATAATGTATAGAGGTTTGTCCTATTGTATAGAGGTTCTAAATGTTGTCATCAAGCCAAATAAGGTGTGCATCTGCTCATGAAGAAATTATTGATTCATCAGAGGTATGAGGTCTGTCATAATCCAATTACCAAGAGTGTTCATCATTTCAAAGGAGCTGAGATAAAATATATGGTCTTCCATCTATGAATCATTGTGGTATGAGACTGTGAATTCAAGGTTGAGAATGTATGTAGGGTTCTTTGGCTTGACAATGAAATGTCAATGTGTCAAAGCCAACTAAAGTATCATTATTCTTGAGAGAAGCTTGAATGCTTTGATATGATGTTTCACATATGATACAATCATGATAAGGGTATTCTTTGTATACTGTCATGTTCCTACTTGGAGAATGAGTTCAAGAAACTTGAAGGATGCAGGAATTAAAAATATCCCGGATGTTGATGTTTTTCCTTTATATTAAATATTATAGACATGTTGTCTGGACTACGACAAGGACAAGAAAATATGTCGAAGAGTGATCCCACTTTTGCAATCTTCATGGAGGAAGAAGAGGTGGTGTAAACCCCTACATTCTTTTTTGGAAAATTCTTATTGTGGAGAGATAGATTCAACTTTGTCTTAACATTAATAAAAGTGAATTAGTATTATTATATAGTTTTTATGGATTTATAACACAATTATTTTCATAGGTAGTGCAAAAGTGAATGTGAAGATAAAGAAAGCATTTTGTGCTCCTCAGATTGTTGAAGGAAATCCATGCTTGGAGTACATTCAATACATTATGTTTCCATGGTTTAAAAAGTTTGAAGTACATCACAATGAGGAAAATGGTGGTAATAAGTAAGCATGCTACAACAAGGACAAGAAAAGATGTGAAGAGTGATCCCACTTCTGCAATCTTCATGGAGGAAGAAGAGGTGGTGTAAACCCCTACATTATTTTTTGGAAAATTCTTGTTGTGGAGAGATAGATTCCAACTTTGCCTCAACATTAATAAAAGTGAATTAGTATTACTATACATTTCAATGGATTTATAACACAATTATTTTCACGAGAGTTCTAGAAGTGAATGTGAAGATAAAAAAACATTTTTGTGCTCCTCAGATTGTTGAAGGAAATCCATGCTTGGAGTACATTCAATACATTATGTTTCCATGGTTTAAAAAGTTTGAAGTACATCACAATGAGGAAAATGGTGGTAACAAGTAAGCATGCTACAACAAGGACAAGAAAAGATGTCGAAGAGTGATCCCACTTCTGCAATCTTCATGGAGGAAGAAGAGGTGGTGTAAACCCCTACATTCTTTTTTGGAAAATTTTTGTTGTGGAGAGATAGATTCCAACTTTTCCTCAACATTAATAAAAGTGAATTAGTATTACTATACATTTTTGATGGATTTATAACACAATTATTTTCACAGGCAGTGCTAGAAGTGAATGTGAAGATAAAGAAAGCATTTTGTGCTCCTCAGATTGTTGAAGGAAATCCATGCTTGGAGTACATTCAATACATTATGTTTCCATGGTTTAAAAAGTTTGAAGTACATCACAGTGAGGAAAATGGTGGTAACAAGAAGCATGTTTGTGACAAGATGTCTATACTTTTCCCACAACTACTATTTTCTGTCTTTTGTTTTTCCAAATGCTAATTATTTGGTTTTGGTTCATTGTTGTAACTTTTTTCCCTTTTGCATTTCTTGAATTTTTCATTTTGGACATCTCTGTATGGTCTCTATTTCATACATTATTGTTTGTCAAAGCATTCGTTAACCTCCCATTCCCGACCAAATCCTCCCAGTGGATGTGAACCTCATGGAATGAGCCACAGTTGATATGTTTTCGGGTCGGAGTGGGTCCCGGCTCGGGAGGTCTATGCCACACATCGTCATTTTGTCAATCTCCCAAGGAAATGCCCCTGGTGAACATGAAACTTGTGGAATGTACCACATTTTATATATCCTTCGGGTTTCTTTGTGGGACAAGCGGTGTCGTGAAACAAGTGATAAACAATCATGGTATTGGTTGTGGAATAAATGGAAAGTGAAACCACAATATATATACATGTTGCAGGAGAGAGAACATTAACAAAAAGATTCAAAGAAGATACATTGATAAAGCAAGGAATATACAGAATAACATCTTGTGGAGATGTATGAAGTGATTTTAAATATATATATATATATATATATATATTACGTAGAATCTAGATGTATCTAAGATAGGAAAACTAGTTATGATTCTCTGCAAGCGAAGGACTATTCTAGATGACATAAAAATCATCATTGGTTATGAGGATGAGGATGTTTAGGATTTGTAATAACTTACAAAGGTGGAATCACAGATAAAGCAATGCGACATGAAAGAAAACATGTCTCAAATAGACTGAGGACTCACAAGCGGATAAGTGCTTATAGGATGTAAATGCAAACACACTATAAGGGCCCTAGAAAGACCTAGATTTATTTGAAATTTTGTAAGAAAATTGTAATATGCCGATTCGCTAAATCCCTTTCTACTACTTTGCAAATACATAAATTGGAAAAAAACATCACCTTTGTGTATATATCGGGAAAATTTTAGGAATGTTTTCTTGGCCAAATAAGGTTTCATAGATTTCTTGGTGAAACATTAATGTTTTCAAATCTTGGTGCATCGATTTCTTGGCGAAACATTAATGTTTTTAAATCGGTGCAATGATCACACAATAATTTAATATAAAAATATACATTGGGGTTGGAAATTCCTTGGTGATTCAAATGAGACAAATTATTCTTTATGGGATTTTGGGTGAAACATGGGTAATGTCGTTCTTTATAAAATTTGCCAAAATCAAATTCTTGGAATTCTACTATTCGTTCAAACTATGAATATTCATCGTTAAAATTTTCCTTGGGGTTGACTTCCAAGGGTCATTATAGGCAATATCAAAGTTGTATGAGCCACAGTGAAAAAAATGATATTCATTTCTAAGCAAGAAAAGTGCAAGAAACATTATAGAAACAACCGTACATTGCATAACTCCAAGATAGTAGAAAACTAGTCTAGACCATAACGTGCTCTAGGAAGAGTTACGTGATACTTTTGTAGAAATTAATCGATCTAATACTGAGAATCCATGAAATAGCTACGAGATAATAATTGAAATCAACAACTCTATATTATATTTTTATTATTATTACACTCCATTATATAGGAGATGTAAAAAGACCTCTCACTAATATAATAATAAAACAATACTAATTGTTTTATTATTCTAACTTACTAACTTACCACATACTAACCACATTTTACATTTACTATTTACATTTACAAAGTAAATGTACTTTCACTAATTTACCATAATAATAATTACATGTAATTATTATTCACCCATATCATGCCTATGAATTATGCACATGAGAACTTTCTAGTTGCCATTTTAGAAATAAAGAATCCTAGATCTTGAACTACTCTTTCACCTAGTCTACACACCAAATCATATTTATACCACTATGTGCAAATAACGTATTTATTCCTTTGTGTGTGTAAGCAATCGTTATACCATTTTAATATAGTTTCAAATATTAATGTTTTATTTGAATGTGCATGGTTAATGATTATTAATTGATTCCAAATAATCAACATGTAACATTCATTAACTTCTTCCTAATTCACTCCTTTAGATAGTTAAATAACTAGGAATTAGTTAAAACAATTTGTTACAATTAGAATTGTAGAGAAGAGGAGTTTGAGATGTGTAAATATTGATCATCATTTATTTCTTCGTGGAGAACATTGGGAGTGAAAACTGCTAGAGTTTGAGGATTCTAATAAATATGGATTTAATCAACTATATATTATATAATGTTATAATAAATATTTGAATAAAGATTACATCATAACATAAGTAAATAAAGAAATACTTACATGAAATAAATAACACATGTGACACAATATTTATAGTGGAAAACCCCAATAAGGTAAAAACCACTTTGAAAATAACATTTTACTTCAAACAACTTATTTTACATCTAGTAAGATCACCTCCTCCTTTGAAACCTTATTTACAAGGGTAAAACCAAATCACTTGATTTGCACATTTTTAATATATTTCTGAATATATCAAATGAGGACCTAAATTCATTTTTATATAAGGTGATCGGGTATGTCTCTCGACCCATTTTCAACTAAAATGGTTGACACATACACCTAGGTTTATATATTTAATATTAGAAATATAATCATTTCATGATATTAAATATTTAGCCTAAAGTATATATTTAGGTTAGCATATTTAATAATAGAAATAGAAATATTTCATATTATTAAATATTAACCTATATATTAGTGATGGTCCCATATACATTAAGGTTGGCCATACCACTTAATCATTATGTTCCAATGCTCCCCTTAATGTTAAGTGGGATAATATAATATATGCCAATAGATTACCTACCCGTGGTACACTACATGATTTACAATCCTTTTACCATAAGGGTTTTAGGCTAGCATATCGGTTGAAGGAATTATAACACCTTCATCATACTCAATTTACCTTTTGGTACAAAAGGATTTGTAATCCCAAAAATCATCCCATGATGTGGCTAAGTATGATTTGTGAGTTTTACATGTTCTCACAGAGTTCTCATAAAAAGGTTATTGAACCCAAGCATATATGAGTCTTTTTACAACCAATGAATCCTTAACAATATGCTTATACTTGGATGTTTAGCAATAAAATCAATAGCATTAAAGATTTTCTTGAAGACTTCCTTTAAGATTTTCTACACTTCTTTCTAAAAAAGAAGTCGAGGAGGTATACATGCCCAAAGGTTTTTTACACTTTCCGAAATACAAATGCCCGAAGGTATTTTTATAAAAAGCAAGTTCCATTAGGAGGTGACATTGTCATGCACACTCCCCCTCAATGGAAACTCTGACAATCCAAGATTTTCATGAAAGTGAAAAAACTTTGCAGCACTCAAGGACTTTGTGAAGATGTCAGAATCCTGCTCTTCAATCAACATGAACTTGAAATTTATCTCATCACTTTGTACCTTCTCACGGGTGAAGCGTATATGTATCTCAATATTTTTTCCTCGATGTTGAACTAGATTCTTAATGAAGAATAATACAACTCGACCACCACATAGAAGATAAATACTTCCTTTAGCTTCCATGTGTATCTCTACCAACAGATCATTACTGACCACATGGCTTCTTTACTTCTTCAATTGTACTTCTCTACCTCGGTAGAAAAATAGAAATATTGTTGATTGTATTTGTTGTTCAGTAATGGTTCATACACCAAAAACTTGAACACATATCCAAAGTATATTTTATAACACAACATCAATATGGTTAGAATCACAAAATCATATAAGATAGCATTTTCATGCTTATTATAATATAACCTATAATTTTTTTATTATTGGTAAATAGTTTTTGAAAGGGACTATACCCTTGTATAACAAAGATCATAAGCTAGAATTGAAAGAATAAGCACAAAGAAGGGGATCAACATCCAGATATAACAATGAGGACCAGCTACCTGACCCATAATTGATTGTTCCTTTCAAATATCTAAAAATTCTTTTTTCAAGATTCCAATGATCTCTAAAAAAGGCTCCTACATAAACCTTAAAGTAATTCCTACTATATAGGAAATATATGATCTAGTTATAGTTAGATAAATCAAACTATAACTAATAACGTATATAAAATATGATCAACACCTTTTTCATATGTAGATTTATGATCAATATTTATTCCAACTTCCATTGAAGTAAAAATAGTTTACAATCAATCATAAGAAATTTTTTTCAATATAATGGTTGCATATTGTGTTTTGAAAAATAACAATAGAATGAAATACAATCATATAAATAACATGATGTGAAAGACCTAACTCATTCACTTGAAATCTACTTCAATTTATCTTTAATCCTATGAATTAAATCGAATTGTCATAAGACATAAGTAAATCATCAACATATATACATATAATGATAATATCCAAGCCTTATTGCTTAATGAATATATCATTGTTAGAAGAATAATTAACAAAACCTAACAGTTTAAAGAAGGAAATAATTTTCACATACCAAGCTCTAAGAGCTTGTTTTAAACTATCAAGGATTTGTCAACTTACAAACATAGTTTTCTTTACTAGTTTCTTCAAATCCTTTAGGTTGAACATGTAAAGCTCTTCTTTTAAATCGTAATTCAAAAAAATATTTTTCTTATCCATTTGGTGGATTTCCCACCCAAATTGAGCGGTGATTGCAAATAAGGCCCTAACAGTACTCATTTTAGCTATAGGAAATGTCTTAACATAATCAATATCGGGTTTTGAGTAAAGCCTTTAGTAACAAGTCTAGCTTTATGTTTGTTAATACTACCATCAACATTATATTTTACTTTGTATATCCACCTAGAACCTATAATACTTTATGGCTCAAGTTCATACAAGGTAATTAATGCAT
The DNA here is from genome assembly GCA_018340775.1 of Taxus wallichiana var. yunnanensis. Lineage (NCBI taxonomy): Eukaryota > Viridiplantae > Streptophyta > Pinopsida > Cupressales > Taxaceae > Taxus > Taxus wallichiana. The sequence goes on along the minus strand of CM031236.1, from coordinate 686,039,102 downwards.
GGTACATATGATGGCTTCTAGTCATTTTCCTAAGGTTAATAGGATTTGAAATTTCTAATATAGATTGAGCCCAATTTAATTTCTTATCTAGGAAGATAAGAGTTTTAGAAATATCTATAACATCAAAATATCATCATGACCATATACTAAATCAGAATCAAAACTATCATTTAGAAACATTTAATGAAGTAACTTCAAGAGAAGAAGACAACACATGTAAACCTTTCACTAGATTATATCTATACATTTCATATAAGTTTCGATAATTAACATGTCCTAACCTTTCATGCCATAGTTTTGAATTATTCAAACTCTGAGATATAAAACAAGATGCAAAAGAGAAATCATAAAAATATACATACAATTTCTTTGAATTCCTTCACCTATTATACTCTCATTATTATCCTTGATATACCAAGTATCCTTCATACATGGATTCTAGTTATGTCCATACCTCTTTTAGATGTTTGATATTACCAATGTGTAGAAGGTACTCGTCGTTCACATTGCGCAAAATCATAGAAAGAGCCTCCTGCATTTGTTACAAGAATGCATTCATGTTATCTATAGTTGCTTGACGACTGGTGGGAGCAACCTCAGATCCAGAAACAATCGTCTAGAGTTTTTCGCCATAAATTTATTTTGACTTAAATGTTGTAGTTGGTTTCATTTAGGATCTGGGTTTTGTTAAGACAAAAATAGTTAGACGTCATTATTTTCCTAAACCTATAAAACACACCCCATTATAATATATAATGTATCACAGAGTTAGATACATATTTATCGATAAAAACAACACTTTTAATAGAATCATATCTAAATTTTATAGATCAAAAGAAACTATTTGATCATAACTAATTATGTCATTACATTGTATATTAATTAACCTCTCATGATCAAAATAATAACCGCATGATATAAAGGGCTCTGCATTATACCCTAGATTTATATAAAAATATTTCCGATCATATAGAAGTGAAGAAGAGACCCCTAAGAATGCATAACAACTTCAAATTTTGAAAAAAATTAATGTAGACAAAAATTTGTCCAACTTAAATTTGACGTCTAAATGACTGTCATTTTGTCTTATGTTTGGTCTACCATGACATGTGATCATTTGATTGTCAAATTTAATGAAGCAAAAATTTGTTGTGTATTTCTAGAATGTGAAATTTAGAATTTCTTTTCGTATAATATTAAGGAGGTATATTTTAACACATTATAATAACCTATTATAATTTATAATGTAAAAATATATACACTTTTTTATTAAAAAAATGTATATAATTTATCGAATATAAATAAAAAATAACATATAGTTCATAAAAATTATAAACTAAAGTATATTGTTTTTATATAAAATACACATAACTCTTATTAAAGGGGTTTAAAGGACATAGACCAAGTTAAAATAATTTTACCAGGTGCAAGTAGATTTATGAGAGTATAGATTAACCTGAATATTTTACGGAGGGGACAAGTAATTTCACCCGACCAATGAAATAAATTTATTTTCAAACCTCTCCTCCCTTCATTTACTCTTAATTTTACCCCACACACATTTATAATTCATGCGAGCTAAAAACTTTAAAACTTTTATGTGGCTATAACTACTTTATATTTTAATAAATATTTACCACATTTCACGTGGGCCACCAATAAATTAACCCTTTTTTTAATTCTCCATTTATATTTGAGAGTTCCACATTTATACTTGAGATATTATCTCATTTTATTCTCCACTCCCACTCTTATATAAAAGAAAACCTTTAAATAAATTTATTTATATAGTTTTTATAAACTATAAGATATAAATGAATAGGGTCGCCCCCTTACATGGATAATATAAATGGTTAGGGACACATGTTAGGTTTTATTTAATTAGTATTAATATTTAAAAAGTAATCCTTTCATGGCCAAGCAATAAACACGGGCCCCCTTACTAAAAAAATAAGTACTCTTTTTTTATTTTTTAAACATATATAAACTAAATCTAATAAAATTTATATTTTAAACGGTTTAAAATAACCATTTATAAAATATGATTCAAACTTAGGTTTGTTTCTTTTTTAAAAAACTATATATGCCTAGATTTATAAGTTAAGTTTAAATATGATTTAAACTTAGGCTTAAATATGGTCTGTTGACTCTTCCCTCAATCCCATGTAATTTTAATATGGTTTAAGGCTTTTAATATATATAGTTTTTTTCAAAACTATATAAATTTTAATATGATGTTTATATAAATTATTATATAAACCATATTCTATATTGTATATATTTTTATTTAAAAATAATAATATAGTTTTCAAATTATATAGGATATAATTATAGATTAAATATAAAGTATAGTTTTTCAAATCAAATCCTTTTAGAGGGGACCAAAGAACACAGGTATGAATTTACCTTCCAGAAATATTTAACCTGCAAACATTTGAAATTATAGAAAACATGAAAATTATTTCATATAGTAATAAATCATTTCTTTTTCTGTATGTGATTTTCACACAGGTAAATATTTGAAGCCCTTTTCACCTGTGCACACATCAATCTCTAAACAAATATTAATTCCATATAATTTACAAAATGTAAATGAAATTAAGAATCATATCATATTACATCTCCCCCTAAAAAAATTAGGGATTTAAAATTGAAAAACCCTAAAAATTTTACCGAGAGTTTAATTGCACAAATGTAATGCCAAAATAAATTGGGAAAAAAAAATAAGGGGACCGGATATTTTTAAATACCCTTTCGGGTTGGTTGAAAAAACTCATACAAATTAAATAAATAAAATAAAAAACATTTGATCTTAATTTATTTAATTTATCTCGCTTTGATACCATGTTAAAGAAAACCCTATTTACCATCTTGGAAAAGATCACCTCCTCCTTTGAAGATCACCTCTTCCTTTGAAACCCTATTTACCAAGGGTAAAACCAAATCACTTGACTTGCGACACCTTTGATATATTTCTGAATATATCAAATGAGGACCTAAAGTCCTTTTTATATAAAGTGATTGAGTATGTCTCTCGACCCACCTTTTCAACCTAAAATGGTTGACACATACACCTAGGTTTATAATATTTAATATTAGAAATATAATTATTTCATAATATTAAATATTTAACCTAAAGTATATACCTAGGTTAACATATTTAATAATGGGGCACGAGAATTGTCAGACTCAAAATATTGATGAACCTCATTATTGAAGGGGACCACTTAATCTCTTGAATATCATTAACCTTTTTAATATTGTAATGCTCATCTCCAAGTTGGAGCATCATTTGATCCAGGATTTTATCTCAACCAGTCCATAAGTATTAGTCATAATAACATCGGGATCATGCATACAAAGGCGGGAGGGTAATAAATTGGCGGATCATGTCATTTGGAGACAAAATAAAATTATGGCATTCATGTTAACCTCATTGTTTGGGATAATAATAACATCCCTAAGAGGAAAACAACATAAATGCGGATTTCTATCGTAAGCAATATCTAGAGTGAGTTATGATTTTGGGTGTGGATCAAGATTATCGATAATACTCCCACACGTGTTGACTTAAAGAATATGATGATGTAAATCATGTCGAATAAACAAGATAGTGTGAAATATATGGGGAATTCATTTATAAGTGGAGTTACATTGATTTGAAAATCGCGTGTACGGGCACCTTTCTTAAAAAAAGATCAATCAAAGCTCCACGGAAACCGAAGAACAATAGTAATGTGATTGATGATAGGGAGCGGGCTATTCCCACATATGATTTTCCGTAGGCTCAAATCGTGTTGAATTACGTAGCCGTTCGTAGGAAAAGCAATGGCTCTCATTTCAATATTGATTGCGGATTACATGGAGATGAAAGCATTAAAAAATTGAGGAATTCATTAAGGCCAAAGCGTTCACAAGAATTTAGGAATTTGTTGCGAATAGTTAACAAGAACAGAGAAGATGTGGGTCCCCTTGCCAAGTTGAACTAGTGTGGACCTAAGGAGAATGGAAGGATAATAAAGTATGGAGCATACTCGGCTCAAGGGTGGCATCACGACTTCATGGAGAAGGTTAGATGGTATGATCAAAGCATTTCGTGCGTTTTGGAAGAAGATTGGAAGGATTTATGGCACCCTTATCATGAGATCCAGAACCACATATTATTCCACTTATAGAAATTGAATATGGGGGCAAAAGATCTTGGTGATAATGAAGATTGACTTGGTTGAATATCATTTTGACTCCATGCCTTAGTTTGGAGGGCTATCGTTTCTTTAACAAAGGGTCGAATTATAGATGTTGAAGAGAGGAGATTTGTGGAGGGATCGAGAAGCTCGATTCCATGTAAAGGAGTGAGGCACCTTGTTAGCATATCCCTCCACCTTATGATGAGGTTACTTGCATGATGATACGGTTCATCTCCTTGGAAGGAAGGTTTGAGAATTCTGCTAAGCACCTTATCTTTCTTAACCACTTAGTAGGAATCGCATGGTTTGTTTTCCCCATAACTTTTATGAACTCTCTTGGCGCTCCATTTTGGAGTTTTTCAAAGTATACCGGGTAGGGGCTAATTTTTGAAAAATAGCTTACATAAATGTTGTCTTCTTAAGTATCCTGGTCTCCCATCCTCTCACTAGCTCGGTTCAATTATCATAATCCTGGAAACCTGGTTTCTGCTGCTTTACTTGGTTATCATCATTGTTGTGAAATTATATAAATTGGTGTATTCTGAAATAAATTCAAATATTTCTTCAGTTCTCTTTAATATATTTATCCACTATCCCCCTGAATTGTCCTAATTGTGCATATGTTTTTAGCTTCTTCTTCCATTCCCCCATCCGCTGCTCCCACCCCTTACTTCGCCTCCCATTTCAACTTAGTTACTGGGGCATTCTAGAAAAGCTTAACCTTGAGACTCTTCTTTGTGGAGAAGGGTCCTCATGAAATTGAAATTACACTTGACCTCTTGAATATTAGCTTGTACCAATGCCTTAGTCCCATGGGATGTGCATATGGAAAGCTCTTCAAACCTGGAAGCCTTAGAGGCGATATGATTAATGGTTAGTTGAAGGATGAGGTTAAGAACTTGGCTAAAAAAATAAAGGTAAGAGGAAAAAGGGGGGAGGTGGATATTAATAATGTAAAAAGACAATTGATGATATATATAAAGAATTTGAACTCCTTAGACTCCGTTTGGAAGGCGAAAACTTCGACATAATTACAACATGGCCATCTTTAGGGCGATTGAGGAGTTCATTAGCAACATGTCACAAGTGTCTCCATGACCTCGGTGAGAGTTCCGGCAACACTTTGGGGTAATGATAAGAAAGCAAAGGACCTGACTATTAAACTAATAAGTTGTTTGGATAATCATTGCCCACATGACAACTTTGGGTATGTTCCATTTGGGAAGAATATCAAGTTTGGGGCATTTAGAAAAATGCCAAAAAGTAGTTGTAGATGCTATTAGCTATTCTTGTTTGTTTTTATGATTGTATTTTTTTTTTGCGGTCTCTCTCTACTGCTTTTTGCATATAGTATTTTTATGTTTTGTCTTGTTTGGGTAAAATGGTTTTTGGCTACTTTGAGCTTCATGGTCACATTTGGATTCCGATCCTTTTCTACCTGTTATTTTGTGTATGCCATTTTCTCATTCCTATTTTGGCTCCCTAGGCCATCAAATTTTTGGACTCTAGGGTATAGTCCCTTTCAAAAACTAGTTTGCCAATAATAAAAAAACATATTTAATAATATGAAATATAAATATTTCATATTATTAAATATTAACCATAATATTAGTGATGAACCCATATACATTAAGGGTTGGTTAAAGTACACCACTTAATCATTATCTTCCAAAGAAACATTAGCCCAAACCTTATGGACATGAAGAATATATTGTAATGTACAAACTATGTAATAATGTAAAAGAAAACACTAATAACATTTAGTTGGGTTTTTTTAAGTGGTTGATCCATATGGATCCAAAATGACTATACTTCATTAGATCAATAACAACAAAGAAGAAAAATGAAGAAACAAAGGTTTTGTCTATATGTTAACATAACCCTTGCCTCTCTGCGAGTGGCGATTCTGAGAACCACCACCCAAACAAAGCTTGCGGAGGTCCCGTGACCACCGCATCCCCTCTACATTGGGTGGCGGTCTTGTCATTTTTAGACAATAAAATTTAAAAAAATGGGCGAACAATCCCAGAATTGGAAAGGTTGTTCGTGTCTCTTCTCCTCCATGACCTTTCCCATCCTCCAGTGCACGGGAGGACATGAGAAAGGCTATAAATACATGTAGGAAGGAGAGTTTTGATTATCGGAAGTAAAGAGACTTCATGGGAGTAAGTGTAAGAGTTCTAAAGTGTTGGAATTGAGTTTGTAGAAGAAAGAGTTTGAGAATAAAGCAGTCAAGTAGTTGGGAGGAAGTGTGAGACATTGTCAATTTCCTTTCTCACTTATTGTAAAGTTTGTATCTCTTATATTTTGAATTGGCCAATAAAGTAAAAAGGGAAGAAAGAGTTGGCTTCACTTCCACTGGTTTTCCTCCTCTGGAGGTTTCGGCTTAAAATCCTTGGCGTATGTGTGTGTGTTAATTCATTTCTCTTGCAAATTTTAGTTCTAAGGCATAAAAAATTCAATCACTAGCTCAATTGTCATTTTCTATTTGAAAGTAGAACAACAATATAATTGTGGTTTTGTGAATGAATTCCAAAGTAGATAGTTTATAGATAAGCGGTCCATTGTGGCCTAAAATAAGAAACCCTAGCTAAACCAAGGGTTTGGAAGGTTTTGTTGAATAAATTGCATATTCACCAAATTATTTATTTGCACGATTTAGAATGAAAAGCTTAATTTTAGAGTTTATTATCTTAATTACATTAAAATCTAGAAAATATATACATTAAGATTAAAAACAAACAATTATACATGGAGATGAAAGTGCATTAAAATTATTAAGAGAATTAGAATTCATTAAGGAACATGCAAAATATATAAATAAAAAAGAAGATGAGTGCACTTAGATTTCTATAACTTTTGCATTGATCGGGTATGAACATAAAAGAACATTTTGGAAATGATATGTGTTTACTTCATCTCTAGAGGGACTGTCGATGGAAACTACGTTTGAAAATAGTGCCCATAAGGAGAATAACACCATACAAAAGTCATCCTAGTCTAAACAATTTAATAATTTTGGCTCTATTGGTGTGTCTTCGTCTTAGTATTCTCTACCCATTTTTTATTTTCAATTACATTAGATGTATATGAATAATAAATGACAATCTCTTGAAACCCTATCTCTGTTTGGAATACACGTGAAAATAGGTGAGCAGTTTGATTAATGGCACCCTTGCACCACCTACATATGGTACAACTCTAAAGATCCATCAAACCCACATATTATTCCACTTATAGAAATTGTAATTGTGAGGATGAAACTAGAATTTGGATCTTAATACTTGATAATGCTTTATTTCGATTAGATTGATGTCTTCTTGGTTGAATATCATTTTATTTACTCTTAACATGGTTTAGAGTGTTTCATACTGAGTATATATCTCCAATGAGCTAAATTTGCTTTCCAATCTCCTAATTTATTATTTTGAATTATAGAATAGTGGGCAATTGTTGCTTGAGATTTGATAGATATTGATAGATTAGCTCTTGAAAATTCCATGTGAGTAAAGGAGTGAGTTTAACTTGTACTTATATTACTCCACATGTTATATTTTTCACGAAAGCTTACCTAGGATGGGTAATAAAGACAAACAAAGAAAATATGAGAATTAGGAAGGATGCGGGATGTATAACCATAGGGACAAAACTTCCATATATATCATATATCCCTACCTAATGGTTATATCTAGTGAGGAAATAATTTTTATAAGAGGTGATATTTTCCACACAAGAGACCTAAGGGTTTTTAAACGATAGTATTGTTCTTGTGGGTGTTTGAGTAGTAGGATAAGATATTGTAAGTCAAAAAATAGCTTAGGATAGTGTGTTTAGTTTCTATTTGTACACATAAGTTATGTGTGCGGGATGCAAAACCAAATAGAACATAATCAAATATTGAAGTATACAACTTAAGTGTTTATAATTACTCGAGTGTAATATCACACAATTATCATAATATATTATTATTAACACAACCAAACAACGAGGCTTTAAATTTCATGCCCACCTACTTACGGTCATCATCATTGTTGTAGAAATTATATAAATTGGTGTATTGGACTATGAAATAAAATCAAATATTTACTCAATAGTAATACCGTTTATATGCAATATATTTATCCACCTACCAACACAATTATTGCTTTTCAACCTAATTCGTGCATATGAATGGAGCCCTTCTACAGCCCCCAAACTTGGGCTGGGGAAGTGGCATTAAAGGGGACTCTTGTTCAGGCCCATCTGCTCGAGCCGAATATTTTTTTATTGATTCATTACCTAATCAAATTGTTCATCCATTAACTTACGCATCAAAAATTCATATAATTTATAATATAAATGGTGTCACACACATTTGAAATTAGTTATTCCCCCTATGTCATTCTTAGATTCAAAGGCATTCATTCATGAGGAAGAAATATCTCAATCTATATTTATTTGTTCATACATCGATTAAAAACCAATTCAAATTGTCATGGTAGGAAATGGATATAGCCATAATCTAAGTTACATGATGGCACTTCTTACATCTCTCACCTATTCTACACAATACCTTGTAGGTACCATTGACACAACTTAGAGATTTGATGGTAAAAGACAACAAACACCTAGGGACATAGTTTTCCAATATTCATTACACCCTAAACAAATAATTAAGGATTTGGTTTTTATGTGGTCTTATTTATTTATAGGATTAAGGGTTAGTTATAGGTAATATATTTGCATTAATGATTAAACATTAATCTATAAATCATAATATAATAATTAGAAGCTTAGTCTTTTAGAAATTTGCAAGATAAAATATTATAAATGATTGCTAAGAAGGTGAAAAAAAGACAATAAAGAGGGCGTACTTAGCTTATTAAAGACCCTTGAAGCTAATTTGGTAGGGTTTTATCACTTTGGAGTATGAAAGTCTTTTAACGAGATGCTTTATTTATAATTATACAAGTGCGAGTAAGAGACAAAACTATCGATTATGTATGTGAACTTTTAGACACTTTCGACATTTCCATACTTATTTAACTATACAAACTAATATAGTTTGTATATGTGGTGTAAGGCATCACCTAGTAAGTATGCGGGAGGTTTGGGGTTTGACCCCCTCCCAATTTGGGGTTTGGGGTCCCATTTATAGGATTTCATAGCAATATAGGTATTTTTACCTATGATATTAAGGGTGGTGAGATAATTAATGTTTATGTGGAATGGTTATGGATTGTATTCCTACCCCAAGATTTTGATACCCATTGCTTTGTAATACCACTTGTGATTTACTAGTCCCTACTAATGTTCTTACATATAGTTTGACATGTAGTAGGATAGAGTATAATTAAGCAAATACGTTATTATATGGTAAAATGGTTGAGTTAATACAATAAGGAGATAAGTTATTGTGTTGGAATTTTACAGAAAGTGTTTCCCAAGTTATATCTTAGCTCGGGAGGCATACCATGTTATTTTGTGTATGCCATTTATCTATTTTCTATTTATCTCAAAGATTATATGAAGTATTATTCTCCTCATATTTGATTATTGGATCAAATTCTATTAGGCGTGCCTACCAAGAGGTGTTATATTTCTAAAACTTTTAGTGTTTGTATGACCCTCAGAATAAGATTTGTTATGAAACCTTATGTGTTACAAATGTGCAACACCCTCTAATAAATGATAATAAATAACTTCAAACCATAACCATAGGTATGAGATCCTACAAAAATGTTAGTTATGGGGTTAAAGTGCAATCTATACACCACCTACTTTTGATACTACGAAGAGGCCTTATATTGCACATATATCTCACATAACATATGATATCTAAATGATGTAATTAGCTCTGGTAATTTGATCACTCGAGTATGTAATAATGGCTTGGTATGTTTAGCTTGTTATGTCTTAGATTGTCTCTACCTTAGGAAACATGGCTCTTTAACCTAGTTGAGCATGCTTCATAGCTGTGTAGTGTTTTGTTCTAAAGTGTCTTTTTCTCTTACTTTTTAGGAATTTAGGATATCTTGGAGAGATTTAAGAATTATATTTGTAACAAATTATCTTAAAAGTACTATATATTCCGAATAAATGAGTGCATTTGACTTGTTTATATAGGGTTTCATAGGTGTAATTTCACATTAAGGCTAACTCATGAGGAAATTACCAATCCATAAAAATACATCAAATTGGGAAAGATATTTTTGGTGGTAACAAATGAAACATTTAATTTTAGACCTAACAATAGGATATTTGGTCTATGTTTGGTGGTCTCATATGAGTAGGGAGTGAGGTGACATAAAATTATATGCATGATAATTGGTGGTGATAGATTAGTGTGGACTGTTGTAACTTATACTATGAGCAATTAAGCATTGTTATTGAGGAGAGAAAGTCATACATTGGACTAAGGATATGTAATTATGCTAAATGTGTGTGTGTAAGTCATGATTTATGGATAAATCCAATTTTGTCATTACCGAATGATAAATTACTAAATTAAGGTGTCTACATTTCCCCCATTTAATTATGAAATGAAATTGCGTGTTTAAAGTAAAATATACCTAAGTGTGTAAACAAACTTTGTATTTAAATGAGGTGTTTGATTTTATTAAGTGTTGGGATGATATACAAAGTGAAACCTACAACATAGAGTTTATTCAATGTTTGTACAAAGATTTAAACTTTAAATTTGATTAGAAAATGTAATCGAACATTGTAATTGAATTTGAAGCTTGTAAATTTGTAAAGTAACAAAACAAGGAAGGAGTACACCTATTTATCTTTCCAAAGGAGAAGCTCCCTTATGATGTGCTTAGAGATATGTGGTTGAACTAAATTATTGGAGGATTAGGGATGGCCATTACGTAATTTACTGATGGATATGTTGGATCTACAAGATAATTAGTTGTCACTTGACTTAAAACCAAAATAAGGGTGTCACAAGGCCTTCTAGTCATCCAAATAACCTTCTAAAATAGGGATGAGTGATACATTGATTTATAGTAACCCTAAAGCCTCCTTAAAAGAGTGAAAATAAGGGTATCACAAGGCTTTTACTCACCCTAGAAGCTTCTTCCCACAAATAACACCACCGAAGATGGATTTAGGCCCAATTATGTAATATAGTACAATGTTTAAAGGGAATGATGTATAATCATGCCCCCATTGTGTAATTTCCCATTTTTGTTAAGCACATAATGTTGAATAAAAAATAAGGAGGCCCAAGACTATATACTGATGTAGTGTAATCGCTTCAAGATGTACAAAGTCAAAAGGGGACAAAGTAATCATTCCCCCTCACATTATATACCAAAATATAGTAAACTATATGCTAGATTATGCCAATTATTCTTAAATATGTATAGTAAACATATTAAAGTTTTTATGTTTTAGAAAATGAAAAAATGTCAATAGAAAAGTGCCTAAGATGAAATTTTCCATCCTAGACATAGTAATTATTACCGATTTCATCCCCTATTGGATGGTTTTGTATCTTTGTAAACTCTTAATTTGTTGTGTATATGTTCTTATTCCATGTGTATCTATATTTTATTTTATTCTATTTTGTCTGATGTCTAAAATTCATATATTGTTGTGTGATAACCCCACTCAATTCCATGTCTTTTGAGGTGAGTGAGATTGTAAATAGATCACTTGGCTCAAAAGAAATTATGTGTGTCAATGTCATATATTTAAGATAGTCAATGTGGGATCACATTAAGGGCTTGTTGTAGTTGACCACCGTAGATATTATGCTCTGCAAAATAGTGCATGGTAGAAAGCATGACACATAAAGATATCAAGAAAAGCATATTAGAAAACAATTATAGAGGAAAATAAGCATATGAGTAAACAAATGTAGAGGTAAACAAGCTTAGAAGTATGGAAGCATGACAACAAACAAGTACACAAGTAATGTCACATATTAGCCATAAAAAGGGAAAATAACCACATACAAGAGACACATGAGTGTCACACACAAAAAAAAAGCATGAGAAAAGTCAATAGAGGATACAAATAAGGGACACCAAAGCGTCGCACACACATGGATAGAAATTTTTCAAAGGCTACATACATGCAAATAAGAAGACAAGCAAGCAAGCGAATACAAAACTAAACAAGAGTATCATGGAGGCACATAGAGAAAAAATGCTACGGTTGCACAAAGTGCGTGGGTTAATTATATTAGTTTAAATAACTTTCACATAAAGAACAATAAATAATATGAGCATAATGAGAGTGTGAAATAACACTATATAATGAAAGAATAAAACCTAATAATGTGAAATATGCCCCTAGATATTAATTGACCTATGGGTGAGAGTAGAGGTCAAACATCTAAGCATTATATAGTCATGTGTATGCCTTTCATCATGCTCAAATACCTCGTGAAATGCATGTATGTAATGAATATATAGAATATGTTATTTGTCAAACCATATGAAAAACAACATGTATAAAGTAAATAACTAGGTAATAAAGTCATATGCATGTCCTAATCTTGTATTTTAACAATATTTGAATGATTATGTGATCATGATATTATTTGAATATTTTTATATTCGCGAGAATATATGTTTTTACAAATAAAGAGCATAACAAGAGCTACCATATAATACTATAAAGGAGGGAGAGAAATGTGTAGGGGTGGGAGGGTCAAAACGCAAAATGGAATTATGCACACTAGGAGTAGGACATCTTGACTTGGTCTTAGGATGTAGGAAAAGGGTGCTTTTGAAATGACATGAAAACATACTGATTGTAATTAAATGCTTAAAGATATTATGACTAAAGGCTTGGATTGAGTGAATATGAATAGGTACATTAGCAATAGTAGTATGCAAATCATTAGTAGCGGGAATGATAGAAGCAAATGCATCATTATCTACAAAAATAATAGTAATAAAAGGGTAAAAGCACAATAAAATGTCCCACTTTTTGGTATGTTTTGTACCATTATACACATGAATTTTCAGTTTCATTGATTTTCTAAAGGTAATAGCCATAAAACCATACACATTCATGAAATTCCACAAACTAACGAAATGTTGTATTTAGAGTGTAGAATACATGTAAATTTTTTATAAAAAAAAATTACAAAAAAAACGGTCTTTTTCTTAATTTTATTCATACGTTGTTTCTTATGTTATAAAAGAATTGATTAGGTGGTTCTTTTAAATGAAAATTTATTTTTTCACCATGAAATTTTAGATATATGTTTAAGATTTGAATTTTGAGGTGCTGTCAAATTTTCATATTTTTTGGACTTATATTTTTTTTTTAATTAATTATTTAGTAAAAATATTTTCAAATAAATGGTGTACAAATGTTTATGCTAATAACTTTTAAGATTTTTATCAAAATTGATTTTTTTTTCACAGGTAAGAGGGAGAGACTTAATAGATAGCAAATTGATTATTTTAATTTTTTTCAAAATTTTTTGATATTTTTAAGCTATTTTTCAAATTGGGTTGATGAGATTGATTGTCCTAAAATACCATATGCAAAATATAAAAAATAAATAGAAAACATATTTTTAAAAATAAAAATTATATTTTTAGAAAGCTAATAAAATTCTGTATTTTGTGTTAAATTTTTGTAATTTTATTCATTCGTTAACTCTAAAAGTGGCACCTAAGTGGCATGGCATAAAATTATCCTCCAAATGGATTTGCCTGCAAAGTTAGCCACAAAGGTAAGGTGCCAATGGATGAGGTGGGTTCGCGTGAACGCGTGAAGGGGGCTCGCTAACCCCCTTCGGAACCCCCACCAATGAGAACTATATAAATATCTATATATTGACTTAAAATTATTTAAATATTGATGAACCCCATTTAACCATTTTTATCATTTCCTTTTAGGTTAAAGGGTGTGCGCGAACAACCTCGATTTCCGATGACTTATTTATTGGGACATGAAGTGTGATTACCCAAAAGTAATTGTAATATGTTTTATTAGAATACGATAAAGATGTTCTTGAATAGAACTAACATCAATTTGTATAAAATGACAAATTTTGAAGAATTGATTAGTGAAGTTTATGACATATGAAAACCACGATAGAACATGAAAGTCAAAGATATATTGTGAGGCTTGCATCAAGATTGATAGGAAGAGGGAAATATAAGATTACACTCGAGTAATATATGAGAGATTGTGTTGATGATATTATGAAGAACCTAGAAAGGATTAAATAGGATAGTTTCCCCAACTCAAAAGGTGTGGATTATATATGGATGAGTTGTTAATAAGGAACATGACTCAGGCTCTAAGGACACAATGTTATTATTTGATGTTATTTAAATATTGAACTTTTAAATATAATTTCCGTAGCTTAAATGTATATCTTATTTATTATCATGTGATTATCTTGTAGTATATATATTTTATATTTAACAAAACCATTTTTCTAAATAGTTTGCACAACACAAAAACAAACTTCATTAATTCATTATTAAAATTACATATATATGAAATCTCCTATTTTCATGGAAGTTAATGCAACAAATTCCTACTATTCTCCCCTGAAACTGCTATACATGAGTTGTTAAAAAAACAATCACACTCTAACCATTATATAATACGTGAGATTATATCTCACAACAAATAATCTAAATATAAACATTACAATAATTCATGTGAGCAATATTAATAATTCCTAACATTCCCCTTTAGTGCGAACATGGGAGAAAAACAATCACACTTCCTTGGTGTGAGCCCCTACGTGCTCATGATATGAACTAATGGTTTTGAAATCGCCGAAACAACCTTGGTATGAGCCTCTGCCATCCTGATATGAACCCTTGTCCAAGGTATGAATCCTGTTCATCCTCTTCAAGTATCATGATGCTGATTTTTCCTTGTGCTTTCATCTTTCCACTATATTTTCACATCAGGAAAGTACATAGGAATATGATCACTTTATTATAACATGAACATATTGTAGGCGAATACGAAAAATGACATGTGCTAACTGAAAGAAAGCACATTGAAACAAAATGCCACAACCTCATTTTGTGGCCCTATCTGCATGCGGCTGACGAGAGGTCATTGGTTGTCCTCCATCCTCCTGTGCCTCCATCCTCCAGTAACATGTTCTTTAGCTTAATTTGGATTTGAATTGGACACTCAATAGTCTCCACATTGATTTTATTTTATCTCCCCATGATATGTGAAATATTTTATTTTTCGGACGTTGGGTAACATCGAAAATGCGTCCACGCGGCAATTTTTTTCATTATTATTTTATTTTTGACACTTTGAGTCTAACTTACAATGAACTTTTGACAAGACACTCGACAATAATATATTTAGACAAAGTGATAATGACTCAAATTTGATTAGACGACAAAATTATAACATGAAAGACACACGTACATACTCTTGACACCAAAAACTACACAACAATACACAATTTAAATGACATTTGACATTATTTGATGATATGACGACTCGACTATTTGACATTGTATGACAATATTACTTTTTAAATGAAAATGCGAATGACACAAACTGAAAATTCATCTAGCACATGACACAATTATAACAAACTAAATAATAGACTTTATGAAACATATAAATAATGTAGATGGATATTGAACAATCAGGAATTAGACACGAGAAACCTAACCACAAACTTATTCGAATTGACAACCTAACGACCATAATAAACATTAAAAATATGTAGGAAGACTTTACAATACCTTAAAACATGTAAATATGGCGTCCACGTGTGGATTTGCTTCAGTCACAGATTTGGATGAATGGAAAAAGGAGAATGACGTGTTGATCACAACAGGTCTGCGAACTTAGACGTCTTGATCACAGCAGGTCCACGAACTTGAGAATGAATCTGCATATCTTTTCATGCTGCTTTTTATATTGGATTATGTCTTTGTGAGATTTCTTCAAGGCAAATCCTTTGGTTAAATAACTCCTCTTTAAACTATGTGAATTACTTCTTCTCATGCTCCACATCACACATGAATCTGTCAGAGAATATTACACACTGTGTAAATTGAAGAATGTAAACAAAAAAAAACCCCGACTGTTACAATCAGGTAGATCTGCGAAGACATGTGAATTTAGATTGGAAAATTCAGAAGGTGTGGGTGCATTAATATATCATATATGTGAACAATCTTGACAGAAAATAATCTTGCATGTGGGAAAAGACGTCAGAAAAATATAAACAGACGACAAGACGTTGGTCATAGTGCTACACTTGGCTTGTAAGCTGTACCAATAATCGGTGAACAGAAAGAATGTTAGCATGGGCACAAATGGTGAATAGAGCATCTCAAATGACTGTTTCATGAATAGTAATGTGAATCAACCTTCCTTTCTGAACAGAGATAAATCAAACTACTGTGAGAAAATATTGTTAAAAAAGCTAATATAACAATAAGCTACAAAATATTCTCTCATGAATTGGGGCATTCAAAATCCTAGACAGTGCCCCCAATATTATTTAATCCTCCATCAGAAGCATATATCCAACCTCCTATCACCCGCTGTGATACCAAATCTAAATTTTTGTTCAGATTTTGCACAACAAAAAAATAGAGAACTTCATTAATTCATTATTAAAATCAAGTATATATATATAGGAGAGACAACTCCTATTTTCATGGAAGTTTTTCCAACAACTCTCCCCACTATTCTCTCCACAAACTCCTATATATGTGAGTTGTTAAAACAACTCACAACAACTCTAACCATTACATAATACATGAGATTATATCTCACAACAAATAATCTAAATATAAACATTACAATAATTCATGTGAGCAATAATAATAATTCCTAACAATTTAAACTTGGGAGAGTACGATGATCGAATAGTAAAGTATCATCTGTAAGAAACATCACATGTAGTATATTAAGAAACTAGTTGATCCCCATAAGGGTTATCAAGGGAGATCATGGCCTCCTCAAATTGATGCCTTAGAAGAGGAAATGCATATTCATTAGTGTAAGTATAGTGGGTGTGAAAATAAATAATGCCCTTGTATTTGGCTTACTTGTGCTTTTTATCTAATGCATAACCAATATTGTCGCGATAATGTCCATTGTCAATGTGAAAATTATAAAAATGTCGACATGTTTCTCGGTCAAGATGATGAGGATGGTGATGACCATTATATTGAAAATATCTTAAAAATTTATCAAGTAAACTAAAAAAAGATGTTGTGAATTTAATATCAAGATAAATATAAGTGAAGTAATTTTCACTTAGGAGCAATAAGAGGCCTTGTGGGAGCCTTTGGTCTAGGAATCTGTGATGGAAATTATTACCATGATGTAAGACCTTAACGTGGATATAATTATAATTTGTGTAAATAATATAACTTGTTTCATATTGATTCTTAGGAATAGAACATCAAAGTGTGAAGGTATGGATACTCGTTGAGGTGTAAGTTCTCACTCAAAAGTAATAAAAGAAAGGTAAAGATTGTGAAATTAGTAACATGTATTGTCTGAAAATTCTCCTTAAGAGTGTACATTATCCATTAAAAATATTGAACTTCTAGATTATTTGGATGATAAATTAATTTTCGCACAGAGACTTGAAGTGTAAGATGTAATGTAACACGTGATCATATTTTCCTCGATGTAGAGAAAGAAAATACTCATATGTAAGCTTTTAGCCTTAATTGTCAATTAGTTGAATGAGAATTGCTTTCTCAAGTTCTAAAAATGTACTCAAATATCCTCTAGGGAGATGATTAAACCAATGGGAATAAATTCCTATGAAATCCTTGTGAAATTATTTAATTAAGACTATTTCATTATCAAAGGAGGCCATCACAATTTGATAGCTCTTAAGATGCAAATAAGGATCACTAATTCCATCAAAAAACAAGAATGTAGGCATAATGAAATTTATAGGAAATGCAAACTAAATTATCTTTGCATGTCTAAGTTAGATGTCATGGTTGGTAAGTTATAGTAAGTAGAATATATCCCAAGTTTGTTCACAACTTGGATAATTAAGAAGTCTCTTCACAAAAGGATCATAGTGACCATATGTATGGGGGAAAAGGCCACATATAGGTCCTTTATCACTAATTAGCCTAATGCATGTATTTAAATTGGATGTTGACATCGTAAAAAAAACACCTATATGGGCACAAAATTATCCTTACTCTAGAATTGATGAAGGGCATATACTTGGTTAGAGGATTGTGGCCCTTATTAATGTGAAAGAAATGTTTAAAAATAGTCATGAGCAAACAAAGTAGAATAAAACTTAAGGCTAGGGGGAAAGTATGCAAAAAGAGAGAAGCGAAACTGTACACACCCAATTTTGTACATGCTACATTGTCGGAAAATGGTTACAAAAAGGTCCCCAATGATGATTCATATCTTTTTAGAAGGTGTTTGAGCTCCTAAAACCTACTTGTAGTTTATATTTGTAGCTTATTATGTCTTACTTAGCCTCTGGATGCATCATCCTAGCTCTCGCTTCATTTTCCTTTGTTTTTGGCATTTAGTGTCAAAACCACCGCCCTGCCTGGCGGCGGTTTTGTAACCACCACCCGGGAAAGGCGGCGATCTTGTAATCACCGCTCTGCATTGAATGGTGATCTGTGTGAATTTTCCGAATGGTTCACTCATCCTTTGACGCATACGTAGCTCAACTCTAGTTTGGACGCGTTTCTTAGTCAAATTTCCTAAATTTAGGCTTGATTTGTTCATGATTAACTCTTCTTTCACTTGTGATTGTTGATTACATAGTTAATTACCTCTTCATATGATGATTTGGCATCCCATTGCTACAAGTGTGCTTGTACACTCTACAACTAACTTTATATAAATTGATCGCTTGTTTTTAAATAAATGGTGGAGAATTATTTTTCGCTTCCTCGCGATTGTTAAATTGCCTTCTTTCTGATATCAATTTGCATAAGCAATCATAGTTCTATTGTGTTATCTTTCTTCCACTTGCATTGTTCCAGATTGCCAATTCAAGCTACCCATTGCTCCAACGCTTTCCTTCTATTATTGTCATTGCATTCCCAACCTTTGGACTCACGTGGATACAATGAAAAGATAAACTAAGGGGACAAATTATCAAATAATTGGATTTACCTTTGTTCTGTGAATTCCAGGTTGGAGTTGTTGTTTGATTTCCTTCATTTCTGTAATTTATTACTGTTACATCATATCAAACAGAGTAGAAATCAATTTCCTTTCATTTGCAAGTAGTTAATTAATTTCCAAGAAGGTTCGCATCTTTCATAGTAGCTCCCAGTGACGGATCTTTTTCTTCTTATCCCTGTGGATTTGGAGGGAAGAATATATGTAGGAAGTTGTCTACATATCATAGATTAATTGGAAAAGTTATTATTTTAAATTAGTTTAGACTTAATACACAACTACATAGGCAAATAGCCAAACAGACTATTTTTCTTGTTTAGGATTTATTTGTTTAGAGTAAAAGCAATTTGTTGTTTGTGATTGTAATGTCTCAGTTTTGTTGATTTGTTTAGATTAGTTTCCCTTTTCAATATTAGAATAGATTGTTAACTTCGTCTTAGTTAATTTGGACACTTCAAACTAGTTTAATATTTAGATTCAATCAAGTAGATCAAGCCATAGGGAATTTACGCTACCCACTCATAGCCACTAAATCTCCCATTTGCCAACTCAGCTACTAGGAATTCACACTACCAAACCTTAGTCATTGATTCTCCTATAGCTAGCTAGTCCACATTTCCACATCGGCTACCCCGGCACGACCTCGGGGGGTCGAGTGTGGATTGAAGGTCGTGTGTCGATTTTCATCCGTACAGAAATGCTAAGAAGACTAGGGTTTGATACTAGAAGGCCTAACTAGGGAATCTAACCTAAGTTAAGCTAGGTTGCATGTTCGATCAAAAAGTAGGTTCACCAAATTATTACACCCTAAATAAATAAATAATGGTTTGGGGGTTAAGGTGGTCTCATTTTTAATAAAAATAATGGTTAACAATAGTAATATATTCAAATTAATTAATAAACATAAATATTTAAATCAAAATATTTTACTATTAGCAATTCGCAAGGTATAATATTACAATCAATTACTAAGAAGGTAAAAACACAAGAAAAATGGTGCACTTAGCTGGTTAAAAATCAGAAAGGCGATTTGGAAGTGTTGTATTACTGTGCATGATGGAAATACTTTATAGATGTTTTTTTTTTTCTTATTATGGGAATGTACAATGGTAAGGGACAACTAATTATGTATCTAATCATTAGAGACTTTCTAGTACTTCCATAATTGCGTGACTATTCTATATTAGGAGATTTTTATAGCTCTAAAAATTTATTGTGTGTACAACCCTTTGAATGTTTTTGGGTTAAAAGGTTATTTTTCCACTTCAAATTCAGTGGCACACTCAAATACATGTTCACCTATCGCCACATGATCAACGCAAGAGCAGGCCCACCTGCCTCTAGAGACTATCAATTGTTCTATGTTTTTCATCATTGTGTGGATTCTACATTATCCTTAGTATTTGATAAATTACTGCTACTTTGTACCAGACTTGGTTGAAATCGTGATCTGTCTAATCTAGCTTGGTATAAATCTTCTGCATGCTAACCCAGATCTACTTTTGCATACATGTTTGACTAGACAATAAGATGAATCGATTCCTTATCTGCATTGGAGGAGGTGGTGGTTGTTGATGTTTGGTGAGGTCTTACAAAGGAAAAGTTGTCAATGATCAAATTTTTGAATAAATATTCATTTCTCCACACTGCGCAGACGTATAGAATTTCATTTCTACTCAGTATCACTGTAGCCTACTCCTTTTCCAATAGCCACCTTCAGTTAATTTTTATAGATCCTTATGCGTCTACAGCGTGGTCAATTTTCTGGGTAATGTCATAAATGTTTTGGTCATTTGTTACCACAGGTTTCCAATTAGTTTTCAATATTTTAGCATATAAAATTATTGATTTGATATAGTATGGTCAGTCTTCACATGTTACAATTTTGTAATATGTCTCAAAGTGTCATTTTAATGAGTCATTCATATTGAAAAATATTGTTTTGTAAATTGTCAAAAGTATAGACTTGTGTCTAGGTGAATAATAAGTGTGTTATTTGTACAAATATATATTTTGGTTCAAACCAACAATGGATGTACCATTAGAAAAATTTACTAGTCTCAATTTCCACACTTGGAAGGTAAAAATTCAAATGCAGTTAATGAACAAGAATTGTGGAGGATTGTAAATGGACAAGAAAAAGCACCAGTAGATCAGCTAAATTAGTAGAGTGGGAGAGTAGGATGATAAAGCCAAATCCATTATTGGTTTGGCTCTTTCAGATTCTGAGTTACATTATGTTGATCTCGAGAAATCATCTCATGAAATGTGGGAAAACTTAAATAAGTTATTTGGAGCAAAAGCAATTAATGCCAAGTTTTCTTTAAAACTCCAGTTGTTTAGATTCAAAATGAATGACGGGTCACCATGTCTAGTCATATTAATGATTTTAGGTCTCTCACTAGACAATTAGCAGAATTCAAAGCTCGGTTGATGATGAAGATGCAAAAGCAATATTGTTGAATAGTTTGTCTTCCAAATATAGCAATGTTGTTTTCACTCTTGGACAGATTCCTTCACAATCATTGGAAGATATGATATCAACTCTTCTAGCTAAGGAAAAAATGACTAAAGAAGATGTAGAAGAAGAAACTACATTGTACTTAAAAAAGAAGTACAAGAATTTCTCCAAAAATAAGGAGGAAATTGAATGTTTTTACTGCAAGAAAAGGGGCATAAAGCTCCATTTTGTAAAATTCGAGCTCGTGATCTTCTAAATGGAAAACTCAAAATGGATGAAGAAAATATGGGCATAGATGATGAATCGATTATGAGGAAGAAAAAATGGTTGAAGACAACGGTGATAATTCTGATGATTTTCTTTACTAAGTAAAACAAACTGGAGGATGGAGGCACAGGAGGTTGGAGTCAAGGTAGGTTCCTATGTTTGCACTAAGGGGGAATGTTGGAATTAATTATTTAGGTCATTCAACGACCTCTCATCGATCTGGGCCGATTAGGTTTTCCTCGCACTGGTTGGAGAAATGTTTAGTGGCATTTTTTTAGTGTGCTTTTAGTTTTTATGTGGTGTGCTTCAAATTTCGGTGTTCGTATATGTTGTGTTCTGGTTGCTTGATTTGTAGAATAAGTGAAAATTTCACATTGTGGGGGAACATGGTCAATGTTCCATTTCCGGTTGTGTGTATGAGAAATAGATTTTCCCTGTGTTATTCCTTAGGGGAAGTGAGATAGTGATGAGAGCGATGATACTACTACAACATCATGATATTGTGGTTGTTAGTAATCCACTAGAAAAACTATCCAGAGGTTGTTGGTTATGTCTAAAACCATCCATTTCTGTGGTTGTTGGTTAACCACTTGGAAAACCATCTAGATGTTGTTGGTATTGTCCTTAAAACCATCTAGATAATGAGTAGGTTACATAACGACACGTTGAGCATCTGAGGCATGTTTTCCCCATGTTCGCACTAAGGGGGAATGTTAGGAATTAATTATTTAGTGCTCACTTATTCATATTTGTAAAGTGATTTATAATCACGTACAAGCATATTGGTGAGTGAGTTATAACAACTCACGAAATAGGAAATTGGTAAGATATTTAGTTGAGTTAGTTTCCTATATTCTAGGGAAACTCCACCTATATATTAGGCTATTGTATTGTGTGAAATATATGGAGAATATTGACTATCTTCATGATTATTTATCTTTTGTAGCTCGATCTCTTTGTAATTCTAGTGCATAATTTTTATTCTCTACCTAGCATGTGATATCTATATGGATGCAAATGGATTTGACAATTTGATCATCTTGATAATGAAAAAATGGCTTGGTGTGGTTAGTTTGTATTGTATTCGATGGTGTCTAGGTTGGGAAGCTTGACTTTATTACCTAGTTGAGTGTTATTCAAACCTATGTAGGGTCTAAACCTAGTGTGTGTTACTAATTTAGGAATTTAAAAGAGTTTCAAGTGTTTTAGGAATGATATTTTCAATTTAGGTGATCTTAAAAGTGTTAGGTGAGTAAATGAGTGCATTTGACTTGATTATATGGGTGTTGATAGGTATAATTTCACATAATAGAAAACCCATGAGGAAAATACCAACCCATAGAAAGATATAAAATTGAGAAAGTGATTGTTGGGTGGTATTGGATGAAGCATGGCCAATTTTGGAACAAAATGTTAGACAATTTTGTTTGTATTTGGTAGTTTCATATGGGTAGGGAATGAGGTGTTGGAAACTTCTAGGCACAACACTTGGAGGTGATAGGCTATTATGGGTTAATTCAATCAATACCATGAACCGCTAATCTTTTTTATTGATGAGAGTTATTCATACATGGGACTAAGGATAGGTAATTACTATCAAGGTGTGGGTGTAAGTCATGACTTAGGGATAAAGCTAATATTGTAATTGTCAAATGATAAATTTCCAAATTTAGGTGTCTACAAGTATATGTTGGACCTAAGAGGATAGTCACTTGTTTCTTTGTAGTTATGTCCAATCAAATAGTAAATGTGTTACTTACATAACATTGCATCCATGATTTGTATGATATCCTTTTACAACACATCGATGTTTGAAGTTTATACAAAATGACATGGTAGTAACTATCACGAATATACCATATGAGTATCATATTCACTCTACTATGAAACCCATAGTGGTACTTGCTACATAGGTGATGCCTTCTACTAAGACACAATCATTGCTAAACCCTACTAACCAAACACCGATCATTTACCTAAACATATATCACATCACAACAAAAACATCAATGCACTATGACTTTTACTTTCAAATATACAAGATCCATGTCATATATTCATGCATGAAACACATTAGTTCAATACTTGATCACATGGGCATGAATAACATGAGACTTAATCAAAAATGGGTGCCTTCTTATTCACACTAAAAATCTATGGTTACTATGAATGCTAACACTTTAAAATTTGACCTAGGATCAATCGAAATCTGGGTGGGGTCTCATAGTTGATATCGATTCATGTTACACTATTGAGGGTGAAAATGGTCAAGTATCACATTATGTATGACTTGGTCATCAATTTACATGAGCATTATACATCACTAGACATGACTTCTTGACACTATCCTCAATATGATATATGTTATCATAATGATTCAAACATTGGTTAGCTTTCTTATGATTTCTGCTATGATTTTGTGCACACATACATGTTATATAAATTTTATCATTTTATTGACATATCCTCCCCTCATTTTAAGATAGAGTGTATCCTAATGATGTAATATAGTTTATCACTACTTTGATGTGATTTTCGCAGGAACAATTTACCTAGGACTATATCACTACCTAATGATGCAATACAGGATATCACAGTCTCGATGTGATTGTTGTGGAAACAATACTACCTAGGAGAAGACCTTTATTTTTTTATACTTATTTATATACATTACCCCAAGGCCTTTAGTATTTTATTTCACACATATTATTCCTAAAAACATAAAAAAAGTACAACATTACGATAAGACAAAATCAAGATCTACATGATACATACACATGAATACACTTGCCTTCATTTTATTCCTTCCCTAGTTTTGATACTTTTGATCATTCAAATTTAGTGCTCGACATTTTCGTAATGCTCAAACTTATAACTACACTAAGAAGCTAAAACTGCCATGATTTGGAATTACACACATTACCAAGGCAAGTACATATCCTTTCCAAGGGGTATATTATATTTTGAGTTTGCTTTTATCACATCTTTATCACCTTTTCGCTTCATTCCACCTTCTATTATATGGGATACCTATCACTTTATGGGAATTTTTATATTGGTGGCATCTATATTGAGTTTATCAAAATCGCTTATCTCAACAAAATTCCATTGCATGCACTATACTATTATACTACTTACAACACATGCTACACCTTATCACCTTTTCGCTTCATCTTTTATCGATGATCACATTGCTTGCTTTTAAAAACTAACTTGACTATGATACATTATTACTTACTTTATTACTTTTAATAGCTTTATTACTTTTAATAGGTGGATGTTATTTTTCCATGGGATACCATTCTAGATATCTTTTTTTTTGTCTTACACACGACACTACTTGCTCACATTACATGGCTTACTTTCATAATTAATTGCTTCCTACCTTAGTATGATTTGATTGCTCCACACATTTACATATTACATTCCTTCGTTGTTTTAGGAGATTGATTATTTTGATTTATCTATATACTTATTTGTTGCATGTTTTGATTGTGTGTGACATTGTTTTATTGCTCTCTATGTTATTTTAATTTAGCATACTTGTATATTATATTTTTATTTGCTTATCTACATGGATTTTCCATTTCTTATTTGCTTTATGTTCATCTACAATTGTGGTGCACTACCCCTCCTACTTCTTACTATACACATTTGTTATATTATTATATTAGAAAAACACATCCTATGATATATTTCTAGTTACATCCTTAATAGGATGACACATACTATGACATGCTTGCTTGAATAAAACACATTAGATACACATAGTTATGACATAATTAGCTTACACCATACATTTGTTTCATAAATGTCATGTTTTACACATTTATTAACAAGGAATATTCACATATTTGATTAACACACATTGTTTGATTAAATTATCTTATCTATATCATATGGTTAGTTTACACTACAATTCTTTCTTGATTCACATCACTTCTTACACATAGGTTTAGTTAGCAACTTGAATAATAAATTATTAGTTCTTACACATTTCTCTTAATATTTTGGATGATGAAATAATATGGTTTATTACATTGTTTATTATACATTGCTTCACACACATTTATTGCTAAATTACATAATTACGACATTACTTGTTACAATTATTATCATTTAGATTACTACGTGATGGTTGTCATTAATTAATATACTATGTTATTTATAATTGTTTAAAATACAACTCTTGTTACACGCTTGCTTTAAGCCTTTATATCACTTTGCTTGTTACATGTATATTCTTGCATGTACAAGCTAACAAATAACAAATTATCAACATTGGTCAAGTATGTCATGTCTTATTAGTCATGGTTCTTATCGATGGAATTTTCATTCCATGTTGTGTCATGTCATTTCTTAGGTCACTATGGATCCATTAGGTGTTGAGTCATGTTTTTTTATCATGATACTCATCCTATTCATTTTATGTTAAATTATTGAATCTTGCAAGAACATATGCATTATATGTTTCATTCTCTTTTGATGATGAATCCACATTATTGAGATTACATTTCTATTATATTTTGACTTATACACATTACTTACGCTTTCTTTGCTAAATATATCACAAATACTATTAAAATATGTTTACTCCTATGATAATACACATTCTTGGATATCACATTAGTTTATTTATCTAATGTTATACATTACTTGTGGTAAAACATGCTTTATGTTATGATATATACACACTTTACCATTTTAATTTATACGCCAATGTTACTTTATATTGTTGATCATGTTATTATTACACTTCCATATGAAAGATAATTTATCTTTTGAGCTAAGTTTCCTTTATGCAACATCCTTTATCTAAAAAGAGGAGATGTCATTGGTTTTCTAAAACATTCATGTATATTTCATATACAATTATTCACATGACATTGTATGATGACATGATCACAATTATTACATCATGACACCTCGCATGATTATCACATCTACACAATATTTACACATGATATTTACAAATGACAACACTCAACATGCTTAATTATTGTGGATGGTTTCTAATGAATTCACTCAAAATTCTTAATTGTTGTGGATGGCTTAAAAATTCACTAGAAAGATCGGTTCTCGCAGAATTATTTGGTTACACCACCCTCACCTAAAATATAAGGGGAAATCAAGTGTATACGTTGCATGTATTTTTTACTTTTTAATTTTTCTACCCTCACATTTAGCACCAAGGGAAATCAAGTGTAAATATTTCATGATTTTGATTTTCAATTTATGTTATTCATTTATTTTGTATCAATTTATTGATTAAAATTCAATACACATTTTGCATGTTGAAAATAGGTTTGCATGTAAAATTATACATATAAAGGAGAAGCGAACACAAAATTTTAGTTTCACACATGTCTTGTACTTGTGGTAGGTTTGTGTATCATTTATATTTTAATCAATAATTTTTTTACTACAAGATTAAAATGGGGGAAAACGTAGATACCTAAAAATGCACTTATGACATTTGAAATCAATCGTGGCATTTTTCTTAGGCCATAACTTAGTGTACAATAAATTGATTAATTCAGTAAACTTTCATTGATAAATAAACAATACTAATCAATAGGTCACACATTTTTATGTAATTAACCATTTAAAACTACATTCTCAAAATAAAAGAAACATAGTAAGATATTTTTCGATCTTCTCCAATAGAAAAAGTGAATTGTGCTTAGACAAATTTTACCATGTAGAAAAATTCATTTAAATGACTTCATTAAAGTCCAAAAAATTCATCTTAAATATACTTAATGTTCATATTTTCAAATCCATAAGTTACCCTAGTCATTCCCATGTGATTTGAGAAAGAAATATTTTGCAATAGTCAACTATATAAGCACATTCATATATCATATTCAAAGGGCCTCACATCACACATATTTGGGCTACCAAAGAGATCACAACAAAGCACCTAATTATAAATCAATCTCTCTAGCATATCCAACAATCTCTAAGTCTACATACATCATTAGAAGTTACCCTAAGTTATTTGTGAAACTACATCACATGTTAAAGATCATTATTGTGTTTCATAAGTCCTAATAGGATCTTCATTTCCAACACACATTACGATATAAATATTTCATACATTTAGTAAGTAGGGAACTACGGGGTTTGATGCCTCTTTGGATTATTCTAAGGAGGCATGGCAGGGGCCACACAATCTAATTGGACTCACCCTTTTTATGTCCAAAATAAAGGTGAGAGCAAGAAAATACCTAATCAAATACACAAATAAGATTACAATAATTCAACCATTAAAAAGGATCTACAAAATTTGAGGAACAAGGTTCCAAAATATAGATTTAGCCATGGTTCAACAAAGGATGAATATGTAAAAGTAAACAAAGTCACCTAGGTGACTTTGTACATGATATGAGACTTTGTCCAACATGTAGAATTACTCGTAGATACCTAATTTCGGTAATTTGGCACTTGACATTTGTAATTTGGCTTAATCCTTTAATCATTATTTACACACATAAACAAAGCTTAAATTTATTATATCACTCTCTCCTAAGGCTTACAAACACTTCATATTCCCTATTCTACTACTTGGACACCTAAATGACTAATCTCATTACTCGCATGAAACATCTTGCACTTCCTACAAGTGTTTTCAATATTTCCACTTACAATATTCTCTCTACCCGGAAAGCACCATATAGGTTTGAAAAAATGTATTACGATTCTATCCCATGTTCTATGTTTATGTCATCTTATGTAAAACCTATCAAATTTCATTTTATCATTTTCCCTATCTTAATCAACCTTGATGTGAAATTTTATCCCACCGAGTGATGTAAAATCAAGTTAAACACTCTGATTCTACCGACTTAACATATAATTCACCTACTTGAAAAAATGCAAGGCACTACATGGTCTTCATCTCCAAATATTAAGAAAATCTACCCTAAAACTTCGTTATTCCAAGAGCAAGCATTAGGAGGATCACATTTACAAGCATGAAGAAATATGAATCAAATAAAGAGAATGCAAAGACAAGTCAAAATAATCTCAATCCAAGTCAATATATCGACATCAAGTGTTCAAAGAGCCAAATTTGAAGTTGCATTCATCTAATTGCATCAACAAAATTACACTTTTTGTGATATGCCCGATTCAAAGTAGAAACTTGATACAATAAACATATGAATTGTTAAACCTAGAATATAACATTAATGGTATATCATATAGTTATTAATGATAAATGGAAAAGTTATATTAGACACAAATATATACAATAAATAAAAAAGGAGAAAACTATAAATTTAATTAATAATTTAAGGTTCAAATGCATATTTGAGCAAGATTCTTCAAAATAATTTTTTTCTAAGGTAACTGGAGTTAAGACCACACTCATTGATGAGGATCAGATGCAAACTTTCATCACAATGTAATCACTTCATTCAATAGCCTTGTCCAGGACATTGAGGAGTGTACTTTGTGCCTCATCTTGCATCCATTATATGGACCCCATCTCACCACTATTCGAGTCAAGTTATTCTTCCTCACCTTATTTTCAATAACTTTATTATTCTTTTCATTCACATAAATTAACTATATCATACTTGAGTCATGTCTACTTAAATATTTCCCTATCCAAATATTTATATCCATATCATTTTATATCCTCGTTGAGGGTCCTCTCCATTTTATTTATAATATTTCAGAAGGTCCCACCCCTCCACACACTTTTTCATTACCTTATTAAACTAATAACCCACCCATGTTATTGAGTGATCATGTAATAATATTTTACTTTTCTTTATACTTATTTTACTCATACTTAGGTAACATTAAATGCTTTTTATCCCCTTAATTATTATTTTTTACAACTCTTTATTCCCTTCGATATTTCTTGAAATTATTAACACACAAGGAATTAGTTATATAACACTCTCCTCATGTTAATTTTTTGACTTTAATTATATGTAACACACTTCAAAAACAACAATTATTAGTCAAATAGTAGTGTATATTGACTATGACTATATGTATTCAATTTTCTATGTAGCACTATCATGCATCAAAGTCATAAAATTAATAGATACAACAAACCATAAAAATAGAGGTAAATTATTTCCTCACAAGTTTATTAAATCAGTTATAAGAAGTACATAGATAAATTGTATTATTCATTTTAGCAATCAATAATCTATGATCACATGCAACATTAAAAACTTACAAAAATAATTTATAGAAAGAAAAAGGAAATTTATGATATTGATG
The DNA here is from genome assembly GCA_018340775.1 of Taxus wallichiana var. yunnanensis. Lineage (NCBI taxonomy): Eukaryota > Viridiplantae > Streptophyta > Pinopsida > Cupressales > Taxaceae > Taxus > Taxus wallichiana. Next base: position 686,008,850 of record CM031236.1, on the reverse strand, counting down.
CAACACCAAATTCTAAGGGTTGGGTATTTATGTAAAAATTCAACATGTCAAAAATCTTAGTCAATCTATCAATTAAGAAAGAAATATTCATTTTCATAATTTTAACAAAAATTATAGTAACTTGTGTGCTTGTAAATTCTTGTTTCTAGTATGTATTCACTTTGTCTCGATATTATGAATCCATGAAAATTGTATTCGTAAGAATCATAAGTATAATATTAATATCGATCTTTAATTTATTATCTCTCGATAAAATTGACATAAAAGTATATAACATTTTCTTAACACCTCATTTAAATTGTAAAAATAGTTTGTAAATATTTGGGTTATCTCTCCCATCGAGAGCTTTAAATACCCTATTTTGATTATGTGTGATATATATTTTAAGAATAACAATATATATAATCATTATTTTGCATCTCTAATATAGATATGATGGGCATTCTCAATTGTCACACAATGTGTATACAATATTTATTCCATCAATATAATTGAATTGTATTTTCCATTTTATTCATTAATTATTTTTCTAAACAATCTATTCCTATAATTCCTTAATTGTTTCTTGTGGGTTATTGACCTACCATGCTTCCATTACACCTTTAATTTGAAAATTAATTCAACATCAAATTCAACTATCTTAGAATTCTCACAATGATCACTATATGATCAAGCTCTAAATTAATAATTCTTTCTTTATATAAATGAGCTCTAATGTATTTTAACTCACTAGTTTAACCCTAATCTAATTTAATGAATATATTATTTTTCAAGCTATATTTAAATGAGTTTTAAAACCACCTCCAAATAACTATAAGATATAGGAAGGAGTATGCATAACCTTATGTCCTCGCAAATAACCTAAATATTGGCTTTGGTTCCTCCATTAGACTACTCTATGTTTTTCTCAAACACGGTTTTATTACCCCTTAACTTTAATTATAGTACTCTAGTTCCATGTCGTATATTAAGTAAAGATTATACTTGATTAATATAAAGTCCAAATATGGTCCACAAACACACTACAATTATAATAGCAATCACACTCAAGCAACGCAATGAGAATGCCCAAAGGGATCATGTGTAGGAATGAAGAATGGAGGATGCACAAAGGTTTGAATTTGAAGGTTATAACTTTGTTGTAGGAAATTGATAAACGATAACTTGGAAGGTGGGAAAGATGTAAGGAAAAGAGATTGAGATAATATAGAGGTCCTAAAAATATTGACATTGTGAATGATGTATATACATTTTGTGGATAATTGGGAAATTTCATTGGGAGAAATGGTAGGAAGACATATATAGATTGTTGAAGGATGGAAAGCCAATTACATGTACAAGTGAAGCCAAAATGAAATCCCAAAATCTGATTGAGTAGTGATAGTAAGGCATGGAAATGCATATTGGTGTTAGAGGGGAGATCAATGGTTGTAAAAGTGTTGGGAAGAGGTGAGAGAATGTAGTGGAGACTCTTCCTTTTTTCGCAATTACAAAAGGAGGCCAAGAGCCATTTTTGAGTATTGCTTAAAATATAAAGGAGGAAAAATTCTTATATTTTCCAAGAGGGATACTTTAGAGATAACAATGAAGGTAAGACCTTGTCTCTCCATGTCACCAATGTGAATAGTCGATTTGTGCAAAGTAAGACCTTGAGACTTTTAGTTAGTTAAAAACAATTCATTTTGATCGACAATTTTTGTGCCCTGCTCTTGAAACTAGTGGAAGAGGAACATGCATGGGGTTCTCAGGGTCCCAACATAGCCCAATATATCTGTTGAATTTGATGACAAAAAGAGGCACCTCGGGTGGTGCAAAGAACAAGGAACATCATGATTGCGTAAATCATGTTTTATGTCAAACTCTTGGTGGCCCAACATATATAGGTTGTCAAGACCCATGCTTGTGCTAGCAGTTTCCACTCATCAAAATGAGAAAGAGGACTCATGCTCTCATCATTACATCCAGATTCATCAATTGAATATTGTTCCATCATCGTGGTGGACAAACAAACATTTACGAGTTGGTAATTATTTTTGAACAAAATCCAATCGGAAATAATTTCTTCAGGGGTGGCACTAGTATCAAATGAAATTATCAGAAAAGGCTTGTATAAAGGAGTTCATTCCAAAAAAATCTCGAAAGATATTTATTCTTGGACCGAGGCCTAAAAAAATTATAGAGACGCATAAAAATTCTAGAGATGAACGAAGCTTCCATTTATCCTCAATGCATTATTTAATATATGTCCAATCTGGAGTTGATTGAATAAAAGTGAAATAAATATATCTTCATAAAAGCGATATAAAGATAGATAAATAAAAGAGAAACTATATGTACAAGCTTGAAGGCCACTTTAAAAATATATATCCACATCAAAATGACATGAACAAAGAATCATTACTTGGCTTTTGCAAGATCCATATTTTAATTGGCTATCGAAGTTCAAGTAGTGGGATCAACATTGTAAATTCGATTCAAATAATATTTAACATTGAAACTATTTATTTAATAGAAGCTAGTTGTAGAATTTAAGCAAATAACATTGAAACTATTTATTTAATAGAAGGGAGTTGTAGAATCTAAGCAAAGATAAACAAAACGCAAGCGCGTATTTAAAAAATGGGAAGCATATTATGAGCATAATTTTAATGAAAAATATTTATGTTTGGGCCAAATCTCCAAGGTTTGGTGTCTAAGTATTTAAAAATGTTGGTTGTGAGAGTTTCATTTGCCCTTATTGTAACCCATTTTCTCATGTCTTTTTCATAAGCATGTTCAATGGAACTTTGTGATAGCATTTGATTTTCTAAAAAACTCATACTAATTTCTTAATTGTTATTATACTTCTTATTTGTTTTTTCCTCTTACACACTTGTTGTTGGAGGCGAGGAAAATTGGATTCTTAAATCGATAAGAGCTAAATCCTTAGCATATTTAGTTATGAACCCCAAAATGAACAAAAAGATAGCTATAGAGGAAAAGTGGTTATAAGCTAGATTTATTTTAAAAGTACACCCATTTGTTAATAATAGGGGCAAGGCAAAGATGTTTAATTTTTGTGTCATGGATTCTGCTGGGGATGATGTTTCCATAACAGCCTTTGGAGATGCCGCTAAAACTTTTTTCAACACTATATAGACTAGGAAGGTTTATAACATTTCGAATGGCAGTCTGAAATATGCAAACAAACAATTTAGTCAATGTGATAGCCTATGGGAAATTATACTAAACAACAACTCTATTATACAACTATGCTCCCACGACAAAGTTAATATACCTCTCTAAAATTTCCAATTTAGGGGCATTGCAGGACATTAAAAATATGCCCATTAACACTAATGTGGATATAATTGGAGTTATGTGTTCGCCTCGATAATCTCCACTATACATAAAGGGATGGAACAAAGACGAAAAAAATGTATTGTTTCAATTTATGACACCTCTGGTCATTCCATAGACCTTCCTTTGTGGGGCATCTTTAGTGAGCATGAAGGCACCCTACTAAATGAATTATGCCTTACACCTACATTTGAAATGTCAATACTTGCTTTAAACGTGCTAAAGTCACAAATTTATGATTTAATTTAATTAAATTAATTAAATATAATATTGCAGAGTCACATATGATAATAAATGTTAAAATACAAATTTGACATAAGCAATAAGCTAATAAAATATGAAACCCTAAGTGCAAGAGAGAGAGGAATGACTTAACTAATTTGTATTGATCTTGGACTAATGTAGTTTGGGAAAATTATTGAACATGAAGTGAATATTTTTGCAAATGCTCCAGATAAATTACGACTAGAGGAATATGGTCGAAATGGGTGCACATCTTCTAAGAAAAGTCCCTAGGGGCACTTGGGCATTGACGACCTCTATTGGGTGCCTATTTTGTGAAAAGGTCGAACTTAATCTTCGCATGTGTTGTATAAGTGTTGCAAATATTTTGTATTGGTTTCCATGTGTCGCAATATGATTGCCGAGGTACCTATAACCTAAAATTAAAGACTCGCCTACAAAACCCACAATACCACATCAAATCCAAAAAATAAAGATGCGACGATATGGGAGTCGATGACCCCGATGGTCACCCCGAGAGTGAACTTACGACTCAAACACTTCACAACATCTCAAACTCCATGTAGTTCTTTTGAGTGTGTGTAAGAATCATGCCCTAGGATGCCCTTGTGCAAGTGCACTTGATAGTGGGTTGTAGCTAGATGTAGCAATGTAAATAGATGTGTGGATGGAATAAAGAAACTTCCCCTTCCTATGTTGTGTATGCAAAAATGCAGTCCCTTCCTTGAATGGATGCTTTGAAGTGCTTTAGGTGCCTTTAGATGTAATCTTAGGTGATGATAGTATATGCTTAGAGTTTGGTCCTTTATTTTGAACACATAACTATGTATTTATATGATTCCCTTGTTTGAATTTTGTAATTGACAATGAAGGCCAACCATAAAAAATAAGATGCGCAAAAGATAAAAGTTTCCCAAAGAAATGGGTGAGGTAGAAAGAGGTCAAGGGTATCCAGAGGGGGACAAGGGCACGTGTGCAATGGTGACCTAGGTTGGATGCACCATCTCGCACTAGTAATTATTGGGTGAAGTCATGGAAGGAGAATAAAACTAGACCTCTTTCCGCAACACTTTCTCTTTAGAGCATGAGATCGCCAAAAACTCGCACTTAACATGGGATCGCCCAAAAACTCACTCTTGGTTAGAGATTACCCAAAAGCTCACCTTCAAAATTCAAATCAACAACTAGATGAGAAATGCAAGACACTTTCTAATATTTTAATTTCTTACATATCAGGTGCACACTTTCCTTTTTTACACTTTTATACTTTTTACATACTTATACACATGTTTCTCTAATCTATCATATACAAAACTTTGACTACTTTATTTCTCTTCTTTTACAGGTTTGTCATTACAAAATAAGAAGCTCACACAAGCCACAACAGCATGCTACAACGCACACACTTCACCCCTAGGGTCCACTTACCCTTCATAGTATCCATGTTTCAATTTGCAATCACTCCATGCTTCACTTTTCCACTCGGCATGATATCCACCACACCTCTATAGGATCATAAGGTACACATCTTCTATAAAATTTATGGAGTGTTCACTCAACAACATAAACCCAAAAGGTGATGTGAGACAGAATCACCCACTTGGGTACATTTCTAGGTCCAAAAGCATACTAATCTATATATGATTCCTAAGCAAGAAAACTAGTGGTTGACAACTATATTTGGATTTTTTTGTGAGGCATGAAATAAAGGAGAGAGAATAGATATTTATTATCTCTTCTTATTCTATTAAACAAAGGAACCACGTACAATATTTTTAGGTACATGAATAAACAAGAACCCCTAAATAGATGGAAAGTTACAAACAAGAAGGAGAGAATAATGGAATAGATAAGAACTAGTCTAATAATAAAAATTAAGTACGTAGACTATGCTAACATTCCCCCTTATTACATTATTCTTGCAAATGTGACCTCTAAAGAGATCAAATTCAACTTTTCCAAGAGCCTTGGTGAGAATATCAGCTACTTGTGCTTCGTAGGACAAGATCTGGAGTGAATATGATGGTTCAAGATGTGCTCTTGAATGAAATGACAGTCAATTTCAATATGTTTCGTTTCATTCATGAAATACTAGATTTTGCATGAGCTTCAACACACTTTGATTATCACAATAGAGAATAGGTGACTATTTTTAGGAATTCCCATGTCATCCAAAATGCGACGTAACCATATCGCTTTGCACACAACTCCTCATGCGGCACAATATTCTACCTTTGTGGATGAGATAGAAACAACATTCTACTTCTTGTTTATCCACGAGATGGGTCCAGATCCAAGATGAAATATGTATCATGTAGTTGACTTCCTATCATCAATAGATCTAGTGTGGTCCAAGTCGACATATCCCTGTAAGAAGAATTGATCATTCTTCTTATATTCCAGACCATAATCAAATGTTCCTCGAAATATCTCAATACATGCTTTGTTGTTGTCCAGTGACATTGCTTTGGCTCTTGCATGAACCTGGAAAGATAGTTGATGGCAAAGCATAGATCTCTGGCTGAGTATATGTCAAGTAGATGAGCCCTCCAATAAGTTTCCTGTAGAGTGTAGCATATACTTTAGGTGAGTCCTGGAATCTTGAAAGTTGCAAACCTTTTTCCATGGGAGTGGATATAGGTTTACAATTAGACATTTTGTACTTTTCCAGGAGTGTCTTGGCGTACTTTATCCGGGAGATGAAAATGTGATGCTCCTTTGCCATATTTCCAAGCCAAGATAATGTGGTAGCCCCAAATCTATCATGTTGAAGGTTCTTTTGAGATCATTCTTCACAATATCAACCTACGATCTTCAAAAAGCGCCAATGATCACAAGATCATCTACATATACAACAAGAAAGACAATTTCCTTTCCTACCTTCTTTATATACAAATTTGAATTTGAGGGGCTACGAGTGAACCCATGCTACAAAAGGTGATTCATCGATCTTGATATACCATGCCCTTGGAGCTTGTTTCAGTCCATACAATGATTTGATGAGACGACATACCTTCTTAGGATGATCTTCATCAACAAATCCTTCATGTTGGGTCATGTACACTTCTTCTTTCATATCACCATTTAGGAAAGCACTCTTGACATCCATCTGTTGAAGTCTCCATCCTTTTTGTGCTGTTAGTGTGCAAACAACTCTGATGGTCTTGATCTTTGCAGTGGGTGCAAAAGGTTTCTTCATAGTTGATGCCCTCTTTTGAGCATGTCCTTTTCTACAAGATGTGCTTTATGTTTTTGATGGATCCATTCGCCTTATATTTTGTCTTGAAAAGCCATATGCAGCCTATGGGTTTCTTTCTATGGCAGATCGACAAGTTCCCATGTCCGATTTTTCGTAAGTGAGTCATAATCTATATCCATGGCTTCCTTCCACTAAGGTTGGTGAGTGCTTCACAAACATTATCGGGCTCAGAGCTATTAATCACTTGAATTCATGAGTGCAAAGTTTACCTCATTTCTTGTTTGACTCCTTGTTTTGACCTCGGATGATGTATCTTGGAGTTGTTGCAAATGTGAGTCCTTGATGGTGCTTTGTACCCACTTTGGGACGAGATTTTGGCTCATTTTGAGAAGAAGCTGTGTCACTACCGTGTGGATTGATGTGGAGTCACTTTCTCCGGTTCTCCAAGGTCAACAAATAGCCCCGATGGCAGCATTTCTTTTCTCACGAGTAGTCTCCTCTGGCTGTTCATTTGATCCAGAGACTAGTCAGTGAGAGGTGGTCAAGCAATGGTTCTTCGATATCACTACAGAGTCAAAGTATGACTCATCACAAACCACTATCCCGACTCTCATATATTTTCTTTGTCTTAGGATCCATGAGACGATATGCCTTCGAGGTAGTGTTGTAGCTAAGTAGGATACACAGGAGTGTCTTTGGCTCAACCTTCTTTCTCTTCTAAGCTAGGACATGCATGTATGTTGTGCAACCAAATACTTGCAAATGAGAAATTGATGGCTTTCTACCACTCCATACCTCTTCTGGAATTTTATTTTGTAGAATCTTTGTTGGTGCCCTATTGAGAAGATATATAGTTATGCATGCCGCTTAATGCCTCAATAGTGTTCCTCTAGCTTTGATTTTTTTTTGTTAGCACGAGAGCCATCTCCATCATTGTGTGATTACGTCTTAATCAATGCCATTTTGTTAGGGTGTGTTTGAGCAATTGTTCGCTTTATGCCTTATTGGTTCAAGAATGCTAAGAACTTGTTTGATGTGAATTCTCCCCTTGATCCGAGTGAAGTAGAAGAAGAGGTTGGCTGGTCTCTTTCACAACACGATGATAGAAGTTCGGAAATGTTGAAGAGCCACACATTTCTTCTTCAGGGAAAACACCCACATCATTTGCGCGAGTGGTCATCCATGATCAGGTTGAAAGTACTTGTATTTTAAGCGAGGCGAAGGCCATGTATTTACTTTATTTCCAATTTAACCTATCTTGCAAGAGTTTATATCGAGATAAATGCAAAGGCCAACTAGGATCATCATGAGATAAGTACATTTGTTACACTAAAATGTATCTATTTCAGCATTTCGCATGTACTTATCCCTTAATATGCCTAATGGATCTTTTCATCTATTTATCTTCCCATTTAGTTTCTCTTTTCCTGATGCTTGGTTTTTAACCTTAAATTACCTTTTACAATGATACTCTTCCATTCTCTATACAATAGGATTTACAATCTTATCATATTAATACCAAGTTTACCGAAAGGCCGAATTAAATATATATTAAAACATGTATATTTAATTATTCCTTCGATTAGCTACGCCACTAAATAGCTTATTTAATTTAGAAATTAAAGACAATTGATTGTTACAATAATTGCCCAATTATCGGCTTCATACATTGACAAATATCAAATAAATAAATATAACAATTTATGATAAGTAAGATTTCTCACTTCTAATATTTATCATTTACTCATATGGAGATATTCTTTCATACAAGGTAATCATCTCTTTATTAAAATCATAAATTACATATGTCGTTAAGGTGAAATATATAACTATTATGGTAACTCTCACATAGTGAGGTTTGAATATTAACAATGGGTCCAAGATCCCAATAAATTTAGTCAAAATTCTGGGATATCATCCTTCTACAAATTGAAATCCAAGTATCTCATTTAGATCCATGCTATGATAAAACTTCACAAGACATGAGTTTCCGCATATCCGAACGTGATGGCTAATTGTCCTACAAGACTGGAGTAGTGGTATGTTGTCAGTTCAAAATGAACTGGCATGAATATTAACTCCATTTTCTGATGCAATTATTTAATAAAATATGAAATGATATACAAGTTATTTTATCAACAAACATATGGTAATACAATGGAGAATGTATTATTACATGTTTTACATCAAGATACAACTATGAATGTACACCAAATAGAACAACCAATTTCTATTTCAGCAATCATGTTTCACTCTAATCACAAGGATCAAGACATAATCAAACCATAATCATTCAACATCCAATTTTGATTAAACCACAAGCAAATCATGCTTCACATGGTACAGATTCAACTATTATTTTTCTTACCTTCCAATCAACAAACAACTTAACAAAACAATCTGAAATCATCATTTCCAAATACCAATTAGACATATTCCCTCTAGGTAATGAGCAGCTCTATAAAATGCACAATAACTTTATTTCAAAAAACAATCAAACATACATACATATATACATATAGGAACAGTCCAACTAAATAGTGTAAAAACACCTCTATTAAATCATTTTAACATGTTCTTTTAGGTAACCGACAGATCAACAAAACAAATTGACCCACATACCACAAGATGATAATTTTGAAGTCTATTTGCATAGAATAACAACAATAAGTTTCTAACACTTCCAGTAACGAAATCCTTTAAGAAAAACTAAGTCATCTTACATAGACTATTAACACTAATTTATTTTTCAATTAGGTAATAAAATTATACCTACAGGAAAATCAACTTGTACATATCCAAATTAGTTCATTCCAACATTAATTTCTTTTCTATTTAGAAATTATTAGAATCCAGAAGCAAATATATTAGGACAAAATGATGAAATACCTGGTAAAAACATTTTTCACACTACCCAGAAATCACTTTGCTCATACAAATAAATTATTGTTTGACTGTAATAAAACCTAGAGGTAGAAATCGATTTGGGTTTCCAGAAATCAAATTTAAATAGAAAATAAAATAAAATAAAAATTGATTAGGAACACCCATTTGCATTTTTTTTTCTAGGTTTAGCTAAAACCACACAAAGGAAACTTAAGAGAATACAAAATCCATCAATTTCCTTTTTAGATTTCATTTCAAGCAATTAAATCAGAAGTTGTCCACAAATTCATTTAATTGCCATTTAAAAAGAATGTGTATTTCCTCATTATTTACAAATAATGCTGCAGAGAAGGGAGAAGATATTCATGCCTGAAGTAAACCCAGAATCAACAACCTCTTACTCTTCCAGCTCCAACAAGTTGAATCCTTCCTTCCTCCAAAACTCACACAGGTATCCCTAGAAGAGAAGAATGAAAATAGAAAAGGAGAAATAAAAGAAAATATAATGAAGAAACTATACTATAATGGAGAATTTTGGGCTTCCAAATGTTGCTTCATGTCAATGCATGCCGTGATGCCACATACTTGGTGTCAGATGAAGGCGTGTCCCTTTCAAAACTCTCATATTTTAAATATTAAAATATTATTATTATTATTCTTTTTAACTTTTGATTTACATGCCAAATCCTTTTAGGATTTAAATATATAATTTCACAAATTAATAATGCATTTTTTTATTTTTATTTTAATTGATACCTAACTTTAATGGTAAAATTAATCATCATAATATAAGTCCACATATTGCCAACAATATGTTATCGTAATAATTATTGAATTCCCATGTTCCATATAAAATATTCAAACAAATGAAAAATCACCAAGTCGTAAATAATAATAATTTGAATATTCTCATAAAGTTGGTTTGATATAGCATTGTCAAATAAAACAGAGGCAGTATTCATCATGGTCATTGCAAAAGTCGAACAAAACATAAGACGACCAAACCGATTAAAATAAAATAACCAGAATAAATAACTGAAAGATTCACTATCATTAATGAATCATTTTACCTATGATTAAGGCCTAATCATGTTTTAGGAAGGATCATCAAGGTGGGTGCGGGGTTATTCATTCTGCAATGTCATGCCCATAATAGAAGTTGTGGGTCATGATACGATGAACCAAATGAATTTTATACCCAATGATGATCTCATCTAATCTGTTTAGACTTAACCGTAGTTAATTTAACTTACAAGAAATTTTGGGATGTTACATACTCCACCCCTTAGAATAATCATCGTCTCGATGATTTTAGGATAAATAGATAAACTAAACCCATCATTCATTTGTTGCATTAATATATTTCAAATCAGCTTAAAATTTGTATCAATATCATTTCAGCTGAATCATAAAGGTCACAACATCCCTTATATATCTAGAAAATCAGTCACATAATCTATAGACATAACACATTACTGCTTAAATGACATATTTTCCAGGTTCATTACAAAATCTTCAATAAGTAACTATTCATCAAAAAGTACCTTAGTTCCAATATTCAGTTGTAAGCTTATCTACAAGATTTTCTTATCTACCTCTTTATAGAAAAATTGAATTTAGCACTATAACAAAAATATATTCTTAAAAATTAGTCAAACAGATGCGGAAAAGTAGTCTGGATATCTTCTAGATTCTCCCAAGTGGCACTTTCTTTAGAATATTGGTCCCACTGGACCTTACATTGTGAAACCTCATGGTTTTTCAAGTGCAACTTGTGGGTTTCTAGTATCCTTATAGGCTCAACCGTGATTACCCCTGGATCTAGAACCTGCAATGAATCCCAATTAAGTACATGTGTTAAATTAGGTACATATTTCTTAAGCAAGGATACATGAAATACATTGTGCATCCTGGATAGAGTGGGAGGCAAGTGCTAGCTTGTAGGCTACTGGTCCAATGACCTCTAGGACTTCAAATGGTCCTACAAACCTAGGAGATAGTTTGGCTGACCTGCCAAATGAAATGGAACTCTTTTTAGGTTTGACCCTAAGAAAAACTTTATCTCCCACGTTAAATTTTTGTCAATTCTTTTTAAATATGCATAACTTTTCTGTCTATTTGTGGCCTCTTTCAATCTTTCTTGGATTAATTTAACCTGTTTTTCCATTTTCGACAACATTTCAGGTCCAATTAGTACTCTATCTTCAGGATTATCCCAACTTATTGGTGTTCTACACCTACGACCATATAAGGCCTCAAAAGGAGCCATCTGAATGGAAGAATGGTAGGTGTTATTATAGGCAAATTCAACCAAGGGAAGATACTCTTCCCATTTGTATTGCTGATCCATGCAATACATTCTTAGTAAATCTTCCAACACTTGATTTACTCTTTCAGTTTGACCATCAGTTTCAGGATGGTAGGCAGAACTTATGTTTAGTTTTTTCCCTAAGGCAACATACAAAGCAAAATCTGGAAGTCATCCTTGAGTCCCTGTCTGAAATTATTATTTCTGGAACTCCATGTAATCGGAAAACTTCTTACACAAACCTTTTTGCTAGTATGGGTGAATTATCCTTTAAATTACTTGTTATAAAATGTGCCACTTTAGTTAACTTGTCTACAACTACAAGTATAACATCATGTTTATTTTGGGACATAGGTAGACCTTGGACAAAATCCATACTTATAACTTGCCACTTATATTTTGGCACGTTGTGAGGATATAATAATCCTGTTGGATGTGAATGTTCAACCTTTACTTGCTGACATTCCAGGCATTGTGAGACGTAAAGAATCACATCACTTTTCATCTTTTTCTAGAAGTATTACTTTTTGATGTCCGCCATCATTTTTGTTACTCCTGGATGTCCGAGTAGGGAACATCATGAAATTCTCTCATAACTTTATTTCTGAGTTCTTTACCCTCTGGTACATATATTCTGTTGTTATAACGTAGAATCCCATCTGATTTCCAACTTGAAACCATCATACCTTTTGTCTCTGGATCTTTTTCTAAAGTTATTTTAACATGATTGTAGTAGGGGTCATTTGTTAACTCATTTTTGACTTCATCTTTGAACTGGGTTCTTAATGTAATTATAGCAGCAATATACTTTCTGTGACTTAAGGCATCAACCACCCTATTCTCTTTTCCTTTAATGTAATTTATATCAAAGTCATAATTTTCTAGGAACTCTAGCCATCTTTGTTGCCTTGCATTTAGATTCGAGTTGTGTAAAGATGTATTTGAGCCCAAGATGATCTGTTTTGAGTTCAAAAGGTTTCCCAAGAAAATAGTGCCTCCATACTGCTACAGCGCATGAACAATCACAACAAGCTCAAGATCATGTGGTGCATAATTTACTTCATGCACCCTCAACTTCCTACTTTCAAAAGCTACCACGTGCCCATCTTGTAGTAGTACTCCGCCCAAACCTTCCCCTGAAGCATCGGTTACCACTAAGAAGTTCCCGTTTGGATCTGGAATCTTCAACACTGGAGCACTTGTGAGTCTACCTTTTAACTCCTTAAAGGCTTCTTCACACTTGATGTCCCAAATGAATTTCTTACCCTTCTTTTGCAAAGAAGTGATAGGTCCCGCTAACTTAGAAAAGTCCTTTACAAACTTCCGATAGTAGCCTGCTAGACCCATAAAACTTCTCACTTCATGCACATCCTTTGGTGTTGGCCATTCCATGATGGCACTAATCTTTGAAGGGTCCACCAAGATTCCTCTTTATTTATTATGTGGCCTAAGTATTGTACTTCGTATTGATAGAAAGCACACTTAGATAATTTTCCATATAATTTATGTTTTCTGAGAATTCCCTAGCACAATCCTTAAATGTTCATCATGTTCTTCCTCATTCTTGGAGTATATTAATATATCATCGAGAAATATAAGTACAAATTGGTCTAAGTATTCCCTAAACATGTTGTTCATCAAGTTCATGAAAGTGGCAGGTGCATTTGTTAGTCCAAAGGGAAAAATTGTAAACTCGTAATGCCCATACCTTGTTCTAAAAGTGGTTTTATGGATATCTTCATCCTTGATTCATAGTTGATGATAACCGGATCTGAGATCTATCTTGGAAAACACTTTTTTGCCCCCATTTGATCAAATAGATCATCGATTTGGGGCAACTGGGTACCGATTCTTCATTGTTACCTTGTTGAGCATTCGGTAATCAATACAAAGTCTGAGGGTCCCATCCTTCTTTTTCACGAAGATAACGGTGCACCCCATGGTGATATACTTGGTCTAATCAGACCCAAGGACAACAACTCATGTAATTGAGCTTTCAATTCAACTAATTCGGTTGTTGTCATTTTGTACGGTGCCTTGGAAATTGGTTCTGTTGCTGGTTTGACCTCTATTGTGAAGTCAAATTCACGCTTAGGTGGAAGTCTGGGTAACTCATTTGGAAACACATCTCTAAATTCCCTTAGGATGGGAAATGCTTCAATTTCAGGCTCAATTTCTGTCCCAAATTTGTTATTTTTACAACATATAGATGGCAGCCCTTTTGCTTTGCCTTTTTCAGCTGCATGGCAGAAATCTACCTAGTGACAAACTCTCTTTTAACACCCTGAACACTTGTTTTTTTGTTGATCATCGCAGCAGGTTACACATTTTCCTAAGAAATCCAAGGTTGCATTATGTTGACTTAACCAATTTATACCTATGACAACATCATAGGATCCAAGAGGTGCCACATACAAGTTTAATCTTGTTGTGAACTCAGGTAATTCTAGTGGTGCCTCAAACAAACACTGCTTCACTCTATGTACAACATTATTTCCATACTATACAGTCCAAGTGTGTTCCATGTACCCAACTCTTATTTTGAGTTTATCAACTACTTTAGATGAAACAAAACATTTTGTTGAACCGAATCAAATAAAATAGAAACAAGTTCTCCAAAAAGCTTACCTGAGGTTTCAATGGGAGTCACTTGCTTTTTTGCTTGCTTATTATGGACTGCAAGCATAAATCTTATGTTGTTGCCCCTCTTTATTTACTGCAGTAGATCCCTTCTGTTGGTTATTCCATTGTCCTCTTTGTGGACAATTGTTAGTGAAATGATCGCCACCGCACTTAAAACATCCACCCAGAGGTCCTTTTCTCTCAATCTTATTTTGGCTGAAACTTGTTCCTTGTTGCCCATTATTTTTATTATTCACAACAGTTCTACCCGTTATTCCTCTTTTATTGACAGGCCTAAACTTGTTGTTTCCCTTTTTCCATGTTGGTTTACTTGTGGTTGGTGTTTGAAAACTGCTATTTTTCCTTCTATTTTCCTCTTTAGAGGCATAAATACTTCACAACTTTTGTTCTTGCTTGATAGCTTTTTCAAACACTATTTCCATCGAGGTAGGTCCATGAACATCTACCTCACCACCAATGCTAGGATTCAATCCCATTATAAATTTTCTCACTCTAAACTTCTCATCCTTTTGATACATAGGAACATATTTCAACAATCGAGTGAAACATTCCCAATATTATATAATTGAGTACTTTCCTTGAGTCAGATTTTGGAATTCTGCCATCTTTTGGTCAAAGTATAGCTGAGGTAGCCATCTTTGATGGAAGTAGGCCTTGAACTACTCCCACGTGATCATACAAGAATCAATTCCTAGTTCCATTTTTCGGTTATCCCACTAGGAAGATGCTTCATGGGACAATTGGTAGGCTCCCCATACTACTTTTGTCTCCTCTGAAAAGTCCCTAATCTCAAAATACTTTTCCATTTCAGAGAGCCAATTTTCAGCACCATCCCCAAGAGTTGTACCATCAAATTTAGGTGGGGATATTCTTTTAATGTCCCTTGCTAACTCAAGTAGCCAACCTTGCTTTCTTATTTTCCCTTTCATTCAGGTGCTCAGGTTGATCATCATATTGCTCATCACCCTGATTATGATCCTATGATCCTCTTCTTCACCACCCCACGACCTTGTTGTTCTAAAATTAGGTCAACTCGTCCCTTTGGTAATCATTCAAAAGGTTGAGGATTTCTTCTAACTTCATGAAGAAATAGTATTATCGGCACATCATCATTATTTACCCCCATTTATTATTTCACTCACCATATTAGCTCTTATTGCCGGCCTAGCCAAAGTTTCTTATTTTTATAAAAGAGGATACTTTTTATTAGAACGTGTGTCCCATTAATGTCCAAGTTTTGAGCCTCATTAGCTCGATACCAAAATGTAACGCTCAAAATTACTAGAATCCTAGAAAATCAAGAGGATCTCCCTCTGGAAAATGAGGATATTTTTTTTAAACATATATAAAAATATATTACCATATAAACATTAAGCACATATTTATTTAATCAAATTCTTTAAATCAAATTTGTTCTTTTGATCTGAAGGTTGAATAACTTTGGGCACATTAAGCCATATTGCATGCGGTTGAGAAATGAATCAAGAAGCACCACGAAGGAGATCACCACTACTTTAGCTAAGTGAAAAGCTTACTAGCAATTCACCCGACATAGATTTTCAAGTCAAATAGATGGGAACCATGTAAAGTCCTTTGGTGACCAAAGCTATTTTCCGACTTCCATGATAATTTATCCCTCAACATTTTCTACTCCAAGTAAGTGAAATGTTTGATTCCCATGGTTCATTTCATTTCAATTATATGGAAATTTAGCATCCATTGGACTAGGTCCATTAATACTGCACTCCCTCCATGATACCCTTAAAATTTTCCAAATCCCAAACCACATTACCTCTCAAGACAAATGCACTACCATCACAAATGAGACCCAAAACTCATTTATGGCATTCCCTTTTATCTCTTTCACATGATTATCTAGATCTTATGGTTTACATTACAACCCAAAAAAGCTTGACTGACCTATCTCCACACCAGTTTAGGTGACTGCATTTAAAAATTTTACCTATCCACTTGGAGGGTTTATTCGATAAAAAGCCCAAAAGGATCATGAACTTGACCTTTGATCTTTCAACATTAGATTTTTCTGTGTTTTGAATACCTAAATCAATTAATAGGTCTTTTCTATGATTAGGAATTAAATCATCTTAAGCTTTATTTTCCCAAGGTAACCTTCCACTTTATTGTTTAAAGGGTTGGTCTTGCTTTATATTAATAGCCTTCTCACGATCAGATGTGGGTTTAGGTCATACGCGCACAACAATTAATCAACATTTGAACAATATTCCTCTTTTATGTATCTGTTTTACAATATTTGAAGAAACAATTAGAGGAGAAATGTAAAATTCTAAGATCGGATTTAGGAAATGTTAAGGATTTCTTCTAATATAGCATTTATTATTAAATGATCAATATTTACCCTTAATTAATCACTAATTAGCTTTGTTTTAGATGCCAAAGTTTCATGTTTTTATAAAAGATGATACTTTTATTAGAACATGTGCAACTTAATTAATGTCCAAGTGTAATTGAATTAATGATACCAAAATAGGGAAAATTACTAGAACTCGAAAATGATGATATTTTTTTACGAGAATACGATAAAAATAATACCAAAAACAAATTTGAGATTTATTTAATGAATTTTTAAATCAAATTTTTTATTTTGATCTTAAATCGATAACATCTATGTAGTAAGCCATGTGTGTTGAGAAGGGTGTATCCAGATCTCCACGATATCCCTTCGCCACTACTTGAAGTGACAATGCTTACTAGCATTTTGGCTCAACATTTTTAAGGTCATGGGAACCATGTGAAAGTCCTTGGGTCTACCACGAAGCTAGTTTTCCAACTTTGTATTTCGGTATTTGACCATTTCCTACCTCATGTTCAGTGTTCAACTTCCCATGATCGAGTTAAATAGCAATTTTAATTTAAATGGAGGACTAGGTGATCGAGATGCATGCCCAACCATCAATGCATTACTTTGGCCAAAATTTTCTCATTAAATAAATTACGGACTAAACTCAAGACAACACACTAGTCTTATGAGTTTAAGTCTTCCTCCACCTCACAACTATCCCTTTCACAGTTATCTAGATCTTATAGTTTGTATTTACTTTATTTCCCATTTAACCTATCTTGCAAGAGTTTATATCGAGATAAATGCCAAAGGCCAACTAGGATCATCATGAGATAAGTACATTTGTTACGCTTAAAATGTATCTATTTTAGCATTTCACATACTTATCCCTTAATATGCCTAATGGATCTTTTTTATTTATCCTCATTTAGTTTCTTTTCCCGATGCTTGTTTTTTAACATTAAATTATCTTTTACAACAAATATCTTCCAGTCTGATGTATACAACACGATTTAACTCCATCTTATCATATTAATACCAAGTTTATCAAAAAAGGCACGAATTAAATATATATTAAAACATGTATATTTAATTATTCCTTCGATTAGCTATTACGCCACTAAATAGCTTATTTAATTTAGAAATTAAAGACAATTGATTGTTATAATAATTGCTCAATTATCGGCTTCATACATTGACAAATATCAAATAAATAAATTTATCAATTTATGATAAGTAAAGATTTCTCACTTCTAATATTTATCATTTACTCATATTGAGATTATTCTTTTCATAAAGGTAATCATCTCTTTATTAAAATCATAAATTACATATGTCGTTAAGGCGAAATATATAACTATTATGGTAACTCTCACATAGTGAGGTTTGAATATTAACAATGGGTCCAAGATCCCAATAAATTTAGTCAAAATTTCTGGATATCATCCCTCTACAAATTGAAATCCAAGTATCTCATTTAGATCCATGCTACGATTAAAATTCACAAGACATAAGTTTCCGCACATCCGAACGTGATGGCTAATTGTCCTATAAGGAGTAGTGATATGTTGTTAGTTCAAAATGAACTGGCATGAATATTAACTCCATTTTTGATGTAATTATTTAATAAAATATGAAACGATATACAAGTTATTTTATCAACAAAATGCATGGTAATACAATGGAGAATGTATTATTACATGTTCTACATCAAGATACAACTATGAATGTACACAATAGAACAACCAATTTCTATTTCAGCAATCATGTTTCACTCTAATCACAAGGATAAGACATAATCAAACCATAATCATTCAACATCCGAATTCTGATTAAACCACAAGCAAATCATGCTTCACATGGTACATAGATTCAACTATTATTTTTCTTACCTTCCAATCAACAAACAACTTAACAAAATAGTTTGAAATCATCATTTCCAAATACCAATTAGACATATTCCCTCTAGGTAATGAGCAGCTCTATAAAACACACAATAAATTTATTTCAAACAATCAAAATACACACACACACACACACATGCAAATTTATTCTCTTAGTCCAACTAAACAGTGTAAAAACACCTCTATTAAATCATTTTAACATGTTCTTTCAGGTAACTGACAGATCAACAAAACAAATTGACCCACATACCACAAGATGATAATTTTGAAGTCTATTTGCATAGAATAACAACAATAAGTTTCTAACACTTCCAGTAACAAAATCCTTTAAGAAAAACTAAGTCATCTTACATAGACTGTTAACACTAATTTATTTTTCAATCAGGTAATAAAATTATACCTATAGGAAAATCAACTTATACATATCCAAATCAGTTCATTCCAACATTAATTTCTTTTCTATTTAGAAATTATTAGAATCGGAAGCAAATATATCAGGCAAAATGATGAAATACCTAGTAAAAACATTTTTCACACTACCCAGAAATCACTTTGCTCATACAAATAAATTATTGTTTGACTGTAATAAAACCCAAGAGGTAGAAATCGATTTGGGTTTCCAGAAATCAAATTTAAATAGAAAATAAAATAAAATAAAAATTGATTAGGAACACCCATCTACATTTTTTTCTAGATTTAGCTAAAACCACACAAAGGAAACTTAAGAGAATACAAAATCCATCAATTTCCTTTTTAGATTTCATTTCCAAGCAATTAAATCAGAAGTTGTCCACAAATTCATTTAATTGCCATTTAAAACAGAATGTGTATTTCCTCATTATTTACAAATAATGCTGCAGAGAAGGGAGAAGATATTCATGCCTGAAGTAAACCAGAATCAAAACCTCTTACTCTTCCAGCTCCAACAAGTTGAATCCTTCCTTCCTCCCAAAACTCATGCAGGTATCCCAGAAGAGAAGAATGAAAACAGACAAAGGAGAAATAAAAGAAAATATAATGAAGAAACTATACTATAATGGAGAATTTTCGGGCTTCCAATGTTGCTTCATGCATCAATGCATGTCGTGATGCCACATACTTGGTGTCAGATGAAGGCATGTCCCTTTCAAAACTCTTAGATTTTAAATATTAAAATATTATTATTATTATTCTTTTAACTTTTGATTTACATGCCAAATCCTTTTAGGATTTAAATATATAATTTCACAAATTAATAATGCATTTTTTTAATTTTTATTTTAATTGATACCTAACTTTAATGGTAAAATTAATCATCATAATATAAGTCCACATATTGCCAACAATATGTTATCATAATAATTATTCGAATTCCCATGTTCCATATAAAATATTCAAACAAATGAAAATCACCAAGTCCGTAAATAATAATTCAAATATTCTCATAAAGCTGGTTTGATATAGCATTGTCAAATAAAACAGAGGCAATATTCATCATGGTCATTGCAAAAGTCGAACAAAACATAAGATGACCAAACCGATTAAAATAAAATAACTAGAATAAATAACCGAAAGATTCACTATCATTAATGAATCATTTTACCTATGATTAAGGCCTAATCATGTTTTAGGAAGGATCAGAGAACCGGGATTTATCCCGAGACTCCTCTTGGGATGAATTGATGTCCTCTTCTCTCGCCGCAAAGAAATTCACAAGATCTTCAAATGCCACTGCTTGTTTAGATACATTCGGTGTTGTAATGAACGCTTGGAATTAAGAAGGTAGTGATCTCAAGGTGATCAGGACGAGAATTTTGTCATCCACTGCTTCATCGAGCATTAATAACTCCGATCACAACTTAGCCACACGACGTAAGAACTCCTCAATTTTCTTGTCTCGAACCCATAGAGAGGGTGTGCGGCTTTTTGATCGAAGATGTAGGATCTTAGTTTATTTTTGGCTTCATAAATTGTCGCCGGTTTGTCCTGTGTCTCCTTGGTTTCTTCGCATTTTGAACATGAATTTTCACAATGTCACCGATACTAAGCATTATCAAAGCATCAAGGCTTTAGCACTAGCCAATTCATACTTTATTACTTCATCAAAGTGGGAGTGGTCACTAATCCTATCACAATGCCCCATAATCCTTCAAACTGAAGGATTGTCCTCATTTTTGTTTTCTAGGCCACAAAATTGGGCCCTTTAAGTAACTGAGCATCGGAAAGAAGCAACTTTGGAGCAAACATTGTAATAAAAATAATAATTTTTATTTATTTATTCAAGAGTTATTACAACTTTTACTCACTGATGAGAAGTATTGGCTCATAGATGCTCTCGATACTCATGTGTTGAGAGATGAAGACACTTGGTGGGGCGTTCTTCTTCATCTTCACAAATCGACATCGTATCTCGGCTTCTAATTCATGTCGAATTCACTTTGTTTGACATGACTAACGTTGAAAAGGAAATATTCAAGAAGTCCTCGTCGAACTAGCTTGTCGAAGACTAGATTGCTGGTGTTCAAGCTCAAGTTAGAAAGCAAAGTTAAACCCTTGAGCTCTCGAAGTTTCTTCACAAAAGTGTTCTCTCGGGCCGACAAGTTGATGTTGCGGCTTTCGGTGAGTCTCGATCATTTCGCTTATGCTTGACATTCTGTCACTTTGAGAGACTCCAAGTTTTTCTCCAAACACTTTTTTTTTTTTTTAAATTATTTTAAGAGACTTTCAAAGCTTTCACGAAGCCAAATTCTCCTCTCCTATGTGTTCCACACAAAGTGATGAATGGAGTTCTCAAGGGAAGAATGATCCTCGAGATAGAAGAATCTTCGAGCCTTCCACACTCCACACAACTTCTTTCCATGCAACTTCTCCAAATGACCATGCAGTAAGTTTGGTTCCACACGTAAGTTTGTAAAACAATGCTTCAACACATGTTTTAAAAATTATTTGGTTGGTGATTAATCTTCACATAGAGTATCACTAAAGACAAAATAAAAGTATATATTTCCACGCAGAAATTGTTTGAAATTTGTCAATTCCTGCAAAGCAAATAAAATAAACCACATGGATTCTTCTACGCAAAGACCACGCACTAACAACCTTTTGACCGTTTCTTTTGCCTCTTCGCACGCAACTTTTGGTCTTTCCACATAGATCAAAGCCTTCACTTACCATGCATCCTCCATGCAGGCTAAAGGATCCAATCACCGTGCATCGAAGAGTTTTTTTCTTTAGCGTAGGAGACACAAAATAGAATTTCCACGCATGCTTTTGATTTCTACGCACCACTCACGTGCTTTTTCCACGCTACTCCACATAGGCTGAAGATCACCACACATGAGAGAAGAGACTCTACCTCCATGCATCTTCCACACTCACCACACCAAGCACACAAGCCGAGATATTGATGCTCGATACCAAATTGTGACACCGAAATTGTTAGGAATAATTATTTAGTGCTCCATGGTTGATAATATAATAGTAATATTATAATGTAATTTGGTGACATTATTGTTATGTAACAATAATGTATATTAGGAGTTTGTTGTGTACGTGAGTTTAGAGATATTTATGGAGGAGTGGTTGTAGCCACCTCCTTGATCATAGGAGAAGTTTTCCTATATAATTGTATTATATGAAGAATGATTTGATATGAGTTAATGTGAAGATCATTATTCCTTGCACTTTATTCTACAAATCTGGTCCACTCTTACATCTGGTATCAAAGTTGGTGAATCTATTGATAGAAATCAAGATGGGGTTGTGAATATTATTATGGGCTTCTTCAAATTCATTACGCCTTTGGTAATGAGATATCACGTTTGAGTAAAGAACAAGTTTGTAGTTTGAGAAAATTGGCGTTGATTTTCTCTACGCATCAACAGTGAGTTGTAATCTATCACTTTGTGACATGATCGGGGACGCAAATCCTCGTAGTGAAAGGTGTGTCTTGGACTCACCTACATTGACGCCTTCGGTAACAACCACACTCAACGGAAAATGCCATGAGAGCAGTGTGATTGAGCATCTTCTAAACAGTTTGTGTTCCTACGCCAACCTCACAACAAAAATGCAATTTTCCCTAAGTTCGCAGACATATTGGAATAGAGGAGCACCATCTATTGTTTTTGCAGAAAAAATGAAATTGGTGTTCAAGTTTTGCAGCCCGGACACGTTATCATGTGCAGATCGCATACATTGCTCGATCGATCGAGTCTGATCCACCAACAACACTGTACATCAAGATTTCAAAGCTCTTCTCTAGATATACACGGAATTCCTTTCAACAATCTTCTTAGACAAGGGCACGAATTCTACATTGAGGAGCCGACAATTTGAATTGATTTGAAAGAGAGATTCTAGCTTCAATCTATATCTGATCAGTAGTTGATTGCAAAAGAGGACGTGGTCAGGGCTACTTAATAATGCGTAGATCTATCTACACTAGCAGTCCATCAATTCATGTAAACAATTGCTTGCTTGTGTTTCGAGATAACTCTTATACAATGCAACCACATGAAAATTTCGGTGTTGTTCAGTTTTTCCTCACCGCCACATTGAACTCAGACCTCCACGTGTAATATGTGAGTGCTCAAATAGTATCTTGGTATGTTAGAGTCTTATTGGTAATATGCAACTTAATGTTTGGAATTTTAAGTTCATTATAAAATTTATTGTGTAGAGTATTTAAAAAGTAATTTTCCTATTACTTTTTTAAATATGTTGTTTTATAATCAATACCTTTAGTGTCTAAACCATAAGATACATTGTGTATAAGTATTGGCAAGTCATTATTCCATTTAGGTTTCATAGTCATGAAACTAAATATTTGAGTCATCAAAATATTGTATTGGAAAGAGTTATAGGGTGTCGTTTTATTTTAGTCTTTATAGTGTCAATATTGTCAAGTTTTCATGACAATACAAAAGTGTTATTTTTTGTTTATGTCTTGTTATCAAATAGGTGATTTTAGGTTGTCATCACGAGTCTGAGTCAAAAATTGTAAAAGTCTTAAAAATATTTTTTTTGCCTCAACAGACGCATTTTCGGTGTTACCCGACGTCCAGAAAAATAATGTGTTTCACATTGCGGGAGGGAAGATATAATAAACAATGTGGAAAATATTGAGCCTCAAAGTCAATATCAGTTGAGCTAGCAACATTTTGATGGAGGTCGAGGCACAGGGAGGCAGGAGGTTGATCAGCGACCTCTCGTCAGTCACCAACGACGGGGCCGCACAAAGCTATGGTGATAGTGTGTGTGTGAGTTTGCTTTCTTTTCAGAGTTGCAGTTGATTTCAGTTGTGTGCAGCATGATTCTTTTCAGTGTTCCTATTATGGCTTGAATAAGTGAAATGTTCACATTGAGGGGGGGAACATGGTCTCAATGTTCCATTTTCTCTTTTTCATATTTGTTATCAGTGAGCAGTATTTCCTACATAATTCCCTAAAGGAAAAGCATAGTGGACAGATGAAAGCACAAAAGAAAAGCAGCATCATGATATTGAGGTTGTTGGTTGTCCTGTAAAACCATCCCTATTGAGGTTGTTGGCTGTCCTATAAAACCATCCATATTGAGGTTGTTGGTTGTCCTGTAAAACCATCCAGATCATGAGCAAGCACCTAGGGGCGCACTGCAGAAGGAAGTGTGATTGTTTTTCTCCCATGTTTGCACTAAGGGGGGAATGTTAGGAAATCAATTATTTAGTGCTCCATGGTTGATAATATAATAGTAATATTATAATGTAATTTGGTGACATTATTGTTATGTAACAATAATGTATATTAGGAGTTTGTTGTGTACGTGAGTTTAGAGATATTTATGGAGGAGTGGTTGTAGCCACCTCCTTGATCATAGGAGAATTTTTCCTATATAATTGTATTATATGAAGAATGATCGATATGAGTTAATGTGAAGATCATTATTCCTTGCACTTTATTCTACAAATCTGGTCCAGCTCTTACGAGGAAATAAAGGAGAGAGAATATAGATTTGTTATCTCTTATTATTCTATTAAACAAAGGAACCACATACAATATTTATAGGTATGTGAATAAACAAGAACCCCCTAAATGGATGGAGAAGTTACAAATAAGAAGGAGAGAATAATGGAATAGATAGGAACTAGTCTAATAATAAAAATTAAGTACGTAGACTATGCTAACATTTTTTGTTTCTTGTTTTATTTTTGATCTTACACACCTTACATCCTTGACAAACTTGTGATTTATCCTTTATGGCCTCGAATACTTGTGCCCAATTAGGACATCAACACCAAGACGCTCTGTCCATATTGGGTGATAATGACCCTTTCTTACCTTTACTCGTTCATTTTGGTTCTCTTTTATCTTTTGGGCATCTTTTTCACTTATGGGTCGGCCTTCCGGTTTTTAATTACAAAATTCAAAAAAGTGAATCATATATATACTTAGTTTCTTTTTAAAAATAAGGACCACAAACTAAGCATTATTATTACCACCTAAGCTTACATCTAAAGGAACAACATCATCAAAGGCATTCATCTATCATCCATACAAGAGGACAAGGGTTGCATCACTTTTGCATACACTACATAGGGGGAAGTTTATTCTATTATATCCACACATGCTATACATTACCACATTCTAGATCTAGCCCGCTAACACTATGTAACTTACACAAGGGCATCCTAGGTCACCATTTCTACACACACAAAGAACTACATGGAGTCTGAGATGTAGTGTAATGTTTAGTCATAAGTTCACTCTTCGGGTGACCATCGGGGTTAGTTTGAATCCACATAAATTACATCTTTTTTATCATATTTGATGTGGTTTGTGGACATGTATAGGTAGTCATTATGTTTTTCAGTTACAAGTACCCTCGCGATCAAGAAATGAATATAAAACGACATACATGAGCCAACAATGAAGACATTGCAACAAAAAAATAAGTCAGTTGTTGAGACACAATCACCAATGCCCAAATCCAGTCATCAAACCCTACTCTGGGCATCCATGTCTAGTTCTTTCCCGAGTTCCAAAATTTACAATGAGCATCGACGACGTTGTTCACAACCTGTTCAACACTTTTACCTACCCGATCACTTCTTGTTCACTCAAAAAATCAGCCAAGTCTTCCTATATTAGGTTTTCAAATTGTACATGATTTCTTGCTTGTGTCATTATTGTCTTTTATCATTTATACATTATTTATTACAATAGTTACTTTTTAGATTTAATGTAAATTGAATTAAATCATGAGGAGCCTTTGTGATGACTCTTGGTATAGGCTTAGATGATAAAACGCGTTACCACGATGCAAAACCTTAACTTGATTTTTTTAGGTATAAATTCTAATGGTGCATCATAGTCATGCATAATGGAAGACACTCAAATTTTCATCTAGAGCTTAGGTTGATGTGGGAGTGTAAGTTCTCATGCTAGATCAATAATAAGTAAACAAAGCTGGTAAAAAGAATCACATGTGTGATCTCTATTCTTCCATTCTTTGGATAAAGAGTTTAGGCGTGGATCTCTTGAAACCTCCTTCAAAGACATCTTAAAAAGCAAGGAATCCTCCATGAAACCTGCAGACATCACCCCATGTATTACATTTGGGGAAGATGTCATTTCATCTGAGATCTACTACAAAGAGCATGCTCTGATTTGTAGATTCGGGGGTTTATGGCCCACCCTTCCTGTTCTTCACGCGTGGATCTCCAAGCATTGGACTCCATCTTTAACTGGTAAGATAGAATTATATCCATGTGCTAAAGGCATTTTCATTATGGTTTTCTCTTCAATAGCTGATAAAGACATCATTTAAGCTCGGACCTACGAGTCAAAAATTGAAACCTTGGTTCCCATCCTTTGACCCGCATTACGAGTCATTCTCATGGAAACTCTCTGTTTGGATAGGCTCCCATTTACCTCTCCAATTATGGAGTCATGAATGTCCGACAACCACGCAATACCAACTACACTTAACATTGATTCTTAAACAACTAATTACACCCATACTACCTATGCCCGGATCTGGTGGAACTTGCATCGATAAAAAGTACCATAGACCTTCGAGTGCAAAATAGAACTTGGTCACAAACTCTTAATTATAGGTCTATTTTCGATGTAGAAGGTGTGGGTAAGTTGGATTAGGACACACCTCTACTCATGCTTGTGGGATGGAAAACGTCAACATGAGAAGCGCAGATTTGGTGGAAAGACGCAAAGCGATTTTTTGGATAGAAAAGAATCTTGCATGTAGATGAACCGAGTACGTAAACCCCTTTATCCAAAAATTGTTAGCAACATGAAAAATTTTGAGAGGAAAATGATAAATATCTCTCTGATAACAACAAAATATACATTAAGGAAAATACTCCTCCTTTGTCTTCTTCTCCAACCGCGAAGGCTCCATCAGGGTGGGTTACGGTCAACAAAAAGAAAAAAATCTACCACTCTGAAGGGTAACACTTCACTTGATGATTCTCATCTCTGCTATTGGTTTGGGTTTCATTGGTCTCATCTTTCTTAGCCGGATAGCAGATTGCTTCCAATGGTGTTGATATGCCATTGCTGTTTGTTTGCTGTACTTCTGTTGTTTTTCTTTGTTGCTTTTATTTGTTGGTTTTACTTTGTAGTCTAGGAGGGACTTAAACTAGATTTTGATCCATCTCTTGGTTTCGAAGCTTCGAGCCTTGGTGTACAAGGGTATAGTCCCTTTCAAAAAACTATTTGCCAATAATAAAAAAAAAAAGAAACATGTGTAAAATTGAGGTCATGTGAGACCTCGAGAAAAAATAATCATCTCAATGGATTGTACAATAATAATTGCATGTTCACTTTGAAAAAATATAGTACTAAAAGAGAAAAACATCTTCAAGTTCTAAAAAGGTACAAAGAGGTTAAGAACGTATGTAACCCAATACATGGAATCTTTGGTAAGTCTCTTAGGGAAATATTTGTGAATAAATCCATCATTGTTATGTAAGGCCATAAGTGCCCTATAATGCTTAAGATGTAGGTAAGTATCGAGGTACCATCAAATAATTGGAATGAAGGCATGACAAAAATTCTTAGTGAGTGAACTGTGATCGGAAGATTTAATGATTAATAGTCCATTTTTATAAATAGTATTGGAATCAATGCTAGCATAATAAGCTTTTCTCTCTAGGGTCAAAGTATGTACTTTACATTCCATATCTCATAATGCATGCATAAGAGAGAGGACTCTCTGAGGAGGTATGACATAGATATATAGAGGCTCATTTAAGGGTTGTACCTTACCATTAATAGTGGTCATAGGAACACTATTTCATTTAAAGGAAATATGGGGTGATGTGTCATTAGGTAGAATTTGGGGTTCTATGGGCTTGGTCGCACATTGAGGTTCTAAATGAGTATTATTGTTATCCATAAGCAAATCATTCACACTAGGAGAGGAAACTAGACTACGTGTATCACATGTAACTAGAAAATGATCAATATGCTAATTTTTTCTAATATAACTAAAAATAATTTCATCATTATGTACATTATCATTTACAAGTGATGGAGAAGAAGTAATAATAGAATCATTGCATTTTATTTCAAGAGGAGAAGTAGAAACACAAGTTTTATCAATCATAGTATGTGTAATAGGAATGAAATCATTTGTATCATTGTTACATTCAAGAGTATTACTAGAAACATTAATGGTGCGAGAAATATAATTTCTTTCACATTCAAAGGAAAAATATGAACATGAGTATAATCATTTACACATGAAATAGAAATTTTACAATCAAGGTCATTAATTTTGCATTCAAAAGAAGTGGGAGAGACACAATTATGTTCATTCATATCATGTATAAGGAAAGAAGAATCATCATGTATGTCATCACTAGGGAACTCATTATGAAAGGAGGCTAAGTCGTCATTAGAAACATAAGGATCACCATCAATCAATGTAATAATGAAAGGAATATCATCCTCATGCAAGCTAGAAACACTCTCATAATCACTTCAAGTATGTAGGATCTATGGTTATAGGAGGGACATCTATGGGTGGAGGGGAAGGTGATGGTTCACCATCATTGTCCCAACCAACTACATTACCCTCGCAATTGGGATCACTATCAAATTGGTAGTGGAAATGGGACATAGAAACTTCGTGATCTCAACTATGTATTTAGCTTCTTAGGATTAGGGGAGGAATGGTTCTATGTGTTAGAAAAGTAGCAAGGTGGTGTGTCTTAAAATACAAGAGGATCGGTTTCTTGATCATAATTATATACTATATTATCCATATCAACATATAAAGATGGAACCACGTGTCTGCATTCACATAACTATTATGGACTTGGTTAGAGGGATGATAACCAATATGTTTCTATAAGGCATGAAAAGCAAACCATAATCACATAAAGAATATGTAAGACACAGAAAAACCTCTCACAAGACCTATGACAATATTAGGGTTTGGAAAAAATGTCTAATGCAAAGGAGATAGCAAAATCCTAGAACATGTAAGGGTTTAATCAAAAGAAAATTCACCAAAATGTATAAACCTAATCAAACTTTTGATTAAGTTTAGAGTTGAATAATAAATGCAACTAGTTTTAAGTAGATTTGGACACTATGTATTGCGAGACTACGAGATATATAGTCATCTACAAATTTACAATGAGAATTGAACTATTTACAAGCATGCCAAACCAACATATCAATTGAAATTGCAAGAGAGGTCAAAGGAATGACTTAATTGATATCAAAGATGTTTCATACCATGTCACCACCGTAACTAGGAACTATGAAATATTCTAGATGAACCACACTAATTTTTCTTCGGCAATACTCTTTGGTGCGGCAGACCATATAAAAGGCTCAAGACTTTATGGTACAACTTCAACCTTCCTATTTTCTGGACATTTAACTCATTAAAATATGATTTTTTATGGTTTCCTTCATTATACGTTATTTCACACTTTTGTATGTGTCTTATCCACCTATAATCCTATATTTGTACCTATACATGCAAAAAAACTTAGATAACTACCCTGCAACACACTCAAGAAATCATTAACTCTAAAAATATGTAAATACTTGAGTCGAATAACCTCGGTGGTCATCCTATTTATGATTCACCAAATTCTTTACTACATTTTAGACTCAATGTAGTTCTCCTGGTGTTTTGTGTTGATGTGCATGTAGCTATTCCTTGACCTAGTTTGGCCATTGTGCCTCAACACTAATAATGGGTTATGCTACTTCATCCCAATATAAACCCTTGTGTGCAGATGAAAAAATCATATTTATGCCCTCTATGTTGTGTATGCAGTATGTATATATGTCTTTTTGATTCCTTAGCTTAGTGGATGATACATATATAGGTGTTTGCTAGCTAATAAATGTTTACATTAGACTTGTATATATATGAGTTCTTACTTTGAAATTAAAACTTTAGTGCTTGAAAAGGATGAACCAAAAATAGATTTCAAAAGAAAAAAGAGTAACAAATGGGCCCATGAAGAGAAAAGAACCGAAAAGTAAGATGGGTCTAGAGACTATACATATGGGTCACGACCGTATGGTATAGTTTAACCTTATTGTTCAATTTTGGACCAAGCTTAGAAACAATAAAATAGTGAAAGGGAATTGCAAGAGATATTTTAAGGTAACTCAAAATCAAACCAAAAAGGTGAAATAGTAAGAGATAGGGTTAAATCAAGCCATAAAGAACAATACAACAAAAGATTGATGCCACTAAGACCTTGTTCCATTGTTCAAAACTCACATGTATATGAGTCTAATAAAAATATGATTTAATAAGAATTTTGTGTAGATTTTAGTGTATATACCCACAATATATTATGGGCCCTTACATAAATTGTTCTCCTATTATGTTTGGCCCTAAAATAAAATATCCCCCTTGATTTAAATCTAAAAAAATGTTGAAAATTCTTCTTCATAAAATGTACCTTAGTGAATTTTAAGAAAAATATATTGGTTAAAGGATTTGACTCTTATACCTTGCAAATTGATCACCTTATCTAATTTACCCTAACCATTCAGTTCCAACTTTTTTCCAATATGATCATGCACATCATTTTTAATCATCATGCAAAGTGGGATGACTCATCATTGAGGGAAAGTTTAAATTCACCAAGATCAATAAACCAATGTACCAGAGAAGCGCCATGGATTTTCTAGTTACAAAGAATGCACAGTGAATAATGCGAGACATGATTTGTTCAAGGACAAAACAAAGCAAACATAAAAACTACAAATTATGAAAATACAAGAGAGATAATTGTAATAACACGAAATATCTCCAACTCAATATGATTAAATAGAATAACGCAAGAGATGTACATATAGGATGTGAATGTGTAACCTCCTCCTAAGAATCATGGCGATATCCACCTAGAATAGTGGTAACCAAGCACCTTAAATGGTGTAGTCAAGTGGTAATCAACACTTAGAATAGTGTAGTCAAGTTTACACCTAAGCAAGCATATCTAATATGTGTAGGGAACCTCCAAGTGAGGTGGAATGTTTTGAGTAGGATAATAAAAATAAAGTGAGGAAAATAAATCATACACTAACACCCCCATAAGCACAACTTAGGTGGGAAGTGAAAAATGAAAGTGGATCCCGATAATAAGGCCTGATGAGGTACCCACATATAATGAAATCTCTCATAAGATAGAGTAAAAGGAGAAAACCCAGTGGGAAAAACTCCCCCAAAATATATACATGAAGAAGTGAAGAGGCTAGAAAGCCCCCTATGAAGATGATGAAGTTGTTGATGTAGACCTGCACCCCAAGAAGAGCTCGTAGATGAATGAAATGGGCCCAGTGAAAGGTTTAGTGAAGTTTTTAAAGCAAAAAATTCTCTAAAGACGGTAGAATATCAAATCGATGACATGCTCATGAATGAGCTCCTAATGAAGTGCATGTGAATCTCAATGTGTTTGGTCCTTTAATGAAGGACCAAATTATTGCATATCTAGATGGTGCTTATGGTTGTCACAAAAGATGATTATAGGTTTCCTGATCTGGATGCCAAGCTAAAAAAGAATCCCCTAAAACCAAATATCCTCAGTAGTTGCATTAATAGCTCCCTTGTACTTTGCCTCTATGGATGATAGAGAAATAACATTTTGCTTCTTGCTCGACCAACTGATAAGACCAGAACCCAATGAGAAATTGTAACCTGAAGTGGACTTACGACACTCAAAGTGTCACACAGCCAATCTAGGTCTAAGTAGTGTACCAATTCAATGTTTGAACCAACCTGTAGTGAATCCCATATCTGTGTGAGCCTTGAATGTAGTGAAAAATCCTCTTAAGCTATTTTCCAATGTAGCTCATGAGGTTCCTACATGTACCTCGAAACAATACCAACGACATAGGAGATATCAGGTCTGGTATGAGTCAAAAAAATAAGTTTGCCAACAAGTTGTTCGATACAAAATAACATCAACCAAGGGTGTGGAACAATCAACCTCAAGCTTGAATCTAGATAAGAAAGGAGTAGAGATGGCTTGTAGTCAGCCATGTGAAACTAAGCCAAAAGATCGAGAGAGTACTTGGGTTGTGCAAGTGAAATCCTTGAATCAGACTGTGTGATCTCAATGCCAAGGAAGTAGTGCAAGTAGACCCAAGTCATTCATGGTGAATCTATCTTGAAGAGTTGTCTTCACTGCTAATATAGTTGATGAAGTACTCCCAGTGATCAAAAGGTCATCAACATAAAGTACCAGTATCAGTAATGAATCATCCCACCACAATAGATATACATTGGGATCTGAATGGCACCGAGTAAAACCAGAAGCTAGGAGGAAGGAATCCATCTTTGCATACCAATCCCAAGGGGTCTACTTAAGGCCATATATGGATTTCCTAAGTCTGCAAACTAAGGATCAAACCTAGGTGGATGATCCATGTAGATCTCCTCTTGTAGGTCTTCGTGAAGAAAAACACTCTTCACATCCATCTGGTGCACACTCCAACCATGTGCTATGGCTAAAGCAAGTGTGAGTCTAATCAAAGTCATCTTGGCTATGGGTGCAAAGGTCTCTGAGTAGTCTATGTCGGATACTTGTGAAAAACCCTTGGCTACTAATTGAGCCTTGTACTTATCAACTGACCCATCTGCTGTAAATTTGGTCTGATATATCCATCGACATCGAACCATCTTCCTTCCCTTAGGAAGTGAAGTCAAATCCCAAGTGTGATTATTGATTAAGGAATTATATTCCTCATGTATAACACTATCCCACTCAGGTATGCCTAATGCCTCTTAGAATGTCTGTGGATTTGTCCATTGAAGCATAAAAGGCATGTGGCCCTCTTTGTGATAGTTTTCTGAGTACATCTGCCATCCTTTGGATCCCCTGCCCAAGTTCCTACACTCTGAAGTGTTTGCCTAGCCCAAAGAGGGCCTAAAGTGGGTGAGTCATGTGTTGAATCCTCATCCTCTAAAGTATGGCTAGAAGTAGATGAGGATGAATCCTCATTACTTTGCTCACTATTAGAACTGGAAGAAGTAGAAGATGTTGCCTCAGGAACCTGTAGTGGATGATCTGAATCCTCAGATTGCTCATCAAAACTGAGTGAAGCCAAAGTAGATGGAGAAATGTCAAGTAAAGAGTCAATGGGACTCTCCTAAAACTTAACACTTCTCTCGATGAACAACTCGTGAGCGGTTGTCACATCCTACGATTTTAGTTTGTATCATGGAAAGGATAAGTTGTAAAATGTTGAATGGTTTACGATGGGCTGGGTATAAACATTGTTGAGTACCTAAGTATGTAACTACATGTGCGTATATATATCTTGAAAAGGATATACATACTTACGCGTAGTTGCATGTACAACCATGTAACAATGTTTGTCATCTGCGATCATAAAGCACTCAACATTTATAACTTATTCTTATCTCGCATTATTAAAATAGGTTATTTTATTTTGCTAAGTGCAATGGGTTTGTAGCATGGAGTAATGTTTGGTTGTTATATATTGTTTACAATGTTTTTTTATCTTACTAATGATTTGTTAATGGTTGGTGAATATGTATTTGGATGATAATATTTTTTTGTTGTTCTTGATTAGTTCTCAAACACTCACGAATCCCATATTCACAGAGAGTAAGGAAAACAATTTATATTCTAAGCTCATATAGATTTAACAGAAAGATTTTAAGATTATCCATGTCTGCAAAATGGTAACTTTCCAAAGAGCTTTCTCACTTCTCTTCATGCCAAATCGACCGAGAAAATGTCCATAAGTAAACATGATGAAGATTTGATTATGCATAAGTTATTTATATATACTTAATGAAGTCACACTTTCTGATATCACCGAAAATAGCTTCTCAACACAACTCTCTCGTGAGCCCACAAATAGTTACCTTCCTTCATAAGGAGAGTTCACGAGTAATTCACCCAAAATCGACCATGCATTTAATCCGTCCATTGCATTTAACATTCCACATTTTGGTACCATGTAAGTGGCTCATAAATTTTGTAATAACTTTCCCTCCACACAACGGCACGATGTTTGGTTCGAACGGTCCCGATGAATAAATAAAACAATAATTAAATCATCGTGAATTTCAAGGTTTAAAACTTGATTAGTGGAAGATTTAATTTCCAAGCAATCTTTAATTATCAACATTTAAACTTTATTTTTATATAGTCGATAAACCATGCTCAAATAATAATATCTATCACTTTGTTATTCGAGTATGGTAAAGACCATATAATGCTCAATGACTAGGTCATTATACATCTAATCCATAATACTCTCAAGGTTATCAAATGACCATTTCCAACAATTTAACAATTCCATTCAAATGGGATTTTAACTGTTATTGGTACTCAATAAACAAAACTTATTGTTTACTAGTCATTCAATATGAAGTATGGTCGATGTCTATATTTTCTTCAAACACTATTATGATTCAAGCATAGTAAATGAAGACCACGACAATTTATCGACTTGACTTATCATACCCCATTGATGTCTTGCAACAATTTCACTTTTACACTGTGGTCAAAGACCAACAACAACGCTATTTACAATAGCAATCATGATTGCTAAGTTGGGAAGCACTTTTCTTAGCAATACTACAAAACAACCCCTAAGAATAGTGAAGAAATCATTATATTGCCTTGCAGCTGAACCAATGCTCTGTCAACAAAATGATTAGTCCAATATAAGGATAACAACCATCATTTCCTAGCAACCTCACTCTGATACCAAAATGTAACACCGCTTTTTACATCATCAAAACTAGGGAATTTTTTTATATAATATTCTAACTCATTTAATACAAGTATGCATTCAATGAACTTAATAGGCAACAATTAAATTCCAGCATTCAAGAGTTACCCTTAAGGTTTCTTAAACTAAAATGATAACCATTTGCAACTGCAAAGTAATGTACAATATTGTACAGGGTCATTTCACTTGAAGTGACATGGAATATTTTCTCTACTCTTTGTTATTTCATTTTGACGTATTTGAACTTCATGACTGAATATTTGGTGATTATCTTGTCGTCTTCACTTCTGGATTGTGATTCCTTAAATACGAAGACCGATATACTCGATGCTTAAATTTTTGATGGTTAATCTTTTCATAAGTAAACTGGTTCACTTATGGTTTAAGATGCTTAGTTTCATTTGCTTTTGATTGAACGATATCCTTTGAACTCGTAAGTGAAGACTCTGGTAGTTGTTTTAAATTATTTCTATTTTGAAAGAAAAAAATGTGTATTGTTATTTACAGCCCAGGTAGTAAATGATTCAAAACATTACAGCTGTAAATCTGTACCACGTCGTCGTAGGGGGATGTGGGTTGTTTTTGTATTGATTATCCCTCCCGGTAAATTTGTCGATGTTAATTTATCTAGAAAGCCTCTCAGGGTTTGGAATTATTGCGGGTACTTATTGGGTATGCCGTATTTTTTGATGATAGTTGGAACCATTGGATTTGCTTAAAAGAGTCCAATTCTGTTCCTAAAAACAATGCAGACAGGAAAGGAAGGAGTGCTGGAGTCGAGACTCGAACCCCGTTGTTTACAATTGTGCACTTACATGTTTGAACAATAATAATAACCTTTCAACCTTAAATACGAAGTGGGGGCTTAAATAGATACCCGAATGGTGTCCTTATAATTCAAACATGGGCCGTAAATGGGTACCCTGTGAATGCTTCCTGGTGATTCATGATACTGTGTTTCCTTTTGATGATAGGATAATAATTTACTCGGAGCCCAATTGATTTCTGAATTGTTTAAAGTGTTAGAAATTCATTTTGTTGGTTACAGTACTATCTTGACATTAGATATGTGGATGAACAAATGTACTTTAAAACGAAGAATAGTATGTGTAGGTTATGCTTCCTCCATGCATGAAAGATTATTAGATATTAATCTTTAGTAAAGTAGACTCTGTAATTTTTTATGAATATATTCTCGGGTGCTAGATGCATTATTGCAGAAAATATATGGATCTAGTTTGATTATGTCTGATTTTGAGCTGTTAGAAGATGAAATTTATAGTTTCCTAACTGCTTGGTTAAATGCTTGATAACTATTTTCTTAATCGAGTCTAGAGTTGTTCAATTACTTCGTAAAAAAGGAAACCACTAGTATACTTTGTGCCTCAGGAACTTGTTGTGGATGATCTGAATCCTCAAATTGCTCATCAAAACTGAGTGAAGCCAAAGTAGATGGAGAAGCGTCAAGTAAAGAGTCAGTGGGACTCTCTTGAAACTTAACACTTCTCTCGATGAACAACTCATGAGTAGTAGGATGGATAATTTTATAGCCCTTGACCCCCTCTAGATACCCAACAAAGATGCAAGGTTTGGATTGAGGCTCCATTGCCTTGCATTTCTTTTTGGGAATGTGTGCCATCATTGGTGATCGAAGACCCTGAAGTGCTTAACTTCTAGTTTCCTATTGTGTCAAGATTCAAAGGGAGTTATACCTTTTAAAGCTTTGTGGGGAACCCGATTCTGTATATAACAGGCACAATTGATGGCTTCTACCCAAAACTGCGGAGTCAAAGATTTAGAGTGTATCATAAAGTTTCCATTTCTTTCAAGGACCAATTTTTATGTTCTACCATGTCATTCTACTGAGGAGTGTAAGACATTGTCCGTTGTAGATCAATACCCTCTAGTGGTGTAAAACTGCTCAAATTTGTTGCTAACATACTCCCCCCATTATCTATTCGAAGAAATTTGATGTTTTTCCTAGATTTTTTCTCAAAGAAGTGCCTTGAAGTCTCGAAAGTAATCAAACACTTCAGATTTTTGCCTAAGGAAGTAGACCCATGTATATCTGGAAAAGTCATCTATGAAGGTGAGAGCATATTTGGCCCTAGTGAAAGAAGGATGGGGAAAAGCCCCTGTGACATCACTGTGAATCAAATCTAAAGGTGTTGAAGCTCTCCAAGCTTTGCCCTTGTCAAATTTATCTTCAGGGTGTTTTCCAAGAGCACAACCCTCACAAAGTCCCTTTGAGAAATGAACTCTAGGAAATCCTGTAACCATGTCATGATTGAGTTGCTCAAGGTAGTGGTAGTTAAGATGGCCAAACCGCTCATGCCATAATATGCTAACTCCATCGAATGTGTGAGCAATGCAGTAGGGGAAACATCAGTGAAAAGTGTGAGAAGGTATATAACCTAGCATGGTGATCTTCCCTTCCCACTGCTACTTGTAGTGTCGCTATGCAACTCCCTGATCTCAACTGAATATGGATCAAATAGGACTCTCATGCCCTTCCCTATATGATTCATTTGATACATTGACAAGAGATTAGTTGAAAGTGAAGGTACACTAAGAACATTTGTGAATGTTCCACCTTCGACTTCAATCAGACCCTCTCCCGAAATTGTGGCTAGAGTATCATCACCCAAAGTGATGGAGGACATGTTGTAGGGCTCTAAGGAAGAAAACTCAACTTGTGATGAACCCATGTGGTGTGAAGCACTAGAGTCAATAACCCACGAAGGAGTAGATGAGGATGCAACTACAACTAGTGCCTTTCCCTTATGTTTCTCTTTATCTTTTTCCTTTTCCTTAGTAGATTCTTGGGTTGATGAAGATTGTTTGATAGATTCAGGGACCCCTATGTTGTTATTCTCAAGGAGATGACTGAGGTGGTCAATCTGCTTCTTCATACATCCGAAAGGAATGATAAAAAGATCGCATTCAAGCCAAGAACACAGATGTTAATCAAACACCACGATCAATAACTTAAAAGCAATTCACCAAAATAACTTTACATAAAACCTTTGCAAACAAATGAGAAACAATATCATATATTATTATGGAACTCAATACAATACATTGAGAATGGGCCTTGCTTAAATAGGCAAGGAATAACAATCTAAGAACCAATCAAGGTCGTAGATCAAGCCATAAATCAAGGAAATAACTAGTCATCAAAGAACTAGTCAAGACCATAGATTTAGGAGAGAACAAGACATCTAGGACATCAAGGATCTAGTCAATACCATAGATCAAGGAAAGAACTATACCTAACAACTAGATAATATCTCCTAATATCTAAATAAGATAAAAGAAATATCCACACACATAAGTGGGTGAGGATAAATACAATAAAGGTAAATAAAGTACCTAGGTGAACATGAGCTAAGGTAAATACCTACTCTAACACCCCCCCTCAAGTGAAGCTAGGGGCCAAAATAGAAGTGGCATGTCCATAGTATGAGTCACGGCAACTAGGCCTGATGAGGTACTCATGTACAATAATTGGGAAAAAAAGGGACACCGCAAGGTACCCAAAACCAAGAATAACAAAGTAAAGAGAGTAAAAACTGCTCCAAGGCATCCCAAGAAGCTCTGCTCAAAAACTCATACAATGTGAAGAAGTATAGTGTGCACTTTGTGGTCCGAATCCACCTTTCGATCACAAAACTAAAAAAAAAATCGACACTGAGCTCCACTAGAATAGCTCCATACAAGGAGATTGTCAATGAGTGATGTCGAAAGTGCAAAAAAACACCAAACATAATTCGATCAAGTGATGCAAATAGGTGTGCCATGATCCAAGAATAAAACCAAAGCAATAAGGCAAGGACATAAAATCCAAGAGTGTCACGATCAAGAAAAACCAAGGTAACAAGGCAAGGACACAAAACCCAAAGAAGTAGGATCAGCACCACACCCTCCCATACTGTTGAATGGGTGGAGTGGCGCTACAAATCTGTATGAGTTGTCAAAACAACTACTCGAACACTAACAAACTAACACTGGGCTCCACCAGAATAGCTCCCCCATAAGAGAGACTGTCAACATGCCAAAAGTGTCAAAAATACAGATACAAAATCTCTCAACAAACAAGAAAGATACACTACACCGCTAAATAAAAATGCTCAAAACAAGAAGCATCACAATGCATAAGGTATATAAAGTGGAGCAAGACGCCAAATAGTGGAGGAGTCATGCCCGTAGATTCCTCTCAATAAATGCATATGTCGCCGCCACGAGTGATCGGATATCCACCCCAAATCAACATGGATGGATGAAGAAGATGCTGCGATATGACTTGGTGTAAAATGCACAATGGGTGAATGCAAAGAACATCGAATGTGTATCGGGTTGATCATGTCGACACTGAAATCTCAAGTTTCTCAAGCCTGAGTGAAGGTGCAGAACTCATGTGTTGCTCATGATCCTCAAAAAGAGTCGAGCGAACAAAAAAAGGAGCTCTGTCAATGTGTGATCCCAATGAAGTATCTGCTCGAAAACCAATGTCATGACAAGAATTCCACTTAACATGTGGAATAGAGGAAATAATACTCTGTGAATGTCTGCCAATGACTCTGCTAGTGAGACCCATAGAACGGAGCATGTGAGAATGGAATGCTTTGTGGTGTGCTTCTAAAAAAATCCATGCGGTTGAGGAGAAGTAAGATACACAACATGTGTATCTGTAATAGGCACAGATGTGGAAGAGCATGCAGAATAAGCCTCACGAGTTTAGAAGCATCAAAAAGCAGTGTTCGAAGCTCAAAGACCGGCAGATCAATGTCATTGGATACAAGAGCAACAAACTGCTGTAAGTGGACTAGAAGCATGGATATGGTTGTCCACAATATGATGGTGATGTTGTAGGCTAGCAATTTTGTTCTGCAGGAAGTGTATTATTGTATCCTTATCGTGAATGAGTGATTGTAAAAGAGAATTTCACTTCTTGAGTGATCTATTTTCTTCCACAAATCTTATAATATCCTCTTGAAGTCCACATACTTTAGAGAAAAGCATATCATTCTCAGAATCCATGATAGGTACAAACTGCAACTCCCAAAAAATTTAGGACGTCGGGCTTAGTCGAAATTGCATCCACAATTGATTACAACACTCCTCCATATTTGACACTTTATAATTATAGTGCAAGTCTCAAAATAAATATTTCAATGGAAAGAACATGAAAAAAACAAGCACTTTTGCAAAAAATGACACTCAAAACCGAGTTACCGATCAAAAGTTACAAGCTTTTTAATATTTTGCTCTGTTATTTATTTTAAGTGCCACTAAAACAAAATAAAATGTTGTTGCCTTTACCACACAAATAAAATTAAAGGGGCTGAAGATAAGCACCTACTAATAGGAATCACAAGCTTTAAGCCCTCATATGACCATACCATATGACCAAGGGCTAAGGATTTTAATGGGTGTTTGCATAACTTACTATTCTGGGGTGTGTCACATGTTTTCGAGAAAGTCACATCCAACTGCCTCTTCTGGTAAAAATTACTATTTCTGGACTATGTAGATAGTGACCTTTATTGCCAAAAATAGCAACTCGTGGATATTCCGGAATAGTAAAAACGTGTACAAAGCATCGTGGAATCCTGCCAAAAAGGAAAGATCGAAAAGCTTCCTACACGTAAACCAAGACAGATACACTGTGATAGAAAAAAACCAATACAAATCTCGAGAAATCCAACAAACCCGAATAAATAAAATCACGTTTTTTTTTCTTGGCTCAATTTCAATCGATCTTAGGGCTTTCACGCCTTTCGGATCCAATGGAAGCTTTGGAAGCCTGTTTTCCATAAAAATGCATGTGAAGAACAACATAAGACCAAATCTCAAATATATGAATATACAATGAATTTATTTACAAAATAAAACTTACAGACGGATGTCAACAACAATCTCTCCCGATACCATGAAAGGAACGATAAACAGATCGTTCAAGCCAAGAACACAGATGCTAATCAAACACTATGATCAATAAGATGAAATAAATTCACCTTTACATAAAACCTTTGCAAACAAATGAGAAACAATATCATATATTATTATGGAACTCAATGAAAATACATTGAGAATGGGCCTTGCTTAAATAGGCAAGGAATAACAATCTAAGAACAGTCAAGGTCGTAGATCAAGCCATAAATCAACGAAATAACTAGTCATCAAAGAACTAGTCAAGACCATAGATTTAGGAGAGAACTAGACATCAAGGATTAGTCAATACCATAGATCAAGGAAAGAACTAGTCAATACCATAGAGATCAAGGAAAGAACTATACCTAACAACTAGATAATATCTCCTAATATCTAAATAAGATAAAAGAAATATCCACACACATAAGTGGGTGAGGATAAATACAATAAAAGTAAATAAAGTACCTAGGTGAACATGTGCTAAGGTAAATACCTATTCTAACAACAACATCGTGCTCATCATGCTTAAGTTTTTACTGTAATAGGCACACTTAACCTTTTCCTTCTTAGGTTTCCCATTTGAACTGGAGGTTTCAATGGTAGACTTGGAAGAGGTAGTGGATTTATGTTCTTTCTTCTTTTCTAGATCCTTGCTCTTTTGCTTCTTCTCTTATTCTGGGAGGATTTTGTTTCCCATTCCGAAAATGAGGGCTTGAGGTTTGGATGACTTCAAGGTACCCATTTAGATTAACTTGTCTTTCTCCTTAGTCAAATCAGTAATGAATTCATCTAAGGATGGAATAGACCATGTGGCTCTAAGAGCCCTCTTGGTAGCATAAAATGTAGAAACAAAGATAAAGTAGTCAGGACCTAGTTTGGCAAGCATTGAAAGAACTAGTTGTTCATCCTTCTTTTCTGTTCCACATTATTTTAATTGTAATTGTAAGGACTTGAGCTTGGTAATAAAATCTTCAAAAGTTTCAGGTTGTTAGGACTTAAGCTGATAAGTTATATTTCTAGCTCATGACCCCTCATAGTGTCAACTTTTCCAAATAAGGTTTCTAAGGTTTTCCACACCTCGTTGGGATATTTGGCTGACTCTATGTGAAAGAGGAGTTTAGGAGACACTAAAAGACATAAAATACCAAAGGCTTCATCACACTTATTAAACCACTTAACTTTTTGCAGCTTCACTAGGCTCGGGTTCTAACCCCATTGTGATACGATACAACCCTATTCTCCTAAGTGCAATGGTCATTTTTATTTCCATTCATGGTAGTTAAAAGGTGTAAGTGGGTTAATTGAACTTAGATCCATTATTACATAGAGCAAAGGTGTGTTATTTGTTGCAAAAATAAAGAAATGTATGGAAAGAAGCTCCAAACAAAAGAGGAAACACGTTGTACACCCCCCAGAAACTATATCAAGCATCCCCCATAGTTTTGAAACTTTATAATTTAGTGCGTTTTACAAAATAAATAGGTCCAATTCTTTGGGAAATGAAAAATTATTTAACTTTTGTAAAAAGTGGCACTCGATATCGAGCTACCAATCAAAATTTTTACAATAATTATTTCCGTAAATAAGCCCTATTTAAATGAATTTGCACTAAACTTGAAATGCATTTTTTTACTAAAATATAGTTTTAGCAAAAGAAGGAGGTGGGTTTGATGAATCCAAGATATTTTTCTATCTCTCGTACATGGGTTGTGGCCACGTTGGATCAAGAATACATGCACTTGTGGCTATTAAATTTCGATAGATCGGTGTGTAGAAACAACTCTGTCTTGGGACTTACAACAATAACTCAAGTTGGATCTTTAATTCGTGTATGGGCTATTGGAAACTCTATTGTAGATCTAAAAATGCCTCTTGATCAGGAAAAATTCCCTTTGCAAGTTTGAACATGCATGCAAAGCACTACCATAGGTGAAAATACCCTTCACAGTCTAAAAATGCCTAGATTTGGATAAATCTGAAATATCCTCAGGATACCACTTAAAAATGCACAAAATATATGAAAAATGTAGCAAAGTAAAATACTTATTTATGCAGATTTTTACAGTAAGGACAACGAACTAAATAAAATCTATATCTCCCTAAATATTCATTCGAATTACTTGAAAACTTGAAGAGGGCTTGATATTATTATAAAGGACATAATAACATTGTTTTGGAGTTTTACATAAATTAAAATGCTGCCAGAAAAAGCACAGCGTGCCCTAGACAGTTAGAAACTTCAGAGGCTCGTAACTCTCCAAATACCGGAGTAGAAATTAAGGGTCTTTAGAAATACAATAACAAATACAGGAAATAATATTTCCACCTTCGGAGCCGATGATGACAACCTGGAAAACCCCAAATAAGATGTGAGTGAGTCGCCACGCTTGGAAGAGGGGGTTGGTAAATGATGGAGGCACCCTCAACGAGCCACCACACCCGCCCAAATGGCTATCGTGAATCTGATCTGGAAGCCCACTGATTATCTTCCTCAAATGCCCTAAAAATCCTCAAAACCCTTCCTCTGAACCCTCATAAATATCTCTCAGTAGCATGACCCAGGAAGCGGCTCCAAAATGATCAGACTAGGGTAGATCTCTCACTACCGAAGAATTCCCTTTTAGTTAGGGATGGGTCTCTCACCACCGAATCTAGGGTCCTTGTGGGATTTGACTCCACAAGATGTAGAAATGCAACAAAGTACCGGTATTGCATGAGAAAGAGGCTAAAAGTATGCGACAAAAGGTACCTTTTCTTCCTCCCCGACTCCTTATATACTTTAACTCAACCAATGAGCCCCATAACCCTAAGCACATTTCATTCCACAGAGGGGCCAATAAAATAAGAGTAACTATAGTTACCTTTCTCCTTTTTGAGTCGCCCGTCTAAAAGTGACCCCCCCTCCAAACGTAAAACTGGGATATTAAAACCACGAGACCCCTTCCCAAAACTTCCGACGTCCACAGCCCCCTAGGTCTAACCATGGTATGGACTCGACTTGGCCCTTAGGCCATTTGGCATAGGAAAAAGGGGACATTAAACAATCTTCCAAGGATCATGTAATAATGATTTAGGGCCTATAAAAAGCAATCTCCATAACTGTATATGCATTATGCGGGCTTGTAAACCTCATAATCCTGCAAATAGGCTATATACCCACAAACCAGGGAATACCATCGCCAAAAAAACACCCAAATACTTGTAAATAATGACCTCAAATGAAAATAAACTTATAGAATAATAACCAGACAAGCTTAATACCACTGGGCTCGATACCATATCGAGAGGCGGTGACGGATCTGCTTAGTTCGAAGAATTCATAAGTGAATGATGTGAGACATGAATTGTTCCAAGACAAAACAAAGCAAGCATACAAGACTACAAATTATGAAAATATAAGAGAGATAATTGCAATAACACATAAATAGCTCCAACTCAATACGATCAAATAGAATAATGTAAGAGATGTACATATAGGAGGTGAATGTGTAACCTCCTCCTAGAATCATGGAAATCTCCACCTAGAATAGTGGTAACCAACACCTAGAATGGTGTAGTCAAGTGGTAACCAACACCTAGAATAGTGTAGTCAAGTGTACACCTAAGCAAGCATATCCCATAAGTGTAGGGAAACTCCAAGTGAGGTGGAATATCCCGAGTAGGATAATAAAAATAAAGCGAAGAAAATAAATCCTACACTAACATAACACAAGCTGGGTTCAAAGCCAAATAAAGAGTCACAAGAGGAGCTTTATTTGTAATATTGAGGAGGAGAGAAAATGTCACCTTTAAACACAATCAAGATAATTAAATACTATTGAGTTGGTTTAAGTTTGAGATTGAGTTGGCACCAAAACGTCTCACCATTGAGTTGTTTTAAGTCTATATGGTGCTCGGTTGAGGTACCAACAAATATTCAAACCCGTTCTATGTAAA
Organism: Taxus wallichiana var. yunnanensis; assembly: GCA_018340775.1. NCBI lineage: Eukaryota > Viridiplantae > Streptophyta > Pinopsida > Cupressales > Taxaceae > Taxus > Taxus wallichiana. The sequence goes on along the minus strand of CM031236.1, from coordinate 685,963,909 downwards.
TACAAAGTGTTGTAATTAAAAAATTGGATCTATATCAATGTCACTCCAAAGAACCTTTAATTTAAATTTTTTACACGATATATAAAGTTCATAATACATAATGATCAAAAATGAAAATGATAAAAAGATATTGATGCAAGTATTTGGCTTGGTAAAATCTGAGCTTGATGCACTTTGGAAATGCCAAACCAAATGTCAATCGATCTAAAAATCCAAGAAAACACATATATATGACAAATGTAGGTCCAAATCAAACTACGAATGGAATATTGAGAGTGAAACAAGGACAACATGTAAGTGCTCTCTTCCACAATCGATGCAAACTAATGCAACAAAATATTGAAAAACAATTGTAAATTTAAATGTTGTAAACCCTCTAATGCAATAGTATGACATCCACTAGGTCAACAAAAAGTTGTGAACTATCCAGGTTGAGTAATGGTTGTATGAAGCCATTTTGATACCATGTCGGGGTGGCCAACACTCTCTCATTAGAATCACTACAGTCACATAAACAAAACAGTAACTATGAAAACTCATGCACACCACACAAAATCAAAAAACATGCAGATATACAATAATTGGAATTAAAAATAGTCTCTATATTATTAATTGCTCAAATGTATAATCTAGATTCTCCATGTGAAAATACATAGGGTGCCTATTAAATAGTCCTAAGAGGTCGTTTCACATTTTAACAAATTGGTTATTGTGAACACCTTAAGAATAGGATAATCCCCTAAGAATGTGGATCAAACAAATTCCACATACATGTGAGGGATTATCTCCAATAACAAGTAAACAACTTCTAAAATAATCTTTATTCATGAGTTAGTGTGAACATGCACAATGCTAGGTTGGATACAAAATATCTAGATATACGAGCCTAGTGTGAGCACACTTCAACAAGAGAAATACATGTAGCTTGACCCTTCTTTAAAATGATGGTATCTAGCACAATGCTCACATCACTCGAGGCTATAGTGAAGCACTTCAACTCAATCATTGTCAACCCCGTTTTAGGTCTTAAACATGGAGGTTAGGGTTTCAAGTAAAGGAAAAATTATATTTCATCACAACATAATTGTCGCATGGATCCAAACCCAAAAATAAAACCTTTAGAGATAGGTGAGATAGATCTTAACATTCATACAAAGTGTGCAAATACACAAGAAAATTTCACAATTTTATGGACAAGTTTTGTGATGAAGGTATCTAAACACCCACTAACTCATACTACACTAAGTTTCATGTCAAGGTATTTTATGAATAGATGGACGACACACCAATATGCTTTTGTGAATGTTCTAAACACTTTATCACATAGTTTGATCACATTATTTCAATTCCTCTCTCTAATCCTATAATCCTACTTACACTTTATTTATTTATCATTGATGAATATGTTGACAAATATAAGAGTAACATATTTTAGGATTGTTGGGATCATCGAGTCTTAGTTCTAAATTATCATTATTGTACATTATAATAAATTAGGTGTTAAGCCTTAATTTTTATTACAATGATTATAAATAATAACATTTGGTGTGAGGCTTTAAATATTATAGGAGAATACTAATATAAATACCTAATTGTTATTCTTGAATAGTCATTTTTATTCCAATGATATAAAGAAAACCGAAACTATGAAAACTTATGCGACACACAAACTCAACAAACATCACATATACAACAACTAGGATAAAAAATAATCTTTATATTATTAATTTTTCAAATGTACAATCTATATTATTCATGTGAAAATACAAGGGGTGCCTATTAAATAGGCGTAAGAAGTTGTTTCACAATAACAAATTGATTATTATGAACACCTAAAGAACAAGATATCGCCTAAGAATGTGGATCAAAAATTCCACATACATGTGATGGATTATCTCCAAAAATAGTAAACAAATCCCAAAATAAGATTAACTCATGAGTTAGTGTGAACATGCGTAATGTTAGGTTGGATACAAAATACCTAGATATACAGGCCTAATGTGAGCACACAAGTCCAAAAAGAGAACTACATGTAGCTTGCCCCTTCTTTCTAGAGTAATGATATATTTCACAATGTTCATCACATCAATGAGGCTATAGTGAGGCTATGGTGAGGCACTCCAACCCAATCATTACAACCCCCTTTTATGTCTTAAACACACATTATGATTTCAAGCAAATGAAAAACAATATTTCATCACAAAGATAACCATCACATAAATCCAAACTCAAAATAAAACCACTAGTGATAAGTGAACTATAGCTCAACATTCATACAAAGTGTGAATATACAAAGGAAAAATTCACAACTCTATGGATAAGTTTTGGGATGAAGGTGTCTACAGACACCACGAACCCATATTATAATAAGTTGAGGTCAATATATTTTATGAACAACTTGATGTCACACTAATATGCTTTTGTGCATGTTATAAACATTCTATCATGTAGTTTGACCACAAAAATGCAATTGCTCTCTCGAATCTATAATCCTACTTACACTTTATTGATTTATCATAGGAAAAATTGTTGACAAATACAAGAGTAACATATTTTAAGATTGTTGGAATTGTTTGTCTTAGTTCTAATTTATCATTATCGTACATTATAATAAATTAGGTGTTAAGCCTTACTTTTGTAATACAATATTGTAATGATTATAAACACTAGCATTTGGTATGAGGCGTTAAATATTATGGGAAAATACTAATATAAATACCTAAATGTTATTCTTGAATAGTTATTTTTATTACATATTCTTATTTGTAAAAATAATTTCTTATTATTCGGTATTTTTGTTAGAAATAATAATTTATTCTTATCACTCCTTGAAGAAAAATGCTTATAGATTAGTTGATAATTAGAGAATATTTGATTTACTTAAATTGTTATTATTATGTGGCGGATAATACTTTGAGTTTTTTAGTATAAACTAATGAGTTTTTTTCATAAAAATTAATATATGTCTTTCATATATTTGGGTAGATTGGTTTTTATGTCTTTATAAATTTGTTGTCCTATGTTTTTGCATGGGAAAAATTCGCTTGAAAACAAGACAACCATACCCTAGTGTCGAAAAATTTCTATGGTATACCTTTCCAGGACACCCCTAGGTCAGCCTATTCCCGTATTAGTCCTATCCTATCCTTCCAAGGGTTCATATGTGTGTGTCATCCTTCCTTGTAGGTGATTTAGGAAGAAAATTATCATTCAAGTACTTTAGGAGCAAGTATCTCTAAAATTGGATTTTCAAACAAGCTTAGGAAGGGCTAACATTAGCCTTTTAAGACTAAGACAAGTGTATAATCTTTGGATGGAGTCAGAGCTCCATGTTTTCTTTATTGTCTTTTGTTGTTTCTTTTGTTTTGTGTTGAAGGCCCAAATCAATCAAGGAGGTGTATTCATGAGCCAATATCATTGTGCAATTTATTTAGGAAGATTCTAGAAATATTGAAGAGGTTTAGGAGCTAGTTCATCAAAAGTGGGTTTTTGAGGCCGAAGGAGCTTTGCATCATGAAAGAGCACTTAAACTTCAAGAGGTGATTCTGAGAGCTCTAGAATGATTTTTGAGCCAAAAAAAAATATCAATGGAAATCATTTTCATTCCCCTACATGGTGGTAAAATCATATTCATCCTAAACCCCATGCATTTTTCTAAGCAACTCATTCTTTCCAAGCACAACTAGTGATCCCTGAGAAAAAGGAGATTTTTAGGGTGTTTTAGAAGAACCAAGGAATGATACCCATTCCATCCTTCTCAAAATTATTTTCCATGCAATTTCATATAAATAAGTGTGAAAAAATTCATCCATGAGCTCAAGTTATGGTCATTTCAAGTTGTCACCCAAGGTACATGTTCGATACTTAGCCAAATTTCTTGGGTGCCACGTGGCAACATGAGCTGAGGTGAACTTTTGTGTCCTCATTTTCCCTTTTAAATGGGATAAGAGGGACAAAAAATGTGCCCCTCCCCCTTAGGCTTCATGGTCACTCCATGTGACCCCGATGACTCCATTTAGCCCCTTTGACCTATTTGACTAGCCCCCTCACCTTCGCATGCATGAATGACAAGTGTCACTCCTAGGGCTGAGGCACATTTTTTTGCACCCATTGTCCCATTCCAAGGGTAAAATGGGGACAAAAAAATGCACCCCCTCCTGGATTTCTTCAAGTTCTTCATACGACCAAAACATAGCCCCAAGTGCTTATTTTTAGCCCTCCTCCATTTCTCTCCTTAGTGAATGAATGAAAAAATGTCACCTTGGGGATAAGGAAAATTTTTGTGCCCCCATTTCACCATTCCAAGGGGAAAATGGGGAAAAAAAATTTCACCCCCCCCTCAAGGTTTCCAACACATATAAATATAACACTTTGCCATTTTTTCACTCATTCCCCCACATTCCTCCATTTGCACCCGAAACTCTGGTGATTTTTTCTAGAAATTCCTCCTTCATCGTTTTCAATATCCATCCATTTCCTTCATGTTCCCATGATCCAATAAAGTGAAAACCATCAAAAAAAATTATGAATTTTTGAAGACTTCAAACAAGATTTCTTGCTTGAAGAACTTTGTAACCCGCAAAGTGAGATTGTTCATGAAAATTTTGTTTTATCATATCTTGAAAACTAGTGCACAAATCAAATGCGAGGTTTTTTCATTCATCATTCAATTTCAAGCGCCTTGAGGATCCAAGTGGAATATTTTACATGTATGGCTTGGATATTTTTTGTAGTGAAGAAACCCTAGTTTCCCGTACTAAAATTTTTGAAATTTAATTTCTCCATTTCAAAGATTGGGTTGAGTTGAAACTTCAAAGGTGTAATCAAAACAGGATAGGTAAAAAAACCCATATCAAAAAAATTGATTTAGTCAAAATATGAGGTCTACAAATCTAGTTTCTAAAATAGTAAGCCTCCTCACGGGAACTTGTTATTTTTAGTAAGTCTTAACAAAGAGCAATTTCAAAAAGGTGAGTGTGCATAGGGATTATCCAGAAGGACAAACTAAATGATAAAATAAAAAAGGTGAAAATTTCCATTTTCTAAAAATAATAAACCCCCTTTTAGGGTAGGAAAGTGTCTCGGAAGCCATGAAATTCAAATTCACAGGTGTCAAACTAGTCAATGCTATTTCCTATGAGTATGTAGAAGTGGGGGACAATGATGTCACCCACATGGATCTCGAAAATATAAAAGTACGCATGCTTGGAAACCCAAGGGAACCAATTGAAGACAAGGTGTTCTTGAGTGGATTGTACACAATAGGTGGTCACCTAGTATCTGTGTAGAGTATTGAGTTGGTATTGGCGTGCTCTCACCACTACTGAACTGAGACAAGAACTATTCGGGCGGATGATGGCTCAACTATGGTGGTGCTTACTCTTAAGGCCATTTCCTATTCCATGAAAATCCCTACTTGGAGAAACATGTCTATCATCTCGAAGGAAATGACAATGAATGAATGGACAAACATAGATTCTTACCTGCAAGGTCTCACATTAGGATCATGGTTGAAGTCAGGGAGAAATCTTCTTGAGTGTCAAAGTCTCTCTCACGAAGTGAATTCCATGAAGGATTTTAGATGCAATCACCCTTCTCAGTCAGGTGATGGGAGAAGAGAACACAAGAGATTTTCAAGATTGGATGGAACTATTCATATTGAAAATCATTAAAGGGAAGAAAAATATTGATTAGGGCTAGATCATAAGTGATAACCTACATGCCATCGTAAAGTTGTTTCATGTCCCAGTCTCAAAGAAGTTCTCCATGACTTCTTATCTGGTGTATGCTCTCATGAGCTTGAGGTTGTTCAAGGGACTAGCACTTGCACAAAACATCTCTTCCAAAGCTCAACATTTGAGAGATATCCACAGTTGGTGTTGAAGGAAATAAATCGGCACTTCACTTGAGTGAATGATGCCTTCACTATGTTCATCATCAGGACACTGGAGGGAAACCTTCACTCAAGGATGTCACCATAAGTGACTTCTTTGATCAAGAGATATGACTCATTCTTCATCCAATTTTCCACTTTTTCATATATCTAAGTTTTTTGGTTATGATCATGCCCCTCTAAGACTACTTGGTACCTTAATGATAAAAAAATATTAGTGTTTGAGCTATGTAGAACAACTTGTGCATGTGCACAATAAGCTCAGAAAACTAAAAAAAATACTATCTCTTTCCCCATCTCACTAGGAATCTTCACCTACAAAATTATCAACGATGCATCACACTTGGAAGGGCCTTCACACCCTTGAGCTTGCATTCATACACTCCAAGGATTGATTTTGACATCCGAGTTGATCCAGACACCTTCCATCTCTCGAGTTACATCATGTCCCAAGTTGAAGATTATTGGGAAAATGTGTAGATGAATTCAATGTCAGAGAAAGAGATTACATGAGGATGACCATTGGAGAAATGAATAAGTACATGTTCCATTGGTATGAAGAAGGTATTTAGGATGATGGTACAGAGTTGTATGATCCAGTACAAAGCGGTGAAGGCTTCTCCTTTTTTCCGGTGAATTGGAGCATTCGTGAGTCAGAGAGACATAGCTGAGTGGATAGAGGTTGTGATCAAAAGAATGAGAGAATGGTTTCAAAAGAAGAAGGTCACCCTCACATCAGGAAGTTTCCCCACACTCTCAGAAACAGACATCACATCATTCATCATCAAAGGTTGTGGAGGTAACTTTATGCTTAGGTCACTTTGGAGGTAGTTTGAAAGTAAAATAGTGGAGTTGGAAACCTCCTACTACGAGAGATCACACAAGAAAATAATAAGAAAGAAGATCCCCCGTGGTGGAAGCACAAGTTGAGAAGAATGATCCCTTTCATCTCCCAACTCCGATAAGCCTCAAAACATTTCACCCCATCCCGATCACTCTTACTCCCCTTACACATGATGCAGCCTCCTCCTCCTAAGAAAGAGATGATAAACATGTCATTTTCATATTAGAGCCGAGATAGATGATGTTTCCTTGGATGAAGGAAATGATTACAAAAGAGGCTCATACCATCCAACAAGTCACAATCCCTAATGATTTTCAGCAATAACATCATTGGCCAAAGGGAAGAAGAAGAAATTCACTCAAGCGGCCTCCGCTTTTTAGTGGTGCTATAGGTGATCAAGTATGTAGAAGTGGTTAGACCGAAAGTGATCAAGCTAGTGGAAGAGATGACACTGGATGACTACGAAATGAGCACCATTCCCTTGGGCCTAGCCACTCATGAAGGAGATGAACACATGTTCAAGGAGTCTTCCACTCACCTCCTTGCGAGGAATCGAGAATACAAAGAGAAGATCGATCAGTTAGAGGATCAAGTGAAAAACTCTCTCCTCATACGTTAACATCTCATGGGCCCGAATGCTTCATCAATCCCAATTGAAGAAGTTGCTCAATAAGTAGCATCGATCGGAGTCCATCCAAAGAACATAAGAGTTCACTATGCAGGATGAGAAAACAACAAATGGACAAGGACAATCATTGAAAAAGGAAAACATTACTTCTAGAGGTAATCTCATTGTTCAAATATATGTGTGCACCACTGTAGATAAGGCTCGGATGATCAGGGAAGGATTAGAAAAAGAAAAGGAGCATTGGGACCCGATTCATCCATTGGTGGTAGAAATGGGAGATACTCATTCTCGAGTATTGATAAGCAGGAAAATATTTAGTGCTCCATTTGAGGACTTGTCACATTGTGTGGGCAAGGACTCTTGTGACCAAATATGAAATGATAAATCGGGTTATTAGTGAGTTAGACTCAAATAAGGAATGGGCCTACAAGATGCAAGACAATGTCAACAACAAAATTTAGAAGCTTAGAGTGCCTGTTATGGAAGAAAACACTACCATAGATGATTTGTTGGGACCGTTTGAGGAGTATGTCAAGAAAGAGGTTGGGGACCCACTTTCCTTCAATGAAGATACCCTGGAGTCTTTATCTGGGATCGAGCCACTATTTCATTCATTACGTAGAAAAACATCAGTCGTGGTTCGCGAAATGTAAGGATATCAATGATGTCTCAGATGGTTGGATGGAGTCCCTAAGTTGTGTATGCATCCCTCATGTGGATAAGGTTACATCTGTAGCAACTCAATTTAGTAAGGAGTTCAAAGGAGTTGAAATTTCCCAGTGGAGCTGCAAGAAGAGAGTCACACAACAAGGTGAAATTCGTAGAGCGGACTTCTTCATGGCTTAGTTTCTCTCTCTTTTCTCTTCTCTTCCCCCATTTTCTCTCTCCTCCATGTTCTATTTCTTCATTTGGGGTTACACTTTTTCATTATGTCTTATTTATTTAAAAATGACTTTATGTTTATAATGTAATAAGTCACCCTTAATTCATAAAAGGGGACTTAATTCTCTCCTAAGAATACGAAAAGTCACAAGTTGTGTGAGGCATATGAAAGGTCATGTGGGGGTAGGTGAAGAGTCTCTTCTAGTTCTATAAATTGTAATGACACCCTCATTCCAAAGGGTTTTCAATTTTGTGTGTTCATGAGAGATTATCACTTGTGAAGAAGAAAAAAGATAACATTTCCTCTATTTCTCATCTCTATGTTCTTCTTTTCTCACTATGTACAATTTTTCCAAAGCATCAATGAAGAAAGGATTTTGTTGCCTTTTTGATAAGGATATTTTTGAGACTTTGTGTTCTAAATCTTAACTTGTCTTGTTTCCATTTACAAAATTGTTTTTCTTCTAAATCTATGTGTGTTGAAATATTCTGGTTAATGGTTGTAGGAATATGATTTTCTACCTGCAATGTTAATCCCCCTCTTTTTCCACTCCCTTTCGTATCTCTCTCAAAAATTCCTCCCTTACAATCAATTGGAGGCTTTTTGCCACAAGTTTAGTGGAGTGTCCTGTTGGATCCCCAACTGCAAGGCCACCACAAAGTTAAATTTCACGTGCACATAATAATATGGAGTTGTACCATTCAAGTAGAGGGACTTAGATTCCCAAAGCGTTGGTAAGATACCCACCTAATTTGTCCACTTGTAAAATTATCTCATCAACAAATTTATTTTAGCATGGTTACATCATCTTATCACTATTTATAGTATTTTAAGAGAGTTAACATTATTTCTTTGCTTGAATATTGCACCTTGGAATTCTTAATCTATCAACATGCCTTTAAGTAGAATTTTAGGAAGTTAGATTCTATGTCTTTAAGAGCATTTCATAAACTATATTGTATGCCTTTACTACATCCAATATTTAAATCTTAAATGCCTCTTATTACATAGGAAATTAAAATAGTGGATTGTAGGCAAAATCAATTCACCAAAAGCAAGGTGGTGCTACATATTGATTAACTTTTGATTTCTAGTTTTATGTGCAAAGTTGATCATGGCTTCTTGGCATGTGATAAATCCCTCGTAAGTAAGTGGTATGAGAAATTTTTTTGATTGTAAATCATGTACTTCAATTTAAGTAAACGTTGAAATATCGATTGGATAAAGTAGTGAACGTTTTATTAGTTGCATTCCATTTATAATTGATAAAAGAAAAATGAAACATGTGTATTTATTTATTTTATGACGGTGAGAAAATTTTTATGAAGTTTTTATTCAAATGAAAAATTGATGTACTCAATTAACAATACTTGTTTTCATTTATTTGAAATATTAAATAATCATGTTAGATTTCTTGTTCATTTTGTTGCTTGAGATGGATTGTTTAGATAATATGAATAAAATTTGTTCACGTTTTGGGTGATTTGGAATTCACACTAAAAATGAATTTCATTTCTCGGTGTCTAATTAATAGGTTACTACATATAGACTTTCATGTTTAATTATTGGTGTGCACACCCTTATGTCGGTATTTTATTTGATTTTAGGTCACCTTGTGCATGCCAATAAGATTCTAATTTGAAATTCGGGAGGTTATACATAAAATGTCTTTAAGGCATTTTAATAAGTACACAAAATTTCTATATAACACATTAAAGTATTGATTCTTTTCCAAAGGACATCCTTTAAAATCTTCAAAGATTTATCTAAATTTTGCATGCTTGTACTAAGATGAGGGATAAAAAAATTCACACATTTGCTTCTATTACCCAAGTTAAAGAGGAGGACCTCCACTCCATCTCTTGTGAGATGTATATTTACATAAAACTACATAAGCCATGATTCACATTAGATATGTAATAAAATGCTCAATGTAATTCAATTAATAGGTAGTTTGAGCCCAATCGAGGGCATTTTTCTCATGTTCCCTTGAGTGTTGTTTTGGTTTCAAGCACAAAGAAGCCATATACAATTTTTCACACATTATTTCAAGAATATGTGAGAGGTTTATGATCTAAAGACATATACATAGGTGCTCTGTAAAAATTAAAACATATTAGATATCGTTGAAAAACAAAATGAAAATTTTGGGGAATCAGTATTGAATTTAAGAAAAAAAGAGAATATTTTACTAGCTTGAGTGGATGAGGTAGACCCGACATTGTTTTAGAGAGTTCACGATGATTTATATAGAATAGAGAGAGGTTTTTAGTAATTTAAAGTAGAAAATCAAAAACCTCAAAAGTGTATTACAAATAGATTTATTTTTAGTAATCATTAATCTCCGACAATGCACAAGTGAGACAAAATTCGAGTATTAATATAAGAACAACCCCCGATTTGTCAAATTTCAAGCACATTAATTTCAATATTTTTGACACATTTTAGGTTCGATTTACTATACCTATTTGTCTTTAGAATTTTAAATGTGTAACATTTTAGCAAGTTTAAGCTTGTCGTGCATAAAATAATATATATAAATAGCATTGTGAAGGTTTGATGAATAAGAGAAAAAAATAGTATGCACCATCAGAATAAGAAAATATAAGATAAAAAATAATATACACCCACTTATAACAAACATGCCCTGGTAGGGGACAAATATAGAAAAGAAACTCAAAAATATATAGTGACCTAATAGAGATGCAATGTAGGTACCATATTACATCACAAAGTAGTAGCGTGCATGATGTAAACCACAACACTACAAGTACAATGAATTGTAGTCAAGACAATAGTATGACCCAATAGATGTGTAGTAAGGACATGACAATGTAACCTTACCAATTTATATTCTGCAAAAGTAATAACATGCATGATGTAAATCATAACACCAAAAGTATAATCAAGCGTAATCATGTAACCATTTAATGACATAATGTAAATATGTACCTATTAAGTTAAAATAGATAAACATGCATCCCGATCAAGAAGCACCAAAACAATCAATCATGTGTAAACGACATAGACATGACATGACAAATATATGATAATCTATGAACATGGCATGACACAATACACATGCACAAACAAAAACACACATAAAAACGTAATAAAAGAAAAAAAAAATAGGGTATCAAGATAATACACAATGTAACAATTATGTAGAACAATGAAGAACATTCATGTAAGTAAGTGCACAAGATAGAAGCTAGAACAAGAATAAACAAGTCAATGCCACTTTACAACTCACTTAGGACTCTTACAAGCTTCTATTACAAATATCATTCCAAAAGCACTAAAGGGTTTTGTAAATCTACGCAAATTAGTTGCACATCAATTAAAGAAGTCCTTATTGTGGGTCCGAAGCACTCAACTAGGTTAAATATTCTAGCTTCCTCTATTTCCAGACATGGAAAGGTCATAAAGACATGTCTTTACAAGAGTAATGTCACTTTAAGCATTGTTTAAGGGTTTAAATGAATGAAGGGTTAGGTCACATAGTTCAGGCACACCACTAATGTGCTAGGTACATTCTATATGATATAATTAGCTCGTTATTTCAATGTCAATAGACATGAGGTCACCCCTAGTGGTTTAGCTAGTTTACACTCACACTTGCACAAATACGTAGGAGAACTAAATGAGGCTTGATCCCATGCGAGGAAATGTAGTGAAACACTTGGATTGGTTGAGTATAGTTGGGGCTGGCTACTAAGGGTAGTCTAATGTCACCACACACACACATGTTTTCTCCTTTTGGTTTGTTAATTCTACAATAAAGGGTTCTGCAAGTTTCTAAGGTTTCCACATTGACGCAGGTGAGTATAGGTCATCCCAAAGTTGTGTAAGCAAGAATGACATACAATGAAGGTCATTTCTAAGTAAGCGAAGCACAAAACAAGTTTTAGACCCAAGTTTTCTAAGGATCCAAGACCCGTATAAATCCATGTTAGACTATATAGTTCTAATATGGGTTGTACAATAGTTGTATGATCTTGCTCTGTTCAATTTCTAGTTCTAGAACTTGCACCGAAGTACTCTTAGTATTTAATATGACTTTCCCACTTTCCTACACGTCTATACCCTCTCTATTTTGACATGTACAACTAAGTCTCTTTCTCCTCTTGTGTATGTGAGCTATTACTTATCATTTTATCAATCATTGTAAGTATTAATGCATTATTATGGTTATGAATGGTTAATGGTGACTTGATTAGATCATAATAATCCCTATACAAACCATTGATATCCTATTTATTATCTGCATTTCCATAACATTATATTTAACGAGGTGTAAAACAGAATCCATGAAATTGAAATATGGTTTTTGGATAAATTATGTAAATATTTTTTATCGACGCATTTTGAATCACGCGTGATTCATCATCACACATTTGGTAGTCTTGTTAAGTCTTGTTAACCTCTTGTAGTGAAACCCATTGTTTTCATTGGAAATTTGGAATTTGTTTGGGTGTTTTGGTCTAAACACACACAAGAGGTTGTTAAAAGTGTTTCTTAGTGTATGGATGAGTGGGTACTTTCGATTGAACTTTTTGGCCTAAACACATGCAAGTGGTTCTATAAGTTTGTCTTAGTGCATGGATGAGTAGGTACTTTAGATTGAACTTTGATTTTTGTTTGAGGTTGTATAATTTGTTGTTTGGTATAAATTTTGGTAACAAGTCAATGTGGATTTTTGTAGATGACCTGTAAAGAGTGACACAAATAGAATAACTCTATTATCATGCAAATATTTTAAGCATTGGTGTAATATAGATAAGACCATTCTTAATGTAGCAAGTGATTTTATAAAATTAAATCTAATGTAAGGACACAATCAGATAAAATAACAATAACATACAAGATCTAGCTAAAGAAGTACAAACAAAAGTGATATATAGGGTTTGTAGAATGACTTAGCTTGTCTTTGTTAGTCCGAACCGATTTTGGGATGGAGATTGATCTAGAAGGGTGTATTATAGCATGTGTAACTTCTATTCCTAAAGCGGGAGTTGATGATCTCATGGATATGAGCACTTGGTATGGGACAAGTATGTCTAGATCTTTAGCATCCAACTGGGTGCTAATGTACGTGAAAGGGATTTTTTCATGGTCCTTTCTTTCTCATTGTAGGTCCCATTAGGTTCATTGTACTCTATTATGTCACACTTGTGCCTTCAAAATAAATCCTAGCTACCTGCACAAAACTCAAACACACATTATATGAATAAAAAATGTGCATATGCTTGATTCGGATTGACCTCGCGGTAACCCCAATGTGATTGTCACGAGTAGTGCACTACATTTGGACTCCATGTAGTTCTTATGGTGTGTGATTGAAATTGTGTCCCTTAAGCTAAGATGCCCTAGTGTTAGTCACACAAAGAATAACAAGCTACAACTACTTTGTCCCAATGCAATAATGTGTGATATGGAATTCAGAATAGCCTCCCCATGCAGATGAATAATGCACCCAAAAATGCAGTCCCTTGTGTTGTTCTTGTGTATGTGGTAGATATAAAAATGATAGCCCAATTGCTCCTTAAAATAGTGAGTGGGTTGTGTATATATATGAGTTCATAGTTTTAACTTTGACACATAGTGACATAAAAATTTGACCTAGGTCGTTAAAAGGCGACAAGAAAAGACCCAAAGCCAACAAAAATTAACAAAGCAGAAAACAAAACAAAGAGGGACAAGAGCATGAAGGACATTAACGCAGGCGGTAGTGTCCTGCAGTGTACTTATCTGAAGCAAGCAAACAAAACTAGAACAAAAAGATGAACAAGGATCCCTATGACTCAACCAAAAATATGTAAATGCTAGATAAAAGATGTGAGCAAAGCCAATCAAAGCAAGAAAAAGGACCAAAGAAGTGTCATCATTGCCTAGTTTCCATACTTAGAAATCATGTATATAACAACATACTAGAGGCATAATGTAATAGTAATAAGTGTATATTTTAGTGACTACACCAAGAGGAATTGAAGTAATATGTCATATGTCCCAATGCTTAGAAATATGAGAAACCAAGTGAGCACCATTTTAGGTCCTACGGTGACAAGTAATGTAATGTTCCTAAGAGGATTCCAAGATTAATTGTTGTATCCTGAAATAATAGTTGTCTTTGCCAAGTAAATCTTTATGTGTGTATCAAAGGCTAGTAAGGAATGTCACGTGATGCTAACATTTACACTTGAATTGTTGTCCACCATAATAATCCTTATTAAATATGATTCTATATAATTATGTATGAATAGGGGTCCATCATCAAAAATCTTATTCGGGATTTCATGATCATAAAAAGTAATAGTAGGTATTTGTTCGTGCATATTTGTGACTACACATCGTGAGGCCATCTAATACATGAGCATTGGAAGGTGTTGCAAAGATATGAAGTTGATCGAGGTTGTTTATGATACAAGATGTGAACTTCATCTTAATTTTTCATTTCTTATGTAGCATGGTTTGGGGAGGATTCATGAAGACTTTTCAAAATTTTATTTAGTTGTGTGATTTGAATCATTAAATATGGTAGTTTGTCCTTCCGCTTGTATAGTTTCATTGTCAAGTAGGACCTAAATCTTATGTCTTAATCGAAAGGACATGTTTATGGAATGCCCCAAAGCTCGATGATAGCACACTGATATGTATTCATCATAGTACTTAGGCAAACATGTAAAAGAGTCAATCTTATGTTGAGAAGGTACAAATCTCGTGTTACATTCAAACGACTTCTTGAACCCTCGCAAGGAATCTTACATAATCACGTGAATTGTCTTAACTCTCCAAATGAAAGGAAAAGCTTTCAGTTGGTTGTGACACAATATCAACTATATTTTTGGCCTCATTCATAGTTTGAACGATGGGTGCATCATTATCCTTAACATTCAATTTTTCTTACTTAAAAAGCGGCTCCACTAGATTTAGGGACATCAGTCCCGTATTTAAGCATGTCTTATCCATTGAACTTGCTCTCATATTTGTTAATTGTATTAAAACATTTGTTAGAAGATTGGTATGTTTGAAACGTGAGTTTTTCTTTGTTGGTTGAAGTCTGACAATGAGTAAAAAATTAACATAATTTACTTTCATGCAATTTGTAAAAATATGACCTTTTGACTAATATTTATTTAAAGATAAGTCAAGAAGATATCAACCAAAGCATTGAAACACGTGTGGACCCTGAAGGTAAGTTGTAAATCTAGTCTATGACATAATCCTTTAGACTTATAGGAAAGAGCTTAGTTAACAATTTATTATTATTATAGAAGTCTAGAAATGAACCATAAAATCCTTAACGTGATGTGAAGAGTCACTTTATTGTTGTCAAATAATTTGAACTTAAGATAAATGAAACTAGTAGGCAAAGGGTAACTAAGGATCATAGGAACCGATGGGTTATGTACTATCTCACAAGAGTTCATGATATGGATTTCTTTGTGGGACCCCTATTTTAATTGGATAATCTTGGCTTGCATATCAGGAAGTTGTTGTAAGAGTGCATCTTGAGATAGGTGTGTAGCATTGTTTTCCCATTTTGAGTGATTCAAAGGGAAGACAAATTTGCATCCTGGATGAAAGAAAGTGGAGGACATAAAATATTCTTAAAATGCAAGACAAAACATATAGATCTCACAAACTCTACTATACAAGTGATTTTTGACAAAAACACGAGTATCGTGTTAAGAAGCAACTTTGAGATAGTGTACATACTAATCACAATCAATGTGCTAATTACGCTAGATGACCTTATTGAGTTTGATCTCGATAGTAAGTGCAAGAAATGTCGAGATGCCATCTATCATTAATGAAAATCAAAATAAATTAAACAACATTTGAAGTTGATTGCTCAATGAGTCCACCGACTACTTCCTCGCCAAGTACCACCATGTGTGTAAGAAGATCAACGACACGTGTGAGGATTTTGTTCAAATCTTTCTTTGGGCTTTGCCGGCATACATATTTTAGTATATGATCGATTTTTTAGATGACAAATTACACAACACTATCTTTAGGATGAAAATATTATGATTGACGTGACATGCAAGGTTCAACTTCGCGCTAACATAGCGACTTATTTGACGCTCCATTCATATTATGCATGTGGCATCCAACATGTTAACAATGACACTAATTACGCCAAAGGCGTTTACCTTGTTAGAATCGACCTCACCTTCTAACAACATCCATGGGTACATAATCTTTACATGAATGACCATTTCATTGATGGACGATTTTGGCATACAGGTGACAGATCACATGTCGGTTCTGTTTATGTTACTATTTGTATAAGGTAACATCAACATCAACTAGTGTCAGTGACACCGACATCTTGGTGTTTGGAAGGTGTGTCTCCTTGAGTAGCAGCATGAGCTGGTGCCGCCGCCGGTGAAGAAGCATATTTAGTTTTGATGTCGACAGTCTGTACCACTTCAATTCCACCGAAATATTTTTCTGATGTCAAGATTTGTTGTGTTTTGTTAGTGCCACCTGAAACTGACTCGTACATGGTGGGTGTAAAGCATTACTTTGATAGTGCACCTTGTGCCCCGACATCTCAAATTCCTTTTTCTTTTCTTGGCCAGCCTCCACTGGTAGAATCCAGATTACGTAATTCTCCAACAAAGCTATATTGTTGGTCGTTTCCCTGTTATAATGGTTTTAGGTAGATGATATACCATTTTAAGATAAGCAATAGGCCCATGTAACACATGTACGTCAGATAGAGGATACACAGACGATTGTCGCATAAATGGAGGACGTGGCCATGCATGCAACATCTGCGTTACACCATTTCAGATAGTTTGTACACTCAATAAGAACAATGACATGACACGTGCAATGCCAAGAGAATTAAACAAGTAGTTTCCCCTCAAGAAGACCAACATTACAATTCCACGATTACGTTACTGTTTGCATAAACATTCCATCGATTTATTTGGTGTGCGGCCAATAACAGTTAGGGTAATCGCAACAGCAGAGGGGCTCAATGAATTCCTATGCCCAAAGTGCATCTCAATCCCGTCCAGATCGATGTCATTCTCATAAAGGTGTTCGCAGGTGAGATGGAATCCATTCATAAGCTAACGAGACTTAAATTAAAACGAAAAGAATAAAAAATGTATCTCCTACTCAAATGCATCTTCTGTTATGGCATTCCTCTTTGCAAATCATGGTCGTTAGACATTGAATGGATCACAACACTTCGTATATATTTGTGAAGAGATTGTGGTGCTGCAGGCATGATTTTGCCCTTATCTTCTGAAGCACTAATATTGTTTGTTTCGTTCAATGTCATTCCAATCATGTGTATCTCCCAACCACCCGTTCACCATCACCTCTTCCACCTGCATTTGGTCTCGATGGCTAGGCCTATCCCTCACGTAAGTTTGCAAGGAGGGGTGAGGTGGCTGTTGACAGGGCACTTTCCACGGTTTTAACGGAGCCCATGTCATTTCATTGCATCCCGGTGACTGATCAACACTGCCTGTCTATTCACATTTATTGCCATGAATTTGTTGCGCTTTATGTCAAGACATCATTTCAAATATTTATGTTGAATGCTACTATTTATTGAATGGTCTGTATATGATATCCTTTGCATTAAACTAGTCAATCCACTTTTTGGCGCCATTGCTTCACTTTTTTTTTATTATGCCGAAAGGCGTTCCTACAATGGGGAAAGCTTGCCGGGTCTGACACGGACAGAGACATCAACGCCCAAGATTTATTGGTTGACGAAGCACGGACGTTTTTTGGGCGTTGGATGTTCACTGGAGAAAGTACAGGGCAGCAATAGGTCATTCAAATAGAAGAAAATTTATTGTCGCCCCTGCTGTGAATGCTCGCCCATGCTATGTGACAGGAAGTAGGAGTCGTTGCGATCAGGAATGATGCGACAAAGGTTACAGTGGGAAAATCCGTATGAGATTGCAATGAAAGCGTTCTTACTTGTGTAGGGGGCAAATCCTTACCAGTTTGCAATGAAGGCATTGTTGTTTGCGTCAGGGGAAGAAGGATGGTTGAAGACGCCAAGGAGCTGTTGTTAATATTTGTTCTTGTTTTCCATGTCGTAACCTTACAACAGTAAATTGTTTACTCGACTGGACATTGTGAAAGTTAACGAAGCCAATGTTTCTTGCATAGGGGAAGGATGTAGAATTTGCAAGCGTGATGATGGGTGCAGAGTTTGTAAGCGTGATGATATGGTTGTCGTGTTTGGGGAGATCTCATCCCTGTGTAAGTCCAACACATCTTTTTCTCTCCAGCAAGTCTTCCCTTCTTAGCTATTGTAGAAGAATTTTTTTTCAACAAGTGAACCATACACTGGATTGTGTGGTAAAAGCTTGCGATTGGAGATGAAAATTTTGGTAGAGGATCTGGTGCTCCAGAAAGGTTTTTAGGTTTACTTGCTATCCAGAAAGGGATCACTAGAATGCAAGTTAGATAACAAGTGAGTGCAAATGGGATTTTTTTGGTTTCCTTACAGTTGTTGCATCTGTATATAGATAAAAATAAGTGCAAATGCACAATATAGACTACCAACCAGGAAACATGTTTCCATGGCTTTTGCAATGTGTCCCTCCAACGGCCATTTTTCTCCCTTGTAACCCCGAGCTTATTCCTCTCCCATGCCTCTATCCAGATGTGCTGCTCCGCAACATTCGGGCTCCGTTACTGTTGTGTCCTCACATGTGTGTAAGAAGGCACCACTTCCCACCTCCTACACTGTCCCATCAGACACTACCTTCACTGCTCCCTCTCTTCAAGGCCCTCCTCTGATTTACAAAGTTGTCGAGAATTTTGTGTCAGACCCTATTTCTGTTGGTCACTTCTGTGTGGAAGACGGGTATTTCCCATCATTAATCTTGGGGATGAGGTGTTTGAGCAAGAAAACTTAGAAAAGTATTATAAGAATCATGGGCGCATGTGCAGATTTAATGGGCTATTGCCTAAACTGACCTACCTTCATCAGTGAATCTTCAGTCGACCCTGCTCTCCTAAAGAGAAAAGTTGTAGCTTCCTATTTTGCCTTGGCGGTTGTTTTCACCTCAAGCTCTCCTTTTTGGAGTCCTTGCTGCAGATTTCTTCCAACCAGGTTCAGAAAGAGGAGGAAAGCTCCTATCAAATATTCCTACAAAATATTATTAATCTAGTCGTTATCTTAGTTAATTACTTTTTATGGTGTATTTTTTTAATTTAGTGTATTTTTTATGATTTAATATTTTTTAATTTGAAAAATATACAGATTTTACAATTTATTTGTAAAATTTGTAGTGTTTCTCACTCTCCAATGTCCAAAACAACCTAATCTTGGAAAAAATGCAAAGTTAATTAATTCTTTTCTCCCGTGTTCATTCGTTAGTTTTACTTGTTTTATAGTTTTGAGCTTTGCTAAATTTTGATTGCATAATGTTTGGATTGCTAAGGTTGATGAGCAAATAGTTGTTGCTAGGAATATTTGGACAAATATTACTTTATTTTATAATTCAATAGGTTTTAAGACAATCTCTATTCATGCATGCTACTCTAGATCGATAGATTGTGAGATATCAACTAAAAGGATGGTTTGGTTATTTAAAGATTTCTTTGAGGTATATCTATTGATTCCATAAGTGGGTGCATTTAATAGTTTACAAATTAAATATGTTCATGCATTAAATCTCCAAGAAAACAAAAAACTATTTATATCTTAATATACCTTTCTTGTAAAGACTATTTTGAACTATATGTTTAAATATTAAGGTTATATAGTTATGTTTATTTCCTTATGTGCATTTTTAAATGTTGTTACTCTCACATCCATTAATAACTATAGTGCATATACAATGTTCCTTTCATATTATGTCGGCATTGTTATCATGAGTTCACTTACTTATTTACTGATTTTTTATTTTGATACTAACATCCCTTTAAAGACAGAACAACAACATAATGTCTTTTCTATTCCCTCGATCAAATCTTTATGTGGGGCATGTTCTTTCGTCATTTCGGCGACCCCCTCTTGGAAACACAATAGTTCACGATGTTCCCCCTCCTTTGCATGTGCTTGGTCCATCTTTCATCGAAATTAATATGGTTGCAAGTAATGTTGCCAACACGCAACCACCATCTACATCACTTGTATCTCTTTTGTGTCTAGAGCAATAGTTGGCTTTAAAACTATTCTTCACCACTTCTCACACAAAATCCATCTATCTCCACTAGGATTGATAGTTCAAGGTGCCACAAGGACAAGGAAATCATATCTCATAGAAATTATCAGGGCTTCGATCAAAACTGCATCAACTACTACTCTTTCACATCTCCTTCTACTTGCCCCTACCGGGGTTGCAGTATTCAACATTTCGCATCAATGATACATGCATGCCTTTGCATTCCCATCAAAGAAATCAAACCCTTGGAAGGTCAAGCATTGTCATATTTTCAAGACTTCCTTCAACATGTTGAATATATTCTAATTAATGAAATTAGTTTCAGTAGGAAAAAAATGCCGAGTAATATCGACTACCATCTTCATGAATCTTTACCCCATTCCAAAACATTTGAATTTGGAAATAGATCTATCATCCCCATTGGTCACCAAGGGAAGTTGCCACCTATCATGGAAATTCTATTGTATGTCATCCACTCATAGAACATTAGCCTTTGGAAGGGATTCATATGCCGTGTTAAATATATTCTCATTGATGAAATTAGTTTCATCAGCCAAAAATTGCTTTGCAAGATTGACTACCATCTTTGTGAAGCTTAGCCCCATTCCAAAACATTGAGTTTGGAAAGAGATTTATTATCCTCATTGGTCACCTTGGGAAGCTACCACTTGTCATAGAAAGTTCTTTGTATGTTAGCTACTCATAAAAAAATTCCTATGGAAGGGATTCATATACCATTTTTGTTGTCATCAATTTTGATCTATATACCAGTCCATGTTAGGATCCTAGAAACCCATTTCATATTCATGTTGCATTAATTTCTAGAGGGGATCGTAGACATTTTGTGATTAAAATGACTTGGGATTTAACTAGCCACAAGTCTCTAGGACTTATAGAAAGGTGACAATTGACATTGGAAACATTGAGAGGCAAGGTCTTTCCTTCATAATAATCAATAGAGTTCCCTCCCTTGAAGATATTCGCATTTTGGATCCATTTTCATTTAAATACTACTCAAAATTTTCTTGATCCCCTCTGCTTCAGGCACGCAAACAAGAGGAGGTAAGGTGACATTCACTCTACCAAATGCTTCATACCTTAAACCAACAACAATCCACCACCCCCCTCAGACACATTGTACTTATCATCGTCATGTAAATATTCTCCCTTTACCAATCACTAAGCCCATGTATGTAAGCCATTTTTCTCCAAGTTCTTTGGTGGTATTCAATATTGGTTACTTGGAAAAGATATTTTTAGTGGTATTCAATTGTATACTAGAAACATTATTTTATTTGCACATTCAAACACTAAAATCCCTCCAGTTGCTTGCATAAGATCTCATGCTTATTTGTTCTTTAAAATAATGTTAATGTTTTATGTCTTTCAATTCAATCTAATTCTACGGGTTTTCCCTTTTATTTTTCTTTCTCTGTATTACCACACAATGTTCTGATCATATAACTTTTCAATTGTAGTCTACTCTGTTCGAAATGTATTTTCATTTCTACTTCACATCCCATGCAACCCCTTCTAAACGACAATTTGGAATTCTCTACTACAATGCACATTTTTCTTCTCCTTCCTTTCATTTTCATTTACATTTTTCGACTTATGAAATTACGGCCAAATATAAACAATGATTGCTACATCCCTTCCATTTAATCAACCTATTTGCATCAAAATAAATATATCCTCTCCCACAAAAACACATTTTCTCCCTCTCCTTCCACAAACCACTGTCCAATCCTTCACCGCATCCCTTTCGGCGTTTACATTGCACCACTTGCATTCACAATTGGAAGATTGCGAATCATTGATGATTCAAGGATGGTTGTCGATGCACTATCACACCCAACTATATAGTTCTGTATATATTTTGTATTTTTCCCAATATTGTAATCCATAATAAAAATTATATATTTTAAATGATTACAAGTATGTTACAAATTTTAGATTAGGTGCTTTGGCATTATTTTAACGTTTTTATAAAAACGATTTATATAGTTTCACATTCATTCATATTTATGTTAAACGTGTGTTCCAAGTAACAAAATCTCGAGCTTTGAGGCTTCAAAATTGCAGGCCCGAATAATTTGGGCATGGCCACCTGATGTTGACATAAAACCAAATTCTTCTCGCAACATAATAACTATAGAGTCAAAGAAAAATGATAAAAAATGAGGGCAAAATTCACCGCATCGGAACCCTTAGTCCTACAAAACGAATGAATAAAAAGCTTCATTGATAAATAAAATCTATCTTTTGTTGTTCGCAATCCTTGATGACATGAAATAAAAAATATTCCATAGCTTTTTATAAGGTAAAATTTATGAGGTTGCGCTTTAACATATTTTTGTGTCGTTATTAGACGGTAAAGTTTCAAATTCTTTCCCCTTTTGGTTTTTTCCACCATCTAATCCCTTCTTCTTCACCCCTCTTCATATGCTATTGTTTCTCCCTGTCAAATTTAACTCCTTTAAAAGATTCTCTTCGGCATTTCCATCGTACACAAATATTATTTGGGTATGAACAACGTGAGCCATGGCATAAATGTGAGACATGTAAGTATTGAATTTCAACCTTATTCTTTCTAACTTTCCATTCATGTTTTCATCTTTTCTGATAAATTAAATGTTTTCTACTTGAAAACTTTCACGTCATATAAAATACAATAAAACCATAGCTAATAAGCCCCTTTTTCCTCATATTTTTCTCTGCATCAAGCAAAAAATAATGCTTTGCATAAATTTGTGGGTTTAAACATGTCTTGTAAATGGTGCTTTTAGCTCTATCATCGACATTGTTTACAACATTTTGTTTCATCCCCCTTGTTTATCTTTACTTGTTGTCAACAAATTTGATTGATGCACTATGCTTTATTGTCTATTTCAATTTATTTTTCCTCTCGCCAATATTTCACTTTCAGCGTTAACATCGCACAATTCTCGTGCGATTGCTAGTTTTGTTACTCTTGATAACAATGATCTAACTCATTACCAGGTTACCGAAGATACACTATGTACTATATAAAACTATAATTTCATATCTTTGTGTGCCTACAGGATCTACATCAAAGTAGGTGGTTGATCAACGTAATACGTTGTTACTTTGACGAGCTACATTTTAAATTTTTTTGCACTGAATAACTATCCAAAGTTAATTCATTCAATCGGGGTTAAATTTGACGGCCACCTATGCCTGTCACATAAATTTTAGGTGACGGTAATTTTTAAATATTACCCTTCAAAAATGTAAAATAGTGTTATTTTTACACTGTTAATCAAATATATTTAAAAATATTTTATACATATTTAATTATTTTTAATATATATTAGTATAGTTTATATATAAATCTATAGAAAAAATTACGGTCATACTCAAAATATGCAAGTCACATGTGACGGTTATGTCAAATATTTGCAAGTATTTTACGGCTAAAATCATGAAAAATATCTAAAACGGTGTCAAATTTAACCCCTCCATTCAATTAAATTGGAATATTTTCCAATTCTTTCCCTCACACTTGAATTACAATAACACAACAACGTATTACATTGTCGCCTATTGTGAGTACAACAATGTATCAAAATTTGAAGCACTTTATGGTTGGGCAGCCTATATTTTCTTCCTTTGACACTAGGGGCCAAGCAAACAAATCGATTTCATCGAATCTGAAATATAATGAAAAGATCCTTGCCTTGACAAGAGGTTTCTCTGTCGTCCTTTGGTTTGAGAAAGGAATTAAAATATTTCATGACTTGTACAGATTTGGGAAGTGGATGGAGTGGATAGACCTTAAAGCTTTCTATAAGCTTCCTCAATCTCAGTTCAAAATGTATACAATGCTCAGTAAATGCTTTCACAACTCCCTCTACTGGAATAATTATGGAGGATGATAATGACTGCTAGGATATGATGAGGTGGCTCAAAGGGTACCCTCTCCAAGACATTTTTTAGATTCAAGACATTTATTAAAAATGGAAAGAGGATATTTTTCAGATTTAATACATTTTTTAGATTTAAGACATTTATTAAAAAAGGCAACTTTGTTTGTGTCAAAATCTGTAAAAATATGTAGTTGTTAACTAAACATTCATCTGTAGAATATCTTGTAAAATATTTAACAGTTGATGGCGATGATAAATGTTAATAAGGTTTATTCTCCGTTCCTGGCGATGATAAATATTATCAATGATTCCTCCAATCAGGTTAATGATAATGAAGTTTTTCTAGCCCATGTTGTTTAGAGTGGTGGCATGTTTGAGACCTAAAACGATTTCTATACTTCAATATTGATGCTTGTGATTATTTGTGATACCTTTGAGAGCTATTTTTGGGTTGATTCTCTTTTATAAGGTAGCAACTGATTTTAAACAATTCTCAACCTTGAAGGACTTAGAAAAGATACTCTATTATCTAATATGATGATTTGGTTATTCGCAACCTTTGGATATTTTGTTATATTCACCAACTTCTATGTTTATCTATAGTTTTGGCTTTCATGAGAAAAAGGATAGATCATTCATGTTTCTCGCCCTCAAGTAATTGGACAATTTTATTATTGAGTTTCCTATATATATGGACTTTCTACGATACAAGTTGATAGTTTAGTAAAAATCCCTCCTTGTAAATCAGAGATAAATTTGCACTCAACAACATAAGAAATCAAATGGAGTCTCAATCTAAAATTTTCAATCAAGAGATAAAATCAAACTTTCAACTGTATGGATTCTTTATCTGTAATCGTAGAGTAAATATAGCCTCGAGACTTGTGTTTAACTTTACATGTGGAATTTGAGAATTTATACCCACTTTGACTATATCCAATTTCATGAGATCGATGATGGAGAAAATGGGAATGTGATAAGTAGAGGAAATTTTGTCATAGTTTTTCCTTCGACTATGCATACAAATATCCCACCTACATTGTATGTGAAACTACACTGACATCACTACATTCTTCCACTCTGTGAGATAATCAAAGTGTATGGTTTGGGCATGCTTGATTTCACATATTGCAATTTGTGAATGAAAATTTTGAATAAGGAATCGTAGTTTTCTAATGATGATAGATGATGATGATGATGATGAGCCTCTAAATGTCACTTTTTTTCTACTCCCACTCAGACACGCGATGAATACTCCAACATTTGCATTTGCATTTTAATTTGGGAAAGATATGCTAACATAACATCTCCCCTCCCGAATTCATGACCCGCACCACCACAACTAAACTAATAGATCTGAAACAAATATAGAGAACCATGATAAATAAACAAAATCATAATCTTGAAAGAGATCAACTGAATTATAATATTCAAAGTAAAGTGTCCCCTATTTATTACCTTGGATGAGCCAGAGCATGAAATGAGGACCCAAGAGAACACAAAAAAAAGTAATTTTTTTCTTTTTCTAATTCCTAAAATGCTAATTATGTAACTATGCATTTCCAAATGGGAGTCTCGACGGATGTTTCAAACACATGTATATGAAATAGATGGTAGAGTTAGGAAAACTTACTGGTCAAGATTTTGTGTTGGTGGTCATTGATGGATGACATCATCTAAGGAACCCTAAATGTAGAGTATCTATATCTAACATATGCAATGTTTAGGATTAAAACATATGCAAGTTTCCTTTTATGCAAGAAATGACAAAGGATACTCGGTGATGTGATCAAACAACCCACCTCTTCATGCAGTACACCAATGGGTACTAATGAAAGGCTAATAATGATATCCTTTATTTGTCGACCATATTTTTAGGATGATCAAATTATAAGTACAACATCATGGTGTGTGTTAAAACCTTAACAATAACATTGCTAACAACAATGGAATCAACAAAAGAGTGGTAGGTATATAAATATTACCTAATAGAGATACATGTGTCAATGAGTCAAATTTAATGAGTTTCAAAAACCTAAAATTAGGACCTGCAGTATCGAATACAAATCCACAATGAAAAATCTTGTGTATTATATTTTTTATTTGAGAAAGCATGAATAATTCTCTCTTATATATTTTTCGTTTGAGAAAGCATGGATAGTTTGCCACCACATGTCCTTTGAACCATACAGACCCCTATAAATAACCCTTCAAGGTTCATTTATTCACTTTTCTACGAAAATTTCCTGTGCTCTGAGCTCTCCAATCTTCAAACTTCTCCCAAATTTCAGTAATGGCTAGCACCACATCTATTCCTACACCTAAATTTCAATACAAAACCTCATTTGCCCACAGTTGTAGCTATACTAAGAGCAAAAGACACACAAAAGGATCGGCTCGAAAATCAAAATTTCTGGGCTTGTGGATATGCCCCAATTCGATACTGATACTTCAGTCCTTGATTACCTTCTCGCCTCTTACAACGAGAGTGATGGTAAATTTTTTGTTCTCCTCGTGCATCCAAGATGTCACAAATTTATTTCTCAATTGAACCCAAGGACGTACATCGGTTAACAGGTTTACCATTCAAAAATAAGCTCAGTGTTGGACGACTAAGGGGTTTGACGACTCGGGGTTGGACGGATAACAGTTGGATGGCTAATGGATTGGATGGCTAGGGGTTGACCGTTCAACGACAAAGGGTTGGACGGTTAGGGGTTAGATGGCTAGAGGTTGGATGGATCAAAGTTGGATGGATCAGAGTTGGATGGCTTAGGGTTGGATGGATCGAAGTTAGATGGCTAAGAGGTGGATGACCGAGATTTCAAACTTAGACGGGTTAGGGTTGGATGGCTCGCAGTTTGGAAGGCTCGAGTTGGACGGCTTGTGGTCGACTGGGCGACTCGGATTTCGTGTTGGTGGTTGTGGATTTTCTTATGTTTACTTCGGTGAATATGTGCACGATATGATTCGAAATGGTGGAAAATTACATTCATAAGCTCTTATATATGTGTAAAATCTAGGCAAAACGAATAGTATAAGGGACATGTCGGTCGAATAGTTAGCATGTTATTACACCTAGTATGTTGTTACCTTTTAGACTTGCATTTTCGATATTCATTCTATAATACATAGTGTGAGGAATATAATCAAATGGATATTATTCAATTATTATGTAATAATTTCCAATTCATTTCCCGATACTTTGATTACAGAAATTGAACAACAAATTATGTTGTTACCCCTAATAATGATGATATAGTACATTATCCTTATGAACAATACTCGTTATATTTTTAAAAACTGTGATGTCAAAGTTTCATGTCCACGCACTACGTTGTTACCTCAAAAACATGCATTTTCAAAGTTTGTTTTGCAATACATAGTGTGGTGACTTTATTCAAATTGATTTCATTCAATTATTCTATAATAATTCCCAATTCATTGTGTGATACTTTGAGTACAACAATTCAACAACATATTATGTTATTACCCCTAATAACGATGATCTGACACATCACTCTTACAAAATATAGTCAGTGTACTATATAAAACTACAATGTCAAATCTTGGTATGTATACATGATCTATATTAAAGTACCTTGTTACATGTATTAATTAAGTATATTAAAGATCTGATAATGAAAGAATTGCTATAATTATTCCTAATAGTAATAACTTTTCTACTCATTCTTGCAACTCCTTACTAATATGTGGCACATAATAAGCCCGTGTCCCTTAAAAGTAGAATGGAATGAGTTAGAAATTAATCAAAAATAATTGAATGAAACAACTTTGAATAGATTCATAACACAATGAAGTGTAAAACAATTATTAAAAATGCATGTCGTCGAGGAAACAACGTATTATGTTGAACAACAACATATTTTGATATAGATCATGTAGGCACACTAAGATTTAACATTATCATTTTATATAGTACACAAAGCATCATTTTGTAAGAGTAATGTGTTGGATCATCATTATCAGGGGTAACAATGCAATACGTTGTTGAATTATTGTATTCAAAGTAGGGGGAATGAATTGGAAATTATTAAAAAATAATTGAATGAAACAACTTTGAATAGATTTATAACACTATGTAGTGCAAAAAAACATTAAAAATGCATGTTTTTGAGGAAACAACGTATTACGTTGAAAAACAACCTTATTTGATATAGATCTTGTAGGCACACTAAGATTTGACATTGCAGTTTATATAGTACACTGAGTATATTTTGTAAGAGTAATATTTTGGATCATCATTATTAGGGGTAAGAACATAATATGTTGTTCAATTATTGTACTCAAAGTAGGAGGTAATGAATTGGAAATTATTCAAAAATAATTGAATGAAACAACTTTGAATAGATTCATAACACTATATAGTGCAAAATAAACATTCAAAATGCATGTCATCGACGTAACAACATATTAGGTGGAACAATAGCCTAATTTGATATAGATCATGAAACCACACTAAGATCTAACATTGTAGTTTTATATAGTACATTGAGTATCTTCCATGAGAGTAATGTGTTGGATCATCGTTATTATGGGTAACTACGTAATACGTTGTTGATTTATTGTTGGATCTAAGCCATGGAAATAGGTGTGGGACATACAAGTATTTATTTCCCATCTTTTAGTTTCAAACTTTATTCTCATGTTTGCATCTTGGCTATCTAAGAAACTGAATGCCATCCAATCAAAAACCTTAATGGCTTAAAGATTAGAATTAAAAAGTAGCAAAATCCCTTTATTCCAATATTTTCTCATAATTTTACATTTTTTCTACGTGTGTGACGCCAAGTTATGAGTGTTATGTCATACTAGTTAACTACACTGACTAAGTAATACCTCCATATGACTAAAAAGAGATATAAATATAGGTTGTTGTTCCATGTAATACGTTGTTAACTCGACGACATGTATTTTTAATGTTTTTTTCACTGCATAATGTTATGAATCTATTCAAAGTTATTTTATTCAATTATTTTATAATAATTTCCAATGCATTCCCTCGCATCAGACGTTGTTACCCCTAATAAATTATGATCCCACACATTATTCTTACAAAATATACTTACTATATTGTATAAAAATGTGATTTCATGTGTTCTCTTCTAGTTGTGTACCTTCTTATCTCTCATGCACTCATCACTTTGTGTTATTCCCTCCTTTCTGGTTATGGGATTTCTTTCCTCTTCCCCTTTCTTTCACTCCTTTTTGATGCACACACATTCCTTGGTGCTATTCTTTTCACCTTATTTCTTGAGATCTACCTAGATCTCTTTCTTCTCTATCTCTTTCTTTGCCCTAACTTTATTGCATAATTTTGAAGCCTTATTCATTAGCTTTTCTTATGTTATTGTTCCTCCTTATTTCCATGTAAAATATCACTAAAACACTACTTTCCATGTATTCCTTCAAGATCTATATGGATATGCTTTCCTTTTCTTACATTTTTCTCAATGTGTAATACTTCATCCTCCCTTTCCCACCACTCTTATTCCATTTCCTTTGGGGAAACCTTCAATCCCTTCTCTTCATCTTTTATCAATGTTTCATCATTGTCACACAATATTTTTATGTGCACTTGATGTAGGAGCATCATAATGGTTATGTAAATCTCATGTACATAGTCTAAGTTTGGTTTAGTAGGTTATTATTAAGTATTTGGAAGTCAATATTAAGTATTTAATGAACTTCATTTTTCTTTAGAAATCATAATCCATACTCCTGCCAAATATTTGATTTAAAAATATGAAATGGTTTTAAAGGATAAGTTTCTTGTGGAATGTCAATAACATGATGTAAAATCCCTTTTATCCTCATGTAAATGTAACAAACACCTCATCAACATCTTGAAAGGGGAGAATCCTGCATTGAGAAGCTAAATCAAGTATATTATTTTTTAGGAAGATATTTGACAAGACTTAGGTCTTCTATCTTATCGAGAAACCTATGTTTGTGCATTAGTTGAGGAAAGATATGATTCATATCTATCAAGAAGAAGAATTAATAACTATTCATATGTACATGGAAATGGATGGATCCTCGCAATCGACATTGACCCATCTTGTTCATCATCGACCCTATAAAGTCCCCTACCCCTCTTTTTCTCAGGATGCAATTTTGGAGACTTCAGTTTTTCTTGTGTTCTTGCTTCATTTGTGGATCTCTTTTACAGTTTCCATCATAATATTGGAAATCTTGTGCTTCACTTTGGGATATTTGGAGTTTTCTCTCTTGTATGCTTAGAGCTATTATTGCAATCTTGTCATTATATTCCTTCATTAGATCTTGTGCAGGTTCAACTATCCTACAGGGCCCTTTCTCCACCTTCTCAGGTCTTCATTTTCCATCTGCAGATCATCATCTGTGTGCATCATTTTCCATCAAATCCTTGATCATCCCCAGTCGCCATTGAATCTGCTTAGTTTTCGTCAACCCAACTCCCATTTTGTTAGCCTCCCTATCATTCATATTCTTCGTCATCCCCTCTCTGATTTCACAGTCACTCAGACCCTCATATCTTGTCATTTTTCCCTCCTATCACTCTTAGATCTATTTTGTTAGCTCCAGTCCATCGCCGAATCAACAAAGTCGCCCAGAGAAAATCACTTCATTGCATTGGCCTTCAGATTTCATAATTTTCTTACATCCTTCATGTTAGATCCAATTTCAAATCTCTTGTGGGTTCCTGTTTCTTCATCTTAGTTCATCATCAGCTCCAGATTTGCCTCCAAGGCCTTCAAATATGCATTTTATGTCATTGTTTCACTTGGAATCCTCCACTCCCCATCGACTAGGCCCATGTACTCTCTGGTCACCATCAACTCTGCACAAGTTTGGTTTGATTTAGCTAGATCGATTTGTATTTTATCATCTTTATTACATCTCAGCTTTTTTAATCTTAGATTCTACTACATCTA
Organism: Taxus wallichiana var. yunnanensis; assembly: GCA_018340775.1. Lineage (NCBI taxonomy): Eukaryota > Viridiplantae > Streptophyta > Pinopsida > Cupressales > Taxaceae > Taxus > Taxus wallichiana. The sequence goes on along the minus strand of CM031236.1, from coordinate 685,932,672 downwards.
ATTTATAAATCATTATTTTATCTTACCTTCACGTTGACATCCATCCTAAGAATTTTTCACTTCTCGGGATTGACATTGTCATGCAACCCACCCATCTATCTTTTAATCCATTTTTTCATGGTGAGTTCTCTTGATTTTCAAGCCTTCATTTTTCATTTGCAGATCATCATCCTTGTGCATCCTTTTCCATTAAATCCTTGTTGGCTAGATTTTCCGCATAGCATCAAACCTAGCAAATTTGCATGAGATAAATCTCCTCATTTAACCGGTGAGGCTCCCGTGTCGATTTGTCAATATAAATGTGTTTTTATCTATCGTGGGTTTTACTTTAACAACTTAGTTCATGAACCATAACTAAGAAGTTCTGCAGCAAGAAGTAAGCAACTGCTTAAGAAAGGAAAATTACAGTGTAAGAAGGAAGTAAAGGAATTACAGAGAAGAAATGAGGAAGATGTGCATCCCAATTAGTAGATTGCAGAGCTAATTGCATGCACATGAAGAAACTCAAATAGATTTGAACACACTGCAATTATAAAGCAAAGGCAGCTCTAGATCTAGATCTAAAATAACACAAAGTCTATTAAGAGATCTAAGATTTAGAAGCAAGAAACAAAATACACCGTGACACAAAGTTCTCCTAAACTCGCTTCTTTGTATTCCTCTCGCAACAAGTGGCTCTCGGGGTTCAAGACAAAGTCTAGAACACAAGATTGCTTCTTACAAATTCTCGATCGATGATTAACTCAGAGGTTCTTCTCCTACTTATAGAATGTAGAGAGGGAAAGTACAAATAGAAGACTCAAAACCGAACTAAAGTATGAACAACAAGTAAAGATGACATTTGGCAATCATCCTCAACTAACTTCTTCTTAAGTGACACATGTATCACTTAACTAATAGAAAGGTTCCACATGACTTCGAGTAATGGTTGCAAAACCAATAACTTAGAAGTTTACAATTTCATCCGGGAACATAGAAAATAGAAGAAGAAAGAAATAGAAGAAGTCATGCCAGCTGTAACATCTACATCTTCTTCTTGTTCTGATATCTGATATACTTGTCGAACATATAGTTCAGCATCTTTCCATCTGTTTTAGCTACTGCTTCCTTTTCTGTCCTGAATTGCAGCAATCCTTCATTCAACACTTTGCTGCATGCTTCCACTTCTTCCAAACTTGGCCCAAATCTCGCAATGTCTGCCTGCAGTGTCACCAGCCTACTGATAGAGTTCATCGTGAAAGGCTTGGTGGCTTTATCAATCCTCTTTTGCACCATCAGAAGAGAACCCTCCAGAGAATCATGCACCTCGTTAGAAACAATCCGCACGTATGAAGTAATACCTCCATCCACTCTTTCCTCAGTGAAAGAAATAACACTATCCTAAGAAACTCGATGTTCTCGCTCTCAAGTGCCTCGCATCCTCTTCAAGAAACTCTCGCAGATCTCCAAACGGAAAGATACCGCAAACTCTACCGCTTCCCCTTCTCGACCGATCCATCCTAAGCACAATTTGCTCGAACCAATACATCTCCCTACAGCCTTGTTGATCTCGCCAAAACACTCAAAGTTACTCTCGCAATCGTATTTATTCCTTTTATGCTTTCTATCGATTGCTTTAGTTGATTTTCTCGCATCGCTCATAACCTTTAGGCGGGCCGGCACTTCCCAAGTCAGCAGTAAGCTTGACGAATAATCCGATCCTTCCATTCATCAATAGCCTTTACTTGATTGCTTGCATCTTCCATTTCCCGCATAAGATGATCACTCACCGCTACTTCGAAATGGGTGAACGGAAGGTTTAGCAACCTTGGCTATGATCTCACATAATTGAGTTATTTGTTTCTCGCAGCCTCTTCTTTCTCCGCCTTTTCACCGTCAAGCCTAAGGAACAAAGCATCCAAAGAACGTCGCGTGTCCCGCTTCAATCCTCGGTGGTAGCTTGACCGAGTGGTATTTTGGTCACCGCCACATCTTCTCGCCGTGAGTTCCTCTTCTACCTTTCCTTCCGCACGGATTAATATCTCAAGAAACTTCTCTCCCGAATCCTCGATGATCAACCTAGAAGTTGCTTTAGCAACTTTAGGCCTTCTGTCTCTTCTCGCCGATCTCAAGTAGCTGCAAGTCATGTTCCTCTAAGTTCATCTCTATTCTAGCTTCCGGAACCAACATAAAGCTAACCATTCCGAGAAATTACTTCTGAGAATGAGAAGTCGGGCTGAGTGCGCTACTATTTCCCGCTCCGCATCCTCTCCATCGAAAGTGCCACAAAGATCATGGTTGCCATCCTCTCAAACATCCAAGGACAAAGCTCTTTCGAACTCCGTCATCTCGCAGCCTTCAACATCTCCTCGAACGGTGCTTTGAACGAAGTGGTCATGAGAGAAGATGAACGTCATTGCTGGTTTCAATGAAGGCATGGAAACATCCCGCCGCGTGGTGCAATAGTTGGTGATCCACTAGGTACTGGAGAAGTCTGAGTCAAAGCTATGGTCGTAGAAGTGGTCTCCTCTTTCTCTTGAGATCTTCGCGTACTTTCAACTTCTCGGACCTTTCTTTGCGCTCTCCTTCATGCTTTCGCTGAGGGAATCTCCGCGCCAAAGTTGCCCGTGATTTGATTCATCAATACTTCATCAAGGCAAGATCCTTCGTTAGCAACCAGCTCAAGTACTCACCAACACACCCGGATCTTTCTTCTATTCAGGCCGCACCGCCATATCGCTATCCCGTAGTAGAGCTTTATCTCCTCCCATTTGATGGTAAGTGTCAAGTACCACGTTCCCATCATCTTTAAGATCCGCAGTATCCGCGCTAGTCCAAAGTCAAATACTTGCTTTGCCGATGCACCGCTGAAATCTTTCTTTCGACCTCGTACTCACTTCGCACTTCATCCGTAAATCTTCTAGCGAAGGTACATGTGCGTACTCCGGGAGATTGTCTTCCGGCTATTCCAAATGGATCAAAATTAAGCCGTGCGCAGGAAGAACTCTCGCTCATACTCTGGACAACATTTGTGCTTCCATTCTTCGAGCTCTGTGAATGCCGATGCAATCGTAATATCCCACAAAGTTGAGTGGGAAGTAGCTAAATTTGTAGACTTGTGCCGCTTCGATCAAGGTCGTGTAACTCCACAAGTTGCTCGCTTAGCTCCATGGCAATCAATCTGTCACTCGGGTACCTTGGCATCTTTGCTGGTTCACCGAAAAGCTCGTAACCCCGAGGTATGTGAAATCGCAAACCGGATGAATATATCGCCAATCTTGACACTCGCTTCCATGCTTCCTCGCTTACTCGTGAGTCTTCAAGTCTTTGTCTAACGCAGATGAAATCGTAGAAGAAACCATCGTTGATCACTTTGAAGTCCTTCTCGCACGCAGTGCAGAAGTCGTGGGTAAAGACTCGAAAATGGGATCCCCGAAAGAATACCACATCTATCCACTTGGAAAAGACACCTCGTGAAGTCGGCAGATATACCAAGTATGAAGTCATCTTGAAGTCAAGGTACGCTTTACGCCCGCAGTCAATTGCTCACCGATGTTGCCGCTAATAATTTTCGACTAATCGATTATAGAATCAACCTTGTTGATTTCAATGGTCCCGATGAAAGCATACATCCATGTCCTAAAGTGTAGGCATTCGCTTCACCATTCAACCCGCATAGCAATTTGACAATATCATCCGCCTCCCGCACCAAATCGATCGTGGAAGAGTTCTCGGGAACCCGGAAGGGGATCTAGGCTTCTTCATGAACCTGCTTATTCATGATGCTCACACAATCAGCTCTATGCTTTTCCCACCTACCGTCCGCATCCCGAATGCTAATAGAAGTCACCACCTTTCGATCTGGAATCTTCAAACAATAATCAAGAATTTCCGCATCCAAACGAATTATTGTCTTTCCCGCAACATCACGATCGATCTCGGATGAAGGATGGTAAGATCTAGCACACTCCATCACAAACTCGCAATTGGGTCAGACACGGAAAGCCGCAGCTCGAATAATTCCACTACTTTTGACCGCACGCATGAGTGAAGTCTTTCCACTCCTGGATCTCATCAATCAAATCTAAAGAGGTTTCGGGCCTAGATCCGTGTCTCCTATGTCTGAAAGTTTAGAGCAATGCATGGATCCATCGTGCTCTCTTTTTTCATCTCCTTTCGCCATAGCTTTATCAATCTTTGTCCTAATAATTCTTTTTCTTCTAATTTGGCCTGCTTTCTTCAATACTGGTGCAGATCTGGACAATTCTTCAGATTCGGAGGATATTTGCAATGTATTGGACATTGATAAATACTCCTTTTCTTTTATAAAGCACCTGTAATGAGTTCCTGCAATTTATTCAGACAAAAATGGCCACCTGAGCATGAATAGTGAATTTAAATTATAAAAATCTGCACTTTTCAAGCCTGCTGCCCCAAAAATGGTGTTTAATTTGCACATAAAGAGATCATGAATCCTTTTAATCAACACCTGAGCTCCTTTAACACCTGTGAAAACAATTGTGCAGACGAAGATGAACCTTTTCCAAAGCATGCGCCAAATCTGGAAGCTTTTAGCCTTTGTTAGCACTTTGTCTGTGCAAAATCCTTCCTCTAATGGGGCGCACTTTTTCTCCTTGCTGCAATTCTTTACCTGTGTGTTGAATAATAAATCCATATGGCTGCCCATGCTTATATAACCTTCATAATTCTATAATTAATAATTGCCCTAACAATTAAAGGCAATTAATTAATTAAAAATTATGCTTTCCTCTTTTAAAAATAGCATGTTTAAGGACAGCCATCCAATAAATTAAATTAATCCAATTTAATCCTTCACACAGCACTTAACTTTAGCCTCACAGTGTGCTTTGACCATAGCCACTGAAAATAGAAATTAATTCAATGATTTAATGCCTTAAAAATCATTAAATAATGCCCAAATGGGGCGCACTTTTTCCAAGGAGAGGGGCAGCCACTAAATAAATTAAATTTAATTAATTTAATCCCTTTCTTTTATTCTTCCTTTGACTTTTCAACCTCCTCAAGCTTGGGCGCACTTTTTCCAAGGATAGAATTTAATAAAAATAATCAATTTAATTATTTTTATCCATCACCAAAGGGGGCGCACTTTTTTGCACATGTAATTCTATTTTTAAGAATTTTCACCATAATGGGATTCTTTACCCTGCAAGGTAGGCACCACAATCCCATGATCCACTTAAGTGATTTGACTTTTGCAATGGGATTCTTTACCCTGCAAGGTAGGCACTAAAATCCCATGATTTCACTTAAGTCACTTTCCTTTTATTATATCATGGGAATTTTCACCCTGCAAGGTAGGCAATAAATTCCCACCGCCACAAACCTCTATTTTTCCCACTGCAGCCTTAAGTGACTTTTATAACACGGGAAAAAGTACCCGCAAGGTAGGTATACAATTCCCATCCCACTCGCGGCTTATATTTTTCCCCATCGCACTCAAATCCTTTGTTTTCCAAAATGCGCCATCCCTTGAGGCAGGGGCTTTCCCGTCGCACGACTTCGCTTTTTCCCAAAGTGATCGCACCTCGATGATGACTTCCTCCGGCAAAATGTGCGTGTATGTTTTCCACCGCTCCAGCCAAAATCGGGCTTACCGCCAAGGAGTTGTTCCAGAGAAATTTCACAGAAAACAGAACGGGACACCACAAAAACACGAAAAATTGCCAAAAGTTACAAATAAAGCCCAAAACTTAAAATAAGTTAAAATCCTTCTGGTATATAGGAATAATAACATATTCGCTCATAATAGAGTTAAACAGAGCGCAAATAGCCTTTCATACGGGGCTCAAAATAATTAAATACAAATTTCCCGCAGACAAATCCCGACGACATAATAAAACAATTTTGGGCATCTGGGTATTTGGCGAAAAGGGCTAATATGGCTCTTCAGGATTATCTTGACGCAATACAGAACTTTCGTGCAATAAAAACAACAAATGACCCACTATTTTAAAAGTACGAAATTTTTCAAATTGGGTAGATCACTGATTTCGGGGTGAAATGAGTGACACTAATCCTCAATCATTTCATCGTTGAATCTTCTTAGTCGCATATTGATCCACTCCCATTTTTTTATCCTCTCTATCATTCATATTCTCAGTCATCCCCTCTTTGATTTCATTGATTACATTACTGCACTTCTAACTTGTCATTTTCCCTCGTGTCACTTTTAGATCTATTTTGTTAGCTCCATTCATCACCGACTCATTCAGGTCATCATAGACCAAATTAGTCTTCATTGAATTCGCCTTGATTTCATAATTTTCTTGCATCCTTTCTGTCAGATCCAATTTCAGATCTCTTACGAGTTCCTGTTTCTTCATCTTAGTTCATCATCAGCTCCAAATCTTCCTCCAAGGCCTTCAGATCTACATTTTATGTCACTATTTCACTTAGAATCTTCCATTCGCCATTGACTGGGCCCCTACAGTCTCGGGTCATCGTCGACCTGCATAGGTTTGGTTTGATTTAGCTAGACCAGATTTGCATTTTATCATCTTTATTGCATTTCAGTTTTCTTAATCTCAGATTCTGATACAACTGATTTATCAATCGTTATTTTATCTTACCTTTGGGTTGACATCCATCCTAGGAAGTTTTCACTTCTTGGGACTAACATTTTTAGACAACCCACCCATCTATCTATTAATCCATTTTTTCATGTTGAGTTCTCTTGATTTGTAATCCATCTAGCTCGCTGCAAGAAAGATCTCTCATTTTGCACTCATACACATCATTATCCCATCTAGAGGTACCTTAAACCCTCTTATACTTAGAGTTGTTAGCTTTCTTGTTGTGATTTCACTAATTTGAAACAAGTAGCGAGGAAACTTGTTCAACACTGATCTAGGTTTTAAGGAGGAAAATTCTTGTATCTTTCATGTTTATGGACAAAATTGGCTCAAATTTGATAGGTATAGATTGTAGAAGTTACTCTAAGATATTCCATTGGTTTCATGTCATTTCATGTTGCATGGATGGATGAATCCATAACAGAGTTGTTTCAAGCCTAATGGAGACTTAATTGAAGCACCCTTATAGTAAAACTGTGTAATTTCCCTTAAGAACCTATTTGAAAGTTTTCACCATCACTTGTAAAATCCAAATGGGTATCTGAAAATAATCATGGTACAGGCTGAAAATCTGTTTAGAAAATATAATAACATAAAACAAATTACGTTATGTAAATATTATTTGTAGAAAGAGTGATAGTTGTAGTAGAATATTTTAAAGTTTACTCAAGACATTAATCTCTACATAAAATATTATTTTTTAAATGTATAGTGTTCAATTTTTTTACTACATGTCAACAAGGTATAATGTTGTTAACCATTTGACTTCTTATACAATGCACTATAATTACGAACTAATTACGAACTATCTTCTATATACTTTATTAAATTTTAGTGTCAATTTTTTATGTGAGTTCATGGACTGTGTCAAAGTAACATGTTATTACACCTAGTGTGTTGTTACCTCTTAAACATGCATTTTAGATATTCATTCTACAATGCATAGAGTGAGAAATATAATCAAATTGATTTCATTCAATTATTTTGGAATAATTTCCAATTCATTTCCTAATACTTTGATTATGACAATTCAACAACATGATACATTAGTACCCCTAATAATGATTATCCAACACATTATTCTTGCTAACAAAACTCATTATATTGTTTAAAAGTGTGATGTAAAAGTTTTAAATGCATACATGATCTATATCAAAGTAGTTTTGTCCTATTTTTAGTTAATAAGAAAAACCTATCTTTCTCTATTTTTAGTTAATCAGTTTTATCCTAGTTTTCGGTTATCCCTTGATTGGATATTTCAATAGTTTTGTTTTGGAGTGCATAATGTTATGATCTATTCAAATTTATTTCATTCAATTATCTTGGAATAATTTTGAATGCATTCCCTCCTACTTTGACTACACTAATTGAAGAACATATTACGTTGTTACCCCTAACAAATATGGACATGGATGGAATTAGAGGAGTGCAATGGAATATGCAATCAGATTTGGAGAAGTATCACCCACTAAGATCTCATATGGGTGGTTGGATGATCGAGCATAGTGACAAGTGTGTAATGATTTGAAGCACACTCACTATATGGCTTCTTATTATGTTTTGGGATGAAACATGTCAAGGAGGGCAGGAATGTTATGTACCTTGGGATATGATATTATAATGTATATGGGTTGATGGAGATGTCGACATGTGGCACACATCCCCTTAGTTAGTTATATGTTTATAATATATGGGGTCACATAAGAACTAGTTATATTGGGTAACAAGTCGGCATACATTAGGATTAGGTCATGTTACCCATCCATTACGAGTGATGTATGTTTATATAAAGCATATGAGTATAATTATGATGTAATGTGTTGTATGTGTTATGTCTTATACTTATTAGAGGTATATTGGAGGTGTCCCCTTCGAAGTGGATTACCATCTTGTGAGATTGTGGAGTTACTCCTTCCTGAAGGAGCATTGTATGGTGTTTACCTACCTTAAGGGTATTATTCTACATATATTGAATATTTAGGATTCTAGGTGCACCAATATCATTTGTGTTGTGTTATATTTTACGTAGTATTCATATTTTTCATTTAAGGATCTTATCATTGAACTTCTACACATACCATCCATGCCTTTACGTTTATCAAAGTCTCCACGCACTACATGTTCACTCACCATTGTGTAGATCCTTTTTCACTCACTCCTAATTACTAGACTATTACAATGTGCTTCTATACATCACCCTTATTCTCATCACCCATGTAGTCTCCCATACTTAGAAAAACATTGTGTAGGATTTATTTGAACTTCGGATGCTCCTATATCAATAATAAATTATAAAACCAATATATTTACATATTATAATGATGACTACCTAGATTATGGACAAATACAATGGAAAAACATGATTATAATAAAATTTGTTTATATGGCCATATCATTATTTTTACATCATGCAATCGGCCTATGGTTTCGTGTTTTTTCTCTAATGTTTATCTTTCGGTTGTACGATATTCTTGATCCTTCAAAATCACTTTTTTACCTATGAAAAAGTTATTTATTAGAACTGACAACATAATACGTTGTTGAAATTTTGTAATCAAAGTAGAAGGGAATGAATTGAAAATTATTCAAAAATAATTGAATGAAACAACTTTGAATTGATTCAGAACACTATGCAATGCAAGTCAAACATTAAAATGCATGTCATCGAGGTAACAACATATTACGTTGAGCAACAACCTATTTTGATATAAATCATGTGAGCACACTAAGATTTGACATCGTAGTGTTATATAATACACTGAGTATCTTTTGTAAGATTAATGTGTTGGGTCATGGTTATTAGGGGCAACAATGTAATACGTTGTTGAATTACTATACTCAAAGTGGGAGGGAATGAATTGGAAATTAGTCAAAAATAATTGAATGAAATAACTTTGAATAGATTTCTAATGTTATGCAGTGCAAAAAAACATTAAAAATGCATGTCGTTAATTCAACAACGTATTACGTGGAACAACAACCTAATTTGATATAGATCCTGTAGGAATACTAAGATCTGAAATTATAGTTTTATATAGTACACCGAGTATCTTCGATAAGAATAATGTGTTGGATCTTCATTATTAGGGGTAATAATGTACTACGTTGCTAAATTGTTGTACTCAAAGTAGGAGGGAATGAACTGGAAATAATTTCAAATTAATTAAATGAAACAAATTTGAATAGATTCATAACACTATGTAGTGTAAACAATATTTAAAAATGCACGTCATCAACACAACAACATTTTACATGGAATAACAACCTATTTTCATATAGATCTTGTAGGCACATAAAATTTTGCATCATAGTTTTATACAGATAATGACTATATCTTGTAAGAATAACATGTTCGTTCATCATTTGTTATGGGTGACAACATAATATGTTGTTGAACTGTTGTAGTTAAAGTAGGAGGGAATGAATTGGAAATTATTTTAAAATAATTGAATGAAACAACTTTGAATATATTATGCAGTGAAAAACAAACATTAAAAATTGTAGGTTGTCAAAGCAACAACGTATTGCATGGATCAACAACGTACTTTGATATAGATACTGTAGGCACACTAAGATTTGACATTGTTTTTTTTATATTACACTGAGTATCTTCTATAAGACTAATGTGTTGGATCATCGTTATTAGGGGTGACAACAAAATACGTTGTTGAATTGTTGTAATCAAAAGAGGGGGAATCAATTGAAAAGTATTCAACAATAATTGAATGAAATCAGTTGAATAAAGTCATAAAACTATGTATTACAAACCAAGCATTGAAAATGCATGTTTTTGATGTAACAACGTAGTACGTGGAACAATAAACTACTTTGATATATATCATGTATGCTCATAAAATTTTGACATTGCAGTTTGAAACAATATAATGAATATTGTTTATAATAATAACACATTGAGTCATCATTATTAGGGGTAACAACATAATCTATTGTTGAATTGTTGTAGTAAAAGTATCGGGCAATGCACTAGAAATTATTCCAAAATAATTAAATGAAATCACTTTGATTGTATTCCTCACACTATGCATTGCAAAATGAATATCCAAAATGTAAGTTTCATAGGTAACAATGTATTAGGTATAGAAATCATGCTACTTTGATGCAATGCATATACTCACACCTTTAATTGACACTATAGTTTAATTAAGTATATAGAGGATAGTTTGTAATTAAAGCACATTGTGTAAGAATTATCATGGTTAAAAACATTATACGTTGTTGACATGTAGTAAAAATATCAAAAATTAAATATAACACTATAAACTTAAAAAAACACAATTTCATAAAGAGATTACAAGGCAGTGACAAATCTTGTGATAGGCTTATCCTAAAATTACATCACCACTTCCTAATGAGATTTCATGAAAAAATGATATGATACTTTGCAGACATGTGAACATATATAAATGACATTGAAAGATCTTGTGAGAACTTCAATACAAGCATTTCTCTAGTGTTCATCATAGCAAGTCCTGTAACTCTTAAATTCACCATATTTAGCTCATTGAGAGCTACTTTAAAATAATATAATTTTTGCAGTGAAGCTCACCCCTGTGCAAGCTGAGGCCTTGGAGAAGACGGATGGAAGGGAGTGTGTGAGTCCGGACGCTGAACACGTCTCACTGTAATAAGAAACTGATCGGCACGCAAGATTTTTCTGTAAAGGCTGCAAATGGGCCTGTGGACGAGGCCGAGGAGTACATATCTCCAAGGGATCAGGCCGATCATGGCACCCACACGGCTTCGGAAGACCCTATCCTCATCGCACGAACTATATCCAGCTGCCCTGCAGTGAAACAAGGGAAAATGAAGCTATGAGCGGGATATGAGGGAAATAGAATGAATGAGCGGTAAAATTTAAATTTTGAATTAGAAATTTATTAGCTCACAGGTAATAAATTAACTGATATGATGGACACAGCAAGACAGACGGAGGCGGAGGAAGATGGAAAGCTGTTGGTCAACTGCCACATCAACAACTTCCACATCACCCCTCCCTGCAAACTTACGTGAGGGATAGAAAAGCACAACGGGTCTCGATGCTTGTTTTTTTTTTGTGTTTTCCCTCTCTGAGGCTGCGTTTCTAAAATGACCGAAAAGTTTAAGGTGCTGCCTAATCGAACCCTTTAAAATTGTGTCCCCGTCATGGATGATTGAGCGACCCTCCAAAACGACATCCTTTTCCGTCTTTACCAACGCCCTATTAGAGTTCATTCCTCATGCAATGTATTCTTAATGTTTTTGATTAAGCCGACACATGTTACTCAATACTTGTTTAATCATATCCACCCCGAAAAGATTATCAACTTATTTTTTCTCGATATAAAATATGTTTTAACAAGCTCTACGCACATGTCAAAATATCTTCCCAAATTTGTCACCTCTCAACAAAAATTAATTGAGGTAAACCGATATGTCAAATTTAGTATATTAAATTCCATATTAAAAAGTATAGGCTTTAACCCTCAAACATATTAGATTTTTGGCATTTTTTTAAATTTTGGCCACTTTAAGCATAAATTACACTCATATGGATAATTCGAGTGAGATCCATGAAAAAAATAGTAAACTTGATGGATGGTTAGAATCTACATTTCCTCAAATATATTGGATTTTGGCCACTTTAAGCGTAAATTGCACTCATGTGGATAATGCGATCGAGATCGAGACGATATAGTGGAGCACATATAACAAATCTTATTTGGGTGGAAACAATCTGAGCCATAGAATATGGTGAGATTAGGTGCGAGACATGTAGAGTTTTAATTCCCACCTTTTTATTTACAACTTTTTATTCATATCTCGCCTTTATCTTGCAAATGTAATGTGGTGCACTCAAAAAACTTGATGTCATATAAAAGTACAATAACAAAATATAAAAGCTCAATTGGTGGATAAAATCTTCCTTTCGTTCATTACATGTGTCCTCTAGCTACCCAATAAATGTAAGAGCTGAAATTGCAAATAATTTTCACCTCACTAGAATTGTTTAATGAATCCTTACGTTCCAAGATATATCCGAAAAAAATCATTGACGCCTTACACACCACACCTTTTCCACTTCAAATAATTAGGATATATGTCATGTGGTGTGGTTGGAGGGTGGAGTTTCAGATTGCTTCCCCATTTCAATTTTCCCACCGTAGCACTTCTCCACCCTCAATACCTTCGTCTTCTCCCTCTTCCTCTCCCATTCTTTCCCTCCCACCAGGTTTCTCTTTTCACTACATCCCCTTGGTGTATCCATCGTACATTTGGAGTGACAATCCCCTATCAAACAAAAGAATGAAAGATTTTAATGAAGTCCACCACACCAAACACTATATAGAACCAAGAGCCAAAACAAAGATATTCCTTGCTAACTTCATGCAAGTGTTGCCGCCATGATAATTTTCCGAACTTTCCAAACCCTTTTTATGCTAGCTTGATGCTTTGAGCATTTTTTGTGATAAGAAAGGCTTGGAAGTAAATCTTGCAAAGACAAAACTCATGACATTTAATATAACCAAGAAAGTAACATCTAAAATCAATTTTTTGTACAAAGGAAAACAAGTTGAGGTGGTGTACTCTTACACCTACTTGGGTGTGGTTTTTGGTCCGCGCTTTTAGCTTTGTTCCGGCAATAGAAGCAAGACTAATCAAAGGATATCCAACATTGACGACCTTGGAAAGACAATGTTTTCAACTCCAATTTCAAGATATTCAGACAAAGATTTGGATTTTTCATACATTGGTTACAACAACACTTTTATACGAATGTGATGTTTGGGGTCCATATTTGAGACAAAATGATTTCAATCGTATGGAAAGAGTTTTCATTTCCATGTTATCAAAGAATATTTGAGCCAAAAGAATAGTTCCTCACTCAATTATTCTTGTTGAGTTTGGGGTATGTCCTCTCTTTATCTCTTTGATTTTCAATGTTATCACTATGTTGCATAGGCTTCGATGCATGGCAGATTCATTTTCTGGTCAAAACAGGTATCCATATTTGGCACTTCAATCTTCTATACAACTTGCCAAAAAGGGTTGCAAATCTTGTTGGTATGCAAGAGTTACTACTCTCCTTTAGAAGTTGAATATTGATATAGATAGACTCCCTCCTCTTGGGTTTTCTATTAATGCTCCTCAACTCACTAAACATGAAGTTAACATGGGTATACGAGAGGAGCTCACTAAGTCTTATTTGAAAGTTACATGGTTTGCTCCAAAAGAGCCTTTGAAACCAAAACTTCTTTACTATTTTCAATTTTATTCTTGCTTCCATGAAGATCAAAACAAAATTTCGAATACATGAAGAGGTTTTTGCCTTCATGCCTAAGGATCCCTTTAGCTCAGTTTCGCATTTGCTCTCACCCTCTACGGATGGAATCTGATCATAACCTTCCACAACATGAGCGGATTTGTCAGTTGTGTTTTCTAGAACTTGAAAGTGAAGAGCATTTTATATTCAAGTGTCCCATCTACTATGAAATTCGTGGAAGATATCATTGTCTTTTCAGAGATTCCAATGGATCTTTAAGGAGACTCATTCGATGTGAAGATCAAAAATGCTTAGCTTTATTTATTTGTGAGATATTTCAAATTCGGGAAAGAACACTCAAATTGCATTTCTCAAATACATTTATGAGTACATAATTATCAATTCTTACTTCCAAATTATTGATTTATGGAATCTTATGGAGAGTCAGATGTGTTAGACAACACACTTTCTATTGGTTTCAAGCTCCGCAACCTTCTAGCGATTGATTTTTATTATTTTTTTGGTTTTTTTAAAATTTTTTTGGAGATGCTTTGGCACTCCCTTATGTTCTGGGTCTTGGTTTGTATTTTTCTGTCCCATAGGCCATTCTTCGCCTATTGTGGACATTAATATCTGACTTAAAATTAAATTATCAGGGAGAGGGTCCATTTCTCTCACGTGGGACTAGAAACATAATATATTTTTTTCAAATAAAAAGCGCATTGGTTAGTGCGCCATAAATACTGCTGGTTTCTTGTCCAATAGTCTGGTAAGACTACAAATTTTACAGTGTATCTACAGACAACCATAAACTTCCACCACAGTAAGGTAGGGTTTATATGGATCGCGATCAGAAGAACAAAACACATATGTTGATCTCCACCTTTTCTTGCTGAAAGATTCGACGATCTCGAATTTTATTTTAGTTCTGGTAAGAAAAATGCAATTTCTTCGTTTTCGAGGGTAATTCGCAGATTTGAGAGGGCATATTTGTTATCAGGTCAAATTACGCGTGCTTATTTAGAAACAAATTTTTGTCGTATTAAGGAAGATCTTGATAGGGGATATTATGCGTGTCTATAATCTTATTTTTCTCTGACATTTTTTCCTTTGTCTTTCCTTGGGATTTCAATGTACTAATCTAATCAAGTTCTGATTAAATTTTGCTCAAGTTCTGGTTCAAATTTATCAAGATTGGCTCGATTTTTCTCAACTGCAGGTTTAACTAGTTTAAGGTTTTATCTTAATTGTCTGCGGACTTTTAAAGTACTTGCTATGTTTAGAGTAGTCCCTAAAATGCAAAAACAAAACATATATAAATTAAGAAAATTCTCTTTTCATGAAAACTACGCATCTTATTACGGTTCCTAATCCCCTTTGTAAGAAATGATAATGAAGAAAGAAGGCTTCGCTTCAACTGCTTTGTTATGGCTCAGTCCAATAAGTGATTGGTTACATATTAAAATTTGTGAAGTATGGTTTATTTCCAAGTATGAGAGATAACATAAAGATTAAACGACGGAGGAATAAACAACATCATACACTTATTCAGGATTGCCTTTTTGGGGATAAAAAAGATCTGTATATTCGTATGAGGGTACATAATCATAGCTTGTAGGCTTTGACCTAGCCATGGCCCCCAAATTTCCCATTGGCCCAATAGTGAACTGAATTGGATCAAGGAAAATTAGTAAATTTACTAAGCCACTATTCTAATTATATGGTCAAACCGCCAAGTATGTAATTTAAAGTTAAAACACTATAAAACACTCCTATTCGACAATTCTCAGCAAAGTCTAAGTATGCAAGTCTGTGCATGGATTTACAAGTTGCAGAAGGTTTTGAGGCAATCTGGATGCCTTGTAGTCAAAGTGTCAAACCAGCTGAAGCAGGATCCTGAGGAACAAAGTAGAAAAGAAGAACAATTTTGTCAGTGACAAAATCGCAAGAAACGACAGGTTGGCGGTTATGCTTGTGTCATGCCAGTTGTGGAAGTGTTATGACAGTTTTGAAAATGTCATGGCAGATTTGCCCGGACAGTTGTGATGGTTTTGTCTGAGTGAAATGAACAAGTGTCGCTTCAATTTCTTTGGCATTAGGGATACTCGATTTAACCATTGCTGAATTTGAATATATATACACCCATAGGGATCATTGTAATGCATATTCCTCAGTCAGTTCTTGGTTAAGTGTTATAGAGAGTTGAGTGCAGTAGGAGAGTGTGCATTTAAAGCAAGTTCCAGAGCATTTACTAGCAGTAGGAGAGTGTTGTTGGTGTCCTTGGAGGTCCAAGGAAAGCAGTAAGCTTGTAAATCTGCAAAGGAAATAACTCTTATGCAGTTCTCCAACATTCGGTTTCCCAGGGTAGTCTCTTGTGTTGAGATCTGATTTTGTGATGTTTCCAGCGCATGCATATGGTAGATATCTTGTTTCAACACTTCAAACAACTAATTTATAAGCACATCTCTTAAGCAAAACATAAGGGAAAAATGCAATCAACTAAGTTGTTTATTGGAAAGATAAAAATTTGTAATGATGATTCAGTTATGGAATATCTATGATAAGTATGGATTAAACACAAGATAGGCCAATGTCCTACAGGGCTATACATGGATTGAGAACTCACTGAAAACACATAATGCCCACTACAGAAACAAAATCAAAACCAAAACATAATGAGCAAAATGTGGTATGCAACTCACTCATCAGGATGGATTGTTCATGCATGCACTGGACATTGTGCAGAATCAGGTTGTCTGTCTGGAGATGGTGCCAATTCTGGTGCAACTGCATTCTCAGTTTATATTCCCAACTGAATTTGGTGTAATCTGGCTGAACAAATTGATATGGTGTTGTTGGTGTCCTTGGAGGTCCAAGGAAAGCAGTAAGCTTGTAAATCTGCAAAGCAAATAACTCTTATGCAGTTCTCCAACATTCGGTTTCCCCAGGGTTGTCTCTTGTGTTGAGATCTGATTTTGTGATGTTTCCAGTTCATGTTTGTTTCAGTTCATGCATATGGTAGATATCTTGTTTCAACACTTCAAACAACTAGTTTCTAAGCACATCTCTTAAGCAAAACATAAGGGAAAATGCAATCAACTAAGTTGTTTATTGGAAAGATAAAAATTTGTATTGATGATTCAGTTATGGAATATCTATGATAAGTATGGATTAAACACAAGATATGTTAGAATTTGTGGAGAGAGAGAATAAACCGAATAAATGTGTAAAGAATGATTGAAGAGAAAACCCGAATACACACTGTGCAAATGGGTTGTGTGTCGTGTATTTATTATGCAAAGACGGTTACAAAATTAGTTAGCGGTTACAACCGCATAACCATACAAAACAATTATAAAAGGGGAAGTCTTATTCATTTATTCCTACACCCCCTCTTAAGACTTACCCTACAGAACGGAAAGATACAAATATGTATGTCACAACTAGAGATTATAGAACCAAAAAGAAGTTCGTATTTTAGAAGCGTATCTATTGAACAACAGTTTTGTTCCTGGAAAGAGCTCCATCAAGCTGCCTCTTGACCTTCGTAAAGGTGTTGTTCCCGAGCCGAATTCCCGAGTTCCCGGATTCCACCTCCCCGAACTCCCGAATCACAGATCTCCCGAATCATTGGACAACCATCCATACGAGCCATCCACAAGCTCCCAAGTTGTCTCATAACCCTCGTAAGGGTATAATTCCCAAGATCCAAGGTCTCCTAAACAAGCTGGGCAACCATCCATACTGAGTTGTACTTATACCAGGTTTCTCTGTGCTATCAACATGTGCTCCTTTGAACACGAAACTTCTTCCTTGGTTTCTCTAAAGGACATATTCCTGATCAGAATCTTCTCCACCTTCATCATCAGGTGGATCTTCCATGTGGGCTACATGAACTTCGTGAGACTTGAGCTTTCCTTTGAGAACATCATTAGCACGAACACGGCAATCCCATGCTGTATGACCCATTCTTTTGCAGTAATAACACTCTATGTTCTTTTTGTCCTTATGCTCTTTTTGTCTTTATGTGACCTTTTATGGGAATAGAAGGCACTTTCCTGATGAGAAGTACCCTCATCTTCAGCAAGTGTTCTGCGTTCATCTGCAAGAAGTGTTGCAATAGTATCATCCAAGGATTGCTTAGACATTTGACTGAGGGTAAAAACAATATTATTATATTTTGAAGGCAAACTATTTAATAGAATAGCCTTCACATCCTCGTCATCGATCGTGGTCTGGACATCTGCAAGTTGTCGAATAAGAGATCGAAGATTGTTAATATGACTTGACATAGATATGCCTTCTTCCATTTTGAAACTAAACAACTGCAGTTTAAGCGAAAACTTTGCGTTTACTGCTTTCGCACCAAACAATTTATTCAAAGTTTCCCATATTTCTTTGGAGGATTTTTCCAAGTCAACATGGTGTAACTCTGAATCCGAAAGTGCGAGACCAACAATAGCCTTTGCTCTATCATCTCGCGTACTCCAGTCCAGGAACTTCGTAGGATCTGTGGGTGTTGGCTCTTTCCCGTTAACAATGCCCCACAAATTTTTATGCATGAGTTGCATTTGAATTTTCACCTTCCAAGTATGAAAATTTAAACCGGAATATTTTTCTACGGGAAGTTCCATAAAAAAATAATTAAAAAATAATTATGACTGAGACAGGAGATTTTACCCACGTTTTTTTTCCTTTCTTTGTTTTTGTTTTTGTTTTGCCCTCGCTTTTTCCCTGCTGGGTCGATTTTCGTTGGTGTGCCCTCAAGGTCAATTCATTGTTTCCTCTGTTAAATTCACGTTTTCTACAGATCCCCACAAACAGCAGTGTTTTCCTCTGTCAGGTTCGCGTTTTCTACAGGAACAGTTTTCTGCCCCATGAACAGCGATTTTTGTGCCCTATTCGCGTTTTTATTTTCTGCCCCTCCTAGGTCGGCCACAATTTTCTTCTTTATTCTCATGATTTTTCTGGTTTCTCTTTGTTTGCCCTTCCAGCAACCTCTACTCCCTTCGCTCTGATACCACTGTTAGAATTTGTGGAGAGAGAGAATAAACCAAATAAATGTGTAAAGAATGATTGAAGAGAAAACCGGAATACACACTGTGCAAATGGGTTGTGTGTCCGGGTATTTATTATGCAAAGACGGTTACAAAATTAGTTAGCGGTTACAACCGCATAACCATACAAAACAATTATAAAAGGGGAAGTCTTATTCATTTATTCCTACAAGATAGGCCAACGTCCTACAGGGCTATACATGGATTGAGAACTCACTGAAAACACATAATGCCCACTACAGAAACAAAACCAAAACCAAAACATAATGAGCAAAATGTGGTATGCAACTCACTCATCAGGATGGATTGTTCATGCATGCACTGGACATGACCATCAAGTGCCAATTTTGGTGCAACTGTGTTCTCAGTTTATATTCCCAACTGAATGCCAAATTTGTTCTTTTGGTGTAATCTGGCTGAACAAATTGTTCAATTATGACATTTTGTTCAAGGTTTTATCTTCTATTTGTTGTTGTTGATTTTGTCATTTCTTTGGAGAATCTTTTATATTTGATGCAGATGGGTCTATGGGGTTCCAACAGGGAGTCACCACGCCATGTTTGCTTACAGATTTATGCAGTGAAAGTACACTAACATCAACAAATCCATCAGTTTAGCAACAACTCAACACAAAGTGCAACAACACATTTTATTAAACAGATCTCACAATAACAAAGACCGATTGCCAACGATGCAGCCTTACAACTCCGACCAAGCCCACAGGTTTACACCACAGTCTCTGCATGGAAGTAGACTTCCAACTCCAAGACAATTTGCTTCAAGCTTTAAGCTCGTATCCACACTCTGCTTTATGAGTTACTCCACTCTTAAAACTAAGAACTGACTTCCTAAGGCAACAGGCTTTGTTTATATAGCCATTTAATGCTACACCTTGATAACTAATATGAAATTATGGTCCAAAGGACCTAGTACAAACTAAAGGACCCATTACATGACTCATTCGGCCTTTTTGAGCTTTGCAGCTTCAAATGATCTTTCATTAATGCTTCGCCACTTCCAATCAGTTTCATAATATCCCGTGGCTTCAAATATAGGCTTGTAGTATTGTGCAGCGCCCTTAGTGGTCTATGGCATCCACCATTGCTCATGAGACCTCCAACGACTTGTGCGGACTATGCAACAAATTGCACGGACTGCGCAGTCTGTGTAACAGACCTGACATTGCATAGTAGGACCGCGCACTATGCTGACATTGCGCAACAAGCTTGCGCACCCTCTAAAATGTACAACAGTACTCTGTGGTCTGCCAATAGCATATTTTTTTCATTGCGTGGTTCACAAACATCCAAAATGCAAACATAGACTGACTCTCTTTGTGGCTGATATAGGATTTCTGTGAGCCTGGACGCTCCTGCATCAATATTTAAAAGAAGGGAGTACTTGTGCAACATTTTGGTACAATAGAAACATAAGTATGATTTGATTGTACTAATTGTAAATAATACAATTTTCTACACTCACATAAACAACTGGTGCATTTGGGAACAATATAGCATATTCCTGTTAACTGTCCACTTATTAACATAATTAAATACCGAACAGTGTTAAATATGCAAGGTTTTAATGGTTGACTGAGTTAACATATGAACTGTATAACCTTTACCAATTTGCTTACTGAAAAATACATTAATGTTTTTCATAGTTGCTTCTTGGGAGGGGGTTTCCAAGACGGCAAAAAGAATTCCTAGAATTTGGAGATGGCTAGTAAAATAATATATAAAAATTAATATTTAAATATTTTAACTTTATTCAATGAAAGTTAGGTGTCTAAATTTTATTTAATGATTTTGAGGGCCCTTTTGGTATTACGCTGTTTTTAAAAAATAATAATCTTTTTTTGGGATATGTTTTAAAGTAAAAGTGTAGCAAAACATAAAAATAAAATAACTAGTACAAATATCTTAAATACATCTATCTGAAAATGTCAATAAATATCAATCTCAAGGCTCTTATCTTGGATTTATGTATGCCATATTGATTAATAATAATGTTACCTTCTCCAAAAATTTCCCACCAACTGATGACAAATGACATCAATCTAGCTGCACCAATTTGTTGGGCTTGAAAAATTCTTTCCGGATAAAAACAGACTCCAAAATCCATATATGGCAAAGATATTTCAATATTTTGATTGACTTCTCAAAACAACACAAGTGGATGGTGTATGGGAAGACTTCCAAACCGGATATATGCATCTTATAAAAGTTTTAACTGCTGCTATGTGATCAGTTGAGCCAAGGAGGAGGAGGGAAACGATACGTGAGGTGCTATATGTGTTCTTAACAATCCAGATTACAAACCCTTTCCATTCACTCATAGTGAGTGGAATTTGATGGGGATGCTGTTGGAATTCCAAAATTATTTCTCAAAAAGGCCTCTGCTTACGTTCATTTCAGCGCTTATATCTTCACAAGCTGTTAAGCATCATAATTGAGTTTTATCATCAATAGATTAAAATTTTTCAAGATAGCTCACAATCGTTGTAAAATTTCAAAGCTCATCCAGAGTTTTTCACTAATTCAAGATTTTGACTGATTTTAACCCAGATTTGTCGAGGTTTTACCTTAGCAATGCAAAATGTATGGAGTTACGTCAGCTCAACTAGTTTTGGCCAGGCTGGAAATCTTGCGAGTGATCACAAAAACTGGCAAGCAAAATGTTATGTTGGGGAGTTTGACTTATAGAAAAGTTGAGGAGACAACATGGTTTGCAGTGTTGGGCTTCAAAACTGCGATTACATTGATAAACAATGGTGCTAACCTAATACATATACAGAATCATTAAATACACCATGTCTTCATAACCACACATTCGAAAACCATTTCCTAGACGATACATTCTCAAGCCAAAACATAGAAACTGATACCTTTTAAATTCACAATGCAATGTATTGAGAGTCAACTTTCCAAAGAGTTTTTAGGATTTAATTTAATGGTCTGTGGACTCTCGAACCGCTTGCTATGCTTAAACTAGCCTGCAAATTACAATATTTTGATCAAGGTTCCTAATCCCCTTCTTAGGATGATAATGAAAAAGAAAACTTCACTTCAGCCAACTTGTTACGGCTCAGCCAAATAGGCAATTGACAACATGGTCAAGTTAGTTAAGGATGGTTTACTTCCAAGTATGAGAGAGGACATAAAGATTAAACAAGGGAGGAATTAATGACGTCATATTTTATTTAGTATTGTGTTTTTGGGTGAAAAAGATATGTACATATCAATGTTACCTAAGACTCCGGGATGGCATTTTTCTAAATTTTGGGGACAGCGGGGACGGTTAATTAAAAAAAATATAAATATTAAAAATATAAAAATATAGTGACTAAACTATATAAATAAGCTGAAATAAAACCATTTGAGACTTAAATAAGATGAAATAAAACCATTTGAGATTTAAATAAGCTGAAATCATAAATATCAAATACATTTAAATTATTAATTATACATAATTTAATAAAACCATTTCAATTTGAGACTTAAAAATTAAATAAGCTGAAATAAATTATAAAACCATTGTGATTGATCAAGTGACAATAGTTGATATTCATATCATTAATCTCAAATTCAAATACACCAACAATTGTCAATATTACAAAAAGAAGAGGACAAGTTTCAGCCTAAAAATCAGAATCAACATCTAAAACATCCATGAACTCCTCGTTGGAACTATCATCCTCATCCTCAAAGGAGAGCCCAATCAATCCCCGTTGCATAATATTGTCCTCTTCTACTTGCCTCGGCTCCTTGGGATCTACATCCCACCATAATGTTGGGGTCTACTTGTACTCAATTGTCTTGCGATCCATAAGACACAAAGCACTGTGTACAACTACAAGCTTCTCACTCTCATAGAGGTAAGTCTATTCCTCTTAATAGAGTGGATCCAACCATATGTAGACCAATTCCTCTTAGAGGCAAAGGAGCTAGAAACCTGGGAAAGGAGGCGAATTGCAAGTGTTCGCAGCAGTCTTGGATGCCCATACAGTCACCACCAACTCATCGACTTGTCATGTGCCAATGTTGCCCTGTCCATCTTCGCTGAAATTTGTACCCATCAAGTTCAGTGAAGTCGAGCCACTCCAACTTGATTTGTGAAGCCTCTGTGGACTATACATTTTTTTAAAGGCCTTCATAAGGCCCTTCTTCACCTCATTGTCATCCAAAGGGATAACTCTACTGGCCTCTCCACATACCATTTGGGATTCAATGCATATGCAGCCATATGAAGTGGGGTGTTCAACTTCTCCCATCTATGTTGAATGATGGGCTGAATATGTTCATGGTAGAACTCTAGAGTGGGGTCCCTCACCCGAATAGCTGCCTTCATTTTCCCAAGCATGCTGTCAATGCACTCATATATCTCACCAAGATTGGGGCTGTTAGAATCCCCATATTTGATGACGCTAAAAATGGAGTTATAATTGATGTGATGTATTTCACATTAACCCAAAATGTTTCCCTCACCACCACTTCCTTCACTCTCTTCCTTTCTTTTTGTCTTGGACTCACGCCACCTAGTCCAATCCTGTGTCATAATCATAACTTGCATAGGGGCTCTCTGCAACTCAAACATCCTATCCAACAAAATAAAATAGGATGCAAAGCGGTGTCAATTGGTTTGAGGAATTCCTTCTTTGAAAAGCTTTGAAAGAGTGCCAATGATGTGTGGTGATTACATATGAACTTTTGCACGTCCTGGCCTCATTCACTATTTGCCGACCCACCGAATCTTCCTAATGTTTTTAGTGCATTGTTCATGGCATGCACGCAACATGGAGGTCCAATAAATATGATTGTAGGCACGCTCCACTAGTTTGCCTGCTGCTCTGCACACATAAGTTGCATTTGTGATGACTTGTACAACATTTGAAGGTCCAACCTCCTCAATGACATCCTTCAAAATCTGAAATTGGAACTCAACATCTTTTCGCTTCTTAGAACAATCAATTGCTCTCAAGAAATACGAGTCCATCTTTGCAAGAGACAATGATATTGATGAGTGGATGGTGTCTAATATCCATCCACCCATCCATGATAATGTTGCATCCATGTGACATCCATGTGACCTCATCTCCACCAATAGATTAACCTTGGAATAGTTTCTATCCAAGATTGTTGTCCTAAGTTTGGTGTCTCCAAGAGGCACATAACTTGTACTTGCTTTTTTTGCTACCTTGGCCATAGCCTCCTTGTAATAAGGAGAGCGAGTAGCATGAAATGGGATCCCAACAACATAATTTTTTTCTTGATAGCATCATCCGCCTTTTCTCTTGCCTTTGAATCAAACATGTCTACAATTGGATTGGGGCTGCCCCCATGACCTTTCTCTTCCCTCTGCTTTCCACTTTGTCATTCCAAAACTAGAACTAGCCAAAGTATTCTCGCTGTCTTAAGAGAGCTCAAAGGAGTGTTAGCTTCATTGCTAGTACCACGAACACGGAATGTTGTCCGTGATATTCATTAAAAAGTCTCACCAAATCTGCTCTCTTGATCAAGTGAAAGAGCCTTACAAAGACCAACCCCTTCCTGTAAGGTGCAACAAGTGTGCATTGGTCTTGGTGATGCTGCCATGCCAAGTCAGTGCACATATGTTGCACTTCCATAGTTTACTCCCCCTCTAGACTTGGGGTTCTCAAGTATCTCGAGCAAATTGTTGCAATGGCTTCTTCTTATCAAATGGTCCAATGGCAAATCTGGACAACATTTGAGAGGGGCAATTGGTAGCACTACCAACTGAACTACCAGTTGCCGTTGGCACTACATTTTGTCTCACTTCTCCACCTCCCCCAATTATGTCATCACCAACACTTCCACCTATCTCAAGTCAACCCTCTCCTCCTCGATTCATAACCATACTCAGAAGAAGAACTCATGGTGATGATTGTTGGGGCTGCAATGAATTAAAAAAAAAATGATAAGTATAGGCAATGATTATAATTTTAATTTATAAACAAGCAAAACAACCATAACTATATGTATTATGCAATGAATTTAAAAAATAATAACTATATAGTATATGCAATGATTAAGAAAAAGTAAAACATTCATAACCATATGCATTGTGCAATGAATAAAAAACAACCATAAGTTATAACTACATGCAAATTGCAATCACAATGATTTAAAAAAAACAACCATAGGCTATTAGGCCCATAACTATATGCAAAAAAATTAAAAATATTAAAAAAAAAAACATAAAAACTGAAACATCAAACATAGCCGTAGGAGTATTAAGTTTTTCATTTTTGTATCTACATTCATGTGTATCAAAGTTTTTGTATTCCTAATGTTATTGTTTCTAAGAATGTGTATCATACTATCATGGTAAAGTTAAACCTAGCCAAACCTATTCAATGAATCAACAATCAAGAGTTTTATGTTTTAAGATTTAATTTAAAAAATAAAAACCTCTAACCAATAACAACCAAACCCTATGCAAGTATGCATTTTGTAAAATCCTACAAACTATAAACATGATTACATTGTGAATGTAGATACAAAAACTTAAAAACAACCCCTTAAAAATGCAAATAAAAGCTAAATTTTAAAAACTAGAGACTATTATCAAGCATTGTAAGCAAATAAAATTATAAATACCTCTTGTTTGCTCTTGCTCTTGCCCTTCTTCTTCTTCCTCTTGCTCTCCTCTTCTTCTCTTTGCTCACTTTGCTCAAGTGTGAATATTGAATGTGATATGGAATGAGGCCATAGAGTCATTTTATAACTTAGAATGTCACTTTTAGGGTTAGGGTTATGTTATTATGTTTGTTTTATATTATTATTGCTTTCCATTTTAAAAAATGTCAATTTTTTTTTTTTTGTAAAGAAAAACCTTTGAAAGACATGCTGTGACGTTGGGGACGATTGGATGTCGCTTGACCGTCCCGGGATGTCCAGGGCGTCGCCGATGTCTCCAAAACCTCCCGAGACATCTCCGGGACGCCCCTTAACTTTTCGGACGCCCCGGGGCGTTTCCGTCTTCTTCGACATTGTGGAAATGTTAAGGGGACATTTTTCCCCCATCCCGGCATCCCAAGGACGTCTTGGACACCTTGATTTCGGGGGCTCATCCCCACATAACACTGGTACATATGCAGTAACGTAACATAGCCATTGTCATGCAGGTCCCGGCCTAGCCATGTGGGTCTGCCAAACTTCCCATTGGCCCAACACAGAATAGGCCAACTACCTACAGTCCTATACATAGATTGGCTGAAAACACATAATGGCCATAATACTAAAATAAACAAAAACCAAAGCATAACCAACAGACAATGTTTTGCAAGTCATTCATCAGGATGGACTGTTCATGCGTGCATCGGATGTTAATGTTAACCAGATCTTCAGGGTGGGTGTCTTTGATGTGGTAGCTGTGCTGGAGCCACGCTCTCAGCATATGTTCCCAGTCACTCCTCAATTCCTTGCTGGAAAATTGTTACACACCCAAGCTAGTTTGGAAGCAGTAGATGATACAAAGCAACTTTGTCTCATATATCTCTCTATTACAGACAGAGCCTGATGATATAACTGCATTGGATGTTGCCAAGTGATTCAAATACTGGAGTGATTTGAATGCCTTCCGATCAAACCAAGGGGAAAGGGATATCTATATTACAAGATTTCATGTCCAAATTTCTTAAGTATCACTCTGCTGACTAGTGTAGCTTAGGAAAAGCACAGCTTGCCCCACGTAATATAATCATCTGAACCATAATATAAACAAATGAAATGTTATTTTCTTTTGGCTGGAGAAATCTTCTTCCCACAGAGAGGCATTGTTCATTTGTGATGACGTACCAAAAATCAGCAGAGTAAATGTTGAGGTTTAAAATAATGACGGGGTTCATTCATGAATAAACATAATACAATTATATTCATCACAGCTCACTACCTATCAGTAAACACCCATCAGTAATCATCTTACTGTTTTATATTTGTGTCTCTTCAATATTAATTTGCCCAGTGGCTTCAGAGGACAGGTGTTGACACATTGAGAATAATGTAACCACATGAAATCCACATGGTTCACTTGGACTATCGAGGCAATGTGCAGTGTATATTGTGCCTGTTTTGGAAGATACTCTCCTAAAATGGTATTTATTTTTGTAATAGTTGGCTACATCTCAATTGAATGGATCCATTTTCATGATCCTTATGATTCCAAGTCCAACTGTTGCCTAGTGCACAAGAATGAACTATACTTGCAATTGGGTATAATGATGTTTCATACCAATGACGATGAACTTAAATAACATGCTGCGGTCTGGGGATTGAGACATGGTCACCATACAGAATACATCATGCATATTACCCAAGTCTAAACATGATTGAGCAAAATATACCATGCGTGTGATGGTGGATTCGTGCTTGACCTACTTTTCAAACAGAAGTTTCAAAAACATATTTCCCTTGAGAGAAGTTGGCATGCAGGAGATCAAAAGCAAGACCTTACTTTGAATAGTGATGGTTTATCAGTGACATAAATCTAGCTTTACACCCTTCACTAAAGCTTCAATTTCTGCCCCCACTTGAACGACCAAGAATTTAAAACAATAAAAATGCAAAGTTCCATGGAGCTTAGGGTGGACTAGTTGCTACTTAAGTCCATCCTGATGTATAAACAGTATAGTAGAAGAAATTGGGAAGAGATAATGGCAATTATCTTTCTCATAACTGGAATCTAGCACTATTTCCAACCAATTTTTAGAGCTAAATTATTTAAATACAAAGTTGTAACTTGAGCTTTTAGTGCTTTTAATATAAAAATAGCTATATCATAATATGGAGTCTTACAGTTTGGATGGTGTACAACGGTCTTTTTAGTGTTGCAGAACCATCCATTTTGAAGTTTCCAGGATACAAATGTTGCATCTCTCTCAAGCAAATTCTATCAAAAGACTGCACTATATTGTTATGCATTTGTAAGCCTCTAGAGTTAAGTTGGTTTTTCAATTCATCCTTGAGTTAAAAATCACATAATAGCAGTGAACACAGGACTTGACTATTCCAAAAGCCATGCAGGGGTAGCTCCATTAGCTTGTCTTATATTAGCTTCATTAGTCGATCCCCTTGCTAGTTACTAATTTACCAGGAATGAGAGTCAAGAAAACATAAACATATAGAATAGATTTAAAAAGTATTCAACACGAAGTTGTTTTTTTTTTGATTGGTAAACAAGGGTTGAAGGGTCCCTTTCCCTATGTTCCGCTTTTTAATCACCGGAGCAACAACCGGTTTGGGACACAACTGAGGGCCCTAGATCCCCAAGACCACACAACCTCAATGAAACACAGTAGCCCATGGACTGCAGGCCGCACCAACCTTTGAACATTACCCACAATCAAAATCGCCTCCTCCATCACGGGACCTATCCACACATTCCATAGGATCCATCGCCGAATACTCATGGCCACAACCAGCCTCAAATGCCTCAGCGGGAATTGAACCTTGGTGGGCATGGAAACATCCAAATGTCCCAACCAACACACCCCGGCCTCATTGGCATTCAACATGAAGTTGTTGAGGTCTTGCTAACATGGAGAATATATGAAGTTTATTATTAAACTTTAAAATTATATCAATAATTGCAATGCTGAAATTATCATGTTGTATGTCCTTACAATTCCCTTCTACCATGATCAAGTTATTTGTTGGATTGAATATCTGTTGAAACCATCTGACTGTGGGTTGAAGACGAACTACCGTTATACATTAGTATGTGGATCACTATTGACTTGTAAGTGACTTCATTTGGTTAGCCATATGATTGTAGAAATTAAAAGTTAAACCTTAAAAACATTTATAACCTTGGTTAGTTGGTGTGTGCATTACACATGGTTTGTAGCATTGAGATCCAAAGACACATTGCAGAGGTCGAAAACAAAGTATGTTCTTGAATCATAATAAAACATATAATGTCACTATAATCTATGGACATGTGTTTGGAGGTTGGGCATTAGCTATTGGACTTGTTCGCAGGCCACACAATTATTATCTAATAGCTGCTTATGTATGAACTGGCTATTTATTTTGAATATTTCTTGATTAATGTATTATGGATAACACACTGTTTTTTGTTATGCTTATTTTTGTTCTTAATTTAATTATTCTATGTGGTTATTTGGGACATGCCCTCGAAATAGAAATGACACTCTTTAGGAAATGAAACTTTGCTCTTCTCAACTTTTTTGCAAGTGGTGTGGGTTAAAGCCTTGTCATGTTATCATATATAAAAAAAACAAACCTTAAATGTTGCAGCAAAGTTATTGAGAATAATTGAAATTCACACTTCTGTTTGTTTAGAGAAAGGTGAGCATTCAATTAATTTTTTTCTTAGTGATCATGTTTTTCCTACAACTTATTCAATTATCATGTCAATAACAATTCATAGATGATGGAAATTTTCAAATAGTGACTGAGAAACAGGATAGGGGAAGTTGCATAAAGAATTTTCTTTGCAACTGTACATATATGCTGAACAACTGAAAACAACCCGAGAATGACCAAAGAAAAGCAAAAACAAAATAAAAAAATCAGAAAGTTGGGTCCCAAATGCACTTTCAGAGGAAACCCATAGATAATAGTGGCCTTGGGAATCATCTTGTTAGGCAATGTTTTGCTCCATTTAGGGTTGCAAGATACGTCACCTCTAGTGCTAGGTCATACATATCCGCGTGCTGGATATGGTTATGGGTATGGTGCAACTCGTATATGGTTTGGATACCATACCCATCCACTTGGAGATCTGAACTTGTAACTGGGCCCTATGAGATACAATCAGATACAATATGCAGGCCGACTACAGCCGTGTCTGATTTAAAAATTTAAAAAGTAACAAAAAAACCCCTTCAAAAGGCTAAAAAGATGCTAAAAACTGCAAATGACCTTCTATAATGCATTTTAGCAGCAACAATTGAGGACATGGAGGTGAGAGTGTTGATTCACTCTTTTACTTCAAACTTTCACATTGGCTTTACTCAACCTGCAATTCTTTTGATCTATTTCCTTTGGCCCCTTGTGCTTCTTTTCTTTTCATATCGTATTTTTCCAATGGCCTAACACAACCTACATTTTTTAATCCTTTAAATACCTAACTCGTACCTTTCTCATGGGATGGGAATATGTAATTTCGTGTAGGTTTAATCTAATATATAAATTTGTTTATAATTTAAAACAAATAATTATTATTAATATATTTTTCAATTTATGCCATATCCAACTGTATCCATATCAGGGGCCTTGAAAACTATCCGTATCTGTATCCGTATTCGTATCTGATACTGTATCCCTGCCACTCTGACTCCATGTACACATTCACAGGGACACCATGATTGATAGTTGTGTATATGCTAGATTTAGACTACAAAAAGGAAATAACAACAATGCAAATCCTAATCTAAATCAAACATAATACCATAAGATTGAGCTAAGAAGAAAAATGTGATACTTGCAATTCTCTTTGATATGTAGATGTGCTTGTGGATGAACAATAGTGTTCTTGCTTTGTGGATGCTCAAGGGACTCGTGCCAAATTGCAACAACATGTACCCGTCAGGATGATTTGGATGCTTGGTTTTGACGAATGGCTCAAAGGATAATTTCGCAGAATAATGCTACATTCGATTCCCCCATATGAAGGATTGAGGGGTCTATATATAGATTTTTGGGGGTGAACTAGTGGGATTTGAGGTGGAATATTCTATTATTATTGGTGGAGGTGGGTGTAGACTTTGGAGAATTTCGTGAAGATAGCGGTTAATCTTGGAAAATGGGGGAGAAAATGAGATTATTTTATTATGATAATGGAGGTTAGTGAAGACTTTAAGATGGTGGAAGATTATTAAATTGTTGTGAGTGGTGGTTGGTGGAGACTTTGGGATCATGGAGGATTATTAAATTGTCAAGAGTGGTGGTGGGTGAAGACTTTGGAGGATTTGGTGGAGATAGTGGAGGATCTTGGAAAATGAAGGAGAAAGTAGGATTATTTTATTGTGATAATGGAGGTTGGTGAAGACTTTTGAGGATTTGGTGGAGATAGTGGAGGATCTTGGAAAATGGAGGAGAAAGTAGGATTATTTTATTGTGATAATGGAGGTTGGTGAAGACTTTGGAGGATTTGGTGGAGATAGTGAAGAATCATGCAAAATGGAGGAGAAAATGAGATTTACTGTAGCGGATGAGGTGGATGAGATAGTGGATTTGAGGTGGATTATTAAATTATTATGTGAATAGTTGGTGTATGATTTGATTAGGTGAGTGAGGATATGATTAACTAATTAATAATAATTAATTATCTACTTAATTATTCATGGGGTTTGTGGGATTAAATGGGAGTGAAGGAGTTAAATGATTAATGCGGTGGTGTAATTAGGTGTTTACATTTTCCCCTCTTTGAAAGGGTGTCGGTTAGTAACGCTTTGTCAAAGAATGTAGTGAAAATAGACGGGTGGGAGATGTCCCTAGTGGGATGGGTGTCAAGAAATAGACATGAGCTTGGGAATGCAAGTCGATGGGCCACTTTAGCGGATTCTGTGAAGGGATCAATGGGTTGAATTTGTTAGGTAGATAGCTATTTGGTCGGTGAGTTTGATTGATTGCTGATTGATTGGTAGGATGATGCTCTCTCCAGAGGGTGTTCGGGAATGAAAGATGTGGAGGGGCTCTCAAAATGGAGAGGAAAGGGAAGAATTGAAGTTGGATGCCTTTGTATAGGGATGATGCTCAGTAGAAGCTATGACTAACGATGTGGTGATGATATGATGAGGGATAACTATGGATGAATGAGGATGATGTTAATTGTATGGATGAGTGTGGATAGAGAATAAATGCTCAAGATGTGATGAAACAAGTGAGTGGAGAGAGTGGAGAGGAGGGTGTCCCAACATGGTGTGGGACGAAAAGTGACATTGATGATTGGTGAAATCCGACCTTGATGTTAGGGAGTTATTGGAGGACCAAAGCTGAAAATGGCAAGGAGAAGAGAACCTTGTTTACAACATATATGCAGTAACCAATAAGGCAAAACATGGAGATGCAATCGGAGGAGGGTGGGTGTTGGTGTGATATGCAATTGAGTATGGAACAAACCGTATGGAGATGCTTGTAGAGGTTGTACAATCCTGGGTGACTATACACTTATTGTGGATGATTTGAATGCTATTGAGGGAACTTTATGTGTAACCATCAATTGACTAATGTGTTGTTGCGAGGTTGTTGAGAAATGGGATAAGGTGTGTACCATAAGGTGGGATGATGATGAGGAAGGTGGGACGATGATGAGGAAGATGAACCAAGAAAGAAGAAATCGAGAGATGAGATGTATAACAACGCAATGTTTGATAATGTGGGAAAAGAGTGAAGCCGAGATGGAAGTTGTGAACCAAAAGATTGTAGTGAGTGGAGAACATGTTCACGCAAATGAGCCAAAGAAAGTAATGTTGGGGTTGGTAGAAGTGTATGCGAAAGAATGTTAGGTGGCCGAGGCCTCTGTAATGTCCCCAATTTCGAGCAGATGGTCTAGGAGTCTTTTCATCTGTCTTAGCCTTGGTCATGCCCAAGGGGATAGTGACGTTGATGGTTATTGGGTATGGTTTGCACCTTCATTTCACTTATAGGTTATGTTTCGACGTTGGACACGTACTTTGAGGTGACTTAAGTGAAATAAGGTTGTGTGATGCTCCCCTATGGTACTTTATGTTTTAATTTTGCGTTGGGATAACTTAAGTGTACTTTTGGCATAGTGGTGATAAAGTAACTTAAGTTATTTTATTATTATGTGGTTTTTCCCCCAAGGAGGTCGATTAGGGTTCTTTTGGGCCCTTTGTTGCAATGAAGAGTTATAAAAGGGAAGCGCTTGGGGAGAGTTGGGATTCATTCATACACTCACTCTTTTATGATATTGAAGCCATTGTTGGTTGCATACTTTTGCTTGTGGAGTAAGATCCCACAAGAACCCTAGCTTCGGTGGTGAGAGATCCACTCCTAGCTAGCAAAGCACTCTTTGGTGGTGAAAGATCCTCCCTAGTTTGCTAATTTGGAGCTTCATTCAAATCAGATTTTCAGATTAGAGTTATCAGAGAATTTCAAGGGTTTGCTCAGTGTTGGAGAGAGATTATTTGGTCCATACTTCAGCCATCTACAGATCAGATTATTTCCAGCGTTTGAGGCAAGCTTGGCAAATTCCCAAGAGGAGTTTCATTCAAGTTTGGGCTTTATTTATTTTCAGATCTACTTACTTAGGGTTTTGCAACAGTGTTTTCTAGGGTTTCTGGTTGGATTTTTTCAGTTTTCCAGGTTGGATCTGATTCGTTATAATTTAAATATATTGTTGTCCGAATTTCAGAATTTATAAAGATCATTTCAGCTCCTTGTGAATTTTTGGAATTTTTAGGCAGTTTCAGCAGTTAAAATAAATAAATAAAATCAGATCTGAGAGATAAAAATTATTTCTTTCTTGTTTACTGTTCTACATATTTTTCTAAGTTATTTGAAGCTTCTGGGTAGTGTTAGAAATTATTATTCTGGAAAATACAAAAATTCTTTATTTCTGCATATTGCTGTCATAAAAATCAGAATTCAGTTCGCTGTTATTTTATACATATTTTGTGAATTTCAAGTAATATCCCACAAGGGATATTTCAGGCTTGAGAATGAGTCTGTCTCTAGGGAAATGGTATGATGAAGTGTTTGGAGAGAGACAAGGTGGTGAGAACAAGTCGATGTAAAAGGGAAGCATAGGAGTGAGTGTTATGGATGTATGAAGAAGAGTAATTGGGAGAGGGTGAAAGTGCATAAAAGAGGCTTGAGGTGAAGGATACATTTTATGTGAGTGAATGTGGGGAAAGCAAGGTTTTAAGAACAAGTCATTGTTAGGAGGATGTGTGAGAGCAAGTGCGGTGTTGACGTGCGAGGAAGATGCTTGATGAAGAGATGATTGGAAGCAATGTGGAATGTGGAAGTGGTCGGGTGAGAAAAGTAGCAAGTGTCATGGTTGTGAGTGTTGGTATTAATAAGTGACTAAAGTCCGTAATGATAGGCAAATGTGGCAAGGTCGGGATAGAAGACTGAAGAGAATATGAGAGTATTGTGATAAGAACGAGGTCCGGTGTGTGAAGTGTTTGGGTAAAGAATGAGAATTGTGAAAGAGAGGTGGTCAAGGAGTGAGGATGATGAAGATATGGAGGAGGAAACAAAAAGATGATAAGGTGTGTGAAAAGGTAAGTTATTTTGGTTGTGGCGAGGAACTTGTTGGGAGGTAAAAAATGGTGAATAGGAGGGCGAACAAAGGGTTTGTAAACAACAATGCTAGTTCTATGAGGGAGCGGACAATGATTAAGTGGAAGAGAACAAAGAAGGGAAATAGGGTAGACGTAGGAGGACAAAGATAAGGATGATGGTGTCATCATGAGAGGGGAGTGAAATGAAGGATGGGAATGATGACATATGGGAGGATGATGATCATCCTTTATACGCCAGAAGGATAACTCTTCATCAACAGATGGTAATGATGGAGCGAGAGGGTGAGGGAAGTGAGGAGTCATGTGGTGGTTGAGGTGGCATCTCTATAGATGGCAAGGAGGACAATATTGGAGGAACACGAATCAAAGGGATTAAAAAAGGAGGCTATATATGAGGATGTGTAGAAAGGAGGCTAGTCATAGGGGTGGTGGTTGATTGGGATTCTGCAAGCTTGATGGATGGTAGAGTGGTCAATTGAGGTTGAGTAGTTTTGGAGAAAAGAACCGATGGTGGCGTGGTTGATGAGTGGTGTTGTGAATGGGGTGGTGGGGCTTTAGAGACGACATGGAGGATGGTATTGGAGGAGCGTTAAGCACAAGGAGTGATGTTGGGGGAACTTGTGGAGAGGGAGGCTTGACACAAATGGTAGTTGATTGAGATTGATGAGACTAAATGGGTGGTGAGTGAGATTGACAAGTTGAAGGGATGGTGTGGATAACATAATAAGATAGCAAGTGTGTGTGAAAAATGTGATTATGCTTATAGAGATATGAGGTGACAAATGCGGATACGAGGTGATAAATGGATGTTAGATATATGAAAGGTAAATGCCATAGATCTTGCACAAAGGTCCATTTTCTTTGAGCAACTTGATTTTAATATAACATATGATAAGATGCACGATGAGATAATATGCCCCATGATGATAATATTATCATATGCAGTAAGACTTTTGACTCAAAAATTAAATAACAACACACACATGCAACAAACAAATAAGCAATTTAAATAAAGCAATTTGTTTGTCCTTACTGCACCCAAATGGTCAATGATCATGACAATCGTAATGACAAGTTTCTCCAAGCAACGGTGTATGCAAGGAATGATATATCCCAAAATGGATGATGATGATAACCATGATTTTCCCTAGCAATGCAATATGCCAGAGGTTGGATTAAGATGATTTGCTACACACATGGAAAGAACAAATGGGTATGCCTAAGAACAAACAAGGGATTTTTTGAATTTTGGTATTTTTGTTGTTTTTGAAATTTTGATATTTTCTATTGTTTTTGGATTTACGGGTTTTCTATTGTTTTTGGATTTTCTACTATTTTTGGATTTTGGTTTTTTACATGGTTTTGGATTTTTGATGTTATGGGCTATTTACAAGACAAGTCCAATGACTAGGGGTTATCCTATGATGTGCCCCAATGAAAGCTTGGATATACCAAGATGTTCTCCTGCACAGTTTCTCAAGCTAGTCCAATGTGGGATCAAGGTCAAACTTAGCTTGGGTCGATGGATGGGTGGATGCAAGTAGGATGAGCGGTCATGCCCCCAAGTGTAGGGTATTTGTAGACAACATGGCCTACGCATGATGCTAGAAACTGGTTTTCATCATGGTACTTATCCAAGGCGCCATAAGCATGGTTTCTATCATTGACTAATTTAGTTCTCTTTCTTTCTATTATCAGACTTAGGTGTAAAAGCATTTGAGGTGCATGATGTTCACAAGTTCATCAAGTGATTTAAGGCATTGAGCCCTTTTTTGTTGGAAGATCCAATTCATGAATGTGCATAGTTCAAGACTCTTTTCGTCGATCAAGTCCTTTAAGGAGATGCGCAAAGAGGTTAGCTTGATCTCGGTGGAATGATGGCCTCGGCTCTGAATACGAGTAAGGGTTGCCCCCATGGGTGTGTGGATGGAGATGCGGTAAGCCAATAAAACAAAATATATTCGAGATGTTAGTTCCTCCTAGAGGTATCGATAATCTTTTCAAGGATCTTAGTTAAGGTTTTGTTAGATGCCTCAGCTTGACAATTACCTTGGAGGTAATAGAGCATGGACCATTTGTGCTCGATATGGAATTGGGTTTAAAGGGCTTTGACTTCTTTGTTCTTGAAGGACTTATTGTTGTCGAGATGATGACAAATGGAATGGCCATAACGGCAAATATGTGGTTTAGGATAAACTTGGATATTTGCTTACTAGTGATATGAGTGAGAGGAATGACTTTGACCCACTAAGTGAAGTATTCATTGTGGTAGTAAAATGTTTTTAGCCATCGAGGTAGGATTGAGCTTCAATGAGATTGAGCCCTCACTTAGAGAGGGCCACAATGTTGTGATTGGCCACAATGCTTGTGAAGGAGCATGAATGAGATTGTTGTGCTTTTCACAAACGTCTCATCTCCAAACATATTGACATGCACATGTTTCCATGGTAGGCCAATAATATGTAGTGAAGTAACTTTTTGGTAAGGACGATTCCAACTGGTATGTATGCCACAAATGCCTTTGTGTATGTCTTTCATAGCTAAGGTTGCTTCGTCTCTGAATTTAAACATCATAATAAGGTTTTTCATAGCCCTTACGATAGAGGGTGACGCCAATGAGGGTGTATTGTGATGCTCGTTGGATTTAGGATTTAGGTTGGTTATATGAAAGGTGGGAGGGATAAGGTTATCCCGGAGGTAGTCAGTAAATGTCAAGGTACCAAGGGGAAAAGTGACCAACAATCTCACATACCAAACATGATTCTAGTACCTTGTATGTGGAATCGGAAGATGTTCCACCAAGAATTGATATCGTGGGTTGTCATTTGGGATTTCAAGGAGTGAACCAATAGTGCCCATAACATCTACAACTTTGTTTTGGATTTGGGGAACCTATTCAAAGCTGATGTGAGCGAAGTAATCTTTGGGGTTGTTAAACATGCGTTTATAGTGGGTCAACTTCTCGTCTTTGACATTTTACTCACTAAGTAACTTTGTGTGATGATTAAGCGTGAGTCACCAACTACTACCAACCGCTGAATGTTCCTCCGATCGCCGATTTTTAGACCTATGATGAGCGCCTCGTATTCAACGATGTTGTTACTTCAAGGGAAACCGATTTCGAGAGTCCTCGGGAGAAGATCGTCAAGTAAGTGTGATGAGTAGAATTCCCGCCCCAAGCCATGAGTGATGAAGGAGCCATCAAAATAAGGTTTCCATGTGAGAGGCTTGCATCAATGGTCATGATTGAGTCATCAGAAAATCCAGTTTAGAGGTCGAGTGTCTTGTAATGGTGGTTTGGCCAATTGATATACAATAATTTTCCCCGTAACAACTTTTTTGATTTACATACTCTATCAAATTCACCGAGTAAGATGACCCATTAACCATTCTTCCCGTGAGAGATAGTTTGGATAGGAGGTATTTGAGGGGGCTGAATTTGGCAATGAGTTTGGTTTTATTATTGAGTAGGCAATGCCTCTTAAACACGCCTTTTCGATTTGGTGATTGCTAAGCTCATATGAGATCAAAGTGCAACTAAGATAGTACACGACTCTCTCGCCGAATTTATCATGTTGAGCCAAGAGGGCTCCTAAAGCAAACTGGTTAGTTGATATGTAAATTAGTAAAGGTTCTCCCACAAAGAGGCGGAACCAAAATTGGTGGGCTGGATAAACTACCGCTTAAGCTGATCAAAGGCCTTCGACATTCTCGCATTCCAATGAAAGACAAAGTGTCCTTTTCTCGTAGCCTGCATGAAGGGGTGACACTTGTTTCACAACAATAATATGAAACTCGCGTATGGACTAGATTTTCCGTAGAAGGTTTCCAAGTTGTTTAAGATTTACGGGAGGAGGCATTTCGTGATGGCTATTAATATGGAAGGATCTACCTCGATACCTCTTCAAGACAATGAAGCCGAATAATTTACTTGACATAACTTCAAGACACACTTCTTAGGATTAAGTCGACTTTTTATTCCGAGAGACGTTCAAAGATTTTCCTCAAGATGTTAGGGTGTTCTCGCTCTGGTAGTAGATTTGCCCAATATGTCATCCATGATCTTCCACAATGTCATGGAGCACGTAATGGAACATGACCGTCATAACTCGTTGGTATGTGGCCCCCGCATTTTTCAAGCCAAATCACATGACTCGATAGCAAAAAGTTCCCATGGTGTAGTGAATGATGTTTTATGTTGTTCTTCATTTATGATATTGATTTGATTATAGCTTGAAAAATTGTTCATAAGGGATAACATCTCTCCCACCCTTCTCGCAGAGTCAACAATCATGTTGATATTGGGTAGTGGGAAGTCATCTTTGGGACATGCCTTGTTAATATCCCAAAAATCAGTACATACCTTGATCTCTTCGGTTTCCTTCTAAGTGGAACAATGTTTGATATCCATTCGATAGTTATATGAATCCTACATTCGAGAATTTATGAAATTCTTCCTCACTAGAAGGGCGATCTGTGGATGCATTTTTTGAGTTTTTGTTTCATAGGTTTTGCTTCTTTGTGTATGACCAAATGGTGAATCACTAAGGATCCAACCTTGGTATGTCCTGCATAGGACCAAGCGAAGACATCCGAAAATTCCCATATGGGAGAGTGACGACGGCTTTCTATTCCGTGGTTTAAGCATAACCCCAAGCTTGAGAATCCTTGGGTTTTTTTTACCAATGTTGATGTCATTTGTTTCTTCTACAAGAAGTTTTAATCTATCTTTTAGTTGTGAGCGAGTGGAGGTAAGGTTGAGTTCTTCGTCCATTAGCACCTCAGAATGTTTTCACCGACAATTTTGTCATTTTTTATTTTTGGCTTTTTGATTTTTGGCTTTTTTATTTTAATCATACGATATCGCCTCAAAGAGGTTTTCACTATGGGAGGTTGACTTTTTGCCTTTTTGTTTTTTGTTTTATTTGATTTTTTCTAATGAACTCAACCTCTTCCCTAAAGTACGCTGCAACATCTATGTTGATCGCAAATTCTTTCTTATGGTTCCGTGGTGGTATGTCATCTCCGATGTTCATGAATTCGGTAATGTCCTCTTCATTCGAAAGAAGTTGGTTGGTATGTGATCTTGTCGGTCCCAATCGATGAGGTCATGGTATCGAGGTCTAGATGTATGGTTAAAACGACACATGTTGTCATGTAAAGGTTTCAGGGTGCAAGATCCTTATAGAGGCTACAAGGTGACCTTGGTTTGATGTCGGAGGAGACTTCTCGTTGATGGAAGTAGTGTCATTGACATCGACATGTAGGTTACCAAAAGGTTTCAGTCCAATACCATAATGACCTAGATTTTATCACACCAAGATAGGTTCACGAATTCCTTGCTTGTTGATGCCTAGTCTCTTCCTTGATAATTCATGATTTCGAACATCTTGTTTCCTATAATATGTTCAAGATTTTTGTAGCAGGATGAAAAACTATCACCACATAACCGTGAGCTAGAGGAACTACCAATGTTTTCATCTCTACAAGGAAGTTGCCTTTCATAAAGTGTCAAAAGCTACGAGGTTTCGGTTTTTTTTTTGGGTGCGTGTCAAGTTTGCCATAACTTCTAGGTGAAAGGGGAAGTTTAATGACATGGAAGGAGTTTTAGAGCTCATATTCTCCACAACCTATGGCAATGATTTTACATTTAGATTTAGATGGAGGATTGGAATGAAGATGGAAGGTCGTCGGGATGGATATGGGATGAAGAGTCTAAAATTCCGAGTTAGGAATGATTTCAATGCTTGGGTAGACGTAGGCCTTGCGATACTTTGCTTCCAATAGTTTGTAGAATTGGAAGGATTGGGCATCGACATGGATTATGAACTCTTGTCCTCGGAAGGGGAACTTGATGCATTGGTGGTAGGTGGATGGGATGCATGGCGTGGATCCATGATCCGCCAAGGAGGATTTTATAGAGAGGTCTAGATCAATGTCGTGAAATTGGGTTTTGAGTGTGGCAGTGCCTAACTTCAAGGTGAAGGGTGATTATGCCTCCAAATTTTTGTTCGGTTGTTATCATATGCTTTGATGGTGATGACCAAGGAATCTAATGCTGCTTTTATAAGCTCCAAATGCTTCACTAGTTTCGAGAGTGCAAATATTCAGACCGACTTTCATTGTTACAATTACTTGTTTGACTTTGTGGCGGGTGATGATATTTAATGTATAGGGGTAAGTTGTGG
The DNA here is from genome assembly GCA_018340775.1 of Taxus wallichiana var. yunnanensis. NCBI lineage: Eukaryota > Viridiplantae > Streptophyta > Pinopsida > Cupressales > Taxaceae > Taxus > Taxus wallichiana. The sequence goes on along the minus strand of CM031236.1, from coordinate 685,892,314 downwards.
GATGGATTGTCATGTGGACATCATTGTTAGCTGAAGATGATTTGTCGATTGTGGACATATGTGAAAGCAAAGCCTAAAATCGTGTGGGGTTAATGTCGTTTGGGACCTCTTGACTATCAAGGCTTTTGTATAGGATGTCCCTTGTGAATGTGGATATTTTGAGAAGGTCCAAGATGGATATTTGTGATGGAGTCTTTCAAGTTCTAAGAGATTGTACTAGTTAACAAGGGTAGGTAGAGGAGGCCTTTGGATGGTGATTTTGGTATCCGAGTAGTAGTGACGATGCAATTTGGAGTTTTGATTTTGATAGTTATGATATGATGTTCGATGCAATAGATGTAGCCAATGATGGAGTCATGAGGATGGGAAGGTTTTTGTGTACGTGATTGGCGTTGTTGGCTTGGGATGGTTGACCTCGATCCTATTTTTGATTAGCTTGATTGTGTTTATGAAAGGGGTCTTGATATATTCCAAGCTTTTGATTTTTGCAATTTGGGGGTTCATTTCCTTCGATTTCAATGTCATCGCGGTCAATAAGGTCTTGAACATAAATTTTGAGCTTTCGTACTATGGTTAGTCAATGTCCTTTAATACGATGATATTCACAATATTTGTTTTCCTTAGACCATGTGGGTTTAGTTTTGCTTTCGTCAAATGCATTTGTTTGTGTGAAAACAATCATGTTAGCCATTTCAATTGGTGGAAGACGGTTGTCAATGTTTCACCTCAGGTGTATACTCTCTTCGTTTTGTTTCTTGTCTTGGTTACCCCTAGGAATAGTTAAATGTGGTGTATTTTGCACATTGCTTATAATTGTTCTGAGTCTATACCTTTGTTATTGACAATGTTTTTGTTCTTGTTAAAGGACTTTGGTTTTTCGAGTTGTTTGTTGTTGTGATTGTCTTTGTTGAAAAGTTTAATCAATTCTTTGGTGATAAGAGCCTTCTCAATTTGTGTTCCTTTTTTGGTAACCTCTTTGAAGGTGTCAACACAATGCATTTATAGGTGGAAGGCTATCTCTTGGTTAAGGTTAGGAATGAAGATGCTCACTATTTGTTTTTTAGGGATTGAGCACGAGAAATGACTAGTTAGGCCTCGCCATCGTTGTAAGAATGAAAAAAGCTTTTGCCATTGTGTTGTTTGGTGTTGACAAGATCTAACATTGTGATTTCATTGTCCATGTTAAAGGAGAAATGTCTTGCGAACTTCTCTAACAAGTAAGCAAAGGTGGTGACAAAACCTTTGGGAAGGTGTAGAAGCCATTCTAGTGCTTGGCTTAAGCTACAAGGGAATAGTCTAAAGATAGGTGTCACTATAAGAGACGTCTTGACATTTCATAAATAAGTCACCGACATGTTCCCTAGGGTCACCCATCCCTTTACATTTCACAATTTTTGGGAATTCAAAGTAAGGGGGTAAGGGGATGCACACCATTTCTCAATCAAAGGGGTATGGGCACAACTCCTCAAATCTATATTTTTTGTTGGTGATTGATTTGCTTTCTTATAGTCTTTGTTAGGTATCTTTCGGCTTGCCATTCTTGGGCAAATGGTGTGCCCTGGGTTGGCGATGGTGGTAAGATAAAACTTGGTTTGGTGGGGTTAATGCCTAATTGTTGGATTGGATGTCTTCTGAAGACTTAGATTTGTTAGGACTAACTTGAGAGGCAAGGTGGCCCAATCATTGGCGGGTGGGTTGTTGGATTTGTTCTTATATGTTTTGGTTGTTGGAGGTTTTGGTTCGAGGAGTGCATGGTGGGCTTTGTAAGACCTTTCCCTCATCGGTATTTTGGAATCGGTGTTTCTACTAGTGGATTTCAGGGTTGGGGTTTGTTTGTGTTCAAAGGATCATCAAATGCATGTGGTGGATCTTGGTTGTTAGGCTTTTTCTCACTAATGATATGGATTAAGTTTTCCATGTCAATATTTGAAGGGACTTTTACACCTAAATCAATGAGCATAAGGAGGATGTCATCCTTGTTTTGATATAAGAATATATCAATTTGCACATGGTTAAGTCTCTGTGTGTAATAACTCATGATCGTCATTATACTCACTTTGGCTACCGAGATTGTGGCTATCATCATCATTGGCTTGGTCTATTCCAAGAGGACCACAATAGATACACGGATTAGCCTCATGGTCTTGTTTGATTTGAAATCTTGTTATAGGTGCCATTTATTTAAGTTTATGTTTGGTTTGATTATAGGTATGACACAATAGAGACAAGCAAACATAGTACGATCACAACCTACACTAGTTTGATTGGTGTACAACTATGTAGTGGGCCACCAATATACCTTGAAGTTACATGGTATCTTAGGGAATGTTGTGTTCCTAGTACTTCTACACTATGCGGCCAAAAGTTTCTTATGCTAGGTTAAACAAGGCTGCTAGGGAGTCCTTGATATACCTTGCGGTATGTGAGGTCCGATTTTGTGATAAAGTATTGTCTAAGGTGTTGTATTCAGGGTCAAATCCCCCTCACTTCACTTTAGCCAATTGAGTGGAACTTCACCAAAACGACAATTCCTTTCTCGATGGAGTGCTATCTAAGGCTTGGGTATTGGCAAGAATTACACACCTCACTTCACAGAGCCACAAAAATTTAAGTAATGCTTAGCAAAAATGACAACTCCAACAAATTTATATAGCCCGTCGGTGCACGGGCTTTGGCTGAATGCGTGGTAATCACTTCCATGTCACCAAAACTTAATAAATGAATAAAAATGTTTTAACTGTTTCTGATTCCCCGTGTCATCTTTCGGCATGAGGGAAGAAAATATGCAGTCAAGACTAGAAGGGGATAAACAACACACAAGCAGATGCAAGAAAATAAAAAATCAAATGCTTAATTGATTAGATATACAAGTTCTTTTACCAAATCTCAAAGCAAATGAACAAGATTAAATTTGTTAAATGATTAAATTTAAAAGCCTTGCACACAAATGTTAGTAGTTTTGATTGATTGAAGGCTTTTACCAAATCTTGAAAGCAAATGAACAAGATTAAATTTGTTAAATAATTAAATTTAAAAAGCCTTGCACACAAATGTTAGTAGTTTTGATTGATTGAAGGCTTTGACACACAATTGAAAGCT
>CM031236.1:685743357-685889115 GCA_018340775.1 Taxus wallichiana var. yunnanensis | reverse complement strand
ACATGCATTGCTTCACCACAACCTACAAAATGTTGGAAGTGATCGAACATTCCGATCGCCCAATCCATTCTAGCTGTAAAGTAACAGTGAACCGGACTAGTGAGATCCTAATGATGATGGGTGAACACAAAGTTCTACTGTCGTGCAAACAACAAAAATCATGCTTATTGCAAATCTATGGGTCGATGCAGCCTCGTGAATGGGGCCACAGAACTATCACCGACATTGTCTACTTACACATCAACGCAACCACCAAAGATTACCTTTATTTGTTGTTGTACAAATTTGATAGATACAATGGCCCATGTTGGGATCCCAAAGAACCCGTTACATATTCCCATACCCCCTATTTCGAGAGGGAATCGAAGACAATTACCAATTAAAATGGCCTGGGGATTAACTATCCACAAGTCATAAGGACTTACTTTACACAGAGCAACCTGGCCGACATCGAACCACCGAAAGGTAGGGTCTTACATTCACAGCTTTCTCCGCAGTTCCTCGCTTGCAAAGTCTGCGTATTTCACTGCGCTTTCATTCGAACGATACTCAAAATGGTGTATGTAACAACACTTCAAGCAAGAATGAAGGAGGAAGCAAGACATCGTCACTCACCCTTATCGTAAAAAGATAGCCTCCGCTTTGATAAAGACCTCGCTTACTACTATACTAGACACTTATTCTATCCAAAGCGATATCACCGCTTAAGGGGGTATCAAATGTAATCATGTTTACTCAAGCTAAAAAATCCCACTAAAGGCTACTATACATGATATAAAAAATGCAAATGTATACATGTCTCATTGTGTGCAAACGTATCTACTTTTATTAGATATTGTGAAATATGATATGAAACTTTAAATGTACAAAGTCAGAATAAAAAAAATGTACACATACAAAATTTCAATCTAATGTTTCAACTCAATTCCTACACTACAACTATCAATCACACACATTATCAACTGTACAATAAATAATTTCCCAACAAAACACCAACCGAACAACCGATGCACAACTAACACAATAAACCCGAATAAAATACATACAACATCAACTTCAAGATAAATTAACTATTGAAAAGGGTTAACAAGTTTGAAAAGTAGAAACAACCTTCACATTAAGTTACACTTACGAAATCAATCACACCCCTAATCACCATCTACTACAAAAGTAATATATATACCTCTAAAACAAATAACATATACCGTTCGCGTCACATTTGCATGAAACACAAGCGTATCACAAAGAATATAACTTATTTGAAATCAAACATGAGCCCTTAAACGAAGAAATTTGTGAACCCTAAACAAAATCGCAGCGAACGTTGGAGCTCATGCTCATGGAGGAGGCAACGAAGCTACTCATCACCATGGCGGTTCGGATTCAAACCTCTCTGGCTCGAGACCTTTCTCCCGAACTCACTCGCAGTTCTGATTGAAACAGGATTCGACTCAGTGGCTCTTGGCAAATCTGGTGTCCTTGTCCGACTCCCAACCTTGAAAGGGGTAGCATCAAAAGGTATTTCTCCCCAAACATTCTTCTCTGATAAACCCTCTGTTGGAGTGTGTTCTAAAACTGAAGGGGAGGTGGGACAATCTTTCTACTTCCCTAAGTCCTGTGGCGGCAGAGTGCTTGTTTCAGAGCATATATCATGGGATTCTCATCCCTGTAATCGGAGGGGACGATGGATTTAGCGACTTGATGGAGGTGAAACAGGGACGGAGATCATGTTCCCCTGTTTTTCAACTATAACTGCTTACCTTAAGTGCTCCACTGGAGGCAGTGCTCCCCCTGCCCTTAGAGACGTCTTCAAAGAGCCATCTCAGAACAATACTGATTTCTCCGGGAGGTATTCTAGAAGGGTTTTAAACAACCCATCAAACCTATCACCGATGCATCGATTAATCCCTTCCTGACTTTTTATGAGGATGTGATAGAAGTTGAGACTTATTACAAGGAGCATAGCCTGATTCGCAAGTTTAGTAGATATTGGCCTACTCTTACTGATCTCCACGCATAGATCTCCAAGGAATGAATCACATTTCTTGAAGGTAATATGGATCTCTTCCTTGTGCTAGAGGAATTTTTATTGTGGTATTTTGTGAAACCCGTGATTAGAAGGAAATAGCCGGAAAAAACTGGATTTTCAATTCTCACTTCTTTCCCATTAATTCTTGGTTTCCTTATTTTATACCTTTAACTGAAACTTTTTCCACTAAACCGGTTTAGGTTAGACTGGCCCATTTACCTCTTCAATTTTAGGATTCAAAACACCTAGCTTCCATAGCTAATGTATTGGGTACCTTCTTAAATGAGGACTCTCCTACCTTAGGATATAAGCACACTATTTTTGCCTCGTATCCTTGTTGAAATTGATACCTCAAAGAACCTCCCAGCCAATATAGAGCTTAGAGTTCAGGATAGAGTATGGACCCAAACTCTTGATTATGAAGGAATGTCCTACAAGTCTAGAAGGTGCTTCCCGCTTGGACATATTTCCTCTTATTGTCATCTTGAAAAAGAAAGAACGTAAGAAATACCTAGTGGAAAGATGCCCTCCCATGCCATTTTGAATTGGAAAATAACTTGAAGGGTGATCTTGATTCGATATAGATTGAGATCCCGATTTGAAGGATATAGTTCAAGAAACACCAGTCATCGAACTAGTGGCACCTTCTAAGATGCATAACTCCGATGAAGGAGTTAAGGAGAATGTTCCACCATTCTCTCCTTCACAAAAAAAAATGTTGAAACAATTTTCGTTAAAGCGCCCATGGAAAATTTTTTTCCTAAATGAAAATATTTATAGGGAAATTAAAGCTCTTGAAGTCATGCTTTCTATATAAGACGTCTCATATGGTTGGAAAATTGTACGAGGAAATAAACATCACAAGAAAATTGTTTCTCATACCTTGGTGGTGTTTTCCACTGCTGAGAAGTTGTTCTCATGTTTCTTGTCCTTTGTTCATATTATCATTGTATCTGGGCATTTAGGCTTCTTTTTTCTGGGGTTGAGCTCCACTCAAACCCACCATTTACCCTATATAAAAAAAACTACAAGAATTGGAATTTGTAGCAAAGAAAACCCACCATATATAAGATTATGTAATTAGGTTTATAAATACCAATAATGGTTTAACGACTTCAAACTTTTATTATCAATTAGCTACCTTTAAATGCGTGTGTGTGAATCGTTATCTATAAAAGAAGGATAGCTAAAGAAATATCCAATTGAAATTTTTGGGTTAATAAAGGGAAGAATAATAGTTTTCATCGAGGCATAATGATTTGTAACGCCCATCTAAAACTCCCACTCGAGACCCAAGAACAACATAGGTTAGTTAGAAAAATTATGGAATAATTTTTATTTTCAAGGTGAGACTACAAACAAGCTCAAGCAAATAATTGACAAAAGAAGTACATCAGTGGTCAATCATGTTAAGAAGATAAGGTTTTCCATTGGAACAACATATAAAAGACCACATTACAATTAGTGAGTATAATTAACCAAGTATAGTTTAAATTTCCTTTAGGTGTTAATTTAATAATCAGATTAAATTAACACTAGGGTTAAATATTTCTTAATTACACTTAGAGGGCTACAAGGCCAAAACAATAAAACAAGGATCTCATTACAAGGGGTTAGGAAAATATTCCCTTGCCCCATAAGGTGGCCCTAGAATGGTCAACTCATGCTTTTAGAAATACACATTGAAAATAAGGAAGGTAATTTTCCTCTTACCCACTCACATATTGACCTAAAAGATTCAAACTAATTTTCTCATATTTCCCACACTAAAAAAATCCTAAACACCATTCCATTAGATAGGAAATTTCTTCCCCTTTCCATAGATATAAGGAAGTCCTTCTAACTCCCTATAAAACTCAAGTTATGGGCCGGTGGGCCTTGGGAGGAAACTTTTCCCCAAAGGCGGGCTGTGGGCCTAGGGGAGAAATTTTTCCCCAAGGGCATTCGGGTCAATAGAGCTAGGGAGGAAAGTTGGATTCTTGGCGCTTGGGAAAAAAGTGAACTTTACCCCCGCGCTCCATGATTCTACGATGGGACTCCTCGCCCGAAAATGAAATTATACTCCGGCCGCAAGGGATACGTGGCACGTTCTAAGCCAATGCAGAAGCGGGTAAGCAGAGACAAACAAGAATTTTTTCCTTAAGGATTAAAAAGGTGCAAGGGATTAAAACCCACCCATGCCTCCGCCGGTGCCTCATGACACCATGTGTCAGATGTTCATTGATGTGGATCGGCGGGTTGGCGGGAGATTTGGGAAAAGTTGACTTTTGAAGCGTAAAGCTTCGACACTTCGCCCCCATTGATGTGTCGTGAGACACATGTCAACCAACCATTAGCCGTGGGTTTGAGGGCTTCTTTGGGAAAATTTGGGAATTTTTCCAAATTTTCTTTTGAAGCACTAAGGAAAAAAAGGATCCGTGCCTCCGCCAATGCCTCTATAAGCCACATGTTAGTCAATGATTGGTTGTGGGGATGCAGGGCCATGGAGAAAAAATTTCCAAAAGAACTTTTTGGACTTAGAAAATTTTTGTCAAGGAAAGAAGGTTTGAGTTGGCATGGTGGTGGGGAACTTCATGATTTCACGCACTTTGGGCAAAAAGTGAAAAAGGCAGGTTTTAACTTGCATGGGTCCACCAAGGAATATATTAAAAATTTAAATTTGATGAAGTTTAGATTATTTTTGAGTCTGAAATGAAGTAACAACTTGTAAGGCCATAACTTTCATTGGGAGCTTGGTTTTGGCAAACAAGAACTTTTTAGAAATCTCTCGAAGTCATCTTTGCATTGAAAACTCAAGATTTTGATTTTGATAAGTTTTGAAGGTTAAATTTTGAGAAAATTTTTTGCTGTCACTTAGGAAGTGAACTGGTCTTTTTAACTTATCAATTTTGTTCAAATTTTCCATTAACTCTTTCTCAACATGCCCAACAGGCATGAAGGATTTTACTTGGAAGCTCTTAGAATAGATTGCTAGGTTAAAAATTTGATTGATTTGCAATTCAAATTCATCAATTTTATACAACAAGGAGTCTGCAATTTTGCTTTTTCCCGTTTTGAAAGGTTTGATGGAAATTTCTTAAGTGTTTTAGTTCATTTGGGGTCATTTTGATCTTACAAGTCCAATTCGGTATTTAATTTTGTCTTTCTGATGTTGCAGGGTCATTCTGTTCAATTTGCTAATTAATTTGTAGAGTTTGAAATTTATCTAACAGAGATCGATTCGATTGGTTCTATTTTAGTTTATCATCTTCTAAGTTTTTAAAAATATTCAAACCAAAACCAATTCTAACCTATTAAATTGATTCAAACAAGGTATTCAAATGCCAAATTACAATTCTGATTTCTAAAACATTCATTTCTAAAGAATAGAGTATTATGACATTTTTCCAAATGTATTCACTTTTTCATCTTTCAAAAAACGTCAAAATACATTCAACAATCAGATTTCAATACCTAATAATGCCATTTGAGAAAAGTAATACAATATTTTATTGATTCAAAAAGATACCTTTACAACTTCTTCTTTCATTCCTAAATTTCAATATACAGAATACAATTTCTTTCTCATTCATTCAAAAAAGAAAACAAAGTATATCTCTTTCACATTTCAAATTACAACTTTCATAGCCAATACAAAACATCTTTCCATCACAAATAATATACAAGGTCATCCACTTCAAATTGGGAAAAGGTTACAATAAGAAATAATCTCAACAAGGACTATCAAACTTGTCTTTTTCCTTTGCTCTAGTACAACAACATGAAGATCCTCCATTTTCCAGTTTGATCACAACAAAGGTAGGGAAAGGAAACACTCTCCACCTAACCAAGACATCCAATGAAAAGGAGAATCCATCCTTCTTCATTGGCCCCGAACCCCAACCACAATGCAATAAGAAATGTGTTTCAACTCATGGAAACAATAGGCTTCCACAACACACATGCAATTTTACATTTAAAACACAGTCCAAAACAAAACTACAATTTGCAACCACAAATAAAAGACAACAAACAACACTCAAGCTTCCTCATGCAAGCCAAAGGAGCAATAACTATGGGGGATGCTACTTATGCCTCCCAAAAGGGGAAATGGGTATCACCACCTGATTACAAACCACTAAAAATATAGTATATCAAAACCCTAACATGCCCTTATGCCTCCTCCAAGTAACCCTTATTCCCCACAATTTCTTATGCCTCCCCAACCTCATATGGCACCCCATAACGAGTAAAAAATGCAAGATATTTATTTATAATGTGGAACCCAAATCCCAACTCCCTCCACACTTATACCTCCCCAAAACACTTTTGCCTCCCAAAAAATACCCCATAGTCTCCTCCTTACACCATCCCTAGGTATTCTATGCAACCGGCCAACAATAAAACAACACATTCAAACATTCAGCCATTCCTAAGTGCAAAGAAAAATGAAAAGAGATCATTTCAAGAGCCAAGCTCCTACGTCTCCATGATGGAGTTTTGTTCCAAGGTTTCAAAACAACAAGCTTTCCAATACAAGACAAAGTCCAAGATCAACAATCTACAAGCATACAACAAACTCAAATCTTCTCCAAAAGAAAGAACTCAAAACAACAAAAGAATTCACCCCAAATGAAGTATGCAAAAGTGAAGCAACCCCCCAAAAGGTAAGGAATTCAAATTTTATAGAAGAGGGAAGAGAAGAGGATGAGGTGGATCCATGTAGGATACCACATCACACATCCTCAACTCCAACACCCAAGTCAACTTCATTCTCCAATGCATAATAATTAGGTGGGTGAAAAATATGACAATTTTACTTACACACTCAAATCAAACCCACACCCCAAAGGAATGAAATTAAAACATGTAAGAAAAGTGCAATTACAACATTCAACTTGACTTAAAAAATGCATAAAGAAGGTCTAAATTTAACCCTCCAACCATAGGTATGGTTGGTAAATAAATTTAAGAGGTGTGGGACAAGTCTAACTTGTCCCACAAGCCTCCAAAATCAGCCTCCAAGCAAAAATTCAAATTTCAAAGAAGGTGGAGTGTTCCATACTCAAAATAAACTTACACATCTCTTACACATTTCTTAAAAACTTTAAATCAACGTCAAAAACCCTAATAATTACTTTCTTATTACCCAATTTGATTAATTAACTTAACAACATGATTACTCACAATATTTACACACCATTTAATAAATAATGAAAGGGGTCAAAGCACCACTAAATAAAAACATGCAAACATTAAAAAAAGGAACCAAATAAAAGAAACATAAATCCGTTGGTCACATTCGGGGATCCCCATGGGAATCCCTAACAACTATCAAACACACACAAACAATTACAAGTTTCCATGGTGACCTTGTTGAATTCATCTAGAATTCCAATGTGGTTGGTCTCCATTCCCTGATGTTTGTTGTGATATTTTAACCTGCAAAACAAAAATACCTCCTTCGGCCTCATGGCCATATCAGAACATCAAAAAAGCATATAAACATGATTCCAAAATCATCTATATATATATGGATCACAACAACATCAAGGCAACCAACAATATCATTTATAATTTTATCGACAAATATATGATTATCAATTAATTTCTTTTTCTAGGTCTACTCAATATATCCAAATATCACATATCCGAGGAACATCCATAAATATAACCATGTTGAACAAGATATAAACATAAATATATAAAAACATCTCTAATGACCATCATGCCTCATATATAAATCCAAGTAAACAATAATCCATGATGTATCATCTAATAATCATACTAAATGAAAACTATAATAATGTCCATAATATAGTCAATAGTGCCCTGATTAGTATCAAAAGATGTCAAAGAGAAGTGGGCACTACATCCCCCTCCCCTTAGACTTGAATTCCTCCTGGAAGTCACTGGAATAGATGTATGAACTAAACTCATAGTAAAGTAGCATCCTCCCATGTAGCCGTAGTCTCATCATATCTGTCCCACTGCACTGGACTTGGTCAATCTCTCTACCTTGAAGGCCCAGGGTCCTACGATCTATAATGCAAATGGGCTCCACCATCACCTACCCTTGATCTTGCACCTGTAATGAGGTCCAATCCAGCACATGAGAAGGATCTCAAAATATCTCCTAAGAACTGAAACATGAAACACATCATGGACGCGAGACAAGCTAGGTGGCAACGCTAGACGGTAGGCCAAAGGGCCAATACACTCTAAGATCTCAAAAGGACCAATGAATCTAGGAGATAACTTAGAACCTTTTCCATAATGGATAGGGATCTTATGTGGCCTGACACAAAGGAACACCTTCATGCCCACATCAAAATTACGGTTGACACTATATTGATCTACATACTTCTTCTACCTGTCCTATGCCTCATGCAACCTCTGTTTGATCATAACCACCTGTTGCTCCATGTCCTATGATTAAGCTGGTCTAAGAGAAATCCTATCCTCTAACCTATCCCGGTGAAGAGGTGTCCTGCACTCCCGCCGTAGTAAAATGCCTAAAAAGAATCCATGTCTATAGAAATCCAAAACTATTATTGTAGGAAAACACCACCAAGTATAGGTACTCCTCCCATATCATCTCGTGATCCATAACATACATCCCGAGAATGTCCTCTAAAATATTGTAATGCCCACTTCCTACGACACTTAATTGATTATCATTTTGAATTATGCAGACTTTGGATATGGACATGACTTATACTTATGTTGATTAGCATGATGTTTTGTGACTAGATGCATTTGGATTAGGATTGGATTTTGTTTTCGTTATGATCTACAACTCGACTCATGGACGAGACTATTGATACCGATATTATTTTTTATGGATATGGATATTGCATGTGTTCTAACATTGGATTTCTTCGCCATGATGAGTAGAATGTAGTTGTTGAATTTACATTACTATAATTTTGGATAATGATGAAATGCATAATTAAGTTGTGATTTAGACCTAGAAATAATGATTGATTGAATTACGTATAGATGTTAATAAATTTCATGCATATGGTTATTTTGGACATTTTGACATGGCCGCAAGGCCGAAGGAGGTATTTTGTATTTTGCAGGAAACACAGCATGATCACAACCATGAGGGGGATTGGGAACCAAACACAACAGGATGTCGGGTGGTTACAACATTTGGTCGTCAAGGCAACTAGTGAATTGTATTGTGTTACCTTTGTTTTTGTGTTAAGAAAAATTTCCATGAGGGGGAAATTTTCCTATGTGACCAAGGGGGTAAGAATTTTAATTACTTGTTTTAACTTGCTTTAGTAGGTGATTTCTTTTGTGATGTCTTTTTGTTAAATTACTTTTGTTAAGTATGTTTAGATTAAATTAACATCTTGTTTTAATTTTTAAGTTTTGGAGGGAAGTCTTGTGTAATATGGTCTTGCTCCTTGAGCCTTGTGCTTTCCTCTTGTTTTGAATGCTTGTTTTGAGTGTTGACCACTCCATGTTCTTTGAATCTCGAATTTGAGATTGAGGGCAATTTTGGGGGACTTGTGGGACAAGTTAAACTTGTCCCACACTTCCCAAAACCCCTTACCAACCATATCTATGGGTTGGGAATCCAAAAAGGGGATTATTTATTGTTTTGGGAAGGGAAATGTGACTTTGGAGTGCACTTGTCTTCTTTTTTTTGCATTTAATTGTGCCTTAAGGCACATGGGAAGGGATGGATGTGGAAGAGAGATGTCATTCAACCCAACCACCCATTTATGGTGTTTTGGGATTTGAGTTGACTAAAGGGAGGTGGTCTTGAGGATGTGTGATGTGGCATCCAACAAGGAGCCACATCACCCTCACTCTTCCTTTTGTCTATTTATGGAAACTTCCTCTCTTGTTGAGGGGGTTGGAGGTTTTTGTTGAAAGTTATCTTTTGTTATTTTGGGAGAGAAAGAATTGGGAGAAAGAGAAAAGAAGGAGCTTGGACTTGCATGCTTGGATTGTTTTGGAGGGAGCTTGGACAAAGCTTCTTGGTTTAGGCTTCTCCAATGGAGAGGTAGGAAAACTTCTTTGTTTTTTTGCTTTCATATTGTTGTTGCTTCTATGCTAAATTTGTGGATAATGTATGTTTGCTTTTGTGTATTGTGTAAATGGATAGAATGTTTAATGTGTAGTATAGGAGAGGTCTATGGGAAAACTCATGAGGGAGGCATAAGAGTAGAATAGGAAATTGTGGAGGGAGTTTGAGAGGATGCCCATCTTGGGTAAGAGCGTTCACATTCTTACCTTGTTCTTGAGGGAGCCATAAGAGGAGGGAGGCATAAGAGTATGGGAGGAAAAGGGGTACTTGAGGGAGGCATAAGAGTCATAGGGGCTTGAGTTTTATTGTGGAGGGTTTTGATGGGCATCTCATCTCAATGGGAGGCATAAGGAAAACTTTCCCATAGTTCCTTCTCTTGTTGGCTTGGATGAAAGCATTGTTGTGAAAAGTATTGTGTTGTTTGTGTTTCCTTTTGTTTCTTCTTTCAAACCTTGAATGTTGTGAAGAAAATTATATTGTGGAAGTAAGTGTTGTTTCTTTGAGTTGAGACCACCCTTCATTGTGTTGTGTTTGGGGCTCGGGGTCAATGGAGGAGATTGCTTCTCTTCTCCATTGAGTTTTGGTTGGGAGGAGAGTGTTGCCTCTCCCCTATCTTGGCTGTGATTTGAGCTACTTGGAACTTGGAGCATGGATGAAGAACACCTTGAGCTTGTGAAGAATCTTTCCATCTCCCTTATATACAATATTTTGTTGTAAATTTGTATGAGAAGGAAAGTTGTATCATCTTGTTTGCTTTACAAAATAAAGGACATTGTAATTTATATTGCACCAAAAGTCACATGGTTGAATGCAAATTTTACTTGAAAGATGTTTGCATTATTGAAAGGATTGTAAAGAAATAAAGAAATGGTATGTACAAAATGCTTGTGATAATCTTGTAAATATACTATTGGAAAGCTTGTTGTATATACCTTCTTGTTGAAATGTTGATAGATCTTGCTTAAAAATTAATGAAAATATTGTTGGACTCTTATGTTGAATGTTAGGAAAATTACAAATATATATATACATACTAGATCTCATTTTGTTGCAAAAAAAAGGGTATTGAAAAGAGAGAATATTAGTGTACATTTTCTTCTTGTAGTATGGATAGGTAGAGTTAAGTTTTATTGAACTTTCCATTGTGCCAATAAAGTAAATCATGACCTAGATCTACTATGTTTACCTTCTTTTAAGTATCCGTTGTGAAATTATTGACAAATTGTAGAAGAAATGAAATCAACTTGCTTAAAATTCCATGTAATGTCTATTAAAGTTGGCTAGAAATAAATGTGAATGCAAATACTCTAAACTTATCAAGTTCAATGCCCAACACCCCTTAATGTCTAGCAAAAGTACTAATAGGTTTGAATATCATTCTTATCTAAGTAATACTAAAACTAATGAATCTATTAATAATAAATTATAATAATATTAAGGTACTATTAATTATTATTTTGTTACATATCTACCACAACATACTATCACTAACATATATGCAAATAAACCACCATCCAATTAATAATGTCAATGAATTACATACTTAAACCTACGTAGTCTCCATGCTTATAATAACAAAGCAAATTACGCCTCTGTATATTATGATACGAAATGCATCCACCTCTATGAGGTATTTGCCACGAGCCATTCGTATTTTAAAACCAAGATGGCCACATTAGTGAATGAACGTCGCATTTCATCTCTTCGGGTCCCCGAGTAACACATTCACCGCCTCCCAATCGATTTTGGTTACACTTTCATTGTCCCTTAAGCGGTTTTGTTATGAATCCTTGAAGGGAGATCTTGTTATTTTGTGAGAAAGCATTTGATATTGATCGCAGATAATATCATGGCTGGACACGCGGTGTCGAACGCCGTTTCACCGTCTCCTTAAATCGTGTTTGACATTTATATTTGTTTCAAAAAAAATGATGAATGTTTCAAGAGAACTCCATTTTTGGTGATTGCTTTCGTCTTATTTGAATCTGCAGAGAAACAACGTAGTTAGACAACCTGCCCACTTTTGAGCACTCCACGCCCGCACACACCATGGCGCTTAGCTTCACAAATATCAAGCGAATGGTAAATGCCTCTACCGCTTGCTCAAACAAATGTGAAGTTAGTCTCAAAATCAAGACCGTGATGTGATTCTTTTTCGTTGCCATTTGATACTTTTTCGCCCCATATAAAATTTGAAACATTCGACTATCTCCTCCTTAATCTATTTGATAAAAAAGCAACTGGAGGCGAAACCGATTTGAAGGTGCATTCGTGGTCGTCATTTAGAGTGTTGCAATAGTGCTTTTTTTTTACACGCTCAAATGCTTTAATTAGCAAAACAACTCTTCATGAATAATCCGATTGGGAATCCTCCTTCACCTGCACACCTCGCAGTCCGATAAGAATATCTGGAAACCCGATTTTTTTTTAGGATGCAGCTCACCTATCACTCGCACAGGTTGGATGAAAGGTTGATAATCCACCTTTCTTCTCCCGCGGCCCACGCAGGTCAAACAGCAACGAAAACGGAGGTAACTTCGCCTCTCACAAATAGGAGGCGTAGGATTTACAAAATCTAGACAAATAATTGTTTAGGTGGCCGGTTGGGTGAAGGTTTGCTATGACGGCTGAATAGGCAAGGAGTCATAAAGGGACAAATTGGTAGTAGAGTTTCCAATAGCCCCATACATAATTTTCAAATCTCCACTTTTAACTTTTCATTCGGCTCCTTGAATTTAAATATGCATATCAATAATGAGCCATCTTGCCTTCTCAATGTAGTTATTGTTTGTCTTGCCCACCCCCACGTTTTCACTTTAAGTGTATCTTATCAATTCATATATCTCAATCATTCCCCAAAATATTAAATTTTTCTTTTAAGACTTAAGTAGATTACCCTCCCATATAAAGCCCCAACAATACTTGGATATATATTCTAATGTTTTGAAACATATTAGAGAGTATGACATGAAATTAACCTTGTATAAATAGTAACCATGATAGATTTGATCGCTTTATATAAGGATATAGGTGTGTAGAAATAATTAAATCGGGAATAATAATTAAAAAAAAATGAGACGATATATAATAGGATTAAAACTCCAACGGCATAATAACACAAAAACAAAGCCTTAGTGGATAGTGAATCCACTTCGAAATATCTTTTTTATTCATCAGGTTAAGTGTCAAATATTGAGTAAATAACTATTATCCGTGCAAATTTTGACTAATGATGAGATATTTTCCAAGTGGCGAATGAGATTTCATCACAACTCAAAATGTGTATTTTTTTCATGTGGACTAAAAAAAAAAAAAAATTTGTCGCATTTTCAGTGTCATTTGTTTGCTTTGGTGACAACATGTTCTTCGTCGTCATCTTCCGCTCGTTTTTAGTGCGCTTACATTTTGGTATCGAGCCAGGGGTTCAAGTCGACCCTTGGGCACATGCAGAAAACATGTGAAACAGAACATTCAACTTAGTGCGAGCTAATTATTCTTTAAAATATAAAACCATAATGTTGATAATTATAGTAAACAACAAATTTTGAAAACTAACACAAGACCTAGAATGATGAACTAACTCTCGCCTTGATCTGTGCAGGAGGCGCGGATTGGGTGAGGGGTCTCTTCATATAGACCTAGACATACCACCGCCAGAGCAGGCCGTAGTAGCCCTTCTACCTCAGATTTTGCAGACACTCCAGGATGTCAATGCCGCTATACGCGGAGAGCCCTTGGGAGGACGACTTGCTAGACATAGTTTGGAGCCATCGCAGATGCCTGGCATCCCTCGACACGGCGAGGAGCACAGAGCGAAGAATTTCCGTGCGAGTCGGCCAGGGGCGAGTCACCACGAGAGAGACATGGGGAAAGGATCTCGGACATGGGGACAGTCTCGAGAGCCCTAGATAGAGGGAGGAGCATACGAGAGAGATCTAGGATTCATCATACATCAGCTACAGACCATATCAGGGAGATCCTGAAGCTACGACCATCTCACTATTCGGGAGATACAGGGGTTTTCAAGGCGAGGTTCTGGTTGGTGAGCTTGAGCGGATGCTTCAAGCTCTGTCGCTCAGTAGTAGCAACACAAATTCTCATGTTGCGATCCATCTTCGAAGGATGGAGCAGAGTGCAGTGGAGGACCGAGGAGCAAGCTCCATGTCGACTTCGAGACGATTACCTAGAGCTGTTTGAGGAGCGTTTCAGGAGCAGGTATTTACCCAGGAGATTTATTCAGCAGCGCATAGATGAGTTTCATGACCTCCGTCAGCATCGATGACAGTAGCTGAGTATGAGAGTCGATTTTGGACCTACTCGGTAAAGATCGTCGACTATATGTGGGATGAGCAGTACGGATTCACGTTGTTCATCCGGGCCCGAACTTGCATATAGGTGGTGCGCAAAGCGCATTCACCGCCCACGACATTAAGCAGAGGCCGTGGAGAAGGCCTATATTGCAGAGGAGACACGGGGAAGACACAAGCAGGCTAGAGACGAGTTCGAGCCGTATCACAGAGATGCAGGATAGGGTCGAAGGGTTCGGCCTCCTCCTCCACGGGTGGACAGAGTTCAGGGAAAGCTTCATTTAGGCCACCACCATAGTAGCAGCAGCAGCAGCAGACCCGCCCACCTTACCGACCTCCTCAGAGATTCGATGCACAGAGAGGACGTAGTATGGGGCCTCCTCCTAGGGGTCCCATCAGGACACAAGGTGCACCGAGAGCTCAATCAGTAGGAGCTCATCAGCAGAGACCTCAGCAGTCCATAGCTGGATCATCAGGATCTGTATCTCAGTCATCTAGAGTACCAGCTGGAGCTGCTTCCCACTGGAGAGGACCAGGCAGCTGTTATGGTTGCGGTGTTGTTGGACATCTTTGGAGAGATTTCCCACATAACCCTACCAAGGGTAAGACACAGAGCTCAGAGCCTACTGTTGGAGATATGGCACGAGTCATCGGATCTACGCAGTGGTCGAGAACTACCAGGCTGAGCATCAGAGTACTGTGATTGAGACGACAGGTAGTGTTGGTGGTATTTCCACCTCTATATTATTTGATTCTGGTTCTTCTAATTCTTTTATTGCACCATCCTTAGTAGAGCATGTCAGAGGTGGTGGCGCTTAGGCAAGGCCATAGTTGGGACATGAGATGGCTTCACGAGCCAAAATTTCTCGTGAGACTCCTTAGTTAAGGAGTGTGTAGTGGATTTGGGACCCTTCACCACTACTTCTGATCTTCGGATCCTTCCATTAGGATCTTATGGCATCATTTTAGGCATGGATTGGTTGTCCGCTCACAAAGCTAGAGTGGACTATTACCATAAGACTATTTCTTTCATAGATGATCTTGGGTAGAGTCAGTGATATATGGAGTTAGGAGGGCCGTATCCATTCGCACCATCTCCGCTATGCATCTTAAGTGGTGTGCGCGACAGTGGTTGTCGATGTTTGCTATTACGATCGTGACGATCGGAGGATGAGTCAAGAGGGACCTTCCCTCGATGACCATCCCATCTTGTCAGAGTTTACTGATGTATTCCCAGGGGAGTTACCGGGATTACCTCCCCCACATGAGATCGAATTTCATATAGATCTAGTTCCAGCGCAGATCCTATCTCACGAGCACCCTATCGGATGACTACTCCCAAGTTATGTGAACTCAAGTTGCAGCTTGAGGACCTTCTGGAGAAAGGCCTAATCCATCCTAGCAGTATCCCCTGGGTGAACTAGTTATCTTCGTAAAGAAGAAGGATGGATCTCTTCGGTTGTGTATTGACTATCGTCAGCTAAATAAAGTAACGATCAAAAATCGTTACCCCCTTCCACGCATTGATGATTTATTTGATTAGATGAAGGGGGATACAGTTTTCTCTAAGATAGATCTTAAGTCAGGATACCATCAGCTCAGGATTGCGGAGACAGATATTCACAAGATAGCTTTCCGCACGAGATATGGCCACTATGAGTTCACAGTGGTACCTTTCGGTTTGACGAATGCCCCCGCAGTGTTTATGAGTTTGATGAATGGGGTATTCAGGACCTTCCTTGATCGCTTCGTGCTCATCTTCCTTGATGACATTCTAATTTACTCACGCACACGTGAGGAGCACGAGGAGCACCTTCACCAGGTTCTTCAGTGTCTTCGCGAACAGCGCCTTTACGGGAACTTGGAGAAGTGTGCGTTCTTTCAGCCTGAGGTGCAGTATTTGGGCCACATTATTTCTGGGAAGGTATCGTAGTTGATCCTTCCAAGATTCGAGCCATCATGGATTGGCCAGCACCCACTAGTGTGACCGAGGTGCGTAGTTTCATGGGTCTAGCAGGATACTACAGGAGGTTTGTTCAGGACTTCTCTCGGATTGCGCACCCCATCACTTCTCTTCAGCGGAAAGGGAAGAAGTTTTTATGGTCAGATAGATGTGAGTAGGCCTTCAGTACACTGAAGGAGTGCCTCACGAGAGCACCTATTCTTGCAGTGCTAGATCCTCATGGAGAGTTTTTCATATGCACAGATGCTTCCTTGGCAGGACTTGGAGGAGTGTTAATGCAGGAGGGTAGAGTAGTT
Organism: Taxus wallichiana var. yunnanensis; assembly: GCA_018340775.1. Lineage (NCBI taxonomy): Eukaryota > Viridiplantae > Streptophyta > Pinopsida > Cupressales > Taxaceae > Taxus > Taxus wallichiana. The sequence continues at coordinate 685,872,494 of CM031236.1, read as the reverse complement.
GCCTTTGAGTCCCGCAAACTCAAAGATTATGAGCTCAATTATCCGACCCATGACCTTGAGCTTGCAGCAGTGGTACATGCCTTAGTGCGGTGGAGACATTTTCTTCTCGGCGAGATTTACACTCAGGACTGATCACTTGAGTCTTCGCCACCTCTTCACGCAGCCCAATCTCAACACTCGTCAGCGGCGTTGGATGGAGTTACTCTGTGAGTATGACATGGAGATTGAGCATGTGAAGGGAAGGAGAATGTGGTTGCGAATGCCTTGAGTAGGTGAAGACATGTGGCTATGGCCACCTCGGTGGAAGCACAGATTTGCGAGTAGGATCTTGCAACAACTTCCTCGGATAGTTTCTACCTTGCAACCGGAGCGGAGATTGAGTCTCGTAGACCCTTGAGGGAGGTTTGATGGATTTTCTTTAGAGACGAGATGGCCTTCTCGCACACGCAGGTCGGATATATGTTCCTAGAGAAGGAGGCTTGAGACATGACATTTTGACAGAGGCTCATCGTCACCTTATTCAAATTTCCCATCCCGGGTGAAGAAGATGCACGCCACCCCGAGATAGTTGTATTTTTTGAGAGGGACTTTGAGAGACATAGCTTCTTTTGTATCCCACTGCTTAGAGTGCCGTAGGGTGAAGGCCGAGCATCGACATCCAGCCGGGCCTTCTCTACCCTCACGCCATACCAGTGGAAGTGGACACTATTTCTATGGATTTCATTGTTGGGTTGCCGACGTTGAGATACCACCACAACGCCATCATGGTCACGGTGGATAAATTGACGAAGTAGCTCACTTTTCTCTAGTGAAGACTACCTACACGGCTAGTGCGTGAAGCATGAGTATATCTTGATGAGATTGTCGACTACATGGGATTCCGTGGAAGATCATTTGTGACCGCAACCCTTTATACACTTCCCATTTTGACCACCATGCAAAGATGCCCTCGGACGAGGATTAATTTCAGCATGCACGCCTTACACCCCGAGACCGATGGACAGACAGAGAGGGTGAATTAAATTTTGGAGGACATGCTCAGGATGTACGTGATGGATCATCAATCGAGATGGGAGGAGTATCTGTATTTGGTGGAGTTTTCCTATAATAATAGTTTTCAGAGTTCTATAGGCATGGCTCCTTTTCAGGCCTTATATGGTAGAGAGTGCAGGACACCTCTCAGTTGGGACAGATTGAGGACAAGGTTTCCCTTGGGCCAGCTTTATTATAGGACATGGAGCAAAGGTTGCCTTGATCGAGACAGGAGATTGCAGGAGGCGCAGATGATGCAGAAGAAGTATGCAGACCAAAGATAGACAGATCGCAGCTTTGAGGTAGGCACGAAGGTGTTTCTTCATGTCAGACCGCATAAGAGCCCTATCCATTATGGAAAAGGTTCTAAGCTTGCTCCTAGATTTGTGGGTCCCTTTGAGATCTTGGAGTACCTCGGCCCCTTAATTAGCCTATCGCCTAGCATTGCCACCTAGCTTATCGCGCGTCCATGATGTATTTCACATTTCTGTGCTTAGGAGATATATTTCGATCCTTCTCATGTGCTAGATCGGGACTGCATTGCAGTGCAGGATCGGGAGGTGATGGTGGAGCCCATGCATTTTAGATCGTAGGACCCCGGGCCTTCGCGGCGAGAGATTGATCGGAGTTCGGTCCAATGGGACAGTATGATGAGATTCTGCTACTTGGGAGGATAATACATCATCATTGCGAGCTCGGTTTCCACACTTGTTTCAGTGACTTCCAGGAGGAAGTCTAGTCTAAGGGGAGGGGGATGTAATGCCCACTTCCCTACGACACTTAGTTGATTATCATTTTGAGTTATGCAGACTTTGGATATGGACATGACTTATACTTATGTTGATTAGCATGATGTTTTCATGACTATATGCATTTGGATTATGATTGGATTTTGTTTTCAGTATGATCTACACTGAATCATGGACAGACTATTGGATACCGATATTATTTTTATATGGATATATTGCATGTGTTCTAACATTGGATTTCTTCGCCATGATGAGTAGAATGTAGTTGTTGAATTTACATTACTACAATTTTGGATAATGATGAAATGCATAATTAATTTGTGATTTAGACCTAGAAATAATTATTGATTGAATTACGTATAGATGTTAATAAATTTCATGCATATGATTATTTTGGAAATTTTGACATGGCCTCAAGGCCGAAGGAGGTATTTTGTATTTTGCAGAAAAACAACATGATCACAACCATGAGGGGGATTAGGAACCAAACACAACAGGATGTCGGGTGGTTACAAAGCATTTGGTCATCAAGGAAACTAGTGAATTGTATTGTGTTACCTTTATTCTTTTATGTGTTAAGAAAAATTTCCATGAGGGGGAATTTTCCTATGTGACCAAGGGGTAAGAATTTTAATTACTTGTTTTAACTTGCTTTAGTAGGTGATTTCTTTTGTGATGTCTTTTTGTTAAATTACTTTTGTTAAGTATGTTTAGATTAATTTAACATCTTGTTTTAATTTTTAAGTTTTGGAGGGAAGTCTAGTGGTCAGTAATCTAATTTTATGGTTGGCTCCTTGAGCCTTGTGCTTTCCTCTTGTTTTGAATGCTTGTTTTGAGTGTTGACCACTCCATGTTCTTTGAATCTCGAATTTGAGATTGAGGGCAATTTTGGGGGACTTGTGGGACAAGTTAAACTTGTCCCACACTTCCCAAAACCCCTTACCAACCATATCTATGGGTTGGGAATCCAAAAAGGGGATTATTTATTGTTTTGGGAAGGGAAATGTGACTTTGGAGTGCACTTGTCTTCTTTTTGCATTTAATTGTGCCTTAAGGCACATGGGAAGGGATGGATGTGGAAAGAGATGTCATTCAACCCAACCACCCATTTATGGTGTTTTGGGATTTGAGTTGACTAAAGGGAGGTGGTCTTGAGGATGTGTGATGTGGCATCCTACATGGAGCCACATCACCCTCACTCTTCCTTTTGTCTATTTATGGAAACTTCCTCTCTTGTTGAGGGGGTTGGAGGTTTTTTGTTGAAAGTTCTTTTGTTATTTTGGGAGAGAAAGAATTGGGAGAAAAGAAAAGAAGGAGCTTGGACTTGCATGCTTGGATTGTTTTGGAGGGAGATTGGCAAAGATTCTTTGTTTAGGCTTCTCCAATGGAGAGGTAGGAAATCTTCTTTTTGTTTTGCTTTCATATATTGTTGCTTGATGCTAAATTTGTGGATAATGTATGTTTGCCTTTGTGTATTGTGGAAATGGATAGAATGCTTAATGTGTAGTGTAGGAGAGGTCTATGGGAAAACTCATGAGGGAGGCATAAGAGTAGAATAGGAAATTGTGGAGGGAGTTTGAGAGGGATGCCCATCTTGGGTAAGAATGTTCACATTCTTACCTTGTTCTTGAGGGAGCCATAAGAGGAGGGAGGCATAAGAGTATGGGAGGAAAAAGGGGTACTTGAGGGAGGCATAAGAGTCATAGGGGCTTGAGTTTTATTGTGGAGGGTTTTGGATGGGCATCTCATCTCAATGGGGAGGCATAAGGAAAACTTTCCCATAGTTCCTTCTCTTGTTGGCTTGGATGAAAGCCTTGTTGTGAAAAGTATTGTGTTGTTTGTGTTTCCTTTTTGTTTCTTCTATTTTAGCCTTGAATGTTGTGAAGAAATTGTATTGTGGAAGCAAGTATTGTTGCCTTGAGTTGGAGACCACCCTTCATTGTGTTGTGTTTGGGGCTCGGGGGTCAATGGAGGAGATTGCTTCTCTTCTCCATTGAGTTTTGGTTGGGAGGAGAGTGTTGCCTCTCCCCCTATCTTGGTTGTGATTTGAGCTACTTGGAACTTGGAGCATGGATGAAGAACACCTTGGAGCTTGTGAAGACTCTTTCCATCTCCCTTATATACAATATTTTGTTGTAAATTTGTATGAGAAGGAAAGTTGTATCATCTTGTTTGCTTTACAAAATAAAGGACATTGTAATTTATATTGCACCAAAAGTCACATGGTTGAATGCAAATTTTACTTGAAAGATGTTTACATTATTGAAAGGATTGTAAAGAAATAAAGAAATGGTATGTACAAAATGCTTGTGATAATCTTGTAAATATACTATTGGAAAGCTTGTTGTATATACCTTCTTGTTGAAATGTTGATAGATCTTGCTTAAAAATTAATGAAAATATTGTTGGGCTCTTATGTGTAATGTTAGGATATTTACAAAATATATATATATATATATATACTAGATCTCATTTTGTTGCAAAAAAAAAAAAGAGGGTATTGAAAAGAGAGAATATTAGTGTACATTTTCTTCTTGTAGTATGGATAGGTAGAGTTAAGTTTTATTGAACTTTCCATTGTGCCAATAAAGTAAATCATGACCTAGATCTACTATGTTTACCTTCTTTTAAGTATCCGTTGTGAAATTATTGACAAATTGTAGAAGAAATGAAATCAACTTGCTTAAAATTCCATGCAATGTCTATTAAAGTTGGCTAGAAATAAATGTGAATGGAAATACTCTAAACTTATCAAGTTCAATGCCCAACACCCTTAATGTCTAGCAAAAGTACTAATAGGTTTGAATATCATTCTTATCTAAGTAATACTAAAACTAATGAATCTATTAATAATAAATTATAATAATATTAAGGTACTATTAATTATTATTTTGTTATATATCTACCACAACATACTATCACTAACATATATGCAAATAAACCACCATCCAATTAATAATGTCAATGAATTACATACTTAAACCTACGTAGTCTCCATGCTTATAATAACAAAGCAAATTATGCCTCTGTATATTATTCTAATATGAGGTTCTTCTCCACGCACAGACCCACCTCTATGAGGTATTGTGCCACGGGCTGTATTTTAAAACCAGTATGGCCGCATTAGTGAATCAACGCATTTCATCTCTTCGGGTCCCCGAGTAACACATTCACTGCCCCCAATCGATTTTGGTTACACTTTCATTGTCCCTTAAGCGATTTTGTTATGAATCCTTGAAGGGAGATCCCGTTATTTTTGTGAGAAAGCATTCGATATTGAACAGATAATATCATGGCTGGACAGACGTCGTTAACGCCTTTCACTGTCTCCTTATCGTTTTGACATTTATATTTGTTTTGCCGTGAAGGAGAACTCCATTTTTGGTGATTGCTTTCGATCTTTGAGCAGATAACAACGTAGTTGGACAACCTACCCGCTTTTGAGCACTCCACGCCTGCACACACCATGCAGCACCCAATGAAAATGGAGGTAAATCGCCCCTACCATTTACTGATCTCCTTTTCGCCGCCCACGCTGCCAAGCCGTGATTCTTTGTTCGAGCGCCATTTGATACTTTTTTCGCCCCAATAAAATCAAACATTCGCACTTGCTCCTCCTCAATCTATTTGATAAAAATAACCTGGAGGTGAAACCAATTTGAAGGTGCATTCGATACTAAACAGATAACAACATAGCTAGACAGCAGGTTCTTTGGTTTGCACGCCCGCTAGCTATTTGACTGAATCCCTTTGCGGACACCTCGCAACACTCGATGAAAGTGGAGGTAGCTCCCCCTGGTACCATGCCGAAGGTTAATAATCCACCTTGCTTCTCACGCGGCCCGGGGCAGATTTAATAGGCAGACAGACCAAGAGGAGGCGTAGGATTTACAAAATCTAGACAAATAATTGTTTAGGTGGCCGGTTGGGTGAAGCTGTACGCAAGGAGGCAAGGAGTCATAAAGGGGACAGTTGGTAGTAGAGTTTCCACCGCCCCATACATAATTTTCAAATCTCCACTTTTAACTTTTCATTCGGCTCCTTGAATTTAAATATGCATATCAATAATGAGCCATCTTGCCTTCTCAATGTAGTTATTGTTTGTCCTGCTCAGTCCACGTTTTCACTTTGTGTATCTTATCAATTCTATATATCTCAATCGTTCCCCCCACATATTTTTCTCTTGGACTTCTAGATTACCCTCCCATATAAAGCCCCAACTATACTTGGATGTATATTCTAATGTTTTGAACATGAGAGAGTATGACATGCAATTAACCTTGTATAAATAGTGAACATGATAGAGATTGATCGGCAGGCAAGGACGTAGGTGTGTAGAAATAATTAAAGTCGGGAATAATAATTAAAAAAATGAGACGATAACAATGGGATTAAAACTCCAACGGCATATGCTAACACAAAAAAAAAAGCCTTTGGGAATCCCGTGATATCTTTTTACATCATGAAGTGTCAAATATTGAGTAAATAACTATCCATGCAAATTTTGACTAATGATGAGATATTTTCCAAGTGGCGAATGAGACTTCATCACAACCGAAATGTGTATTTTTCATGTGGTAAAAAAAAAAAAAATCACGCATTTTCGTGTCGTATGCCGGTGATGACATGTTCTTCGTCGTCATCTTCCTCTCGTTTTAGGGCACTACAAATATGATTCACCCGCTTAGTTTGTCCATCTATCTCGGGTAATATGTATTGTTGAAATTGATCCTCGTCCCTAGGGCATACCGCATGGTGGTCAAAAATGGGAAGTATACAAAGGATCATGATCACAAATGATCTTATGCGGAATCCCATGCAACCTAACAATCTTATCAAGATATACCCATGCCATTACACTAGCTATATAGGTGGTCTTCACCGAATAAAAATGAGCCTATTTTGTTAGTTTATCCATCGTGACCATGAGGGCATCATGGTGGTATCTTGAAATCGTAGCCCAACAATGAAGTCCATGGAAATGGTGTCCCACTTCCACTCCGGTATGGCATGACAAAAGAGAAGTCTAGTTGGATGTTGATGCCCGACCTTCAATTTCTCGACACTCTAAAGAAAATGACACAAACCGAACCACATCTTTATGAAGTCCTCTCCAATGATACAACTATCTCAAGGTGGCGTGCATATTTTTCACCCCGGGATGGGATGAATAGGGTGCATAATGTGCCTCTGTCAGAATATCCTATCTCAAGCCTTCGTCTCTGGGAACATAAATCTAGCCTCTCGTGCCTAATAAGGCCATCTTCATCTAAATAAAAACCATTAAAATTCCCCCAAGGGGTCTCTAAGACTCGATCTCTTCCCTAGCTGCAATGTAGAAGTTGTCATGAGGAAGCTGTTGTAGAATCCTACTCCGCAAATATGTGCTCACTAAGGTGGCCATAACCACATGTCTCTATCTACTAAGGGAATTTGAAACCACATTCTCCTTCCCCTTAACATGATATATCTTCATATCATACTCACAAAGCAACTTCATCCAACGCCGCTAAGGAGCATTGAGATTGGGATGCGTGAAGAGGTGGTGAAGTCTTAAGTGATATGTCCTAAGTGTGAATCTCTCGAATAAGAAGAAAGTGTCTCCAACAAACCAAGGTGTGAACAAATTCTAAAAGCTCAAGATCATGACCCAAATAATTGAGCTCATAATATTTGATCTTGAGAATCAAAATAAACTACTCTACCCTCCCGCATCAACACACCTCCAAGCATCGCTAAAGAAGCATTCATGTAAATGAAAAACTCACCCTATGGATCCGACACTACAAGAATAGTTTTTGTCATGAGGCATTACTTTAGTGTCTGAAGGCCTGATCGCATTTGTCCGACCAAACAAAATTCTTCCCTTTCCGCTAAAGGGAAGTGATGGGGTGCACAATCCGAGAGAAATCCTAACAAATCTCTTGTACTATCCTACTAAGCCTAGGAATTTGCGTACCTTTATCACACTAGTGGGTGCTAACCAATCCATAATAGCTCAAATCTTGGAAGGATTGACAATGATACCTTCCCCAGAAATGATGTTTCCCATATATTGCACCTCTATTTGAAAGAATGCACACTTCTCCAAGTTCCCATAAAGCTATTGCTCACAAAGACACTGAAGAACCTGGTGAAGGTGCCCCTCGTGCTCCTCACACGTACGTGAGTAAATAAAAATAGCATAAAGGAAGATAAGAACCAAGCGATCTAAGAAGTCCTAAATACCCCATTCATCAAACTCATAAACACTACAGGGGCATTGGTCACGCCAAAAGGTACCATTGTGAACTCATAGTGGCCATATCTTGTACGAAAGGTGGTCTTATGAATATCCACCTTCGAAATCCTTAGTTGGTGCTAGCCTAACTTAAGGTCTATCCTAGAGAAAACTGTGGCTCCCTTCATTTGATCAAACAAATCATCAATGCGTAGAAGTGGATAATGATTCTTAATCGTTACTTTGTTCAAATAGCATGAATTGATACACAACTACAAGGATCCTTCCTTAATCTTACAAAAATCACTAGTACACCCCTAGTGGATACACTATGATGAATTATGCCTTTCTCAAGAAGTCCCTCAAGTCAGAACTCAGAGCTCGCAGAGCTCAAGGGTAGTCATTCGATAAGGTGCTCGTGAGATAAAATCTACTCCCGAACAAGATCTATATGAAAATCTATCCCATGTAGGGCGGTAACCCCGGTATCTCACTTGGAAAGACATCATAAAACTCTATCAAAATGGGATGGTCATCTAGCAATGGTCCACTAGACCCATCCTCGATCGGTCGAAGAACTTCATGACATGGATCATCCGACAACCCCATCGCACACACCGCTTAAGCTACATAATGGAGATGGTGTGAATAGAAATGAGTTTCTTGACCCCAACTATCACTTCCTCAACTCCTAGATCACTTGTACAAGATATGATCTTGTGGTAATAATCAACTTGGGCTCTATGTCTGACAACTAGTCCATGCCCAAAATGACTCCATAAGAGCCCAACAGAGGATACGAAGATTTGAGGTAGTGGTAAAAGGTCTCAAATCCACTACACACTCCTTAACTAAGAATTCTACAGAGATCTTTACTCTAGAAGCCATATCAACATCCCAACTATGACCCTACCTAGTTGCCACCATCCTACATTGCTCTACTAAGGATGGTGCAATAAAAAAGAATCAAAAGAACTAGAATAAAATAAAATAGTGGTAGGAACACCACCAATTCTACCTTTGGTCTCAATCATGGTACTCTAATGCTCAACCTAGTGGTTCTCGATTGCTATGTAGATATTATGAATGCACCGTATGTCACCAACAATAGGCTCTAAGATATGTGTCTTACCCTTGTTATTAGGGTTTTTGGGTAGTCTCTCCAAAAGTGTCCAATAACACCACATCCAAAATAACCGCTATCCTTTCCCATGAGTAGTAGCTCCATTCGGTGCCCTAGAGGGCTATGCTATGGATCCCGATGACCTTGCTATGGATTGCCGAGGTCTCTGCTAGCGAGATCTGCTGAATGAGCTCTAGGTTCACCTTGAGTCCTAATGGGACCCATAGGAGAAGGCCCCATACTCCGACCTTTGTGTGTATCAAATCTCTGTGGAGGTCTCAGTAAGGTGGGTGAGACTGCTATCGCTACTATGGTCTAAAAGATTACTATGATGGACCTTATCCACCATGAAGAGGAGTAACTAAACCCCACGATCTATTATCTTACATCAGCTATATACGGCTTTGGACTCGCCTCTATCCTGTTGGGTATTTCACCAAGTCTCCTCTCTACATGGCCTCAATGGCCTCGGCCTAGTGTCTGTGGATAATGGATCTACATTTCACCTCCAATGTCTAGATTCAGGTCTTAAATGAACCTATGGATCCGTACTAGCTCATCCTACATGTAATCAACATATTGGATTAGATCTAGAAATCTACTCTCATACTCAACCACTTTAAGAGATACCTGTCGGAGGTCATGAAACTCATCAATCCTCTACTTTAAGAACCTTCAAGATAAATATCTAATCCTAAACCACTCCTCAAAGAGCTCCCAGGTAACTATCTCAAAATAAACATGGAGCTTCTATTCCTCTATCCTCCACTAGACACCTACTCCATCCCTCCATAAATGGATCGCAACATGAGCTTTCATGTTTCTAGAACAAGGGTAGAGCTTGAAGCATCTTCTCAAGCTCACTAACTAGGCCTCTGCTTGAAATCCACATATTTCACTAGAATAATGAGCTAGCCATAGCTTTAGGATCTCCTTGATGTGATCTGTAGCTATAGTCTCATGACCCCTAGGCCTCTCTACATGCTCATCTCTAAGCCTAGGGCTCTGAGACCTATCTCTCGTGTCTCTTGAAACTCGCTTACCATGTCCCCTCTGTAGTGACTCTTCTCTAACTAAATCCTCATGGGACTTCTCTCCTCTATGCTCCTCGTTGTGCCAAGGAGATGTATGAGCCTCAATGGATGTCACCCTATCATGTCCAATTGAATGTGTTCCTACGGTCCCTCCACGTAGAGTGACATTAACATCTTGAAGTGTCTATAAAATCTATGGTAGGATAGATGCTACAACATGATCTAGTGGTGGTAAGTCTAATTCTATGTGAAAAGACACCTCATCTTTCCGCACCTCTTACATAGACCAAAATGAGAGTTATTTCATTATTCTAGGTTTTATTCAGTTTTGGATGTTTACTAAGATATGTAATTTTCAAACAAAGTTGTTTTTAAGTTTAAAAGTGTACTAGGTTTAATTTTGTACTAGGTTTAAAGTTCATGTCTCAAGTTTTCTAGTGTGCCTAAGGGTCCAATATTTGAACCCATGGCTCTGATACCAAGTGTAAAACCCATCTAAAACTCCCACTCGAGACCCAAGAACAACCTAAATTAGTTAGAAAAATTATGGAATATTTTTTTTTCAAAGGTGAGACTACAAACAAGCCTTGAAGCAACAATTGACACAAGGAAGTACATCAAGGTCAATCATGTTAAGAAGATAATATTTTCTATTGGAACAACATATAAAAGACCACATTATAATTAGTGAGTATAATTAACCAAGTATATTTTAAATTTCCTTTAGGTGTTAATTTAATAATCAGATTAAATTAACACTAGGGTTAAATATTTCTTAATTACACTTAGAGGGCTACAGGGGCCAAAACAATAAAACAAGGCTCTCATTACAAGGGGTTATGAAAAAAATTCCCTTGCCCCATAAGGTGGCCCCGAATGGTCAACCCATGCTTTTAGAAAAACACATTGAAAATAAGGAAGGTAATTTTCCTCTTACCCACTCACATACTGACCTAAAATATTCAAACTTGTTTTTCTCATATTTTCCACACTCAAAAACTCCTAAACACCATTCCATTCGATAGGAAATTTCTTCCCCTTTCCAAAGATATAAGGAAGTCCTTATAACTCCCTATAAAACTCAAGTTATGGGTCGACAGGCCTTGGGAGGAAAATTTTCCCCAAAGGCGGGCCTATGGCCTAGGGAAATTTTTTTCGCCAAAGGTGTTCAGGTTGGTAGAGCTAGGGAGGGAAGTTGGATTCTTGTTTTTTGGGGTGAAAAGTGAACTTTACCCCCACGCACCCGCGACTGTGTCGACTCCTCACCAAAAATGAAATTATACTCCGGGCCGTAAGGGACACGTGGCACATTCTAAGCCAACGAAGGGAAGCGGGTTAGCGGGGAAAAAAGACATTTTTCCTTAAGGATTAAAAAGGCACAAGGGATTAAAACCCATCTACTCCTCCGTCGGTGCCTCATGGTGCCACATGTCACCATTCATTGAATGTGGATTGGCTGGTCGGTGGGAGGTTTGGGAAAAGTTAACTTTGAAGCGTAAAGCTTTCGGACAACTCCACACCTCCGCCGACACATCGTGGAGACAAGTGTCGATCATCCATTGGCTATAGGTATGTAGGAATATGGGGAAAATTTGGAAGTTTTTCCAAATTTTCTTTTGAAGTGCTAAGGCAAAAAAAGGATCCGCGCCTCCGCCAACGCCTCTGTAAGCCACGTGTCAATCCAATGATTGGCTACGGGGATGCGGGGCCATGGAGAATTTTTTTCCAAAAGAACTTTTTGGACTTAGAAATTTTTTTCAAGGAAAGAAGGTTCAGGCTAGTGAGGTGGTAGGGAACTTCATGATTTTCGCCCTTTGGGTAAAAAGTAAGAAAGACAGTGTTTTAACCCATGTGTCCAACGAATATTTTAATAATTTAAATTTGACAGTTAGATTTTTTTAGCCCTAATGAAGTAAAAATTTAGAAGGCCATAAATTTTGATTGGGAGCTTGGTTTTTGGCAAACGAGAACTTTTTGGAAAGCTCTCAAAGTCCTCTTTGCACAGAAATTCAATATTTTAATTTTGATAAGTTTTGAAGGGTAAATTTTGAGAAAACGTTTTGTTGTCACTTAGGAAGTGAACTGGTCTTTTTGACTTATCAATTTTGTTCAAATTTTCCATTAACTCTTTCTCAACATGCCCAATAGACATGAAGGATTTTACTTGGAAGATTTTAGGATAGATTGAAAGGTTAAAAGGTTTGATTGATTTGCAAATCAAATTTATCAATTTTATGCAACAAGAAGTCTCAAGTTATTTTGCTTTTGACCATTTTGAAAGGTTTGATTGAAATTTCTCAAGTGTTTTACTTCGTTTGGGGTAATTTTTATCTTACAAGTCTAATTCGGTATTTAATTTTGTCCTTATGATGTTGTAGGGTCATTTTGTTCAATTTGCTAATTAATTTACAGAGTTTGAAATTTATCTAACAAAGATCAGATTCGAATGGGTCTATTTTCATTTATCATCTTCTAAGTTTTTAAAAAGATTCATTCCAAAACCAATTCTAACCTATTAAGTTGATTCAAGAAAGGTATTCAAATGCCAAATTACAATTCGATTTCTAAAACATTCATTTCTAAAGAACAAAGCATTATGACATTTCTCCATACGTATTCACTTTTTCATCTTTCCAACAAAACTTCAAAATACATTCAACAATCAGATTTCAATACCTAATAATGCCATTTGAGAAAAGTAATACAATATTTTATTGATTTAAAAATATACCTTTACAAATTCTTCTTTCATTCCTAAATTTCAATATACAGAATAAAATTTCTTTCTCATTCATTCAAAAATAGAAAACATAGTATATTGTCATCCATATTTTTCCCTGAGCTAAATATTGGTTTGAATCATGACCCCACATAGGAGGAACCCGAGAAAATCATTTAAATCCTGTAATTGGTTGCAAAAAATATTCAGAATGAAGTGGCGAAGTGAATAAAGAGCAAAGGATCTCGTATAGAAAGAAATGACTTTGTCAGGCCATTTCTACATCTTAAATCCATTCTCCAAGTTACAGGAAGAACTATAAAATAGAAGGTTTAGACAAGAAGAGAAGATGCTACAAAGGAGCCAGAAGTAAGAAGAAGGAAGAACGATGAAGGTTCAAAGTCCTCGGGCTTGAAACGTTCGTTGAAAAGGTCAAAAATGACTAAGTATAGAGGAGGCAGTGGAAGAGACACATGTCCTAACGACGCTTTTCCAAAGTGAATCCAAAAAGGGGAACTCAAACTTGTGCTAGCCCTCCACGTAGAAAATGGTTAAAAAGAGTCAAGGGATAGGTAGAAAGCTTAAAAAATGGCTAAGTATGAAAGTGTAAGTGGAGGGTGCCAAGTGTCAACCTGGCGCATTTCTAAGAGTTGGTCCAAAGGCGGAGACCCAAGTGAGTGCGAGCTCACCACATAGCCCAAAGTCAAAAAGTAAGAGGGACAGTTGAAAAGTCCACAAAGCAGTGGAGGCTGACAAGTGTCAACTCGATGCTCCTCTAAGGGAAACTTTGGGTCAGGTTTTCAAATGAGCGTGGTGCCTCCACATGTCCTCAAAGGGGGTAAAGTTAGTTGAATAGTCAATGCATAAGCCAGGTCGGTGGAAGCTACCAAGTGTCCTAAGGGTGTTGTTTCAAGGGTTAAAAGGAGAAAAGGTTCTCGAGTGAGTGCTAGACTGATGCATGTCCCAGGGGAAGGTGGGGCATTGGGGAAAAGTTAGTTTTGCCCTTTGCCCCAAAAGGAGTAAAAGTTACAAAATGGCCCGTGACTCCACCAAGAGGAAAAAGTCAACGTTTGAGCCCAAGTCAAAGCTAAGGTGGGGAGTCGAGGAAAAAGTGAAAGTTTTCCTTTCATCCAAAAGGCACAAAGGTAAAAATGGAAACATATTTCCCAGCCAATGAAAAGGAGCCATGTGTCCATGTGGAGCTTTGGGGTTGCTGGGGATTTTTAAAGTTTTGTGTTTTTGTGCAAAAGACAAAATGTAAATTACGGACCCATGGACCCAATTTTTGTCCTAATCTGGTTGCCACATGTCCCAATCAAAAAATGGGACCCATTTTTCAAATTTTTTCCCACCCATTTGTATGGAATTGATTCAAACTTCAAAGGGGCATATCTTTCGACCTAAGGCTTGAGAGATTGCAAATCTGATACCATTGGAAAGATCTCAATCTCGTCTACACCATGGGAGTCTAAAACTTTAATTTTTGGGAAGTTAGGTGGAAGAAAAATGGAGAAACATCTTTGAGATTTTAATGTAGGATCATCAGTCTCAACAACCAGATCGGATTCAATCTATTTCCGTCATTTCCTCTTCCTTCAAGGTGCCAAACCAAGGATTGATGTAAAAGGATGGGTTCTGGGAATATTTTAGTAGAAGCATTAAAAATGGTGGCTGAGCTTTGACCTACATTTTCCCACTTCTCTCTCTCTCTTTTCTTCTCTCGATCAAATCTATAAATTTGGCAAAGATGATTCATTGTAAAGGGTTGGATATTCTTAGTTTTGTAGGCTCCCTTCTCCTTCTAGAAAAATATTTGTGGGGTTCAGGCCTTCCATTAAAATTGTAATATGTTTTTTTTTTTTTGGCTATTCTGTAATGGAATGTATCAATCTATAGAGCAATAAAATACATTTGTGATCGATCTTAGATCCTTCTTGTTTCTTTTGCTTCTATCTAGTCTCTCATTACAGATCTAACTATCTATGCTTGTTTATTATATGCATTTTATTGGTTTGTGTCAAGGAAACTAAGTGTTCATCATTCCTTTGGTGCATCACCTAGTAGTTTAGTTACTTATTATTTTTGTACTCATTTATCCCTGTCTCCTTGGAAAGTTTTAGACTAGGTATAGATATAGATCCTCTGCGAATCCTTACATATGCACCTAAACAGAGGAATAAGGAACCAACCTTTAATCTAGAGAGCTTTTCCAATTTGCAAGGTCCCACACCTTAGGAAAAGTTCCATGTTATGTAATCACACCAGATGATTCTACCTTAGAAAATCAAATCTTTAGAAGTCATTTAGGGGTGTTGTGATTTTACATTAATAGTTTTGGCATGCCGATGGGACCAAGAAGTATCTATCTTATTACAGTAGGAATTGATGTATACATGCTATGATTCTAGATTTTAAGAATCTTTAAAACTATATATTTGATGACTCTAAAAGAAACAAATCTACTGGTTTCAATAGTCCAAGTAAGTTCATGAGAAGAATACAAACACAGTCAAGAACCAGAGAAAAGGGACTATTTTTCAATTTAGACTTATCCCCAGATAGAGGGAGAAGAGGAAGAAGAGTCCAAAGGCCTCTATCCCCACCAACCAGAGCTTTATCAACACCTCCTCCTGGTAGACCATTCATTGAATCAAGAATAGTTCTCAGACTGATCGGAATGGCTCAGCCAAATCCTTATGTTAACTTCACCTATAGTAGTCCACTTGCATTGAATGCACAAAATCTAATTCCTATTGTAGCATTAAAGAGTATCCCATATTTCACTAGGGAGAATCAAACTTCTCCGGGTGATCATGTCCAACATTGCAAATGTTTGCACAATTCATGAGATTCATGAAATGGACATTACAGTCAATATGCTCGCCTCTTCACTCAAAGGGAAGGCTTCACAATGGTTCGGGAGTCTTGAGGTAGGATCTATTCAAAATTAGAATTAGTGATGCACAACTCTTCATAACCAGTTTGGAGAGAAAGGTGACAATTTGTCTTTGTTGGAGCAACTAACAACTATCAAAAGATCCCCAAATGAATAGCTGACTGACTTCAACCTCAGGTTCCAATAGACTGGAATAGGATTCTAACAACAAGAAAACCCACAAATCAAGGTGCCTTGTTATACTTTCTTAGGGCTTTAACTTATGATATTTCTCTAATGATTCAAGAAATGGGAGGCACTACACTACTAGTAAGAGCCTATATCCTTTCCATAGGGGCTAAGAACCGTTTGATTCAAGATGGCAAAATAGCTCCTAGGCCATTTATTCCTCTATACCCGAGGTAGGAAGCCTGATACTAACCACATGCCTACATTAGCTCCTATACCCACCTATAGGAGTTAAAGCTTATTGAAGCTTCCACTTCATCATCCAACACTTCTAAAGATCTTTAGGAAGTGATGAAGCAACTACAAAACTTGGGAAATGAACTAGTGACCATCAATAGACAACAGGCAGAGCTCTAGGCCATATCAATCTCAGGCTCAAGATCAAACTAGACCCCAATACAAACATAATAGGACACCACCTCGACTCGCAAATCGAATCAAAATCAAGGACAACCTCAAGCTGCTAGACCTTTTAGGTCTTATGATCCAAATACAACATCAACATCAAAGGCATTGGTCCCTGCATAGAACTATATGGCACATAAATATGATTGGTGTTTTCCATGCAGTCAGCCACATAACAAATTCATGTGTCTTAATGGTGCTCAATTAGGATTTGATGGTGCAAAACAATATGCCGCCACAAGAACCTAGCCAAAAGGGAGATCAACAACAAGGATATCAACAAAGTGAACCTCTAGAGAGACCATGCTTGTCAATTGGCAGGTTGAAGACTTCTGTGGGATGAATCAATCCCTTGCTCAAAGTGTGGCTACCAACACATGGTCCAAAAAGAGAAGTATTGGAGAAGGCCAACCACTAACTCGTGTGAACCTTAACCTTCCATCACTCCATAAGGTCCTGGTGTTCCAAGAGTAACTCCCAACATGCAGAACCAATCCAAGCCACCTCCCAAATCTAGTCAGGCACCGGTTGTAATAACCCATGTGCAAGAAATAAATGTGTCTGGGAAAGGGTAGCAGAAAGAGAACTCATTCAATATCATTGAGTAGATGAAGAGGAAAAGTGTGAACATTTCACTATGGGAGTCACTGGCCATTCCATGGCAGAGGGATCTGTTGTAAACTACCATGTAAAATTGGTCAAGCTCAAATCAACCCCCTAATCGGCGAGAGAGAGAGTGCTTGCCAATGCAGCTTCAACCTGAAAGAAACCAAGGAGAACAACAAGGTAAGAACCTAATACCTGCTCCATTCTATGCCTCGTTAATTATTTGGGACAAATTAGTGCACAAGTGTATGATTGATTAAAGGCTAGTAGTGTAGACACCAAAATTATGTCACATGCCCCTTTGGTCCCTCGTCAAATAACCACCTTCATCACATTCACCTAGCCATGGCCCCCTTCACCCCACTAATATTAATTTAATTAATTTAATTAAATTAATTCATTATCCTCACCATATTCATTATTAAAATATCCTAATTGGGATAATGCCCACATATCCACCTCACCTAGACACCTCATTAGGCCACCTCACCCTAAGACCTATTCTTAGTAAGTTGCCATAACTAACTAAGGCTTACCCAAACCCTAAAAATCAATGGCTACATTCCCTCTAACCACATTCCCACATACTTAAAAGAATCTACCATTCTAATCCATGAGTTAATGACATGAGATCCCGAAAAGTCAAGGGATCTTTCGAGTTTAGTAAACCTAGGAAATCCCACCCTAACGATACATGAAGTACCCTTAACCCGCCGGTTGAGTTGAACTTCCTTTGGTCACCTTTTAACCCCCAAAACAACCTTATTTTCAAGGTTGGAAAAGGTTGGAGAAAAGGTTGGCAGATTCTGAGAGATATCACATCTTTTGAGAACAAGTTTATGTGAGAACACGCATGCAAGGAAGGAGATCAAGCATTTTCTCTTACACAAGACATCCAACATTCATCTAACAACCACCCAACATAGATTTGATCCAATCAGGAAAGAAGGAGAGCACATGCAACCCATGCAAGAACTCCCCAACATTTGGTGATCCTCTGCAACATTCAACCTCTTATCAACACCTTCATTCCTCACTCACAGACATCTAGAACTAGATTCCAAGTAAGTGAAACATTTTACTCCTTTGGTTCATTCATTTAATCATTGTATCTTCATCCTTTGTTCTCCTAGCCACCCATTGACCTCCTTCAATACTCACCCCTCCATATCCCCATTAAACCCTCGCCAAATCCCATCCAAACAGCTTAATACCTCATTTTGACTAGCCTAGTCCTTTGTGTAATCATAAGGGAGATCTAAAGCTCATTTTGGGACATTCTTAATATTCCATAGTAACCAACACTAGTTCTCCCCAACTAGAGTCGATCACCCTTAACCAGCATTGGTCTTTGTATTTACCAATACAACCCAGAATAGTAACCTACCCACCTATTCTCACATCACCCTTAATCACCTGTGACCTACCTAAGACCTCTGTCAGACCTGCAAAGACCCAGAACTAGTTACTTGACCTTCGGAATCCTAAGGGGTTTTAATCTTATTTTAACCTATCCTATTAGATTAGATATTTCTTATTGTGTTTTAAATGAGATACCTAAATCATTTTAACTACAATAGGATTTACTTCATTACCAACATTAAAAATTTTAAACAATGGACTGACAACCGTCTAGAAAGTATCACACTTCCCGATCTAGCACACACTAAGTAGTTCATTGCACATATGGTTTAACTTTTTATTTGGTGGTCTTGTGTTCCATTTTAGGTAGTTCCTCCTAACCAAAAGGAATATCTCATGATCAACTATGGATTCAGAGGTCATACACACACAACAACCTATAACCATCATTTCAACAGGTATTCCTCCTACGCCCGTTACCCTATTTGTTTCATCACTTTCAAAGAAACGTCTAAGAATAAGGTGAAACAAGTAGTTCGTTGATGCCCAAACAAATAACTAATCAGTTGGGTCTCTAATATGAGGTCATCTCTAGAGGATTAGTCCAATTATATGGAACAATAAGTAACCACCGCTATGGGAATTATCAAGGATTTGAGTCTCACTCTACATGCCTCGCCCTAATGTGATCTGTCTTGCAAAACATGTCCATCATAGATTTTCCACCACATTTTGCTTTGTGTCTATCTAAGGACTACACTTCCAAAATTGGAGGCTACCTGTTTGTTGATTGGTCACATATGCTTTTTAGGACAAGGTATGGGGAAAAGGCCACATTTATATCTAAACCCATTGCGAGACTATCATATTGAATCTTATGTGCCTAGCCTAATTAATGCCAACTTCTTAGCTTTTGATCAAGAAGACCTCCTAAGCACTAATGAAGCAAATTCCAAGTTGGAATGTATCTCGACTTGACTCTAGATGAGTGGGCCAACAAAAGACATGCTTTTTACCCCTATAAGGAGATGATAGAATCTGAGCCGGGTGTCTACTACCTACTTAAAGAGAATCATCCTCTTCCCGACCTAATTAAGCTATAGCATAAAGATGACAATGAAGTATGGAAATTATTCTTTGATGGATCAAGGAGTAGAGAAGGATCTAGAGGAGAAGCTATGATTGTGGCTTCCAAAGGTATGAAATATTATGTATCCTTTAGATTCCATGTTTCTTGTTCAAATAATACTACTGAATATGAGGCTTTAGTCTAAGGTATTCATTGGGCAAGAAAGCTAGGAATCAAGAACTTACAAGTGTTTGGTGATAGTGAACTGCTTTCCAATCAAGTTAGAGGACTAAATGATGTAAAAAATGACCTTCTTAAGAACTATAAGAGTAGGGTATGGGATCTCAAGGAGGATTTCAAATCTTTCAAAGATTATGTCCATACCCACAAAAGTAAATGAAGTTGTTGATAGACTTGCAGCAGCTTGGATCAACATTTGGATGTGGTGAACATCATCAAAAGAGACAACGAAAATCCACATATCCATGTGGTTGTGAGGGCAACAATTCTAGATAATAATACATGGTGGAAGGTGTTTAAGAATGATCATCAGATCATTAACTTTCTACAAGAAGAAGTTGAATTCTTAGCCCATAATCAAAATAGACTAGAGCAGCAGTATGGGAACCAAATAGTACAAAGGGCCTGCATTGCATACAAACAAGCTTCCCAAGGGTTTAGTGACACTGGAATCCATTTTCAATGCTAATGATCAATTCAAAAAGTGAAGGCTAACATGTAGGTCAAAGGATAGGATTCAAAGTCAATCCTAGTTAGAGAAGGCCAAACACTTCAAATTGGCAAGGTGGCCACCGAGCGGGAAAGGTATGAATTCATACAACTCTCTGCCAAGAATTCCCGATTTTTTTCTTGGAGTTATGAATACCTAAGGGGTTTTAATCATGAAACTAGCACAACACATAATTAAATTGGAACCAGTTTCTTAGCCTATCAGAAAAATCGGAGACCAAATCAACCCACATTTGGAGCCTCTAACGAAGAAGGAGCTAAAAACTAATAGAGGCAAGTATCATATTCCTAATCAAGCATTCAAGTTGGGTTTCCAATCTGTTTCTATTCATTCAAGAAAAATGGAGAAATCAAGCTTTGTGTTGACTTCGAGGATTTGAACAGAGCCTCCCTCAAATATCACTACCCACTCTCTTCAATGGAACATATTTTGCAAGTAGTGTCTAGGTCGAGAGATTTTCTCTCTTGGATGGCTACTCGAGATACAATCAGATCATGGTGAAAGAAGATGATCAATTCAAAACTACTTTCACCACCAAATGGGGCACCTATGCATAGAAAAAAATTCCATTTGGACTTTCCAATGCTGGTGCTACTTTCTAAAGAGCCATGGATATGGAATTCAAAGGGCTAATCAACAAGATAGTGTTGATCTATCTAGATGATATCACTGTGTTCTCCAAGAACGCAGTAGACCACCTTTTTCATCTAAGGCAAGTGTTTCAAAGATGCAGAAGATTTGGGGTATCTTTGAACCCCCAAAAATGCATATTCTTGGCCCATGAGGGTAGGATTTTGGGCCACATTATGTCTAAGGAGGGTCTAGAAATTGATCCAGAAAGATTTAAAGCAATAAAAGCACTACCATTACCAAGTCACAAGAAGGCTCTTCAAAGATTCTTAGGGAAGATCAACTTTGTTCGAAGGTTTGTCCCAAACTTTTTTTTTCTGGTTAAGCCAATAACACTAATGTTGAAGAAGAGCTTAACATTTAGATGGAAAGTTGAAGGAAAGGCAAGCTTTGAAGCTATCAAAGAGGCCATATCACAGGCCCCAACTCTTGTAAATCCATATTTTTTCAAGGACTTCATATTGTATGCCTTTGGTGGTAATGACACTATCTCTACAATCTGGTTCAACAAAACAAAGAAAGCTCAGAACAACCAATTTATTTTTTTAGTTAGAGTATAGAAGATTATGAGGTGGGGTATTCTTTCATTGAGAAGCAAGTCCTGGCGGTGATCAGGGGACTGAAGAATTTTAAGAATTTGGTATCAAACAAAAAATCCAAACTATTGGTCTCCCATGCAGGAGTCAAAGAATTCCTCCTCAGCAAGGACCTAAATGAGAAACGTGTAGGGTGGATCACTCGTGTCATGGAATATGACATTGAGATTAAGGTCACCAAGCTGGTCCATGGGAGGGGCTTGTGTGAGCAGCTAGCCTTTGCTCTACAAGATGAAACAAACAATGAAAAGGAGGCTATTTTTATTCTACAAGATGATCAAGAAGAAGGGAGAGATGATGTATCTACTCCTTGTTGGACCCAAGAAATGATGCACTTATTTCGAATAGTCATTTTTACTTATGGGATGATTAAAGAAAAAAGAAGGCATTTCAAGCGACATGTGAAGCCATCCCATATGTTCTTATTGATGGTGTCTTGTTCAAGTGGGACATCAATGGTATTCTTTGAGATGTATAGGGGTAGATCAGTTAGAGAGAGTGCTAAAAGAATTCCATGTTGAAGCAGCTAGAGGCCATTTCGATCCAAGAGTGATAGAACTCAAAATCATGAAAGAAAGATATTACTAGCCCATAGTGTTTAGTGATTACTACACATGGATCAAAAGGTGCAAGAATTGTGCATTCTTCAAAGGAAAGGAAAAGCTAGCAGCACTTCCATTGCACCCAAATTCATTCGACCAACCTTTCATGTAATGGGGATTGGACTTCATTGAGTCATCAATCCAAACTCAAGCCAAGGTCACAAATGGATCCTAACAATGACATATTATTTCACCAAATGGACCGAGGCAGTGGCACTCAAGGAAGCAAATGAGTCTAGTATCTTGGATTTCTATGAAGGGATAGTGACTAGATTTGGAGTGTCAGCCACAATCATATCAGAAAATGCATTAGCATTCATTGGTTCTAAGATCACAGGATGGGCTGTTAAGAATGGACTTATTTGAGCACCTCATCAAACTATTACCCTCAGGGTAATGGCCAAGATGAGTCTACAAACAAGAACATGTTAAAGATCATCAGGAAAAATTTGGATGAGAATCGAGGACCTCGACACACAAAGCTCAAAATGGCATTATGGGATAATAGAGTAACACCCAAGAGATCTACAGAAGCTCCCTATTTAAGCTTGTTTATGGGAAAGGAGTAGTGTTGCCTATATCACTTGAGTTACTAGCATTGGAGCTTATGAAGCAACTAGAAATGTTTGAATTTAGACCAATGGAGGCTAGGTATGTGGAGATGATAGAATTTTAAGAATCTAGAGAGAATGATCTCCAAGCATTGGAGAAGAATCATGCTTCAATCAAGAAATGCTTTGATAAGAAAGAAAAAGTAAGGACTTTCTAGGAAGGAGACCTGGTTTTGAAGTGGGATGCAGATCGAGAAAAACTAGGGAGACATTCTAAGTTTAATGCCATATGGAGTGGCCCTTATATGATAACAAGATGCAAAAATAGTAATGCTTTCCAATTATCCACATTGAGGGCAAAGAGTTGCAGATTCCAGTGAACAGGATCTATCTTAAGCACTTTATTACTAAAAGGGGAGTCTCACTCTATAAATATTAGTTTAGTTTATCTTTCCTCTAAGTTCTCCTATACATTGTCTTGTTGTAGTGTAGATTGCTTTTATCTTAAGTGATTTGCATGCTCTACTTGTTCCATTTGGAGCATGTATGATTTTAATTTTGTACATAGTTGTGGTGTTGTTTTGTTTCTCTTATGCAATCCATTCGTAGAAAAAAGATGAAGTGCTAGGAATAAAACAAATTTCTACTCTTAGAAATATTCATTTCGAGATTTTCTTATAAAATTTTAGAGTGCAAGTGGTCGGGATCATGAACCAAAGGTAGGATTAGTATTAGACTTTTATTCTTGACTCTATGCCCAATGAGATACGATAAGGCAATTGATCACTTCATCTAGCAAGCGATGTCCCAAGAGTCAACAAATTTTTGTCCATATTTTTCCCCAAGATAAACATTGATCGAATCATGACCCCGCATAGGAGGAACCTAAGAAAACTCATTTAAATCCTATGATTGGTTGCAAAAAAGATTCAGAAAGAAGTGGCGGAAGTGAAGAAAGAGAAAAGGATCCTATACAAAAAGAAATGAGTCTCTTAGGCCATTTCTACATCTTAAATCCATTCTCCAAGTTACAGTAGAACTATAAAATAACAGGGTTAGAAAAAAAGGGAAGATGCTAGAGCCAGAAGAAAGAAGAAGGAAGAATGATGAAGGTTCAAAGTCCTCGGGTTCAAACGGTTCAAGAAAAGGTCAAAAAATGACTAAGTATGGAGGAGGTAATGAAAGAGACATGTGTCCTAATGGAGCTTCTCCAAAGTGAATAAAAAAGGGGGTGCTCAAACTTGCGCCAGCCCTCCACGTAGAAAATGGTCAAAAAGAGTCAAGGGGTGGGTAGAAAGCTTCAAAAAATGGCTAAGTATGAAAGTGTAAGCGGAGAGTGCCAAGTGTCAGCCTACGCATTTCCAAGAGTTGGTCCAAAGGTAGAGACCCAAGTGAGTGCGAGCTCACCACATAGCCCAAAGTCAAAAAGTAAGAGGGACCGTTGAAAAGTCCACAAAGTAGCAGAGGCCGAAAAGTGTCAACTCGACACTCCTCCAAGGGAAACTTTGGGTCAGGTTTGTAAACAAGCGCGGTGCCTCCACGTGTCCTCAAAGGGGGTAGAGTTAGTTGAATATTCAATGCATAAGCTAGGTGGTGGAAGCTGCCAAGTTGTCTTAAGGGCACTATTTCAAGGGTTAAAAGGAGAAAAGGTTCTTGAGTGAGTGCCAGAATGACACATGTCATAGGGGAAGGCGGGCGTCGGAGAAAAGTTAGTTTTTTCCCTTTGCCCCAAAAGGAGTAAAAGTTACAAAAAGGCCCGTGACTCCACCAAGAGGAAAAAGTTAGTGTTTGAGCCCAAGTCAAGCCAAGGTGGGGAGTTGGGGAAAAAGTGAAAGTTTTCCTTTCATCCAAAAGGCATAGAGGTAAAACTTGAAACGCATTTCCCAGCAAATGCAAAGGAGCCACGTGTCCATGTAGAGCTTCGGGGCTGTGGGGATTTTTAAAGTTTTGCATTTTTGCTCAAAAGACAAAATGTAAATTACAGACCCACGGACCTAATTTTTGTCCCAATCAAGGCGCTACATGTCCTAATCCAAAAAGGTGACCCATTTTTCAAATTGTTTTCCCACCCATTTGTACGAAATTGAATCAAACTTCAAAGGGCATATCTTTCGACCCACATCTTGAGAGATCAAAAATATGATACCATTGGAAAGATCTCAATTTCATCTACACCATGGAAGTTTGAAACTTAAATAATTAGGAAGTTAGGTGGAAGAAAAATTGAGAGACGTCTTTAACTTTTAATGCAGGATCATTAGTCTTAACAACCAAATTAGATTTGATCTATTTATATTGCTTTCCTCTTCCTTCAAGGTGTCGAACCAAGGATCGATGCAAAAATGATTGATTTAGGGAAGATTTTAGAAGAAGCATTAACAATGGTGGTTGAGATTCGACCCGCATTTTCTTGCTTCTTTCTCTCTCTCTTTCTTATCTCCAATCAAATCTATAAATTTGGGGGCAGGATTCATTGTAAAGGGTTTGATATTCTTAGTTTCATAGGATCCCTTCTCCTTTTGGCAAAATATTTGTGGGCTTTAGGCCTTCCATTAAAATTGTAATACATTTCTACCTTTCGGCTATTCTGTAATGGACTGTATCAATCTATAGAGCAATAAAATATGTTTTGATCAATCTTAGATCCTTCTTGTTTCTTTTTCTTCTATCTAGGTCTCTCATTACAGATTTGGCTATCTTTGCTTGTTTATTGTATGCATTTTATTGGTTCGTGTCAAAGGAAAACTAAGTGTTCATCATTCCTTTGGTGCATCACCTAGTAGTTTAGTTATTTCTTATTTCTATACTCTTTTATCCTGTCTCCTTGGCAAGTTTTAGACTAGGTATAGATATAGATCCTCTACAAATCCTTACGTATGCACCTAAACAGAGGAATAAGGAACCAACCTTTAATCTGGAGATCTTTTCCAATTTTCAAGGTCCCACACCTTAGGAAAAGTTCCATGTTATGCAATCACACTAGATGATTCTGCCTTAGAAAAGTAAATCTTTAGAAGTCATTTGGGGGTGCTGTGATTTCACACTAACATATATCTCTTTCACGCTTCAAATTACAACTTTCATAGCCAATACAAAACATCTTTCGATCATAAATAATATACAAGGTCATCCACATCGAGTGGGAAAAGGTTACAATAAGAAATAATCTCAACAAGGACTATCAAACTTGTCTCTTTCCTTTGCTCTAGTACAAAAACATGAAGATCCTCTATTTTCTATTTTGATCACAACAAAGGTAGGGCAAAGGTGATGTTCTTCACCCAACCAAGACATCGAATGAAAAGGAGAAGCCATCCTTATTCATTGTCCCCGAGCCCCAACCATAATGTAATAAGAAATGTGTTTCAGCTCATGGTAACAATAGGCTTCCACAACACACATGCAATTTCACATTTAAAACATTTTCCAAAACAAAACTATAGTTTGCAAACCATAGATAAAAGATAAAAAATCACACTTAGGCTTCCTCATGTAATCCAAATGAACAAGAACTATGAGGGATGCTACTTATGCCTCCCGAAAGGGGAAATGGGTATCACCAACTGATTACAAACCACCAAAAATATAGTATATCAAAACCCTAACATGCCCTTATGCCTCCCCAAGTACCCCTTATTCCCCATAATTTCTTATGCCTCCCAACTTCGTATGGCACCCCATAACAAGTAAAGAAATGTAAGTTATTTCTTTGTAAGGTGGAACCCAAATCCCAACTCCCTCACACTTATACCTCCCCAAAACACTTTTTCCTCCCAAAACATACCCCATAGTCTCCTCTTACACCATCCCTAGTGCAATTAACCCAACTGCCAACAATAATACAACACATTCAAACATTCACCATTCGTAAGTGCAAAGAAAATGAAAAGAGATCATTTCAAGAGCCAAGCTCCTACCTCTCCATGATGGATTGTTGTTCCAAGGTTACAAAACAATAAGCTTTATAATGCAAGACACATCCAAGATCAAAAATATAAAAACATGCAACAGTCTCCAATCTTCTCCAAAATCAAGAACTCAAAACAACAAAATAATTCATCCCAAATGAAGTACACAAAAGTGAAGCAACCCAAAACAAGGTAAGGAATTCAAATTTTATAGAAGAGGGAAGAGAAGAGGATGAGGTGGATCCATGTAGGATGCCACATCACACATCCTCAACCCCAACACCCAAGTCAAATTCATTCTCCAATGCATAATAATTAGGTGGGTGAATAATATGACAATTTTACTTACACACTCAAATCAAACCCACACCCCAAAGGACTGAAATTAAAACATGTAAGAAAAGTGCAATTACAACATTCAACTTGACTTACAAAAATGCATAAAGAAGGTCTAAATTTAACCCTCCAACCATAGGTATGGTTGGTAAATAAATTTAAGAGGTGTGGGACAAGTCTAACTTGTCCCATAAGCCTCCAAAATCATCCTCCAAGGAAAAATTCGAATTTCAAAGAAGGTGGAGTGTTCCATACTCCAAAATCAACTTACACATCTCTTACACATTTCTTACAACACTTTAAATCAAGGTCAACAACCCTAATAATTACTTTCTTATGACCCAATTTGATTAATTAACTTAACAACATGATTACTCACAATATTTACACACCATTTAATAAATAATGAAAGGGATCAAAATACCTCTAAGTAAACACATGCAAACATTAAACAAAGGAACCAAATAAAAGAAAACATAAATCCTTGGTCACATTCGAAGGGGACCCCCAATGGGAATCCCTAACAAATATCAAACACACACAAACAATTGCAAGTTGCCATGGTGACCTTGTTGAATTAATCTATAATTCTAATGTGGTTGGTCTCCACCCCCGATGTTTGTTGTGATATTTTAACCTCGTAAACAAAAAAACCTCCTTTGGCCTCGTGGCTATATCGAACATCCAAAATGCATATAAATATGATTCCAAAATCATCTATATATTGATCTCAACAACATCAAGGAAACCAACAATATCGTTTACAAATTTATCAACAACCACATGGTTATCAATTAATTCCATTTTTAGGTCTACTCAATATACTCAAATATCACATGTCCGAACAACATCCATAAATATAACCATGTTGAATAGTATATCAACATCAATATATAAAAATATCTCTAATGACCATCATGCCTCATATATAAATCCAAGTAAAAATAATCCATGATCTATCATCTAATCATCATACTTAATCAAAACTATAATAATTTCCATAATATAGTCAACAATGCCCCGATCAATATCAAAAGATGTCAAAGGGAACTGGCACTACAGAGATTGATATGTCCCTGTCTATGGATTATCATTACAAGGAAATTGATTTATAAAACTATTTTTGTATTGTCAATCTACCAAATATAGAATTTTAATTAACGTACATATTTTAGAATAATGTTTTGATGTGCATTGTAAAATTTTCATGTTAAATGGTGTTGACATATTGTTTTAGAGTGTCACTTAATTTTATCATGACATGTAACATTGAACATCAAAATCTAGCACCGATCGGGACCATTCTTTTTATAATCCAATAGGGGAAGGGATTGAGGATTTTGTTTCTAATAATTCCTTCCTCCTATGATTTTTGTTGTTCCTTGGCATGGTACAATGAGAGACAAACAAATGAAGTATTTTGATTTTCTTAAAAATGTGGGAAGTTAGTTAAGCTTCTTTTATTTGACAATCAAAACCAAAACTTTGATTATTTAAATGTGGAGGGAAAAATATTTTTTTATTCACCGTTGTATGTCCGACTTTAATATCTAATGAAATAGTTGTTTCACTAGTCCTGCAATTATAAAATGTAATAGTGGTCGATCAAAAATATAGTAAGTTGATGTACTTCAAAAGTGTGGTTTATGGAATAATCTTCCATATGTTTTTATAAATATTATATTGACAATAGAAACTAATCAATGAATAAAGATTTTTGATATATAATCATGCAAGTGATTCCAATATGAAAATATAGATCTTTATAATGTCATTAGTACCCTTTTGATGAGCTAAGATTATGCCAACATCCACCCTACGCCTATATATATCGATTTAATATCACCTATGAATTTTACATCTCAAAGTCCCATATGAGACCATGATGTTATCGTAAAATAATTCTCTAAATGTATCAAAGAATCATGTGATTCAAACATGTTTATTCCCTATATCATGTATGTTATCAAAAAATACATACATTAATTTAATCCCACAAATGAATTCCTCATTTCAGAGTTATATATGAAATTATGTTGCTACTAGATATGCATTATCTAAATGTATCACCCTATGATATCATTCAAACAAGTCTATTCTAAACAACATGTTTCTTAACACAAATTAGAACTAATGTCCATAAAACTTGAATCCTTAATATGTGTTGCAAGCCCCACAACATTCCTTTGGACTACAAGATTTTAAAAGAAAATTTTGAAACATTTACTTTTATAGTCGACTATCAAACATGTGTAATGTTTTATGCAAAGTGGTGCTAATAGCTTAATCTTAAAAGTGTTCTTGTATGCTAGTGATATCCAAAGTGATTCCATAAAATTCTTTCAATGATTAATTACATCTATCATTAACATTTGACATGAGAAGATGAAGTATTTTTATGATACCAAGAATAATTTTAAAAATTGTTTCTCTTCTTATAGATTGTGCACGACCATCATATTGCACCAAATATCTATAATTATTTGGATAAAGGGTAAAAAATAAGGTATTTTTTTCTTGAATTAACCATATAATAGTGGAACTTCCTTGTTATCGTATGGGAACCTCAACAATGAAATCCAATGAAATGCAAACATATCTTATGTATATGAAGTATTGTGATGAATGAATCCTTGAATGCTTCACATTTGCTCCTATTCTAAATGTTGGAATTTAATTGCAAGAAATATTTTTGTCCTTGTAAATACACTAAATCACTAGAATTAGTTTAAATACTTACATTAAACTCAAAATACAACCTTATTGGAAGGAAAGTGAAATATCTATTTTAAAAAGTGATTCTCATGCCTTCGTATGCTTCCAAATTTTAAGATACTTTTTCTAAATGTGTTTGAAATGAAATTTAATAAAATATCTTTTGATTAATGTATTTCTCTCTATCCCCTATTCCAAACCTCCCATTTTGATAGATGTAGTTTAGACCTATAACATGCATTTACATATGAATGTTTGACTATTTACAAATGATTCAATTTTTTGTGATTTGTGTATGATAACACATTTTCATGCATGTCTAGCATGGTAGTCGTAAGTATATTATGTAATAAAAATATTCTTCCAATTTTGTTTTCATTGACCTCTATACTATATTATAAATTCTTCATTATAGCACATGCTTTAGAAAAGGTTGTTGAGTTTGGATCTATAGTGTTTAGTTTCATTCCTTAAAAATCTCAAAGGTATTTTTAAAAAGGAAATTTTTGGCTTAGCATCAATGGTTGTAGTCCACAAACCAACATTTAATGGTCCTTTTACAAACCTTTATTTTTAATTTGGTAGTCAATTGGTAATTACTCATTGCATGTGCATGTCATAAACACGGTAGTCAAAAGTATATTATGTAATAAAAATATTCTTACAATTTTGTTTTCATGGACCTCTATACCCATATTATAAATCCTTCATTTTAGCACATGCTAGAAAAGGTTGTCGAGTTTGAATCTATAGTGTTTAGTTTCATTTCCTAAAAAATCTCAAAGGTATTTTCAACATGGAAAATTTTGGCTTATCCATCAATGGTTATAGTCCACAAAACCACATTTAATGGTTCTTTTACAAACCTTTATTTTGAATTTAGTATTCAATTGGTAATTACTTGTTTATATTTATTTTTATAGTGCGTTTAATTTCATCTTGATTTTCACCTAGAATGGCCCTAGATATAGCTTCCATGATTTTAGTTTTAAGAACAAGGAAAAGATTGGTTCGAGAAACATAAAGTAGTAATTACACATGAGTTGTATGGTATGCTTTGAGTGGGGTGTGTAAACCATGCTAGTTCATAAAATGTAATTGCACGTGGTATTTCTTATGTAGTGTATTTGTAACACCCATATTTTCCCCACTCAAACCCACAATAGAACTCAATAATTAATTAGGGAAATTATGAAATATTTTTTAAAAAGGATAAGGCATTAGCCAAGATTTAATTAAATCTCGATTATAAAATTTTACACAATAACACAATGGTCGGACAAAAAAATGATGACTAATATTTTTGACCCAATTTCATAATGATATTACGACTTAATTTAATTTAATTTTAATATTATTATTATTTTTACAAGGCTCCAATATTTTATTTAAATAATCCTCATTAGCTTTTCAATACTTAACTCCATTAATCCCTTTTAAATTAATTTATTTAAGGACCATAATCAATTTTATATTAAATTAGACAAGGATAATAATCTTGTAATGTTAAAGACATACACATTATTATAAGTTCATTATTCCCAAAAGGACAAGATGCACAACTTAGTAAAACCCCTTAGGCCCCATTTAACATTACACACCCATCTTTTTATTCAAAACATTCACACCCAAAATCCCTATCACTGAAGTGATGTAGGATTCATCCTACACCATTGGATCAAATCTATTTGAGCCATTAGATCTAGGTTAGGCTAATGAAACCCTAGAAATCCTTAAGGGATATTTTATATTCATTTCTTAAACCTAATTTCTATTTTTCTTATTTTGTTTTGCAGTGAAGGATGGAGGAGAAGTAAATAAAGCCATGGAGGCCATTGGAGAGGATTGGAAGTTCTCATTTGTTAAGTTTTTGTGTTTAGGGCAAGGTTCTACCAATTTTCTTTTCGTAATGCCCGCTTAAATGACCACTTAAGACCCAAGAACAACCTAGGTTTAGATAGAAAAATTATAGAATGATTCTTTTTCTTTCTTTGAAAAGTGTGACAACTACCGTGGTTCAAACAACAATCATCACAACAAAGATTCAAAGTCAATTATAATCTAATAAATGAAAATTTTCCCATTGTAACAAACATTATATCCACATTACAAAACTAATGAGTTTAATTAATCCTAATATAGTTAAATTTTTCTTAGGTGTTAATTTAATAAATAATTAAATCACAACTATACTTAAACATTCCTTAATTAATTTTAGAGGGTTAAGGGGCCAAACAATTAAATGTCGAGGTTATTAATTTCACTAGGTGTAAATAATAACCAAGTTCCTTGATTACATGGGTTAGAAAACATTCTCTTATCCCCTAATGTGACCCCTTAAAAAGGTCAACCCATGCTTTAGAGTTACACATTTAAGTTAAAAAGGGGTAATTTCCCACTTACCCACTCTCAGACTCATCTTTTCACTTCAACCTAATTTTTAACATATTTAACACACTTAAGGTTTCTTGAAAACATTTCCATTAGATAGGAAATATCTTCCCCTTTTGATGATATAAAGAAGTCCTCCTAACTTGTCGTATTTCTTAAGTTACTGAGCCGGGCGGGCACTGGGAGGAAATTTTTCCCAAAGACAAGGCGAGGGCTTGGGAAGAAAATTTTCCCAAAGGCGGGCCTATAGCCTAGGGAAGAAATTTTTTCCAAAGGTGGGCTTGTAGAGGCTGTTGGTACTCAAAATAGTCTCACCCCATTTTACCATTAAAAATCTATCAATCTACGGTATCTGATCACATTTTATCTTCTCATATTGTGCGTAAAATTCTCCACCTTCCTTTTGTTGTCATAATCAATCCTTTCCTAGACCAAGGATCATGTATAAATCAAAAATTGTTTCCTTGTTTCTATGTTCATCTAAAAGGTTTGTATTTGGGTGTAAAACTCGAGTTATCCCATCCTTTCTCTACTCCACGTTTGATTTGTTATCCTTGTCATTTTTTCCCTAAATACTTGAAGAAAAATGAATGGATGTAGCTTAGAGGAATGTATTTGAGCCTTGTAACATTTCTAAATTCTCCATCCTTGGAGAAAATTTCATCTCCGGGATCAAATGGTCGTTTTTCTACATTTTACAGTTTAACGAGTGTTTCTCTTGGTCAAATTTACATCCTTTCATCAATAGGAAACGTTGCCTCTTTCGGTTGGACACGGCTCGTAATGGTACTTCAAAGATTTTATGAATCGCCTCAACTTTGAAAACCTGTCTATGTGGAAGAACGACACTCATTTGAAGATTTTATTTTTGGTTGGCCTTGAGTTGCACCGGGAGGACATGTGGAGGTTCTTGCTGATTTACCCGGACTTAATTTTTTTTTATGCAGCCAATACTATTTGGTGGGACAAGGACACATGGTGAGCCCACGCTCATTCAGGGTCTCTACTTTGGGCACCATTTTGAAATTGCACCATGAAGACACATGGAGGCTTCCATCGGGTCTTCCCATGTTTAGTCTTTTTTCAAAAGGTTTTGAGAGTCCTGGGACACATGGAAGAACAATGCATGTTTGAGGACCAACCTTTGAGTTTTATTTTAAAGAAGCACCAAGAGGACTCTTGGAGGCCTCCACTCACTTTTTTTTTTGCTTGGAATTTTTAATGGCCAAAGGAGATTGCCTTGAACCCTAGCACATGGCGCCTTCCATTGAGCTTTAAGATTTAAAAAAAAAAATCTATGCCAGACACGTGGTGAGCCATTGTGATGTGTGGCAATTTAAAAGTCAAAAGGCGGGGAAGCGGACCATCAGGGGCAACTTGGATTTTTTCCTCTTAAAGGATTAAATTATCAAAATGGCCTTCAGTGCCCAACAAAGGATAGTCAAATTTTTTTGACTCAATGGTAGAGGTGTGGAATTTTGGGGGGAATTTAGAAAATTTTCCTTTCATGAAAAAGGGAACTAAAGTGTAAAAGGAAGCGGGGTTTCGATTGGACCCACATCAGAAACTAAAATTGAAAGGGTAGAGCTACGGAAAACTTGGAAAAATTTCCTTTTCCAAAAAGGAGGTGAAATAGTAGAATTTGGCCGCGGTTCCTTTGGGACTCACCATAGGACATGTGTCAGGCTCATTTCTCAAAGGTGGAGGTGCGAAGAAGAATGTGAAAATTTAAATTTTTCCAAAAGTTGTAAAATGAAAAAGGGAACCCGCAGCCCATTTTAAAAGTGGATCTCCCACGTGGACAGTCCAAATTAAAAATAGAAATCAATGACAATTGTGCATCTGTATCTGATTTTTCTAGCATTTTTACTCGTAGCTCCTAGAGATGTGATTTTCCATGATTTTTGATATTTCTTGCCAAATAGGGAAGGGGAGTTAATTTGATATCTAAGTTTGGTGAGGAAGATCTGGAGATGTCTTTTACCATTAAGATGAAATGTGGCTATCGGGTTCGATCTAATTTTCCAGTCTCTCTTCTTGGGCACGTAAAGAACCATATTTGACATATTAGTGGTGGAAGTAGGTGGCGAATGAGGGAAGAGTGTTCTACCAGGTGAAGAATTGAATGCTAGAAATATTTGGAGAGATTTTCCTTCTGCATACCTGACAACTTTTTTGCAAATCTGATTCTGGGAGTCACAACACACAATGGTGCTTTGAATGTTTCTAGTTGTGGGGGGAAAAGGATTTGTTGTAAAATGTTATAAATTGCACGAATTTATCGTGCAAATGGTTGGAGTGTAAGGGGTCAGAACTAATTTTCTAAGAGAAAAGATTGATAGAGCCCGTCTCCCTGAGGGACTATTTGAGAAACCTATATATCTCTTTTATGTTAAAATTGATCGTGTCAAGGTGGTTGTGAGTGTACAACCATTGACAAGCTCTGAGATTGTTCTAGAAACTTTCCCATGTTGATAAGTTTAATCAAATTTGAGTTATTTCGTGTTGACTCTGGGAAAATTGTGTCTACTTCATTTCTGAATGTCTACAAATGGTTTTTCTTGTTCCCATTGCAATCTTGTATCAAAATCCCTCTCAATCACATAGATCTCAATCCTTGTGATAGTTTAGTGGCATCTTTCATTTTTAGAAGAGATTTCATCTAGGAATGAAATAAATGATTTAAAATCACTTTTCTTTCATATGTTGATAGAGATTGTTTGTAAGCCTTTGGGTGTACCTCAGGCATGATTGATCTTAGATTTTGATGTTTTATTGAGTCTTCTAACTCGATCCTTCGTGCTATAATCTCATAGTTTGTGTGAAAACGTGCTGATTTGGGCCTCCATTAAAGCACACATTCTAGTTAAAGGAACATTTTAGCTATCTTGAAGCATTCTGTTGTGTAAGTTCCCCATTTTGTAAAAAAAACTCAAATATCTAGAAAATCAAGTTCATTCTGCCTCACCTCCCACCAAAAATTCATTTAAAAACAACCAATCCTACCTGTACTACCCCTGTTTGTCCTGTGTGTGTGCAAATGCATAATTTCTACCACCAAAACATGCGAAACAATCAGGATTCCCAATGTCTTTAGTAACCTTTTCCTTGTTTTGAAAATATCTCCATAATCTGGAAGTGACAACTTGTGAGAGTTAGATTTGGTGTGTTGATCATATTTTCCCAAGGTCTTCTATAAAATTTGTGCAAAAGAAGGATTTACCAACATTATTTAATAAAAAGGTTACAAAATAGGTTCTCTTACCTTGGTTGAAAGGCACAACCTAAAATAGTTAGGATAAGATCACATCCTTTTAAGGTGCTACCCACTCCTTCCAAACACTTGTGTGCTAAAGATTCAGATAGATTGCTTCCCTGGCTACAAAACGACATACATAATCATCTATCTACCTCTGAGTGTCCTGTCAAATCCGTGATGCTGCTTGGCCTTTGAAGGAGATTAAATTTGGGTACCAACATGCTTCTAGCACCATTTCCAAGGACATAATGGTCACAATTCATATTCAAACCCTTGTAAACACTTCTTATATGCTCTAAGTGCTAATACATTTTTTCAAATATCATCTTGTGTTTGGGCTTGTAAGAAGTATTCAAAGTTGCAAGTGTTGTGTGCAATTCTTTTAGTTTCCAAACCTAGTGCACTAGCTTTCATTGATAAATCTAGGTGTAGAAAAGTCAGATCATCCAATTTCTAGTTTCTAGTGTTGACAAACATTTGACAGATCATATTTTAGTGCATTTACACAACTAAGGTGGAAATCCTTAGTGGTGACTCCCTTTGATTTGATTCTTGGTGATTACAAGTGTCTTAACCTATGTCAAGTGAGTTTTGTTACTTATCTTTGCAACGATGGAAGGAATAAGATCTTTCTTTCCTAGAGATCCTACTAGAGCATTGTTTCAAGAGCTAGGAAAATAAAATTTAGAAGGAAGAAAATCCTGGAGAGTTGTTGGAGATCAACAAACAAGAAAAGAGATCTCCATTGATGAAAGTGATCAGCTTATCATTAAAGAATGCCATTCAAGTTCTTTTAAATTAGGTAGACTCTTTATGGAATTGAATTCTATGACTAGAGAGGGCCTTCATTTGATTTTTAAAAGTTTGCTTCTCATTCTACCCCTGTATTTTTAAAAGTTGATAGTGTTTTCCAAGAAACAAGGCCTTTAGGGGATATCGATTATGAAAGTTATACTCCTGTGTTTCAAATACCCTCTTCCCCTTATCAATTTGTATCCCCTCTAGGGTCACCTCCTCAAAACAACATGGCCTAGCTCCCACCCAAACCTCCATTTATTGTAAACACCTTTGGTCCTATAAATTTTATAGGGATGGCTGGTTATCTAATGCAGTTCCCTAGGATGCGAGAAATAGATTACCAAAGTTCCAAGGAAATAATGATATAACTGGTGATCAACATTTAAATCTTTTTATCAATATGATGGAAGAATTTGAGATTGAACATGAAGATGTATATATTAAATTATCTATCCATACTTTGGAAGATGATGCGAGGATTGGTATAAAGCTTTGCCAAATAATTCCATTAATCCTTGGACAAATATGAATAATGCATTTAGATTGCAGTACAATGATAGAACTAACCCTAGGTTTATTCTATCATAATTTGAAAACATCAAGAAGAATCCTAATGAGTCGGTACATGATTTTTACACAAGTTTTAGAAATACCTTGAGGTGATTTCTGTTAGGTTAAGGCCATCTCGATGAATCATGTTTGATGAAATATTTAGATAAATTTGATAAAAATCTACTTACTACTTGAGGGACAAAAACCCTACTAATTTGAGGCAAGCCTTCACCATGGCTCTGCAAATTGAGAATAACATCAAGGAAATTGGAAAGCCTCCAAAAGGGAGGGTGTAAAACTAATTAACCTAGAAAATCCTCAAACAAGTAAGGCTACTAATTTGGAGGAAGTTGTGAAAAATTTGGCAGGGGCTATTAAAGAAATATCATACAAATTATCCTGTAGAAAAAGGAATTGGGCAGAGTTCACAAGGTCAACACAAGCAACAAGGCCAAGAAAGGTTTACAAATCATCATAGAAATGATCAAAGATCTAATGATAGAGGCAAGGGACCTATTGGATTTGGAAATAAAAAGTCCTAGGCTAGGGAAAACATAATGGTACCTAATCCTTTAGCTGCCAAAGTTACTATTGTGGAGGAGACAAATGTCATTGATTGGTGTGACAGATGTTTCATGCCCCATGCTCCATGTGAGGAAGATCAACAAGAAGAAGAAGAAGTTGATGATGATAATGATGATGCATGCATGATGGAATGCTCTACAAGCTCACAACAAGGAGCAACTTCAACTGAGGTAATAAGTGCTAGAACTACTACTGATTTTTGGGATTGCATCCACTGGGTACCCATTCTTCCTCCCTCTCATATTTTAGAAGTAGATACTATACAAGCTTTTGAATTTCCCAATAATGAATTTGAATATTTAAGAGCTTTAATGATAAATAAGTATGATGGAGGAATCCCATTTGAGGAGGATAGGTAGTTATTGATGAATGTTGTTGTGGCTCAAGAAAAGGAATACAACACAAGAAGTAGGGTTGTCAAAGGTACAGGGCCTCAGGCCAAGCCAAAAACTCCATTGCTTTCAAATATTCCTAAAGAGGCTCCTAAGAAAGATGCATCTACCAAGGGCCTTGCTATCTTAAAAAAAACTCATACCCTCCTCATGCCTAAGCAACAAAACTCTTGTGCCATCTAATGAGTGTATCAACCTTCCTTCCAATGCTGCCTTGCCAAAGTCTATCCCTTATGATATTTCCCAAGTCTTGAGTTAGATCAAGATCTTAGTTCCAATTGTTGAGTTTCTTAGGATTCTTGAGCACAAAAAAAGGGCTTTTGAGTATTTAGGGTTGAAAGAGGAGAAGACTCGCCTAGGTAGAAATATAAACATTGTGGAGACACCACCGGTGTTGGAGGAACTACGTGAACCACCTAAGGTTTATTTAGGAACATCCTTGGTGGAGTCTCAACTAAATGTGTATCCATTCTTCACCACTCGATCATTAAGGACAAATTGTTACAAAAATGTATGTTTGACTTAGGGTCATCATGCAATGTTATGCCTCTAGAAGTCATGAATGAGCTGGATATTAAAGTAACAACAACATATGGGAATTTTAGTAATATAGACTCTAGAGAAGTGCCAGTGGTGGGATGTGTGAAAGGTCCGGTGATGCAAATTGTAGTTTACCTAGGTAAAAACTTGAAGCTTGATGTTGTTATTGTTGATTTCCCAGCCAAGTGGGGTATGTTGTTATCTAGAAAATGGGCTACAAGTGTTGGTGGGAGTGTTCAAATGGATATGTCCTATGCCACTATTCCAATTGAGGGAAGCCTTGTGAAGTTACCTGGTGAGAAGAAAATGTTATATCTTGTTGAGGACCCCAACAATGCTTCTTATGAGGTATTGCATGCAGATATTGATGTTGATAACTCTGTGAGCTATGTTGTCTTCAGGGAATATGAAATTGACCAATGTAGGTGTCATGAGTAGGATGATTTTCCTGAGACTTTGATGTTTGATGCAGTCTCTAAGGATATTAAAAAACTTGGCCCAGGCATGAGGGGTAAGCCTAAAAAATATGGTTAGTTAGCCACTTGGATGGGAAAGAGAAACAATCATATGACCAACTGTTAAAGACATATTAGAACTACTTAGCATGGTCATATTTAGGATGGTAGCCAATTAAAAATTGTCTTTGATTGATTCCCGAATCAAGATGCTCTCATCTCTGCATAATGTATAGTTCATTGATTTATTTTCTCATCAAGTTTGTGTTTTTGTTTGTTTTGGTCCTTGGTGGCCTAGTTTTGCTGGTTTCTCTATTTGTTTTTGGGGAGATGGTTTTGGTTTTATGCTCTGCAAGATGACTCCTTTGCCCAATGGATATTTTTGGCACTTTGTCTACCTTTGTTCTTGTGGCACTCGCAAGGAGTGCCCATCCCCGAGTCGGAGCCGATGTTGGTGCTCAAAATAGTCTCGCCCATTTTTCCATTAAAAATCTATCAATCTATAGTCTTTGTCACATTTTATCTTCCCGTATTGTGCTTGAAAAGTCTCCACCTTCCTTTTGTTTCCATAATCAGTCCTTTCTTGGACTAAGGATCATGTATAGATCCAAAAATTGTTTCCTCATTTCTTTGTTCATCTGAAAAGGTTTGTATTTGGGTGTAAAACTCGGGTTATCTTGTCCTTTTCATTTTCCATAGTCGATTTTCTGTCCTTGTCATTTTTTCCCTAAATACTTGAATAAAAATGAATGGATGTAGCTTGGAGGAATGTATTTGAGCCTTGTAACATTTCTAAATTCTCCATCCTTGGAGAAAATTTCATCTCCGGCTCAAATGGTCATTTTTACGCATTTTATGATTTGACAGGCATTTCTCCCAGTCAAATTTACATCCTTGCATTAATAGGAAATGTGGCCTCTTTTGGTGGATGCAGCTCGAAATGGTGATTCAAATATTTTATGAATCGCTTCAACTTAAAAACCTATCTACATGGAAGAATGATGCTCATTTGAAGATATGCTTTTTGGTTGGCCTTAGAGTTGTGCCGGAGGACACATGGAGGTTTCTACTACTTTTCCTAGACTTAGAAAAACTTTTATGCAGCCAGTAAGATGACTATTTGGTAGGATAGGGACACGTGGTGAGCCCACACTCATTCAAGGTCTGTGCTTTGGGCACCATTTTGAAATTACACCATGAAGACACGTGGAGGCTTCCGCTAGGTCTTCCCATACTTAGTATTTTTCAAAAGGTTTTGAGAGGCTCTGGGACATGTGGAAGGACCGTGCATGTTTGAGGACCGGCCCTTGAGTTTTATTTTAAAGAAACACCATGAGGACACTTGGAGGCCTCTCGCTCACTTTGCTTTTTCTTGGACTTTTCAACGGCCAAAGGACATTACCTCGGACCCTGAGACATGGTGCCTTCTGTTGAGCTTTAAGCCTTCAAATAAATTATGTCGGGCCATGACACGTGGTGAGGCCACGCTCATTTAAGATCTCAACTTTTGGGGACCATCTAGAGATGCACCATTGTGACGCGTGGCGGTTTTAAAAAGTCAAAAGGTGGGGAAGCGGACCATCGGGGTAGCTTGGATTTTTTCCTCTTAAAGGATTAAAATATCAAAATGGCCCAAAATATTGACAAAGGATAGTCAAAATTTTGTTCTAGTCAACAATGGAGGTGTGGAATTTTAGGGGAAATTTGGAAAAATTTCCTTTCATGAAAAAGGGAACTAAAGTGTAAAAGGAAGTGGCTGGGAGCGACATCAGAAACTAAAAGTGGAAGGGTGGAATTGTGGGGAAAACTTGGAAATATTTCCTTTTCCAAAAAGGAGATGAAATAGTAGAATTTGGCTATGGTTCCTTTGGGACCCACCTTAGGACACGTGTCAAGCTCATTTCTCAAAGGCAGAGGTACGTAGAAAAATGTGAAAATTTTACATTTTTCCAAAAGTTGTAAATGGAAAAAAGGAACCCGTAGGTGAATTTTAAAAGTGGATCTCCCATGTGGATGGTCCAAATTAAAAATAGAAATCAATGGTAGTTGTGCATCTATATCTGATTTTTCCACCATTTTTACTCCAGAGCTCCTAGAGATGCAAGTTTTCATGATTTCTTGATATTTCTTGCATGCCAAATAGGGAAGGGGAGTTAATTTGATATCTAAGTTTGGTGAGGAATATCTGGAGACATCTTTTACCATTAAGATGAAATGTGGCTATCGGGTTCGATATGATTTTCCAGTCTCTCTTCTTGGGCATACAAAGAACCAAATTTGATAGATTAGGGGTGGAAGTAGGTGGTGAATGAGGGAAGAGTGTTCTACCAGTGAAAAATTGAATGCTAAAAATATTTGGAGAGATTTTCCCTCTGCATACCAAACAACTTTTTTAAATCTGATTCTCGAGAGTGACAACACGTAATGGTGCTTTGAATGTTTCTGTTGTGGGGAAAAGGCTGTTGTAAAATGTTATAAATTTTAGGAAATTTATCGTGCAAATGGTTGGAGTGTAAGGTGTCAGAACTGATTTTCTAATAGAAAAGCTTGATAGATCCCATTTCCCTAAGGGACTGTTGAGAAACATGTATATCTATTTTGTGTTAAAATTGATCATGCTAAGGTGGTTGTGAGTGTACTGCAATTGACAAGCTCTGAGATTGTTCTAAAAACTTTCCCCTACTGATAAATTTAATCAAATTTGAGTTATTTTTGTTGAATCTAGGAAAAATTGTGTCTGCTTCATTTTTGAATGTCCGTAAATGGTTTTTCTTGTTTCGTTGCAATCTTGTATCAAAATCCCTCTCAATCACATAGATATCAATCCTTATGATAGTTTAGTGGCATTTACAATTTCATTTTTAGAAGATCTTTCATCTAGGAATGAAATAAATGATTTAAAATCACTTTTCTTTCATCTGTTGACAGAGATTGTTTATAAGCCTCTGGGTGTACCTCAGGCATGATTGATCTTAGATTTTGATGTGTACAAGAGTCAAGATCCTACCTCTCCATGATAGAGCTTGATTAAAAAGTTCAACAAAAATCTTTTCCAATCTAAATAGTCCAAAAAATCTAACAATCTACAAGCATTCATAAATCTATAGATATCTCTAATTTCCTTGAGCACCAAACCCTAGTGAAGTAACCCCCAAAATAGCAAAATTATTCCAATAAATAGAAAATGGAGAGAGGAGGATGAGGTGGCTCCATGTAGGATGCCACATCACTCATCCTTAACTCCACCTCACAATTCATATTTTAAACTCCAAAGCACAATTAAAAAGGTCGGTGAATAAATAACCTTTTACATACACACACAATCCAAGTCCACACCCTAAGGACCCAAATTAATTTTATGTAAGAAGGTGCAATAAAAATTACAACTTGCCTTCCCAAAATAAATAATGAGGTCTAATTTTGACTCCCAACCCATAGGTAGTGTTGGTGTAACAATTTGAAAGGTGTGGGACAAGTTTAACTTGTCCGACAAGCCTAAAAAATTAGCCCCTAAGGATAGATTCAAATTTAAAAGAAGGTGGAGTGTTTCACACTCAAAGCTCCTTACACGTTACTACAATGCATAAACCAAGAGCCATCAGCTCTAATAAATGCATTCTTTTGACCCATTTTAATTAATTTAACAACATGATTACTCACTAATCTTGACACCAATTAAATAAATAATGAAGGGGAAAATACATCACTAAATAAACACATACTAAAATTAAACAAAGGAAATAATTAAAAGAATACACATAACCCCATGGGAACCCCTAACAACAATACAAATATACACAAATAACAAATACATGTTTCCATGGTGACCCTTGTTGAATTCATCTAGAATTCCAATGTGGTTGGTCTCCAATCCCCCAATGTTTGTTGTGACATGTTTACCTGCAAAACAAAAATACCTCCTTCGGCCTTGTGGCCGCATCAAATCATCCAAAAAAATATACAATATAACCCCAATATAAAATGTCAAATCATCATCAAACCATGTCAAAATTAGTTCAATTATCTAGGTCTATATATGACAAAAGATCATGTCCATATAAATATATCTCCAATAATATCAACATGTATCAAATGTCTCCATAATCGAAATCAAATCAACAATAGTCCATGATCTTTAACATCTAACATCATGCCAAATCAAAAGCTACAATAATGTTCATAAGTATAGTCAACAATATCATAATCAATAACAAAAGGTGTCGAAGGAAGTGGGCACTACATCCCCCTCCCCTTAGACTTGAATTCCTCCTAGAAGTCACTAGAATAGGTGTGGAAACTGAACTTGTAGCAAAGTAGCATCCTCCCATGTAGCCACAGTCTCATCATATCTATCCCACTACACTCAAACCTGGTCAATCTCTCTAGCCTCAAAGGCCCAGGGTCCTGCGCTCTATAATGCGAAATGGGCTCCACCATCACCTACCCCTAATCCTACACTTGTAATGAGGTCCAATCTAGCACATGAGAAGGGTCTGTAATATATCTCCTAAGTATTGAAACATGAAACACATCATGGATGTGAGACAAGCTAGGTTGATGTGATCCAAAATCTCAAAGGGGCCTACGAATATAGGATATTTAACTTATAACCTTTTCCATAATGGATAGGACTCTTATATGGCCTCACACGAAGGAAAACCTTCATGCCCACATCAAAACTATGTTCAGTCCTATGTTGATCTCAGTATACTTCTTCCGTCATGTCTATCCTATGCCTCCTGTAGTCTCTATCTAATC
Source organism: Taxus wallichiana var. yunnanensis (assembly GCA_018340775.1). Taxonomy (NCBI): domain Eukaryota; kingdom Viridiplantae; phylum Streptophyta; class Pinopsida; order Cupressales; family Taxaceae; genus Taxus; species Taxus wallichiana. The sequence goes on along the minus strand of CM031236.1, from coordinate 685,829,232 downwards.
ATAACCACCTGTTTCTCTATGTCCTGCAGTAAAGCTAGCCCAAGAGAAACCCTATCCTTTAACCTGTCCCAACTAAGAGGTGTCATGTACTCTCTACCATATAGTGCCTAGAAAGGAGCCATGCCTATTGAAATCTAAAAACTATTATTGTAGGAAAACTCCACCAAGTAAAAATACTCCTCCCATCTCAACTGATGATCCATAACATACATCCTAAGCATGTCCTCTAAGATATGATTCACCCACTCAATCTATCCATCTATCTCAGGGTGATATACCATGTTGAAATTGATCTTCGTTTCGAGGGCATGCTACATGGTAGTCCAAAAGTGGGAAGTATACAAAGGATCATGATAAAAATGAGCTTCGCAGAATCTCATGTTACCTCGAAAATATCATCAAGATATACCCATGCTACTACACTAGCTGTATAGGTGGTCTTCACTAGAGTAAAATCAAGCACTTTCATCAAGTTATCCAACTTGACCATGATAACATCATGGTGGTATCTCGACATTGGTAGCCCAATAATGAAGTTCATGGAAATGGAGTGTCATTTCCATTTTGGTATAACATGAGGAAAGAGAAGGACAACTAGATGTTGATGCTTGGCCTTCAATTTTTCACACTCTAAATAGTGTGAAAAACTAAACCACATCTCTATGAATTCCCCTCCAATGATACAACTGTCTCAAAGTGGCATGCATCTTCTTCACCCCGGGATGGGCTGAATAGGGTGCACGATGTGCCTCGACAAGATATTTTGCCTTAGGCCTCCATCTCTCGAAACATAAATATAGCCTCTCGTGGATCGAGAAGGCCATCTTCCTCCAATGAAATCATATCAAACGTCCCCTTAAGGGGTCTTTGAGACTCGATCTCTACTCTAGCTACAATGTAGAAACTACCATGAGGAATCCACCGTAAGATCTTGCCTGAAAATTTGTGCTCACTAAGGTGGCCATAGCCACATGTCTCCATTTTCTAAGAGCGTTTGAAACCACATTCTCCTTCCCCTTCACATGCTCTATCTCCATGTTGTACTCAAAAGGCAACTCCATCCAACTCTACTGACGAGTGTTGAGATTGAGATGCATGAAGAGGTGGCAAACACTCAAGTGATCAATCCTGAGTGTGAATCTTTGGCCAAGAAGGAAATGTATCCATCGAACCAAGGCATGCACAACTACCACAAGATAAAGATCATGAGTCAGATAATTGAGCTCATAATATTTGAGTTTACGAGACTCAAAAGTAACTACTCTTCCCTCCTGCATCAACACACCTCCAAGTCCTACCAAAGAAGCATCCGTGCATATGAAAAAATCACCCTATGGATCTAGCACTGCAAGAACAGGTGCTATCATGAGGCATTCCTTCAGTGTCTTGAAGGCTTGCTCACTTCGCTTGAAAAAAAAACTTCTTCGCCTTCCACTGAAGGGAAGTGATGGGATGCACAACCTAAGAGAAGTCTCTAAAAAATATCCTATAATATCTTGCCAAGCCCATGAAGTTGTGCACCTCTTGTCACACTAGTGGGTGTTGGCTAATCCATAATAGCTCGAATCTTGGAAGGATCAACTATGATACCTTCCCCAGAAATGATGTGGCCCAAATATTACACCTTTGTCTAAAAGAACACACACTTCTCTAGGTTCCCGTAAAGCTGCTACTCATGAAGACACTGAAGAACCTAGCGAAGGTTCCCCTTATGCTCCTCACACATACATGAGTAAATAAAAATGTCATCAAGGAAGATGAGCATGAAGCGATCCAAGAATGTCCTGAACACCCCATTCATCAAGCTCATAAACACTACGGGGCATTCATGAAACCAAAAGGCACCACGATGAACTTGTAGTGGCCATATATTGTATGGAAGGTGGTCTTATGAAAGTCTACCTTTATAATCCTCAACTGATGATAACCTTACTTAAGGTCTATCTTTGGAAAAATTATGGCCCCCTTTATCGATCAAACAATTCTTGATCATTACTTTATTTAGCTAGCGGTAATCAATACACAACTATAGATATCCATCCTTCTTCTTTACAAATATCATTGGTGCAGCCCAAGGGGATACACTAGGGATGATTAAGCCTTTCTCAAAAAGGCCCCGTATTTACAACTTGAGATTTCGAGCTAAAGGGTGGTCATCTGATAAGGTGCTCATGTGATAGGATCTACTCTTGGAACTAGATCTATATGAATATCTATCTCACATGGGGGTGGTAACCCCAAAGATCTCCTTTAGAAGGACATAAAAAAACTCTCTCAAGATGGTATGGTCATCAAGTGATGGTCCACTAGACTCATCCTCCGATTGGTCACTAATTGTGATAACATACATCCGATAAGTCCATTGCATACACTTTGCTTAACCTTCATGGTGGAGATGGTGTGAATGGAAATGGGTCTCCTAACCCCTACTATCATTGACTCAACTCCTAGATCATCTGCACATGATATAATCTTATGGTAACAATCCACCTTGACTTTGTGTACAGACAACCAGTCCATGCCCAAGATGACTCCCTATGAACCCAATGGAGGGATACGAAGATATGAGGTAGTGGTGAAGTGTCCCAAATCCATTAACATTGTTTAACTAAGGATTCTACAGAGATTTTAGCTCGAGAAGAAATCTCGGACGTCCCAAATAAGACCCCGCCTAACTACCACCTACTGCATTGCTCTACCAAAGATGGTGCAATAAAAGAATCATAAGAACTAGAATCCAATATAATGGAGGTAGGAACACCACCAATGCTACTTGTCATCTCAATCATGGTACTCTAGTGCTCACCCTAGCGTTCTCGACCACTACATAGATCCAATGACTGTACCTCATGTCACCAATAGTAGGCTTTGAGATTTACATCTTACCCTTGTTACTAGGGTTTTGTGGGCATTCTCTCTAAAATGTCCAACAACACCACAACCATAACAACTACCCGGTCCTCTCCCATGAGTAGCAACTCCAGCCGGTACTCTAAAGGTTTGTGCTATGGATCCTAATGATTCGACTACAGATCGCCGAGGTCTCTGCTTGAGATCTTGTTGATTGAGCTCTTGATGTACCCTATGTCCTAATGGGACCCTTAGGAGGAGGCCCCATACTCTCCCCTCTATGCATCAAATCTCTGTGGAGGCATGTATGGTGGGTGGGTATGCTCTTACTACTCGCTATGACCTAAAAGATGATTTCATGATGAACCAGGTACACCACGAGGAGGAAGAAATGACCCACTCGACCTGCTTTATCCCGAGTCCTGCCGGATGCGATCCGTACTGATGTCTCTCGGCCTCATGTGTCTTTCCCCAAGTCCCCTCTCTATGTATGCCTTCTCCATGGCATCAGCTAGTGTCTACAAATAATGGATACGCACCGCACCACCCAAATCTACATTCAAGCCCTAGATGAACCTGTGGATCTATACCTTCTCATCTTGCATGTATTTGACATACTGGAGTAGATCTAGAAATTGAATCTCATACTTAGCTACTGTCAAAGATGCCTATCGGAGGTCATGAAACTCATCTATCCTCTACTTGAAGGAACCTCCGTGATAAGTATCTTCTCTCTGAACCGCTCCTCAAAGAGCTCCCAAGTAACCATCTCTAAATCAACATGGATCTTCTGCTCCTTGGTCCTCCACTAGACACTTGCTCCATCCCTCAGAAGATGGATTGCAACACGAGCTTTTATTTTTCTAGTACAAGGGTAGAGCTTGAAGCACCCACTTAAGCTCACCAACTAGGCCTCTTCCTAAAACCCACCTGTATCCCCAAAATAGTGAGATGGTCGTAGCTTCAAGATCTCCCTAATATGGTTTACAGTTGTAGTTTGGTGACCCCTAGGCCTCTCTACATGCTCATCTCTAAGCCTAGGGCTCTGAGACCTATCCTTGTGTCCAGAAATCTGGTCTCCCTGTCCCCTTTGTGGTGACTCTGCTCTTCCTAACTCCATGTGGTATTTCTCTCCTCTATACTCCTCGTTGTGTTGAGGAGATACATGAGCCTCAACAGATGGCTCCTATCATGTCTGGCTGATCGTCCTCCTATAGAACCTCCACGTAAAGTGGCATTAACATCCTAAAGTGTCTATAAAATATGAGGTAGGATGGCTGCTACAACATGATCTAGTGGTGGCAAGTCTAGATCTATGTGAAAGGACCCCTCATCTTGTCCGCCTCCTGCATAGACCAAGGTGAGAGTTAGTTCATTATTCTAGGTTTTATTTAGTTTTCCATGTTTACTAAAATATGTAATTTTCAAACAAAGTTGTTTTCTAGGTTTAAAAGTGTGCTAGGTTTAATATTGCACTAGGTTTAGTGTTCATGTCTCAAGTTTTCTAGTGTGCCCAAGGGTCCAAGATTTGAACCCACGGCTCTGATACCAAGTGTAACACCCGCTAAAATGACCACTTGAGACCCAAGAATAACCTAGGTTTAGATAGAAAATTTATGGATTTTTTTTTCTTTGAAAAGTGTGATCACTACCAGGCTTCAAGCAACAGTCATTACAACAAAGATTCAAAGTCAATTATAATTTAATAAATGAAAAATTTCCCATTGTAAAAAACATTAGATCCACATTACAAAACTAATGAGTTTAATTAATCCTAATATTGTTAAATTTATCTTAGGTGTTAATTTAATAAATAATTAAATTAACACTATAGTTAAATATTCCTTAATTAATTTTAGAGGGTCAAGGACCAAACAATTAAATGCCTAGGGTTTTTAATTTCACCAAGTCTAAATAATAACCAAGGTCCTTAATTACATGGGTTAGAAAAACATTCTCTTATCCCATAATGTGACCCCTTAAAAAGTCAACCCATGTTTTAGAGTTACACATTTAAGTTAAAAAGGGGTAATTTCCCACTTACCCACTCTCAGACTCATCTTTTCACTTTAACCTAATTTTTCACATATTTTATGCACTTAAGGTTTCTTGAAAACATTTCCATTAGATAGGAAATTTTTTCCCCTTTCCAATGATATAAATAAGTCCTCCTAACTCCTCATATTTCTTAAGTTACAAGCCAATAGGCCTAGGGAGGAAAATTTTCCCAAAGGCGGGCTTACGTGGGCCTAGGGAAGAAAATTTTCCCAAAGGTGGGCCTACGGCTTGGGAAGAAAAATTTCCCAAAGGCGCCTATGGGCCTAGGGAGGAAAATATTCCCAAAGGCAGGCCTGTGGGCATGTGGAAGAAAATTTTCCTAAAGGAGGGCTGGGGCCCGGGAAAAAACTTTTCCCAAACCGCAAGGGACACGTGTCACATTTTTAAGCCCATGTGGGAAGGCGGGTCATCAGAGGTAATTTGATTTTAAATCTCTTTGTTTGAAAGGGAAAAAAGGTTAAAAAACCCCCACACCTCTGTTGACACCTAGAGATGCCACGTTTGGCCCAAAACTACAAGTGGGAAAAGCGGACTATCAAGGAAAACATAGAAATGTTGGATTTTGTGTTAAAAAGCATGAAGGTTAAAAGTAACCCACGCCTCCGTTGACATGTGAAGAAGCCACATGTCGGACCCACGGTGACAGTGGGGGAAGGAGACCAATGGGGAGACATAAGATTTTGCGCTGATTTTTCAAAAAGAAAAGTTTGAAGGTGCGGGCCCATGAACCCGTGGAGGTGTTTTTCCAAAAGTGAATTGGTGGGCGGCTGGTCATGACAAATTTGGGAAAAGTAAATTTTTTCAAACAAAAATTTCAGATGACCATAACTTTCAAATGAAATCTTGGATTTGGGAAAATGAGGACTTTTGGAAAGGGCTCAAACTCCTCTTTTCATAGGAAACATAAAAATTCATTTTTGATAAAATTAAGTGGGTGAAAAATAATAAAACGTCTTTCCTGCCATTAAAATGTGAACTAAACTTTTTCAACTGCTAGAATTGGTCTAATTCGCTATTCTTTCTCCTTCAACACACCAAACAGGCATGGAGAAACATACTTGAAATATTTCTAATGGATTGCAAGGATTAATTGATTAATAGTTGAGATTTCAATACAAATTTCTTTTCTTTTATGTGAAATGGCATTATTATGCCTCTTGCCCAATTACTGGAGTTCTGAATAAATTACTAGGGCAATGTAATTGTTTTATGATGTCTATGTATATTTTTAAAATTTATTTCAGGTGTTTATAAAGAATCCAAATGGAAAAACATACTTAAACCCAAATTGATCTATTTTCATTTACCATACTCTAAATGTTAAGTTCATTCCAATCTAATTTACAATGTTTAACTTTAATTCATTCAATACGTGAAAAGCAAGAATGTAATTCTATTTTCAAAACGTGCCAATCAAATAATATAGAGGAATGCAATAATTTTAACACAGGCATTTCCAACCTTCAACAGAGAGTTTACAATATATTTACAACAAGTTTTAAACAAGAGTAACACCATTTGATGGAAGGTGAATCAACATTCAATTAAATGAAATAATTCCTTTTACACTTCTTTTCTGTTTGCCAAAATATGCCAAATAAATATTTCTCATTCCTTTTCACATTCCAATACAGCTTTCATATCCTAAAACAAAGAAAATTTTCACTACAAATATTATTACAAGTCATCCACTTAAAGTGGGAAATTTTACAATAAGGAACCCAAAGAGAATTGTAAAAAAATTCTTTATACACAACTCCAAGAACAACAAATAGAGATCCGCCATATTTCATTTGGTCAAAAAAATAGAGGGAGAGGCACTCTCCACCCAACCAAGAATTCCAATGAAGAGGAGAATTCATCCTCCTCATTGGCCCCCGAGCCCCAACCACATTACAATAGGAAATGGATTCAACTCATGGCAATAAGACAAGCTTCCACAACACAAAACATATTTCATAATCATATCATAGTACATAATGCGATTCTGATCATAAGGAGGATAGAACGAAATATACAAGGCCTCATTACAAAAAGGCCAAAAGAGCAAGATCTATGGGGAAGCTACTTATACCTCCCAATGGGAATGGGTGACCACCTTAAAATCCCACCAAAATATTTATCTCAAATCCATACATGCTCTTATGTCTCCCCAAGTACCTCTTATGCCTCCCCATTCTCTTATGCCTCCCCCAAAAGTAAGAAATGCAAGCTATTTCTTGTCCAAGGTGGAACACCCAACCCAAAATCCCTCCAAAAATAACTCTTATGCCTCCCCATAACTCTTATGCCTCCCCACAAAGATACCCATAGTCTTTTCCTACACCACACCTAGGAAAAGTACCCAACCGACCAACAAACATAACAAACATTCACCAACATTCACACAAGCAAAATACAGAAAGAAAAATTCTTCCAAGAGTCAAGCTCCTACCTCTCCATGATAGAGATTGATCCAAAATTTCAAAAACAAGATTTTCCAATCCAAACAATCCAAAAACTCCAACAATCCACAACCATTCGAAATATCTAGTTCTCTCCAATTGCAAGAGCACCAAACCCAAAGAAGTAACCCCATGAAGTAACCCCCAAAACAAAAAAAGAATTCAAATAAATAGAAAATGGAGAGAGAAGAATGAGGTGGCTACATGTAGGATTCCACATCACTCATCCTCAACTCCAAATCACAAGTCAAATTTCAAACTCCAAAGAACAATTAAAAAGGTGGGTGAATAAATGACCTTTTACTTACACACACAATCCAAGTCCACACCCCAAGGACCAAAATTAATTTTATGTAAGAAGGTGCAATAAAAACTTACAACTTTCCTTCCCAAAATACATAATGAGGTCTAATTTTGACTCCCCAACCCATAGGTAGGGTTGGTGTAACAATTTAAGAGGTGTGGGACAAGTTTAACTTGTCCCACAAGCCTCCAAAATCAGCCCCTAAGGATAGATCCTAATTTCAAAAGGAAGGTGGAGTGTTTCACACTCAAAGCTACTTAAACATTACTACAACACATAAACCAAGAGCCATCAGCTCTAATAAATGCATTCTTTTAACAACATGATTACTCACTAATCTTGACACCAATTAAATAAATAATGAAGGGAAAATACATCACTAAATAAACACATACTAAAATTAAACAAAGGAACTAATTAAAAGAATACACACAACCCCTTGGTCACATTTGAAGGTGATCCCCCATGGGAACCCCTAACAACAATACAAACATACACAAATAAAAAATACACGTTGCCATGGTGACCCTTGTTGAATTCATCTAGAATTCCAATGTGGTTGGTCTCCAATCTCCTAATATTTTTATGACATGTTTACCTACAAAACACTAAATATCCTTCGGCCTTGTGGCCGCATCAAATAATCCAAAATAAATATACAATATAACTCTAAATTCATCTATATATAAATCAAAACATCATCAAGAAAGTAACGACATCATTTACAATTTCATCAATAACCATATGATCATAAAATTAGTTCAATTATCTAGGTCTACTCAATATGACAAAATAACACATGTCCAAAATACACACACACACACACACATATAACCATGTCAATCATCATATCAACATCAATATAAAATGTCTCCAATAATCCACATGCATCATATATGAATCGAAATCAACAATAGTCCATGATCTCTAACATCTAACATCATGCCAAATCAAAAGCTACAATAATGTTCATAAGTATAGTCGACAATATCATAATCAACAACAAAAAGGTGTCGGAGGGAAGTGGGCACTACATTTTGGGTATTTTTTTTTATTAGAGGTAAAAGTTAGGGTTGAGGGGACCCTACCCCATTACAAAGAGTTACCATTTACTTACATATTGGCCAAAGTATTTATCTTCAAAGGCCAGTCATGATCCAAAATATCAAAAACAAAAAACCAATTATATGATATACATTATATAGCAGTCCCAAGGATAATACTAACAACAAAAAGTAAACAAGCAGTAGATTCCAAACCATAACATTTCATTTCTCTTTAACCAGATCGTCCACCATCTCCATGCATCCATTCCATTCTTTGACTAGTGTTGCGATGGTCTCCTTCCAGTACTTGTAGTTGGGTTCTTTGATCACCACCTTCGGGCCTGTGCCATCCAATTCTTTTTCTTTAGCCAATTCCATTGACTGTATCATCTCAGCCAATAGTTTGAGATGGAAAATAGTACTCTTTACATTAAGAACATGAGCATCTCTGATTTGCATAATGATTCCTTTCATTTTCAGCATCTCTTTCTCCATTTCCATTCTATTGGCATTTGCATTTTTGAAATTTTCACTGAGGATGATGGTAGACATTTTATCAACTTTTTCTTGCAGCTCCTTAATGTCCATGGTGAGCAAACTGATTTTGTGCCTGTTGATGTCATTGTTCAGTTTGTAGTTCTCAAAATCTCTCATGAAGGCATGAGTTTTGACAGTAGTTTCTTGGGCCGAGAAAAGCTCCATCTGAGCCATTTTCAGATTGTGAAGACAGTGGATAGCTTCCTCAGTATTCTTGGAAGACTCCTGTTCTTTTAAGCTATCAACATCCTCACCTCTCGACTTCCCCTTCCACTTTCTCTTGAGAGGATTCCTTCTGAGGGTATTTCACCAGGGCCTTCATCAGAAACATAGGTGATATCCTCCTCAGCCCGACCTAAATACTAAACTTTCCTGAACTGAGACATGTCTCCCCCTTTACCCATGCTAGATCTGGTACATTTGGCCACAGATTCCCCTGACCAGTTTCATCACAACTATCCTCCTTAGGTTCCATACTCCCAGACCTTTTACCCAATGCAATGTTTGAAGCGAAGCCCCAAATTTGTCATTTTTTCCCAACAGGGGAGTGCTCAGCTAGATGATAGTTTTTATCAGACCCTGGTGTAAGGGGAAAATGAAAGTGCCTTTCTTCACCAAAGTTATAGATTTTTCTAGAGAAGAGAATAAGTAGAAAGGAAAGTTATATGGTTTTGCATTGCGAATATGGTTTAACATTGGAAAATGGTAACCATATATTACTTTATATCTACCTTCCAATGTGATATAAGACATGAGTAGTTTGGCAATTTCATCAAATGGAGAGGGCAACTTACACCTAGCATAGCCATTATGAAGAGAAATAGGTTCCCCTTTTCCTTGGAAAAAATAGTCAATCTCAAGACTGTAATCAGATTTAGGTTTAAAAATGCTTCTACCTTCAAGCGCAAGACCAGTCACCTTAGCAATAAGCTTGGGAGAAATAGTAAGGGAACAATTGCTGACCTAGATTTTTCCCTCGTTCCATGTTTTAGCAACCGCTTCACTCAGGCTTTCATCATAGCCCTCGAAAGTTTTGAAAAAAGACAAATCCTACCTTCTCAAGGAGAACTTTGGCCTCCTTGGATATCTCTGGACACCTTGAAGGTTCCATGCGTACCAAGTCTCCTCCCATCCTTCTGTGCACAGAAAATCTCTTACAAATCAAACCGGCCTGAAAATCAGTTGTTTCTATTTTTAACTTCTCCAAAACCAAAAGGTACATTGCCCGTGTGAACAAAAGAATCCAACTCACACAAGTAAGATAAAATCATGAGAGGTTACTGGCACGAGGGAGAGTTAGCAACATTATTAAAGGCTCCCTCCCTTTTCATGATTTCAATGAATTTTGCATTCATTCCAATAAGTTTCTCAACTATATGGAGACCATTAGAGATAACCCCAAGATTAGCAACAAAATCAGCACCATTATTTCCTTCCCTATACACATGGTTAAAAGAAATATTCACAAAATAATTTAAAAAGATTTAGTTTTATAGATAAAATCTTCAATAGATATGGAAGGATTGGAAGAACCCCTCATACAAGAAATAATGTACAGCTGAGTCTCCTTCCACTTCCAGGAGATTGAAACCTTTTTCTTTTGCAATCTTCACCCCCCAGCAGGAGCAGCTACCTCCGCCACATTGTTAGATTGTTTTCCAAGGTCAAAGAAGTAAGCAAGAATAAATCGACCTAAAGAGTCCCTTATGACTCCTCCTCCCCCTGCTTTCCCTGGGTTCCCTTTTGCTGCACCATCAAAGTTAAGTTTTAGAGAGCCTTCACAAGGAGGATTCCACTTAATCCCCAATCTAGGATTAGGACTATTAGATTGAGGAATCCCTGAGACATGCCAATTCTCTAAGAAATGTTGTTCATAATCCAAAATTTCCAATTCTTTTTTCCGAGGATTGAGAAATTGTTTCTAACTGCCTGAAAAATATTTTTTATTGATAGTTTGATAGGGATACTCTTGTCCTTGAAAATCCTTTTGTTTCTTTCCTTCCAGATTTCCCACCAGAGATGGCTTAAGCTTATGATCCATAGATTTTTAAGCCCTTGACTATGAAAAGGGCATACCCATTGGTTCCAAGCTTCCTTTATATCTTTGGGGATAACCCAATTAACCGAGAAGCCAGTCAAAATAGAGGAGAATAGTTGATGTGCATACATGCATTCCAGAAACATATGATTTATAGATTCCATTTTTCTTTTGCATAGCACACATCTATTAACCCATTGGAAGCCTCTTTTTTCTAGATTATCAACCGTGAGAATTTTGTTTCCAAAAGTGAGCCAGCTGAACACATTTACCTTAGGTGTTATATTCTTGTTCCAAATCTTTCCAGCCATTAAATCTTCTTCTCCAGTTTGACCCTCAAAAAAGAGACCATAGGCTGATTTGACAGTAAAATTTCCACAAGGTTCCTTATCCCAGATGATTCTATCTTGGTCTTTGTTGTTATATGATACATAATTTTGTAAAAACTCATTGATCCCTCTCATTTGATCATTTAGATCATGTCTATCCATTTCCAAAGTTTTCCATGTCTGAAAACTCTCTTCCTTAGCCATGTAGTTGTTCACCTTTACTCCATATTTAGCTTCCATTAATGCAGAGATTTGTGGAAATTTATCTTGGAGGGTAAAATCCCTAGCCCATTTGTCTTTCCAAAAATCTATCTCATTGCCTCTTCCTATTTTCCATCTGCTGCCCTTGTTCAAAATTTCTTTGGCCCAGTTAATGGCTTTCCATATGCATGAGCCATTGAAAGTCACTTGTTTAAACATCCATCTTTTGTCATTATTATCCTGCCAATATTTTCTCTTAAGGATTCTGCCCAAACTCCATTTTCCTTAGTTAGTCTCCAACCAATCTTAGCAAGTAGAGCTTTATTCATTTTGGACCAGTCTCTGAGACCAAGTCCCCCAAGCTTCTTGGGTCTGCACACTCTGCTCCATGCTACTAAAGGAATTCTATCCTTACTTTCTGTACCACTCCATAAAAACCTTTTTGGATCTTTTCCAATCTTTCCCCAATTGTGATAGGAAGTTGGTATATTGACATGGCATACACAGGGAGGCTCTGGAGAGAGCTAATCAGAAGAGTAATTTTTCTAGCTTGGGATAAAAGATTAGCTTTCCAACCTGCTAATTTCCTTTCAAACCTTTCAATTAGAAAGTTCCATTCAGAATAGGAGGGCCTCCTATCCCCAAGAGGAATGCCTAAATATAAGGTGGGGAAGGGTTTGTAGGTACATTCAAAAATTTCAGCAATCTTCTTGCAGCGGTTGTCCATAGTGTTCAGGAAAAAAAGAGAACTTTTTTTGAAGTTAATCAGTTATCCCGAGACATCCATATAATCATCTAGAATGATTTTGAGTTTTCTAGCTTCCAAGTAGCTTCCCCCACCACAAAAGTGTCATCAACAAAGTGTTGATGAGAAACTTTATCCATCTCAAGTGCTGGAGAAATCCCTTTGATGGAGCCCTTTTCTATTTCAACATTGAGTCTTCTACTGAGAGCTTCTGCCATTAAAATGAAGAGGAAAGGAGATGATTCCCTTTCCTTAATCCTTGTGTGCTAGGAAAGAACCCAATAGGACTACCATTCATGAGAATAGAAAACCAAACATTGGAAATGCAAGCCTGAACCATATGTCTCAGATCAATGTCAAAGCCAAACCTTTCAAGGATTTTGTCTAGAAAGCTCCACGAAACCCTGTCATAAGCTTTTGCCATATCCAGTTTTAAGAATAAAGCCGACTTCTTACTAATTTTTTCCATATGAATAGTCTCTTTGATAGTGATTATCCCATCCTGTATTTGTCTACCTATAACAAAGCCCCCTTGCTGTTCCGAAATGATATTAGGCAGGATCATCTGAAGCCTGAGTGCCATTTTTTTGTACATATTTTATAGGAGGTGTTACAAAGACTTATAGGTCTGAAGTCTTTTAGTTCTATAGCATTACTACACTTTGGAACCAGAGTCAGAAAGGTGCATTTCATATCCTTTAACATGACCTTCTTCTTGAAGAATTCCCTCACTTTCAAAACCTCTTTTTTGATAATGTCCCAAAAAGTTTGAAAGAAAAAGGTGAGAAATCCATCTGGTCTAGGAGCCTTGTCCGGGCTGAGGAGTTTGATAGAAAATTCCACTTCCTCCATGGAAGGAATCTCTAAAAGCATGGTGTTATCTTCTGCCGATACTAACTTAGGGATACAATTAAGGAAAACCTGTTCTTTCAAGAGATTATGATCCTGACTGTTTGAGAGTAAATTTTGAAAGAAAGAGATAGTCACTTTGTCAATATCTTCTTGTTCCTCAATCATGACACCTCCCTCCTTTCTGATTTTGTTGATTCTGTTAGAGCTTCTTCACTTTAAGGTGGATAAGTGGAAGAATCTAGTGTTTTTGTCTCCTTCCTTTAACCAAGTGATTCTAGGATTTTTTCCTCTAGAATATTTCCTCTTTTCCCAGGATATTGTGGTAGTCCGCCAGAGAGATCTTTCCTTTACATGGTCTACATGATCACTCTCAATAACCTGACTTTCAGTACTTCTTTGGATAAGCTGAAGTTCCTCTCTGATTTCCACCTTCTTTTGGAAAATATTCCCAAAGCTTTTTTATTCCATTCTTTAAGGTGAACTTTTACATTCTGAAGTTTTTTAGAAAGTCTAAACATTGCTGTTCCTTTAACCTTTAGTTTCCACCATTCTTTGATGAGATCATTCAACTCCTCATTTTGGAGCCACATCTTCTCAAAACGAAAGGGAGTTCTTCTTCAAGAAGGATTCTTGATTTGAAGGAGAATGGGGTTATGGTCGGATCCAATCCGAGGAAGTGAAAAAAGGGATAAGTCTTGGTTTAACCATTCCTCTAAAACCATAGCCCTGTCCAATCTGACTTGAATATGTTGAGAGCCAGATCTTCTATTTGACCAAGTAAAGTTGCTACCTTTTAGATCTATGTCATGGAGTTGGGAAGAAGATATGAACATGTTAAAATCCTCCATGCCAACAGAGAACTCCTTAGAACCTCCTTTTTTTTCCCCAGTCCTTGGGGTATTGAAGTCCCCCATAACAATCTAGCCAGAGCCTTTGATAGAGTAATTGAAGGAAAGGAGATGGTGCCAAAGTTGTTTCCTTTCTTTGTGATGGGTAGGAGCATAAATATTTGAAATAACCCATATACTTCTATTTTCAAGATCTTTCATCATCACAGCCATATGGTTATCTCTCTTAACCAACAAAGTACCCTCAAACTTATTCGGGTTCCAAACCACAGCTAAACCTCTGAAGCTCCTTTTAAGCTCACAATGAAAGGCTTTAGAATTCTTCCAACATAATTTACAAGAGGATAGGAAGGATTCTTCTTTCATTTTAGTTTCCTGCACAACAAGCAAATCAGTTTTCTATCTTTCAATCATATCCTTTAGGATTCTCCACTTCACAGGACTATTCAGTCCTCTCCCATTCCAAGATATGTAGTTCATTTTCTTAGGTTGGGTTTATTTTTCCTAAAGACCTTCTGGTCCAAGCACATCTGTTTCCCTGAATCTATCTCCTTTTGTGTTTTTTTCCTTGATTCCAATTTATTCAGTCTTCCTGTTTGCTATTTATAGCTTCCACATTAATAGGGTTCTCTTCCTCCAGGAGAGGTGCTGAACATGAAGAGTCCCCCTTTTTTCCTTTTGGATCTATTTTCTTTTTTCCGGATATTAATTTTTCCCTAGAGGGGTTTTTAATCCAGAACTAGGGCCTTCTTTCTTATCCTCAGGCTCCTTGATTGGGGTCAAGAGATCCTCAATAGAGGGAAAAACCTCCATCCCTTTGATGAAATTCAGATCCATATTTTGGTCCTGAGAAGCATCTAAATCTATTTTGTCCTCAGCCATTTCCGTGCTCTTATTAACCTCCTTTTCCTTTACTACCTTTGAGATTAGATCATTCCTGACAGATTCATTGCAAATCCCTTCTTTCAAGTTAAAATTACCAATGTCAATCTTCCTGCCTTTCATAAGATCCATCAAATTTTCCTCCTCTTTTTCTTTTACCTTAGATTCTGACTTTGACAAAAATTTAGATTTCCTTCTATTGGTTACCAGAGTGAAACCATCCTCGTCCTTTTCCTTTGCTACTTTTGAACTTTAGAACTTTTCCTTCAAAACTTCCAAAGATGGTTTTGAACCTCCTTTTGGGTATTAATATCCCTTCTTTATTTCTTTTTACACAATATTCTTCTTGCAAGAAAAAGAAAATACATATACAATGAGTATATACCCATTTGGATAAAAATGAACCCTACTTATTTATTTTACAGTGCAAATACATATATTTATATATGCACACACACACACATATTTTATATATGTTTGTATATATATTTCTATATATTTTATTTATTTAAGTAACTTGAATTTCCCACATATACATATACATATGTCGAATATTAAAAATTTCGAAGCAAGAAATAAAATCCATGATCAAATATTACACAGCCGTATAAATGGAATGGCCACTTGGAAATTTTAATGGGGTTTGGTTATTATTTAGTGGGGGCTTATAATGTTGCTTTGGAAGGGGTTGACCCCAACCCCACCCCATATAATGAGTATGGGTTGGGGGTGGGGTCAGCCCCCTCTCCCCAACCTTCTTTCTTTATTTAAAAAAAAAAAAAAACCTTTATACAAAGGTCGTGGCCTATGGCCGACCAACCTAACATGCATTTGATAATGTTTTTTTATTAAAATTATTCTTACTCTCCTCTCAACCACATATCTAAAGTTTTGTATTTTAATTTCATTTTCTTTTAGTACTCATATGTATCGATATATATAAATACAATGTGTGTGTGTGTGTGTGTGTGTGTGTGTGTATATATATATATGTGTGTGTGTGTGTGTGTGTGTGTGTGTGTGTGTGTGTGTGTGTGTGTGTGTGTGTGTGTGTGTGTGTGTGTGTGTGTGTGTGTGTGTGTGTGTGTGTGTGTGTGTGTGTGTGTGTGTATTATGTATTATTAATACTATTTGCTAATGATGTTTATATAACGATATTATAAATTTAGAAATTAATCAATGCATATATAAATAATATATAATTTTTATCAAGTAAGTTTCCAATTAAATAGGGATTGAAAAAGTGTGGAAGAATGGATTTTATAATTATAAAATTCATATGGGTACTAATTTGCATATACGAAGGTATATATGGTAGAGTAAAATTTGTGCATTTATCAAATTTAAATGAATTATCACCTTCAATTTCATTTATATAGCTACCTTAAGGGTATGATTAATTACGATTTAATCATTTACTTAAGACGATTCCTATTGCAACAAAGAGGAAATTATATTAATAAATCATTTCTATCTAATCCTTTTATACATCTAGTTGGATAAGGGAAAATAAACCACTCTTAAATGAAATTTATTTCAATATTCAAGTAAACAAGGATTGTCAATAATGCAAATAATCAACATTTATTTCCCATCCAAGAGCACTAGCCTTTAAAAATAAACAGATTTGCAATGCAACTCCTAAACAAAATTTTAATTTGTGAGAGCTTAATTTCCATTACAAGATCATTACAAAGTTCACATTTCATATGAAGTAATGTAAATCATAATAAACCATTTACAAGAATCTAACCAATGAATAAGATTACATCCAATGTACTATTGGTACAATTTACTAGTTGAGGAGTATTAATAGTGCAAGTTGAAACTTCACATGTCTTTCTCCAACAAGATCACTTCATCCAATGAGTTCCACCATCTTCATCAAGGTAATGCACACAAAAATTGGGAGTAGGCAACACTCTCCACCCAACAAAAAAATCCAATGAGGGAGAGAAGCCTTCTTCCTCATTGTCCCCGAGCCCCAACAAAGAAGCAATGAGGGGTATAAAACAACCATTGACAACTCTAAATGGCTTCCATAATCACATTTAATCAAGACACTCAACACAATGACACATTTCCAAAATTACCACAAAACCAACAAGTTTCCAAACACAAAGGCTTCATACTAAATCCAAGGAGGAGAAAGGAACATGGGGGTTCTTCTTATGCCTCCCAAGGGTTTGGGTGTCCACCTTTGAGCCTCCAAGAACTCCATCACAATACCCACAAAAACTATTATGCCTCCCTCAAGAAATAACCCACTCTTATGCCTCCCTCAAGAAAATAACAAGATAAACACAATCTTACTTATTAACAAGGTGGACATCCCAACCCAACTCCCTCCTAAAATACTCCAATAACATTACTCTTATGCCTCCCAAAATTTTTACCCCATTTCCATTTCTCCCACAACCTAGGGATCAAATATATTTCCCACAATCATAAGCAATAAATCAATCATCATCCACACATATGAGCACAACAAAATAGCAAGGTAAAAACAAGGGTGAAGATCTACCTTACAAATGAAGAGGATCAAAACAAAAACAAGTTCCAAGCCTTCCAAAATCCTAAGAAAGAACCATCCAATCCAAGCTCAAATCACCATTCTCAAGAAATCTCTCCAAAAATTACAAGCATCCCCCAAAATGAACAAGTAACCCCCAAATCCCCACACAAATTTGAATAAATAGAAAATAGGGAGAGAGAGAGAGAGAGAGAGAGAGAGAGAGAGAGAGAGAGAGAGATGATGTGGCTCCATGTAGGATGCCACATCATTTCTCCTCCATTCCACATCACCAAGGTCAAACCCAAACCCCAAAGCATAATAAATTGGTGGTTGAGGGAATGACCACCCTCTTACACACTCAACCCAAACCCACACCCCTAAAGGACACAAATAAATACCCTTGTAATAAAAGTGCAATTAATTTCTCTTTTCTCCATTAAAACAAAAAATAGGGCCTAAAATAAGCCCCTCACATCATAGGCCTAGTGGGTGGGTGACTTTAAGAGGTGTGGGACAAGCTTAACTTGTCCCACAAGTCTCCAAAATGGCCTAGAAAGTCAAAATCCGAAATTCACTTGTGAGATTGAGTACACACTACTCCAAAACAAAATAAAATTCTTTCCAATCCAACACAAACCAAGACTACCAACTCACATTTATTTCCCCCTTTTTCACATCCTAATTAGCACTAGTTAAATAATTTTAATTAACTTAAGAGGAGTGCTAAACAATAATAATAAAATGACTCCACATACTAATAAAAATACAATTACTCACAAATAAATAAAATCAACAAGACAAAATCACAAACTTACCCAAGGTCACATTTGAGGTCACCCCCCAATGGGGACCTCCTAACATCCTAAAAACAAAACAAAAACCATACACACTAGTTTCCAAGGTGACCTATTGCCAATACCCCAAATTCCTTCATTGTTGGTTTCCTATCCCCCTTTGGTTTGTTGTGTTGTGAATACCTGCAAAAGTAAAAACCATACCTTTCTGGCCTCGTGGCCATATTAACGACATCAAAATAGTAAAACACATGCATATACATATCATCAATTATCATAACTAAACCATCCCTAAACAAGTAATTCACCCATTGTTCATGATTTCAATTATTTCAATTTTATCAATTTATCAACTAGCAATAAGATCAAAATCAACTAAATCATCTAGTAATATATATATATATATATATATATATATATATATATATATATATATATATCAAATCAAATGTGTCAGTACATTAGAAGCACTTAGAACATCAATATTGATATGTAAATCAAACATATAAAATCCATCGCATAAGTCACATCGTGTGAAGAGTCTACCACTTCCATATTGTCTATCAAGCAGTTAATCAAATCATATAGAGTAATGTACATCAAAGTCCATACTATAACCATATAGTTAATAGAAATCGAAAAAAATAGTAATCATGATTTCCCGTGCATCTTATTAGTACGCTAATTAGAATACAACATCAAGGCTCAAGATTATATTCAATTCGAATAAAAACATAGTCCAATCGGTGTAGAAGAGGAGTGGGCATTACAATTTCTTTTAATTATTGGAAAATATTTTTTGAAAGTGACTGCACCCCTGTATAGTAGGGCTTAGAAGCCATATTTACAGATTCAACTTTGCAAAAATATCAAAATATAGAGTTAACAAATCAACTCTATAGCAGAAAGCATTCTCGCCAAGATCACGATCTAAAACCAAGAACCATACAACTAAAAATTACGATAGAAAAAAATCACAAAGAACGACAACTTCTCGGTAGTAGCACAACAGAAAACAACCCGGATGTAATGATGAGAGCACACAACAGGAGAAGACTCATGCCTTGTCCATGAAAATAGAAGGTTTAGATTTAGTATATCCCTTCTTTTTCCTATCCACCACTTTCTATTCCTCATTTCCTTCTTCCAATAAGATTAGAAGAAAAATTTAATTGACTTGATAGGGATGTGACCCTCAACAAGGGGCACCAAATCACAATCTATCACTAAACTAACACCTTGAAGAGAGGACTCTTGAGGTTTCTTCTCTATATTGTTTGGAAGCTCTTCCGTGATGAGTAAGTCGGTTTGCAGCAATTCCACAACCGGTTATGAATGGGGGTTGTGTAGTCTATTTGACATTATAGTTTTATGCTTGTTTCGTGAATGGTTTTAATGAACGCCAATAAAAGGAAAGAATGCAATAGATGAAGTAATCCTAAGAGAAGACAATTTGAATATATGGATATAATTTACATGTTTTTAAAATGTGAAGGAAGAAATTTCAAGTGCAATTGCACCTATTTGTTTTTCTTAAACTACTTGAGGTTATGGAATGTAGATTCTAAATCATATATTTATGTCACAACTAGATTATTTGATCATAAGTGTTTACTTGAAGGCTTATTTTTATTTTCGGGCATGTAAATATTGATTATTTTTGTATGAGATATTGATTTCATGGGTGCCGATATTGATTTGTAACAAATAAAACCAATAACCAGACCAAAATTATTCAATATTTAGTGGAATGGAGTTATATAAGGTTTATAGAAAATAAAACGAGGTTAATTACAAAAATATATTGGTAAATGCAACCATAATACAATTTGAATGTGAAAAGTACCATTTGAATAGGGAAATGTAGAAATGTTTGAATGATATTATATAATGTAAAAGAGGTATAAATACAAGGTGGAGAAGGCATGGTTGAATAACTATATGAAATTTCATTCATAATTACCTCAATGAAATACAAATTAATATATGCTAACACTCCCCCTTAACACATTCATTTTTAACTTCCTATGCCAAGGAAAACCTTTGGATTTCTAAGAATCAATGTGACTAGATGTGCTCTCATTTGTAAAAATTATGGATGAAGAGGTGAGATTGTATGCTCGTATAGTGAGAAAATGCTCTTGAGAGAATTTGATCTCCTGTTTGTCATCTACATTATATCCTTCTACAATCTTGGCATGGTTCTTCTCCATCTTGATGTCGAAGAGGACTTGGTCACTATGTCCTCGAATTACAAGTTTTGGATCCTTTTATGTAATGTAGAGTGGATACTATTTCTCTCGAGGGCTTGAATTGGTCTCTCAAAGTTTCACATCTCCATGCATTATTATCATGCACCCATATTATTGCATGAGATGATTGATTATCGATGAATGCGAGTTGGGGTTTTATCTTGTGTTTTTACAATTAATTCAAATTACTTCCACAAATATACACATCTAATGTATGCGATGTGTTGGAGAAATTATTTGTAATGCGGGTTTCACATGATCCACAAAAAGTCGTGTCTACTTCTAACTTTGACTATATGCTTCTATCTAGTCTTTTCTCATGAAGGAATCCCATGTTAATAGAGAGAACACAAGCGAGATAATAAACATATTGGGTTTCTTTGTATAATTTGAAGTCATAATAAATTTTAGTTTCCCAACTGCTACCATTCTCAATCTACTACAACCGAGACCCAAAAAGTTGCATCTTCTCGCATTGTTAGAGGTGGTGTACCGAAGACTTGTAGAGAGGTCGAGTGTTAAGCTATTCTTCAAATTACCACACTTATTTATCAAATTTAATTTTGGATGATAATCCTTTCTTCCTCGCTATTATGGAGAGTGCTTAAGGAGTGCAACTAATTTGATATCTTTTTCAAGTGAGTGTTGTTTTCCGTAAGGAGCTGCTTTAAACTCTTTGGAGATTGTATGATTGGGATGATACCATTAACAAAAATATTTTATACACATTGATGGTCTTCATACATGTCTATTTGGGAAGGCTTGAAGGTTGATGTGGATGAGTATTAGGAGGAGCTAGTTACTGCGCGCATAGGTCTATCCATGCTTGCGTCAAAATGCCTACTCGATACCACTATTGGAATAGGGAAATGTAGAAATATCTCAATGATATTATAAAATGTAAAAAGAGTATAAATACGATGTGGAGAAGGCATAGTTAAATAAGTGTATTACATGTTAGTCATAATTGCCTCAATGTAATGTGCATTAGTTTATGCTAACAATTACCCCCAAAAAGACATGAGGGCACTTTGGATACTAGTTGCATCATACTTAAATGACATTATAACTATTTGACACTAGTAACTAATATTTATTTTCTGACTTCAAAGATAAAGTTGTAGAAAAAATAAAAGGACATAAATTTTTCCAACCCATTAGATTCCATAGTAAAGATCTTTATACACACCTTAACAACTATAACTAGGTGTGTTGATAGTAAGAGTAGCTACAAAATATTATGGAGTGGCTTCCATTTTCATATTTTTTTGTATTTTTAATGTTCAATATATAAATTAAGAAATATTTGAAACTTTAAAACATTACTATTATCCAATTTTGTCCTTCAAATTAAATTGGACAAATATGATTCGGCACAGAAAATAGGAGGATCATTTTAGCCATGGGAGCTCACATTTCGGGCTCGAGCCAAGGAGTTGAAGTGACGTGGAAGCATTCGGATTTGGTGGGAAAAAATTCTAAATCGGATTTAAAAGGTTTGAAGGATGTCAAATTGAGTCCAAAATTTGGACATCAGATATTCGGGAGTTCGATTTGGCCACAGGTTTGAGTAATGAATAGTGTCATGTGGGGGGAAAAACGAAGTCTAAAACTTGAATTCTAAAATTTGGACTTTAGGATTTCAGAGATATGTGATGAGGATGGGTGAACAACCCCCGAAATCCCAAACCCTTGAAATCCCAAAACTACCAAAATCCCAAAACCCAAAACCCCAAAATCTGAAACCCAAACCCCCGAAATCCTAAAACCTGAAACCCCAAAACTTGAACCTCCAATTTCTTGAATGAGAAACTCCCAAAATCCCAAAACTTGAACCCCGAAAACGCAAATTTTAAAACTTGAAGTCAAAATTTAGACTTGAAGCTTTTAACATTTCGAAACATTGAAGCCCCAGTGCACACATATCACCATTTGAATCCTAAAACACAAGTCCGAATTTCAGACTTCTTGGTTTCGGCATTTCATAGGTTTCACAAGCTCTCTAGATGAATAGTAATAACAATCTCTCGAAGCCTAAAAGTCTAAAATTTGGAATTTTGGAGGGTGGGATTCATGTTTAGGAATACAAAAAGGTAAATCAACCACTCACATTTATTACATTATAGCACCCTCATCTTCAGATGGCCATAAATTTTAATTGGGAGCTCGGATTTGCACAAAATAGGACTAAGTATTTGAAAATGAGGAAATATAGTTTGTTATTTTAGAGGAATGTTTTAGATTTCTCACCTACCAAAATGATGAAGGTATGGGCTTCCTTTCTTCCCCAAAAAGAAAAGTACATGGAGGTATGGGTTTTACAGTGGCACCCATCATTGTTGCAGGTGATTTTAATGCATTTTAGGGTGGTTGAAGCAATATTTTGAATTCCTTCTCTCTCCCTTTCTCTCATTCTTCCTATATATTGTAAGGAGGGGTTCATTTTAAAATTTTGATAATCTTTCTTTGCACCCTCCCTTCTTCTCTTGTCTGTAAGTAATTATTTGGATTTCAAACCTCCCATTCAAGTTGTAATGCAAATTTTTGCTTCTCGGCCATTGTAATGCACTGTATCAAATCTGTGGAGCAAGAATTTAAGTTATGGATGCAGCTTCAACCCTCTCTTGTAATCATTGCATTCTTAGTGTCCACTTCCCTTTGACACATTTTGATACTGATCATGACACTGTTGACTATATCATGGACATTATTATAGTTTTGATTTAGTATGATGTTAGATGTTCGATCATGGATTATTGTTGACTTTGATTCTTATATGATGCATGATGATTATTAGAGACATTTTAGATATTGATGTTGATATACTTTTTTGACATGGTTATATTATAGATGTTGTTTAGACTTGTGATATTTGGATATTTTGAGTAGACCTAGAAAATGAGAATTGAATTAAAATTTATGATGATATAGTTTTGGATGAAATTATAAGTGATACTGTTGATTGTCTTGATGATTGTTGTGATTCACATATATATTGATGATCTTGAAATTATATTTATATTCATTTGGATGTTCTAATATGGCCACGAGGTGAAGGAGGTATTTGTATTTTGTAGGTTTAAAATATCACAACAAATATCGAGGGATTGGAGACCAACCACTTTGGAATTCTAGATGAATTTAACAAGGTCACCATGGCAATTGTATTTGTTTTTGTGTGTTTGATTGTTGTTAGGGATTCCCATGGGGGGGAAATCACCTTCAAATGTGACCAAGGGATTTTATGTATTTCTTTTATTTGGTCCTTTTTTAATGTTTGCATGTGTTTATTTTGTGGTGCATTGACCCTTTCATTATTTATTAAATGGTGTGTTAATATTGTGAGTAATCATATTGTTAAGTTAATTAATTAAAATATGTCATAAGAAAGTAATTAATAGAGTTGTTGGCCTTGAATTAAAGTGTTGTAAGAAATGTGTAAGTAATGTGTAAGAGATATGTAAGTTGATTTTGGAGTATGAAACACTTCATCTTCTTTGAAATTCGAATTTGTCCTTGGAGGCTGATTTTGGAAGCTTGTGGGACAAGTTAAACTTGTCCCATACCTCTTAAATTTATATACCAACCTTACCTATGGTTGGAGAGTTAAATTTAGACTTTCTTTATGCATTTTTGTAAGTCAATTTGTATGTTTTAATTGCACTTTCTTCATGTTTTAAATTTCAGTCCTTATGGGGTGTGGGCTTGATTTGAGTGTGTAAGTAAAACTGTCATATTATTCACCCACCTATTTATTATGCATTGGAGAATGAAGTTGAATTTGGTGTTGGGGTTGAGGATGTGTGATGTGGCATCCTACATGGATCCACCTCATCCTCTTCTCTTCCCTCTTCTATAAAATTTGAATTCCTTACCTTGTTTTGGGTTGCTTCACCTTTGGATACTTCATTTTGGGAAAACTTATTTTGCTTTTTTGAGCTCTTGCTTTTGGAAGACATTGGGGATTCTTTTGAATACTTGTGCTTGGTTGATTTTTGGATTGCTTGCATTGGAGGAGCTTGTTGTTTTAAACTTGGAACAAACTCCATTATGGAGAGGTAAGATCTTTTCTCTTGAAATGCTCTTGTTTTCCTTTTATGAATATGTAAATGGTTGAAGGTTTGTTATTGTTTGATTGGCTGGTTGGGTAGATGGCCTAGGAATGGTGTAGGAGGAGAATATGAGGTATTCTTGTGGGAGGAATAAGTGATTTTGGGGAGGTATAAGTGTGGAGGGAGTTGGGATTTGGGTTCAACCTTACAAATAAAATAGCTTGCATTTCTTTACTCATTATGGGGTGCCATAAGAGGCGGGGAGGAATAAGGAAATGTGAGGAATAAGGGGTACTTGGGGGAGGAAAAGGGGCATGTAAGGGATTTGAAATGTTGTATTTTAGTGGTTTGTTCTTAGGTGGTGATACCCATTTCCCCTTTGGGAGGCATAAGTAGCATTCCCCATAGTTTCTTGCTCCTTTGGCTTACTTGATGAAGCCTGAATATTGTTTGTGTTTTTATCTGTGGTCGCTAAACCTGTTGTTTTGTTTTGGATTGTGTTTCAAATGTGAAAATTACATGTGAAAGATTTCCTTATGCTTTGGGAGCTTTTGTAGCCATGAGTTGAGTTGCATTTCTTATTGCAATGTGGTTGGGGATCGGGGTCTAATGAAGAAGGATGTATTCTTATTTTCATTGGATGTCTTGGTTGGGTGAAGAGTGTTTCCTTTGTCCTTGTCTTGTTGTGATCAAATTGGAAAATGATGGATTTGCATGTTGCTATTCTGGAGCGAGAGGAAAAAGATAGTTTTGACAGTCCCTTATGAGATTTTTTATTTGTAACCCTTTCCCACTTTGAAGTGGATGACTTTGTATATAATTTATGATGGAAAGAAATCTTGCATTGGCTATGAAAGTTTCAATTAGAAATGTGAAAGAGATGTACTCTATTTTCTATTTTTGAATGAATGAGAAGGAAATTGTATTCTTGTATATTGAAATTGAGGAATGAAAGAAGAAAGTTGTAAAGAAATAATTTTTTGAATTAATGGAATTTGTTCACCTTTTCCAAATAATTTGGTGTTCATTGAAACATGTGTTTGAAGAATATTATGAAATATCTATTGGAAAGTGTAATCAGAATTATTGCACCCTCTTGTGTTTGAAAAGCACGTTTTTGAAAGAAATAGAAATTGCATTCTTGTTTCTACCTTTTTGATTGAAGGAAATATAACATTGTAGTGTTGGATTAGAATGAATTCATATTTTTAAGTTTGGTAAATGCAAATGGATCAATTTGAATTTGAAGTTGTAGAGCTCTGTTAGAGAATTTTTCAAACTGGCAAATATTTTATTCAAAATGTATAGAATGACCCTTGCAACAATGAACAATAAAATGAAACATTAAATTGAACTTAATATGATCAAAATGACCCCAAACAAACTAAAACACTTAAGAATTTTTAAAGAACCTTTCAATTCAAGCAAAGGTAGAATTGCAGTCGTTTTGCTATCAAAGGTTGCAATTTTTGAATTGTAAATCAATAAAAAAAAATTATACCTTACAATCCATCCTAAATTCCTCTAAGAGAAACCCTCCATGTCTGTTTGGCATGTTGAGAAAGGAGGGAGGCTGAATTGAATGCTAATTTATAAGTAAAATGTTATCGAGTTTTCATTTTATAAGCCTGCAAAGTGCTTTCTCAAAATTGACCCTTTAAAATTAATAAAAATTAAATTCTTAAGGTTGTTGTATAAAGAGGACATTGAGATATTTCTGAAAAGTCCTCGTTTTCCAAAAATGAGTTCCCTATCAAATGTTATGGCCTCCTATAGTTTGAAGAAGAGAAAAAGCTTCTTTTGCACTCGTCTTGCACTGAGAGAAATAAAAAACCTTCTTTCGCGCCCGTTTTGCGCTCTCGGGAGAAAAAAATCTTCTTCCGTGCCTATCTTGTGCACCCGAGAGAAAAAGAGCTTCTTCTACATGTGTCTTGTGTGCCCAAAAAGAAAAGAGTCTCTTCGCACCCAACAAAAAGTTTCTTCCGTGCCGTTGTTCCACACCTAGGAGAAAAGTTTCTTCCCGCGCCCGTTGAGGAAATTTTCTTTTCTTCCGCACTTGTAAGAAGATAATATATTTGTGTTAGGGATGAATTTCACTCTCTTAGTGTTTTGTAGGATGATTTGATAACTGTTGTAATGGACTCTAGAATTTTTGTTGGGAACACTTAAAAAAAAATTATTCCTTAACTTTTCCTAACTAAACCTAGGTTGTTCTTGGGTCTCAAGTGGGAGACATTATGTGGCATTAAACTTGGTATCGAGGCATTAAATTTTGTACTAGGTTTAAATTTCATGTCACATCATTTTTGGGAAGGTATCATAGTTGATCCTTCTAAGATTTGAGCTATTATGGATTGGCCAGCACCCACTAGTGTGACAAAGGTGCACAGCTTCATGGGATTAATAGGTTATTATAGGATATTTGTTCAGAATTCTCTCAGATTGCACACCCCATCACTTCTCTTCAACTAAAAGGGAAAAAGTTTGTTTGGTCAACTAGATGTGAGCATGCCTTTAGGGTAGTGAAGGTAGTGAAGGAGTGCCTCACAAAATCACCCATTCTTGTAGTGCTAGATCCATAGGGTGAGTTTTTCGTATGCACGGATGCTTCTTTGGCAAGACTTGAAGGTGTATTGATGCAGGAGGGTAGAGTGGTGGCCTTTGAGTCTCAAAAATGTAAATATTATGAGATAAATTATCGACTCATGATATTGAGCTTGCGGCAGTGTTTCACACCTAGGTTTGATGGA
The DNA here is from genome assembly GCA_018340775.1 of Taxus wallichiana var. yunnanensis. NCBI lineage: Eukaryota > Viridiplantae > Streptophyta > Pinopsida > Cupressales > Taxaceae > Taxus > Taxus wallichiana. The sequence continues at coordinate 685,801,735 of CM031236.1, read as the reverse complement.
GATACTTTATTCTTGGTAGGAGATTCACACTTAGGAATGATCACTTGAGTCTTCGCCACCTCTTCATGCAGCCCAATCTCAACACTTATCAACGGCATTGGATGGAGTTTCTTTGTGAGTATGATATGGAGATAGAGCATGTGAAGGGGAAGGAGAATGTGGTTGTAGATGCTCTTAGTAGATGGAGACATGTGGTTATGGCCACTTCAGTGGGCACAGATTTGCAGAGTAGGATTCTATAGCAGCTTCCTCTTGACAGTTTCTACATTGTAGCTAGAGCAGAGATTGAGTCCTAGAGACCCCTTGAGGGTAAGTTTGATGGTTTCTCATTAGAGGCATATGGAATTCTTAGGCACAAAGGTCGGATTTATGTTCCTGGTGATGAGTCTTGAGGCAAGATATCTCAACAGAGGCACATCATGCACCCTATTAAGCCCATACTAGGGTGAAGAAGATGCACACTAATTTGAGACAGTTGTATCATTAGAGAGGACTTTGTAGAGATATGGCTCAGTTTGTGTCATGATGTTTATAATGCCAAAAAGTGAAGGCTAAGCATCAACATCCAGCTGGCCTTCTCTTTCCTCATGCTATACCGGAGTGGAAGTGGGACACCATTTCTATGGATTTCATTGTTGGGCTACCGATGTCAAGATATCACCATGACGCCATCATGGTCACGATGGATAAATTGAAAAATTGGCACACTTTTCTCCGGTGAAGACCACTTATACAACTAGTGCAGTGGCACATGTTTATTTGGATGATATTGTCACATTACATGAGATTTTTGGAAGATCATTTGTGACCGTGATCCCTTGTATACTTCCCATTTTTGGACTACCATGCAACACGCCCTCGGGATGAGGATTAACTTCAACATAACATATCACCCAAGATAGATGGACAGAGTTGAGTGGGTGAATCATATTTTAGAGGATATGCTCAGGATGTATGTTATGGATCATCAGTCGAGATGGGAGGAGTACCTATACTTTGTGGAGTTTTATAATAATAATAGTTTCAAAGTTCTATAGGCATGGCTCCTTTTGGGTGTTTTATGGCAAAGAGTGCAGACACACCTCTTAGCTGGGACAAGTTAGAGGACAAGGTTTCTCTTGGACCAGATTTGTTACAAGACATGGAGCAGTAGGTGGTTTTGATCAGACAAAGACTGCAGGAGGCACATGACAGGTAGAAGAAGTATGCAGATCAACATAGGACTGACCGTAGTTTTTATGTGGGCATGAAGGTGTTCCTTCATGTTAGACCACATAAGAGCCCTATCCGTTATGGAAAAGGTTCTAAGTTAGCTCCTAGATTTGTTGGTCCTTTTGAGATCTTGGAGCATATTAGCCCTTTGGCCTACATCTAGTATTGCCACCTAGCTTATCTCACGTACATGATGTGTTTCATGTTTCAGTCCTTAGGAGATATATTGCAGATCCTTCTCAGGTGCTAGATTGGACCTCATTGTAGGGATGGGAAGGTGAAGATCTTGTTCACATTATAGATCATAGGACCCTAGGCCTTCAAGGTAGAGAGATTGATTAGGTGTGAGTGCAGTGGGATAGATATGATGAGACTGTAACTACTTGGGAGGATGCTACATTGTTACGAGTTTAGTTTCCCCATCTACTCCAGTGACTTCAAGGGGAAATCGAGTCTAAGGGGAGGGGGATGTAGTGCCCACTTCCCTTTAACACCTTTTGATACTGATCATGACATTATTGACTATATCATGGACATTATTATAGTTTTGATTTAGTATGATGTTAGATGTTCGATCATGGATTATTGTTGAATTTGATTCTTATATGATGCATGATGATTATTAGAGACATTTTAGATATTGATGTTGATATACTATTTGACATGGTTATATTATAGATGTTGTTCGGACTTGTGATATTTGGATATTTTGAGTAGACCTAGAAAATGAGAATTGAATTAAAATTGATGATGATATAGTTGTGGATGAAATTATAAGTGATACTATTGATTGTCTTGATGATTGTTGTGATTCACATATATATTGATGATCTTGAAATTATATTTATATTCATTTGGATGTTCTGATATGGCCACGAGGCTGAAGGAGGTATTTGTATTTTGTAGGTTTAAAATATCACAAAAATATCAGAGGATTGAAGACCAACCACTTTAGCATTCTAGATGAATTCAACAAGGTCACCATGGAAACTATATTTGTTTATGTGTGTTTGATTGTTGTTAGGGATTCCCATGGGGGAAATCACCTTCAAATGTGACCAAGGTATTTTTTATGCATTTCTTTTATTTTGTCCCTTTGTTAATGTTTGCATGTGTTTATTTTGTGGTGCATTGACCCTTTCATTATTTATTAAATGGTGTGTTAATATTGTGAGTAATCATGTTGTTAAGTTAATTAATTAAAATATGTCATAAGAAAGTAATTAATAGAGTTGTTGGCCTTGAATTAAAGTGTTGTAAGAAATGTGTAAGTAATGTGTAAGAGATATGTAAGTTGATTTTGGAGTATGAAACACTTCATCTTCTTTGAAATTCGAATTTTTCCTTGGAGGCTGATTTTGGAGGCTTGTGGGACAAGTTAAACTTGTCCCATACCTCTTAAATTTATATACCAACCTTACCTATGGTTGGAGAGTTAAATTTAGACTTTCTTTATGCATTTTTGTAAGTCAAGTTGTATGTTTTAATTGCACTTTCTTCATGTTTTAAATTTCAGTCCTTATGGGGTGTGGGCTTGATTTGAGTGTGTAAGTAAAACTGTCATATTATTCACCCACCTATTTATTATGCATTGGAGAATGAAGTTTACTTTTGTGTTGGGATTGAGGATGTGTGATGTGGCATCCTACATGGATCCACCTCATCCTCTTCTCTTCCCTCTTTTATAAAATTTGAATTCCTTACCTTGTTTTGGGTTGTTTCACCTTTGGAAACTTCATTTTGGGAAAACTTCTTTTGCTGTTTTGAGCTCTTACTTTGGAAGACATTGGGGATTCTTTTGAATACTTGTGCTTGGTTAATTTTTGCATTACTTGCATTGGAGAGATTTCTATTTTGAACTTGGAAGAAACTCTGTTAATGAGATGTAGGATCCTTGCTCTTGAAATGCTCTTCTTTTCATTTTATGAATATGTAAATGGTTGAAGGTTTTTATTGTTTGATTGGCTAGTTGGGTAGATGGCCTAGGAATGGTGTAGGAGGAGAATATGGGGTATTCTTGTGGGAGGAATAAGTTCTTTTGGGTAGGTATAAGTGTGGAGGGAGTTAGGATTTGGGTTCCACCTTATAAAGAAATAGTTTGCATTTCTTTACTCATTATGGGGTGCCATACGAGGTTGGGGAGGCATAAGGAAATGTGAGGAATAAGGGGTACTTAGGGAGGCATAAGGGCATGTCAAGGATTTGAAATGTTATATTTTGGTGGTTTGTTCTCAAGTGGTGATACCCATTTCCCCTTTGGGAGGCATAAGTAGCATCCCCCATAGTTTCTTGCTCCTTTGGCTTGCTTGATGAAGCCTAAGTATTGTTTGTGTTTTTATCTTGTGGTTGCTAAAACTATTGTTTTGTTTTGGACTGTGTTTCAAATGTGAAAATTACATGTGAAAGATTTCCTTGTGCTTGTGGAAGCCTATTGTTGCCATGAGTTGAGTCACATTTCTTATTGTAATGTGGTTGGGACTTGGGGGCCAATGAAGAAGGATGGCTTCTCATTTTCATTGGATGTCTTGGTTGGGTGGAGAGTATTGTATTTCCCCTATCTTTTTGTGATCAAATTGAAAATGATGGATTTGCATGTTGTTGTTCTATAGCAGAGGAAAAAGATAGTTTTGATAGTCCTTGTGAGATTTTCTAATTGTAACCCTTTCCCACTTTGAAGTGGATGACCTTGTATATCATTTATGATGGAAAGATGTTTTGTATTGGCTATGAAAGTTGCAATTCAAAATGTGAAAGAGATGTACTCTATTTTTGTTTTTGAATGAATGAGAAGGAAATTGTATTCTGTATATTGAAATTGAGGAATGAAAGAAGAAAGTTGTAAAGAAATCATTTTTGAATTAATGGAAGTTGTTTACCTTGTTCAAATAATTTGGTGTTCATTGGAAACCTATGTTTGAAATATAGTATGAAATCTCTATTGGAAAGTGTAATTAGAATTATTACACCATCGTGTTTTTGAAAAGAACGTTTTTGAAAGAAATAGAAATTGCATTTTTGTTTCTACATTTTGATTGAAGGAAATATAACATTGTAGTGTTGGATTAGAATGAATTCATATTTTTAAGTTTGGTAAATGCAAATGGATCAATTCAATTTGAAGTTGTAGAGTTCTTTAGAGAAATTATTTGAAATGACAAATATTTTATTTAAAATATACATAATGACCCCTACAACAATGAATAATAAAATGAAACATTAAATTGAACTTAACAAGATCAAAACAGCTCCAAACTAACAAAAACACTAAAGAAATTTTTAAAGAACCTTTCAAATCAAGCAAAGGCAAAATTGTAGTCATTTTGCTGTCAAAAGTTGTAATTTTTGAATTGTAGATCAATAATTTTTTTTTTATAAATTGTAGTCCATCCTAAATTCCTCTAAGAGAAACCCTCCATGTCTGTTTGGCATGTTGAGAAAGGAGGGAGGTTGAATTGAACAAAAATTTATAAGTCAAATGTTACTAGTTTTCATTTTATAAGCCTACAGAGTGTTTTCTAAAAATTAACCCTTTAAAATTTATCAAAATTAAATTATTAATGTTTATGTACAAAGAAGACATCAAGAGATTTCCAGTAAAGTTCTTGTTTGCTAAAAACTGAGTTCCCTATCAAAATTTATGGCCTCCTAAAGTTTGAAGAAGAGAAAAAGCTTCTTCCACGCCTATTTTTACGCGCCTGGGAGAAAAAAAAAAGATTCTTCCATGCCCTTCTTGCATTCTTGGGATAAAGAAATATTCTTCTACGCCCATCTTTCATGCTTGAGAGAAAATAAGCTTCTTCCATGCCCATCTTGTGCCCAAAAAAAAAAGTCTCTTTCACGCCCGTCTTTTGTGCCGGAGTAAAAAAAGAGTTTCTTCCACCCCTAAGAGAAAAGTTTCTTCTCATGCTCGCTTTCCTCACCTAGGAAATTTACTCCCATGCCCCATAATAAAATAATCTATCTTTACTAGGGATGACTTTCACTCTCTTAGTGTTTTGTAGGATGATTTGATAACTATTGTAATTGACTATGGAATTTTCATTCGAACACTTAAAAAAATAAATTATTCCTTAACTTTTCCTAGCTAAACGTAGGTTATTCTTAGGTCTCAAGTGGGATAATTTTTATGGCATTACAACATTCTCCTAATTTCTCATTACAATTTTTGTTGAATGTGCATGTTAAATTGTGTTGCATATTTAATGGTATGTGTTTGATGGTGAATGAATTCATAGAAATTGGTTAACTTGTGGTGTGTATTCATCCCCTTCAAAATTATTGGTTTTTATCTCCATGTAAAGTAGGTGTTCAACATTAACTATTGGTGGATCACCATCATGTAGATTAGGTTTAATTTCTTACAATCCTTTTAACCCTCTCTCGTTGACAAGTTAGAGTAAGGTTTAGAATACGCTCCTCTACAATTTGGATGTGAGTATCAAATTGGAGGAATAGGAACCAATCTTCATCTAGAGATCTGTCTTGATTATAAATTCCCACACTTTTGGAAAAGCTATATGTTATGCAATCACATTGACATTTTCACTCATTCGAGTTGCAAAAATCGGGGTGTTTTGATTACGCATCAACAATTACTATATAAGAAAAATATAAAATCAAATTAATTGGATTGTCTTAAAAATATGTTATTGTTATTTATTATGTCAAAATCCATACCTAAAATGAGACAAAGTCTCCCTTTCCCTAACATGCTATAGGGCACTAGATGTCCACCAATTGAGAGAAGGAGATGTTGAACTATGATGCCTATCATGACGTCCGCGTGTCGAGGCTTGTTGGGGTGCGTGGCGGATTTTAGGGTCCATTATGACATGTTAACTCTTTCTTAAATTTCACCACTCATTATTAAACCGTAATACGTAGTGCTTAGATTAGAGTTTATTTTATGCAGCGTTTATGGCTTTTGTTTGTTGTCTTTTGCTCTCATTATGGTTAGTAAATGCAAATTATTTTCTCAAAGATTTGTTAACGGGGTTCCTTGCTCATATTTTATGTCTCCATCATGGAGTTGTTATGTCTACAACCTTGGAATCGTTCAAGATGCAAGGTAGGATGAGAAAAAAACCTATCCTTCTTTTCTCCAAAGTGATCTTTGTGTAGGTTTTTGCATTTTATGTATCATGTCTTGATGGGTAGGAACAGATGGTTTATTTGTGGGTTATTTAGTTACATGTTCGAGGGCGTGCTCGAGATGCATTACTATAGTTCTGAGGCATCCTTTTCATACATGTAAAATAAACATGTCTTTTTCCCAAAATGGTATATTTTCTATGTTTTACAAGCTCTTACGTGACATGCATTGACTCGCAAGATTAGATGCTATGTTTGGAGGGTCATGTAATTTATTATTTGAGGAAATGTTTAAAGATGAGTGGTTTTCCTTGGCTGCACTTTTTGTTGTGGACACAAAAGAGTGTAATTTTATGCAAGAAATTGGATTATAAGTATGGCATAGTTCTATTTTCCATTATTTTTTTCTATCAGTCATGCCTCTGTGTTTCCTTTTGTTCTTGCTTGTGGTGCGGTCAAGGAAGGTGTTTTAATATTTTTACATGGTTAGTTCCTGATTTTGTGTTCCTTTCTTATGGGTTGCGTGGATATTTTTGGTGAGAGTTTATTCAAAGAGGAGATCCTAACCTCTGAATGATGTAAGAAGCCTATGATTTATGTATCTCTGTGTTCATGATCAAGTTGAACCTTCTTAAATGGATTTTTCAAAAATATGAGCAGGATTATGTTATGGGTTGGGTTAGATGCAATGTTACTTTTTAATATCTCATTAAAAAATGTAGGACCATAGTAAAACATCCCAACTAAGGGCCTTCCTAACTTCCATAAGCCTAAGGATTCTTTTGGGAGCTTAGATCTAGAAGCCATCTTAACATCCCAACTAAGGTTGTTCCTAACTTCCACAAGCCTACATCACTCTACTAATGATGGAGCAATAAAAGAATAAGAAGAGCCGAATAAAATAAAATAGTGGTAGGGATACCGCCAACGCTACCTATAGTCTCTATCACTGTGCCTTGATTCTCTTTACGATGGTTCTCGATCGTTGCATAAATATGATGGTTATGTCCCATGTTTCCAACTATAGGCTTTGAAATAGGTTCCTTACCCTTGTTATTAGGGTTATGTGGGCACTCTCTCCAATGGTGTCCAAGTACACTACATCCATAACAACTATTTGGTCCCCTCAAATGAGATGTGGCTCAAGCATGTAATCGGTGGTCTATGTCATAGATCATGATGATCATGCCATGGACTATTATGGTTACTACTAACATGCCCCTAATGGCTGAGCTATAGGTGCTTCTTTTATCCTAATGGATCCTCTAGGAGGAGGCCCCATACTCTGTCCCCTCTAAGTATCAAATCTCTATTGAGGTCTAAATGGTGGATGATTATGTTGCTTTTAACTTTGCCAAGTGGTTATTGTTGTGGCCTAAATGAAGAGTGTGTTAAACTAAGTCTACCATGAGGAGGAGCTGACCCCCTCGATCTACTATGCTACATCTCTAAAATTTATCTTGTCACTCTATCTCTATCTTGTTGCATCTTCCCACCGGTCTCCTCCAAATATAGGCCTTCTTAGTGGCCTCGGGTAAGGTCTGTGGACAATGAATGCATATTGCACCTCCCAAATCCAAGTTCGGCCCTCGATGAAGTTGTGAATTCTAACCCGCTCATCTTACATGTAGTCAACATATTGAATCATGTCAATAAACTAACTCTCATACTCTATTACTATCATGGATGCCTCGCGTAGGTCATGAAACACATATATGCTATGCTGAATAAACCTCTTGGATATGTATCTGCTCCTGAACCGCTCCTCAAGAGATCCCAAGTAATCGCTTCTCTATAAGTCTACATGAATCTTCTAATCCTCAATCCTCCACCAAACACATTCTCCATCCCTTAGAAGATGAATCACAACACGAGCCTTCGTGTTGTTAGTACATGGGCAAAGCTTAAAGCATCCACTCAAGCTCACTAACCAAGCCTCTTCCTGAAAACCTCTTGTATCACCAGCATAATGAGATGGGCGTAGCTTTAGGATCTCCCGATATGATTTTCATTTGATGATTTTGAACCTTAGGTCTCTCTACATGCTCATCCCTTAGCCTAGGGCTCCTAGATCTATCTTTGTGTCATGAAATCCTATCTCCATGTCCCCTCTAAGGTAAATATGCTCTAGCTGACTCCATGTGGGATTTCTCTTCCCTATGCTCATCGCTATGCCTCGAGGGTATTAACCTCGTGTGGTGCCTCCTTATCATGCTTTGGCTAGGTCATGCCCTACTTGCTCCACCTCGTATAATTGCATTGACATCATGTAATGTCTGTAGTATTTGTGGTAGTATAATGAAAAATATATGCTTTAGAGGTTGTATATCTAACACGATGTGAAATATCCCATTATTTGGTTCACACCTCCTATAAAAACCAATACGGAGTTAGTTTATCATCATCTAGGTTTTGTTTTAGTTTTCTAGGTTTTCTACGTTTTTAAAATATCATGCAATGTTGTGTGATCTAGTTTTCTAGTGTACCAAGTTAACTATTTGTGTTTCCAGTGTGCCCAAGGGTTCCAATGTTGAGCCCACAACTCGATACCAAGTGTGATGTCCAACTTTGTTCCTGCACAAAACCTAGATAAAACCCAATAATTAGTTAGGAAAATTTACAAAATAATTTTTTTTTTTTAAATAGGTTGCAACGAGATAACCTTCAACTAGATTTAATTATTTCTCAATTAAGAAATCCTTCAATTTAATTAAAATTAATTATTATTATTTTAATTTTATCATTTCGGTTTGAATCCCCTTCTAGGGTTCCTATTAAATTTCATTAATTAACCCTTATGAGTCATTAGTTAAGATACCCCTATTAAAAATTATTTAATTCATCCTTATAGTTCTAAAATCATTTATTTATTTAATACTTTAGGGCTAAAGTCTAAACTTACCCTCCCATAATTAAGTTCAATAAATTTAATCCCTATAATAAACATTTTCTAGTTGTCTTTGTATTTAATTTAATTAATTTCAAAATCAAGGCCTTTATAAAGGTCACTTAACTAAGGCAATAAAGGTCACATTTTAATCCTACATCCTAACACCCCTTTAGTGGCCTCATTCACAAGTTACACATATAATTAATTTAAAAACACATTCCCACTAAAATATCCTCACCTAACTTTTGTAGGGTTGATTCACAACCATTAGATGGATTCAATTAGGGCCCTTGGATATTATGCATTCCATCTAATCCTAATCATCCTTATGATGTGCTCTTATCCCTTTCTTTTCCCTTATTTTCTCATATTTATTTTGTAGGTTTGGGAGGAGAAGGAGAGTGGAGGCCATGGAAGTATACTTAAGCTTAAGGATGGATACATGATTATTTTGTTGCTTATTCTAGTTGTAACCCTCTCTTAGGATTTGTTTTTTTGTTATTTGCTATTGTGTATTTTATTTGCATTTTCCCTGTTTGGGTTTGGGTATTTTTGGCCCATATTTAGATTTGGTTGAAATGGTATACATACACAAGTTATTTTTGTGTACACACACACACACACACACACACAAATTTCACATTATATATATATATATATATTTCACGTATATATATATATATATATATATATATAGGGTTGCTTATATGAAAAAACACAGAGTTCGAATTAAAAAAAAACCGTGGTTTGCAAAAGTTCTAGTCCACATATAAATAAAGTTTGTCCGCATTGTATTATATGGTGGAGGGGTTTAAAAGGATGGGTGGATCCATTCCATTGTTTATTTAAAAGCTTTGGGGGGGGTGGTGTGTTTACCCCACCAAAACTCTTTGTTTATTCCACATTAAGCCATTTGACTTTATATGTTTATTTATTTATTAATGATATATATATATTTATATATATTTAATGATATATATATATATATATATATATATATATATTTAATATTAATATTATATTATATAATGTAATTTCTTTTCTCTAACTTCAATAAATATATTATTATATTATATTTAATATATATAAATTTATAAAATAAATCTATATAATTAAATATAATTCAATGTGTGTGTGTGTGTGTGTGTGTGTGTGTGTGTGTGTGTGTGTGTGTGTGTGTGTTTTCTTATTTTAAGTAATAGAATTGGGTTAAAAGAAATAGTGTAATACAAGTCAAAGTAACTATAAATTTTCTACCTCTTCATATAAAAGTAAAATTGAGAAAACTAATAAAATTTCTTATTCAAACTAATATAATTTGCAAGGAGAATATGTCTTTTTTTATATTTTTAATTCTAATAATTCTAAACAACTAATTTTTTCCTTACAACATAATAAGAAATGTAACTATATATATATATTTTTTAATTTTTGGCAAATAGTTTTTTGAAAGGGACTATACCCTTAAGAACAAAAGAGGGCCTAGAAGCTAGAATAGGAAAGAGAACCAAAACAGAAAGGATCAAAATCTAGATGGGACAATGAAGCCCAAAGTAGCCAAAGAGCAGCTACCCCCATCAAAACAAAAATAGTATGAACACTGCAGAAAAGTAGCAAAAAGATAGCAAAAAAATAGCAATAATTACAAAGAAGTGCAGCAAAAGCACCCACAATTACTTCTTTGGCTTTGTCGATGCTGGATTTGATAATCTACCAAGATTTGAACATACCCAAAGTCATCATGTGGGCAGAGTCAGTAACATCCAGCTGATCAATGGTCCTTTTTCTTTCCTTATCAGTGCCCCAAAGGGTTGCCGGAACCCCGCTGAGATTGGAGACACTACGGACATGCTTTGCTCAATGAACTCTTCAATTGCATTAAAAATGGCCATATTATAATCATGGCGAGTCTTGGCCTTCCCTAAACGGGAGTCTAAGGAGTTCAGCTTCTTGTAAATATCTTCAATCTGGCTATTATTCATAGCCACCTCCTCCTCCTTCTTCCTCTTACCTTTTTGTTTTGCCAAGTTTTTGACCTCTTCCTTCAACAACTTCATGTCAGCTTCTAAGGCTTCCAACCTTTTTGTGGAGCTCTCCATATGTGCTTCCTGAGAACTAGCACTGCTAATATGAAGGAGGTTATGGGAAATTTCAATCTCTTGAGGACCCTTCCCCACAACAGGGGTATCAAGGTTCAGTCTTCTAGAGGACCTGGTAACCGGTCTGGCCAAAGTGGAAGTGAAGGGGGTGGGAGTAGAGGTGGGGGAATGGGAGATGGAGCCGCAAAGTCTCGGGCCGAGGGGTGACAAGAAGCAATGGCGAGGAAAGAATGTGGAGAGATGGTGCTAGTGAACCGGGAACTGGCAAAGGGGGAACAAAGCCAGGGAGGAAGGGAAACTAGAGACCGAAGAAGACACAATTTATGCAGCAAGAAAATTAGCCCCTGGTGTAAAGGAACCGCATGAGCATGCTTTTGAAACTCCAAAATGGAGCGCTCAAGAGAGTTAAGCAGATAATGGGGGAAACATACCATGCGATTCCTGTGGAAGTGGTTGAGGAAGACAAGATGCTTAGCTGGCACAGTGACGAACCTCCCTTCCAAAGAAATGAAACGCACCATCATATGGGTAACCTCATCATAAGGCAAAGGGATTGAATTAACAAGCAGGCCCGCCATGACAAAGATCAACTTCTCTATTCCCTCAACAAATCTCCTCTCCTCGATTATCCTCATCAATCCTTTTATTAAAAAAGTGGTACCCTTCCATGCCAAGGCCAGTCACTTTAGCAATTAACTCCTCGTTAATTGAAATCTTCTGCCCCCCATAATCCACAGTGTGATCCTTCCACTCCTTCACAAAACGCACTGAAATACTTTGGTCGTGGCCCTGAATCTTCTCCATAAAGTTGGTGATGCCTCCCTGGCTGAGAATATTCCAAAGCTCCACATTATCCTTCCAATCCGGATCCGCGTTGGGCTCAATCTGCAAGGGGGGCCCCCCATTGTCACCGTGCTTAACTGCTTGCAAATTTTTTTAGAGACCTTAAGAGTGCTAATACTAGTCCGCCTTTCACTATTGTTATCCGCGCAGTGAAATTGCTATTTAGAATAGCCATTGCTTTTCCCACGAATACCCGCGTGACTGCTGATTTGAACCTGTGGAAGTTCACATGTGGGAACTACGGCCCTTTTGCTAGCCCTCTCCTATCATCATTAACCTTATTACTATCTTGGGGATCCGTAGAGTCTTGTAACTAGATTGTAGAGAGCACAATGTTTCCCACATGCACGACTTTCATTTCTATATAAATCCACTTGAACTTTCCATTATACTTCATACAATCTTGATTGTTCGACAAGATATGTATAAGCTTAGTTTTAAAGTCAGCACGTGTGAGAGCTTTATTAATACTAATCCACTCCCAATGATCATAACCCAAATCATGAATTTGCATGTGTATAGATATCTACTTGAATGCTGCTTTGAAGCTGTTTAGGAATGCTATTATTATCCCAAACAATGTGGTTAACATTAATGCCATAATTAGCCAATGCATCTGCCAACTTGTTACCCTCCCGGTAAGTATGCATGATCCTGAATGTTATTGAAGGTTTGGCAGATACTTATTGATTCTAAGATAAAATCCTTGATGTTCCAACTTGGAGGTGAGCACTGATTAAGGTGATTAATGATATTCAGGGAGTCCCCTTCAAGAATGAGGTTTTGGATATTATGAGTCTGAGTAATTCTCAGGCCCCATAAAGCAAATAATGCTTCGGTAAAATGATTGGTTTGAATTCCCATTTTTCTAGCATACGCAACAATCAGACTACCTTTATGATCTGGATCACTCCTCCCCCTGCCGCAATCCCAGGGTTACCCTTAGAGGCCCCATCAAAGTTTAATTTATACCAGTTAAAATTAGGAGGATGCCATTGAATCAAATATCTATCAATACTATTACTGGAATTGCTACGGCTATTGACTACTCCAATCTGCCAGTTGGATAAGACATATTCTTCATTTTCTAGATAACTCTTGTTCTTGGGGGGTTTAAATCTAGCAATATTCTCTTTGATATCATTAGAAATTTTACCAATACTAAGTTTATAGTTTTGATTCTTATTTCTGAAAATAATATCATTTCTATCTTTCCATATCCTCCAAATAATATGAGGGATAACCAGCTTCCAGATCCTTCTGACAACACAATGCCTATAGGGTGGGTTCCATTGAGTCCATAGCTGATTGAAATCCTTCGGCACCACCCAGAGCTTCAAATTTAGAGAGGGAAAAACTCCATATTCTGGTAGCATAATCACAATGGATAAACAAATGACTGATATCCTCAGAGTCTTTTTTACAAAGATGACATCTATTAGGCATTATAAAACCTCTTCTCATCAGGTTGTCAGTGGTAAGAATCCTGCCTCTGATAGCCAGCCAAAGGAAGAAATTTATTTTAGGAGTTAATTCAGCCATCCAAATCCTATTCCAATTGAACTCTGTTTGACTACTGTCGAAGAAAGTATTATATCCAATTTTGACAGAATAGTCCCCATCAATGGAATTATTCCAGACCAGCTCATCCTTAGTATCCAGTTGACTTAAGGGAATAAGATCTAACTGATCTTGAAGGGAGGAAATAATTTGTATCAGATCATCTCTCTCCACTGAAAGTTTTTTCCATTTCTTTCTATTGCCATTTCCCTCAATATAATCCTTGATTTTAATGCCATACTTGTTTACAAGATTGTCCTTAACTATCCCAAATCTGTCCATAAGATTGCCATTAAACCAGTTATCATCCCAGAAATTTATATCCCAACCATCACCCACTTTCCATTTATCTCCTTGGCTTAAATGAAATTTCTGCTCTTAACCAGATTGTTCCAAAAAATGGAACCATAGGGGAGGTGCTCATCTTGTAGGAAAGAATAGATAGTTTGTTGATTTAGGTATTTAGCTTTGATTAAATCTATCCAGGGTTGTTTCTCTGAAAGCATTCTCCAGCCCATTTTCACAATGAGAGCCTCATTCATTTTCTCGATGTCTTTTATACCCAATCCTCCCATAGACTTCGGGTACAAACCTTATCCCAAGCAACTAAGTGAAATTTAAACTTCTCTTCCATGCCCTGCCATAAGAATTTTTCTGAATCCTCTCAATCTTTTCTCTGAAGGAAGAGGGGATCTTGAAGAGCGACATGATATAAATGGGTAGATTTTGAAGAGTACTTTTTATGAGCAGTACTTGAAATGTAACTATATTTTCAATATGCCTTGTTTTTCAATTAAAAAAAGAAACTATTTCCTTTCTTTCAAAATAAATAAATGACAACCATTTCAAGTAAACAAGTGTATTTTCAACAAGAACATCAATCTTTTAAAATGAAACAAATCACACTTTGGAGGCAATTATTTAAGTTGAATAAAGGCTTAGATGGAGAGAGCTTAAATTTAATTTTCAAAACCATTTCAAGGTTCTTATTCCATCCAATAATAAAGGACTTAATAGTTTCATTTTGCAAGAACTAACCTATTTAAAATACAAGTTTTCATTCAATACACTCTTGGTAGAGTTTACAAGTTGAAGGGATATTCATAATAACAAATACAATTTCTTTTGCCTACTTTCCAAATATACATACATTTTGAAAACTTAATACAAATAAATATTTTACAACACATTTACAAGAAGTTGAAAATCTTTAAAATGCAAGTTACAAGCCCTCCACTTAAGTGGAGACAACATGGAAAATATTTTACAAAGAGGGATCTCTTTTCATTTTCCTCAAAGTTAAATTATGAAAAATATTCACTTGAGCTCCACCATCTTCATCAAAATCCACCCTACTAATAATCCAATGATGAGAAGAACTCTTCTTCTTCATTCTACTCCGAGCCCCAACAAAGAATCAATGAGGGGTATAAGACAACCAAGGCAACTTTACAAGGCTTATATAATCAAAATTAAAAAAAAAACATTCAACACAATAAACACAATACAAACATCGCAATAGGCATGCAAGTTCCTAAGCACAAAGGCTCAATACTCAAGCCAAGAAAGAGAAAAGAAACAACTCTTATGCCTCCCTCAATAAAACATACAAGATAAGCACAAATTTCACTTATCTACAAGGTGGACACTCCAACTCAAATCCCTCCCAAAATACCCAATAATACTCTTATGCCTCCCTCCAAAATATCCCCATTTCCATTTTCTTCTACACAACCTAAAGGTCATTCTATTTCCCAAAATAACAAACATACAACAATCATCCATTCACAAACATTTACACAACAAAATAACAATAAAAATACATGGGTGAAGTCCCTACCTTGCCATTGCAAGAGTATCCAATCCACAAGTACAAGCTCCAAGCCTTTCCAAGTCTAAAGAAAGCACAAACCGTACTCCAAAGCTTGAACAATCACTCCAAACAAAACTCTCCCAAAAATGCCGAGTCTAATTAAAATAAGTAACCCCTAAATCATCAAAAACTTGAATAAATAGAAAAAAGAGTTGAGAGAGGTTATGTGGCTCTATGTAGGATTCCAAATCATTCCTCCTCCACTCCACATCACATGGTCCAACACAATCTCTAAAGCATAATAAATTGGTGTTTGAGGGAATGACAACCCTCTTACACACTCAAACTTAAACACACACCTATAAAGGACAAAATTAAAAAATTATGTAAGAAAGTGCAATAAATAACATCTTTTTGTCTTAAATTCACATAATGGGGTCTATTTTTGACCCCTTATCCCATAGGGGTAGTTGGTAGGTGAAATTAAGAAGTGTGAGACAAGTTTAACTTGTCCCACAAGCCTCAAAAAATGGACCCTAAGCCCAAATATGAATTTTACAAGCAAGGTTGAGTACACAACACTCAAAAGTAATAAAATCCTTTCAAATCCAACACAAATCAAGAACCACCTACCCACATTAAATACCCCCTTTGGTCACATCTTAAATTACACTAATTAATCAAGTTTAATCAACTTAAATTGAGAACTTTAACAAACAATAATAAAGGTGACTCACAATACTAAAATAATACAAATATTCACTAAATAAATAAAAACAAAAAGTGAAAACAATATATTTACCTAAGGTCACATTTGAGTACACCCACCAATGGGGACCTTCTAACAATCTAACAGAAACAACACCATATATATGTAAACAATGATAGTTACTTCATTGTTGTCTTTTGATGCTTATAGGAATAAAATATTTTAGATGCTACACAATATAAAATCTCGGAATGTATACTTAGTTAGGATTGTACATTCTTCCTTCGCTATGAATAAAGCCAAAAGTATATGCAATATTACATTGTTGTTGTGCATCTTGCATTGTAATATATGGAATGTTACTATGGTGGAATCAGATTGTTTTATAACACTTTTTGTATGCTTTTTTTATGTGATCATGTTAATGTATATAGCTACTTGTTTGGATTAATTAAATCTTTTACTAAATTTCTAATCCCTCCATTTTATATATGTTCTTTGCCTTTATGTTCTCACTAAATATATTTATTCATTTTCGAAGAATGCGTGAAGACAAGAAGCTATGTTTGGTATAGTGATTCATATCAATGTAATGTTTTTTCTAAATCTTAAAGTTTACTTTGTTGTTAGGAATATGCTTTTATAGATATTTTCTTTTCATTTTGTTTATCAGTGTGAGGGAGTTTATATCCCCTATAATATCATGTTATTGTTTTCAAAAAAATTTTATATTCTTTTTCAACCTTATATTTTCACCCAATTTCAAATAATTTTAAATTTTCAACTTTGATGAAAAAAAAAAACTTTCTTTTAGTATTTCTTTTGAATTAAAGAGATGATGATTTATGGTGTCTTAGGATTTCTCAAAAAAATATTTCCTACTATATAGGTCAATATATTATAGCTTGGAAAAATTTGAGAGATAAATATTGCTTACGTAGATATCACACCCTATGTCAAAATTTATGTAAGTGCCATGTTAGAAATATCCCATTTAGTGTGTGTTTAAAAATATTACGTGAGAATTAAATCAAATCACTCAAAATTAATAAAGATTTCGCTTTTATGTGTGTGTTAAGTTTCTTAAGATATATTACTGTCTAAAAGAAAAGCTTAGTGTGACTCACAAACATTAATGATTTTTTCCAAAGAGAAGATAATAAAATATTCAAAAATCTTGTTCATTAAACAAATTAACCCCAAGAAAACAACATGGACCTTTTCCCTATGTGTGTGTGTGTGTGTGTGTGTGTGTGTGTGTGTGTGTGTGTGTGTGTGTGTGTGTGTGTGTGTGTCTTTGTTGAAAGTGAGTATTTGAAGTTGACTAAAGATAACAATACATTTTATTTCTTCAAAACTTAATGCTTTTCAATAAACTTGGCTCTATGTATTTCAAAATAAGTAAGCAATAAAAATCTCATATTAATATTAGATAAACATAGTATGTTATTTTTAAAAAGGTTTTAATGTTTCACCTTGTAATATACATGTTGAAGTGTTATAGTGTCAATTTTTAATAGTTTTTATTTCCACAATTATTGAAACTTATATTGTAATTGTGAAGGTAGGAAAAAAGTACAAGTATTTTTCTAAATCTCTTTACCTTTTATTGAGCTAAGAGGAGTAATTTATATGGAAGCTACTGAGAATGTAATCTTAAAAGTGTTGTTTCTAAACTCTCATGTGAATTTAACCAAATTTTAATCATTATAGTGATGATAAATGATGTTAAGACTACAATTTAGTTGTTAACCGTACACTACATGTTTTAATTTCTTATTGAGAATATTTTTATCAGAATTATATTTTATTCAAATATATACTTCATTAAAGTTTGCAATTATCATTAACATATGGATATCATGGGGATTGTAAGATATAAATGGTTCTAGGAACAAGGAATCCTCATTTAACCTATAGGACTTGTGATGCATTTTCATTGAAACAAAAGATTAATTTGTATGGGTTAATCTTGTTTCATAATTTTATGTAATGGGTCCTCTCACTAATTAATAAACATGATTTTAGGTTTGAGAGATAAATTATAATTTCTAGAAAGGGAGAACTTCTCCACGATAGAGTTCTCCAAAATCCTTTTTCAAATCCTTGATTTTTCTCCCCGCCATGGTAGTTCCTCTCATTCGCTTCCCCCTCTCTTTTGATTGGATGAGGGAACATGAATCTCTTCTTTTACTTTTATTTATGACTTAAGTTTGGGAGTGTCTTCTTAAAAGAACACTTTGAGTAGTCAT
This sequence comes from Taxus wallichiana var. yunnanensis, assembly GCA_018340775.1. Lineage (NCBI taxonomy): Eukaryota > Viridiplantae > Streptophyta > Pinopsida > Cupressales > Taxaceae > Taxus > Taxus wallichiana. The sequence goes on along the minus strand of CM031236.1, from coordinate 685,783,266 downwards.
TTTATGTGAAAACTGGTCTTGACATCTCAAAATCACAAAACGATGGAAAGTGTGTATATATATATATATATATATATATATATATATATAGCTTGGAAAAAGTTGAGAGATAAATATTGCCAACGTAGATCTCAGCCATGTCCTTTTTGAAGTTGCTTTCCATTAAAAATATTACAAACCCCTAATTTTTCTTTGAATTAGAAATATATTTAGAAAGAACTCATAATAGTTGTGAAATTAAACATAAGGAAAAAGCACGTCAAACCCTTTTTTTGTTTCACAGGATATGATTTTGCTTCACCCCGAGGCTTCTCCATTGCCTGAGAGTCTAAATCCAAATCACCACATTTGATATTACACAAAGACAAAGATTTCTTTTATCCTATCGAATTTTTGTAAATATGTACTTCTTTATCCAAAAAGGTAATAAATCTTTGACTCTTCCTACATGATTCATGAGTGTTTTGTTCTTAAGATATATTACATGTCTATTCAAGAAAAGCTTAGTGTGATTACAAACGTTAATGGTTTTTTCCCAGGGAGAGAAGATTAAAAAAATCCGCATGTAGGACAAAAAAATCTTGTTCATTAACAAATTAACCCCAAGAAAAATTAACATGGACCTTTTCCTTCATACTTTTCTAATCTCTTTTGCTCTCTACTTTTCACAATTTTTATAGCTTGAAATGCCTTTTTCAGCCTCGCATCTTTGATTTTCCTTCTCATGGAAGTGCCACTATCGGTTGGTCGTATTGTTCATTTGATCAAAGGATGTTCAGACAACCCTCGCAAGATTACAAGTACTAAACTTGAACCCTATGAGCTCCACCTTGAACACTTGTGTTTTTCACCATATCATATGGTGAACATTTATAGACAACTTCATTCCCTTCAAAATTTGTAGATATTGTTCGGAAGAAAACTTTATAGAATGACTCCATAGTTTGCATCCTTAAAACTAGATGTCGAATGGTTAAAATGTAATTTTAAGAACTTTTCCTCTTTTCCCTAATGTGTTCTTTTACTTATCTTTGTCTTCTTCTATTCCTTTCAAGATAGTCCTTATTTTGGAAATCAAAATTATTGTTGCAGCCATGGTCAAGTCGCCAACCCCGTTCCTTTGCCTAATCACTTCTTGCATGGTAAACAAAAGGTTGTGCAACAGGAAAAGTTCCTAGAAAGTGGTTTGACTTTGAAAATGGCATCCCCATCAACTCCAAAATCAACAAAGAAAACCTCTTCATTTTTTTTTTTATGAGAAACCTCAACACATCGCTTGTTTTGGGCATTTGAAGGAAGAGAACTTTGCAAAAAGTTCTCAAAGAGTACAATAATGCTAAGGGTTGTGGAAAGTTTTTTGGTTTTGATATTGTCGATGTGGCTGAAGGGGAGATTCATGTCAAGGGTTTTAATGAGGCTTCTTGGAAATGTTTTGATTTTGTGGAGACATGAAAGGTATACCGAAAGGAACGATAACTAGATCATACCAAGCCAAGAACACAAATAATAATCAAACACCACGATCAATAAGATGAAAGTAATTCACCATAATAACTTTACATAAAACCTTTGTAAACAAATGAGCAACAATATCATATATTATTATGGAACTCAATGAAATACAATGAGAATGGGCCTTGCTTATATAGGTAAGGAATAACAATCTAAGAACCAAATTAAGGTCGTAGAAAGAACCCATAAATCAAGGAAATAATTAATCATCAAAGAACTAGTCAAGACCATAGATTTAGGAGAGAACTAGACATCAAGGATCTAGTCAATACCTTAGATCAAGGAAATAATTATACCTAACAACTAGATAATATCACCTAATATCTATATAAGATAAAAGAAATATCCACACACATAAGTAGGTGAGGATAAATACAATAAAGGTAAATAAATTACCTAGGTGAACATGAGCTAAGGTAAATACCTACTCTAACACCCACGGAAAGTGAAGCTAGGGGAAAAATAGAAGTGGCATGTCCATAGTATGAGTCTTGGCAACTAGGCATGATGAGGTACTCATGTACAATAACTGGGAAAAAGGGACACCACAAGGTACCCAAAACTAGTAACAACAAAGTAAAGAGAGTAAAAACCCGTTCTAAGGAATCCCAAGAAGCTCGGCTCAAAAAAAAACATACAATTTTGAAGAATTTTGTGTGGATTGTGGTTTGAATCCAATGCTCGATCACAAAACTAAAAAAATTGACACTGGTTTCACCAAAATAGCTCCATACAAGGAGACTGTCAACAAAGTGATGTCAAAAGTGTAAAAAAACACCAAACATAATTCGATCAATTGCTGTAAATAGGTGTGCCATGATCCAAGAATAATAACCAAAGCAATAAGGCAAGGACATAAACTCCAGTGTCACGATCCAAGAAAATCCAAGGTAACAAGGAAAGGAAATGAAACTCGAAGAAGAAGGATCAACACCACACCCTCCCATATTGCTGAATGGGTGGAGTGATGCTACAAATATGTATGAGTTTCCCAAAATCAACTACTCAAACACTGACAAAATAACACTAGACTTCACTAGAATAGATCCCCCATAAGAGATACTGTCAACATGCCAAAAGTGTCAAAATACAGATACAAAATCTCTCAACAAATAAGAGAGATACACTGCAGAGATGCTAAAGAAAATGCTCAAAACAAGAAACATCACAATTCGAAGGTATAGAAAGTGGAGCAAGAGGCCGAATGGTGGAGGAGCCATGCCTGTAGAGTCCTCTCAATAAATTCCTATGTCATCGCCATGAGTGATCAGATATCCACCCCAAATCAACACGGATGGATGAAGAAGATGCCTGCATATGACTTGGTGTAAAATGCACAATGGGTGCATGCAAAAGAACATCAAAATGTGTGTCAGGTTGATCATGTCTGACAACTGAAATCTTAGGTTTCTCAAGCTTGAGTGAAGGTGTAGAACTCATGTGTTGCTCATGATCCTCAAAAAGAGTCGAGCGAACAAAAAAGGAGCTCTGTCAATGTGTGATCCTAATGAAGTATCTTCTCGAAAACTAATGTCATGACAAGAATTCCACTTAACATGTGGAATAGAGGAAATAATACCCTGTGAATGTCTTCCAATGACTCCACTAGTGAGACCCATAGAACGGAGCATGTGAGAACTGAATGCAATGGTATGCTTCTCAAAAAATCCATGCAATGAAAGGTATAGGATACACAACATGTGGTACTGTAATAGGCACAGATGTGGAAGAGCATGTAGTAACAAGCTTCATAGGTGTATGAGCATCAAGAGTAGGAATAGACTCAAAGAATGATAGATCAATGTCAGTGGGTTCAGGAGTAATAGCTGCAAGTGGACTAGAAGCATGGATATGGCTGTCCACAATATGATGGTGATGTTGTAGGCTAGCAAGTTTGTTCTGCAGGAAGTGTATTATTATATCCTTATCGTGAATGAGTGATTGTAGAAGAGAATTTCACTTCTTGAGTGATCTATTTTCTTCCACAAATTTTACAATATCCTCTTGAAGTCCACACACTTCAGAGAAAAGCATATCATTCTCAAAATCCATGATAGATACAAAATGTAACTCCTAAAATTTTAGGACGTTGGGCTCAGCTGAAAGTTGTGTCCACAATTGATTACAACACTCCTCCATATTAATAAATATTTTTAATGGAAAGAGTGTGAAAAACAAGCACTTATGCAAAAATGACACTCAAAACTGAGTTACTGATATAAAGTTACAAGCTTTTCAATATTTTACTTTGTTATTTATTTTAGTTGCCACTAAAAGAAAATAAATTGTTGTTACCTTCACCACACAAATAAAATTAAAGGGGGATAAAGCTAAGCACCTACCGTAGTTAAGCGTGCTAGCCCCAAAGTAGTGCTCGGATGGTGACCTCCCAAGAAATTCTTGGTGTCACTGCTCCTAATGTTGTTGGGCCTGATTGGGTGTATACCTGGATCCATCATGTGGGAGGGTATTGACATAGCATATGTTTAACACGCTGAGATCCCTCTCCACGATTAGTTCGAGCTTTTGGTGTGACAACAAGTTGTGCGAGATATGATGCCATGAAAGGAACGATAACCGATTGTACCAAGCCAAGAGTACATATGCTAATCAAACACCACAATCAATAAGATGAAAGCAATTTTCCGTAATAACTTTACATAAAATATTTTCAAACAAATTAGTAGCAATATCGTATATTATTATGGAACTCAATGAAATACAATGAGAATGGGCTTTGCTTATATAGGCAAGGAATAACAATCTAAGAGCCGATCAAGGTCGTAGATCAAGCCATAAATCAACAAAATAACTAGTCATCAAAGAAATAGTCAAGACCATAGATTTAGGAGAGAACTAGACATCAAGGATCTAGTCAATACCATAGATCAAGGAAAGAACTATACCTAAGAACTAGATAATATCTCCTAATATCTAAATAAGATAAAAGAAATATCCACACACATAAGTAGGTGAGGATAAATACAATAAAGGTAAATAAAGTACCGAGGTGAACATGAGCTAATGTGAATACCTACTCTAACATATACATTATTAGCAAAATCGGGCTTGGAGGGATTGATAATGCAAACTCTAACTATAATCATCTCGAATAGTTCCCTAGAATATTTTTTTCTCCCTTCCTCCTCGGGCACCCCTTCTACATGAAACAAACCATGACATACTTCTACATCACTATAAGTTCAAAACTATCAAAGAGATGTCGACTTCCCCATTGGTTCTTCGATTGATTTGACTAGTGTATTTCTTGTGATCTCACCATGGTCAACCATTAGAAGACGTGAATTTATAGAGACCAAAAAAGATAAAAATTCAAATATAAGACAAGTCCAGACTTAGTGTTTTTATCATTTTCGACACCTCAAGCCATGGTTGTAGCTATAAAAGGTGGTCGTGTTACAATTTTCAATAATTCCTCCATAGAAATTGTCTCCTATACAAAATGCTTCCTAAATCCCCTAATTCTAAAGGCATTAACACTTCTTTAGTGGGAAGCATATTTCGATCCATCTATTCTTGCGCCCTCCTTAGTAAAAAAATTGAAGGGGCCTCCAAAAGTTTGGTTGCAGTATCCACAATCTCTAAAATAGATCACATGTGAAATACAGATAATAATGAGTGGGCTTCAATAACTATAAAGGTGAATGACATTACCATTGATAATTTATTTTATATAGCTTACCCGCTTTCAAAAGGGGATAAACAATGTAGGAAAAAAGTGTCTAAAAATGCGGTTGACAAGTGGTTTTTCTCACAATGTAATGGAAAAATTTCTTAGTTTGACCATAGGTATATGATCCGCGTTAATATAAAGGATGACACCAAGGAATTACAAGAATTTATTTCTGTGATGAAGCTTCAAAAATATCATGGGTATCTCAGCCAAGCACCTTTGGTTGTTGTGCTTAGATGATGAAGCAATCGCTGAAATTGGAGGCACTTTTGTCGGCTATAAATACCTTTTCACCCTTTCCCTCAAAGAAAATGTTTATCGATGAAAAAACAGCTGAATTTTGTCATTTTGAATTCTAAAAAATTAGAAAAGGATCCTTCTCCGTAGCTCTTACTTGTGGGAAACTTGTACTAGACCTTCATACAAGGTTTTTGGCTCCAGTCCACAAAGTGTGAACAAACTTTAATTTTTTTGTGTCCTTTTTCTTTTTATGCTAACATTTAGCTATAATAATATTTTTTTCATGTAAAATAATAACCTTTAACTTCAATATTTTTTGAATCATTTTTTGAATCCTTTTATGATGGTTATAATAAACATAAACTTCTCTAAAACTCTCCTACAATACTATCAAATGTAACTTCATTGTTATTTCACTTCTCCCCTCTATTTAATGGTTTTCTCTAATAGAACAACATTCTTGCATACACTTTAATTTCGTTGTTCATTTATTATCTGAATCTTTAAAATACAAGAAAAACCTCCTAACCTTTTACCAATGGGTGCGGGTTTTATAAAGCGGTGTCATGCCAACTCCTTGATAGTGAGATTGTCATTGAGAACACAATTCTTTGCATAGAGAACACATTAAGTATTTCCCGCATGCTCGCTATCATCCACACAAACAAATATCTCAAGATTCCATTTCCTATCATGCTACACTTCCTTCCTACCCCGCACTCTCTCTCTCGAACCCTCTACTTCTATAAATAATTTAGAACTTTTCCCATTACAACCAACATAGAAGCTTTCAACAACACAACCTTCATTGACCACTTCTGCAAGTTCACAATGGTTATTTTACATCAAATGTGTCTTCTCTAGAAGTTAAAGCACAATTTTTCTCCCCCACATGTTTTTGAAACACCTAAAAATCTTCTTCCTCCCTTCTCCTCTAGCATTCCCACTTGTGTGCATGCTCCTGTGAGTTCTCACATACACTTCCACCAACATCCCTACTTCCTCAGGGCCTTTGTTGTATAATCTATTGTGCAGTCATTCCCCTGTCTCATCATGCACCCAATTACATTTCAAGAAGTAAAATCATCTTCCCTTCGCCCACTCCCTCACACTCCTCATTGTTTGTTTCATACTTGGAAGCTTGACATGCATTAAAAAAAAAACTTGGATTTATCGTCAAACACCTGAGCCTCGACAATTTACTTTGAAAACTACCCAGGAATGAAAACATAAAATTTTGTTGGCTTTCTCACATGGAGTAGATGCAAATCTAAAAACAAATGACCACCAATTCTCATCATGGAACAACATGGATCTAGGTGTTTGTCCTTCCACACTAATCCGCTTGACCCAAAGTTGAGGAAATGCTCATTTCTTGAGTGAATCCTATCTTGTGGGTCTCTCGGGTTTGAGGAGGTCAATTCAAATACATGGGGCATACCATAAGATTCCCTCAAAACATATCTATCATAATAAAATACATGTTGGATAGGATTGGAGATTTGGAAGTTATTCTCATACAAAAATTAGAGAAAATATTAAAAATATGACTTCTATGATAACATATTTCATGTCTGGGAAAATTAAAAATTAAAAATTACACATGATCCATATTATAAGGATGTGTTGATTGATAAAAAAGTTCTTGAATCCTTTCCTTCTTCCTCCAAAAGTATCACATCCTTTTTAAATAGGGTTACACTCACATCTAATGAGATAGATGAATATCTTGTAGAAAACTTTGAACAAAACTCTCTACACACATTTGACATAGTCAACAAAACTTATTCCTTTGGTCCATCCATCTTCAATTTGGCTATTGTAGAATAAGAGATTCAAAATTACATTCTACGAAAGGAATAACATGCCCTTCAACTCTGTAAAGGCTAGATATTAGAGTTTCCTCGATAGAAACGAATACAACACGGAAGGATTATTCTCTATGGTATTCCTGAATTTGTTTCCAACAGGATTCAAGCCATGTTCAAGAAACTTCAAATGAGGGAAGTTATTTTACATGAATATGCTTTGCATTTGTTGTGATATCATGACAATTTCTTTGGTTCTCACCCCCAACTCCCTTACTATATCCTTAATATTATTTTTATTAAGTCAAGTCAAGAAATCGTTGTCATTTTTATGAAACAAAATATTGATTCTAGTGCTCAAATAACTATCCAAGATCTACGCAGAAGGCTTCAAGAGTCTCTAACTAATAGCCTCCCTAATAGTTTTATGTTTGAAGATTTCAGACATGATAGATCAACTAAGAGCGCCCACTTTGTTCTTCACTTTGAGCTCCACAAACACCAAATGGCTATTAGGGAATAAGAGATAAAATATGTGGAATAATCCCTTACAAAATCACAACAGTAGAAACTAATATGCAGAAAATATTACAGATCTCAAATAAAAGTGTAGAATAAATAACACAACACAGAGAGACAAGATTTAATGTGGTTCACCCAATTTGGGCTATGTCCACCAAGAATCACTTGCTCATATTTTATTACAAGCCTCCACTCTCTCAATACAATACCTAGATCCGTTTGGAGCTATGCTCAACAAACTCTACAGAATTCACACCCAAATTCAAAACACATCTGCAATACATTTGCTTATATTTCTATCATATGCATAAGACCATATAAATAGACAATTTCTTAAGCAGTTTTACAAAACCATGGGTATCAAACAATGGGCAAAAACAAAACCGTCCCATAAACCTATGGGTAGCCGAAGAGGCGGTTTTACAAAACAATGGGTACCGAAAAACCATGGGCCCAAAAACAGCCCATAACGGTTACCCATTACCCATGGGTTAATAAACCACCCATGAAAATTTGCTTGGGGCTTCGCCCCCGAACCCCCCTGACCACCGATGAGCGGGACCACCATAAAAATACCCGAGTGTAACACATAGAAGGTGTACCACACTCTAACATGAAAATAGGCTCCACAAACATAACAATCTCCCACTTGGAGACTAATTTCCACTTGAGCAAGCTTCTCAACCCTTCACTGTCATCCACAAAGGCCAACCAAAGCTGAACATAGCTTTAGTTTATCCCTTATGACCACCTTGGTCATCATGTCTATAAGATTCTGACTGGTATGAATCTTCTCTAACTTCAACTTATCTTCCTCCAAAGTTGTCCTGATGAAGTGATATCTCAACTATATATGCTTCGTCACAGGAGTGGAAAGAAGAGTTCTTAGCTAGGTGTATAGCACTCTGACTATCACTATGTGGCTTACATTCCTCTTGCTTATGCCCCTGACTCCTCCTCAAGAAATTTTGTAACCAAATCATCTCTTTGCTTGCCTCTGTGGCAGCAACATACTCAACCTCCATGGTTGACAAAGCCACCAGCTTTTGTAGTCGTGAAATCCAACTCACTATTTGTCCCACCTACAGTATAAATATAACCTATCGTGCTCCTCCTGTTGTCTACATCTCTAGCCATGTCTGAATCTACATAACCACGTAAAGTGGTGTCTGATCCACTGTAGCAAAAAACTGTCCCCATGGTTCCTCTCAAATACCAAAGGATCCACTTTACTGCTTGCCAATGCTCTTTACCTAGATCACTCATAAATCTACTCACAGCTCCCATTGCATGGGCAATATCGGCCTAATGCACACCATAGCATACATCAAACTTCCAACTACTTGATGAGTAAGTTACCTTGGACATCTGGTTTCTTTCTGCTTTGTCTTGGGATACTACTCCTTTGATAACTTAAAATGGCATGCCAAAGGAGTCCCAACCGATTTAGCATCCTGCATGTTAAACCTATCCAATACCTTCTTAATGTACTCTTCTTGAGATAAAGTCAACTTCTCTATTCCTTCCTATCCCGAGTTATCCTCATACCAAGGATTTGTCTGGCTGCCCCCAAATCCTTCATATCAAAGGATTCACTTAGCTATTTCTTGAGTACTTTTATTTCCTGCATGTTTTTACCTGAACCAACATGTCATCAACAAACAAACACAGGATAATATAACTTCCATCCTCAAATTTATTTGTATACACATAATGGTTAGAATGACATCTAATATAACCTTGCTCCATCATGAAGCTATCAAACTTCTAATACCATTTACGTGGAGCTTGTTTCAAGCCATACAAGCTCTTCTTCAGTTTACACACCATCTCCTCTTTACCTTTGACCTCATAGCCCTCCCTCTAGTTGCTGCATATATAGTTCCTCCTCTAAATCACCATGGAGAAATGTAGTCTTTACATCTAACTGTTCTAAGTGCAAGTCTTCTGCTGCCACTATTCCAAGAATAGTTCTAATAGAAGTCATTTTTACTACAGGAGAAAATATCTCATCAAAATCTATACCTTGTTTCTATGCAAACCCCTTGACCACCAACCAAGCCTTATATCTTTTCTTTCCTCCTTCTTCATCTTTAACTCTGTACACCCACTTGTTTTGCAATGCTCTTTTGCCTTCCGGTAGCTTCACCAAATCCCAAGTCTAGTTCTCCATGAGAGACTTATGCTCCTCATCCATGGCTTGCTCCCACTTCTTACTGGCATCTACCTGCATTGCTTCATCAAAGCTCTTTGGCTCTCCACTATCAGTGAGTAATAAATAATAAAGAGAAGGAGAAAAATGTTCAGGTTCTTTTCTTACCCTAGAAGACCTCCTCACTTTGTAGGAGTTTGGGGTTCCTGTTGAGTAGGTTCTTGAACTGATTCATGGGTCACTTTCCCATCCGGAAGATCCTCTACCACTACATATTCTTTCTTGGATTCTTCCATGTTTTCCTACAACTGTTGCTTATACATGACTTTCTCATTAAAGACCACATCCCTAGACCGAATGATTTTATTTTCCTTAATACTCCAACATTTAAACCCAAAGTCATCACCACCATAACCAATGAAAGTACATTTTTCTGATTTAGCCTCTAGCTTGGTCCTATCATCCTTGTCTATATGAACAAACACCTCACATCCAAAGACTCTAAGAAATGAATAATCAACTTTCTTACCATACCAAGCCTCCTCAGGTATTCCTCCATCCAAGGCACTTGAGGGTCCTCTGTTTATCAAGTACACAATTGTGCTCACCGCTTCTACCCAAAAAGAAAGAGGCAGTCCTGCATGTAACCTCATGCTCCTAGCACATTCCATTATTGTTCTGTTCATCCTTTCTGATACCCCATTATGTTGTGGAGTTCCTAGAACCATCTTTTTCTGGATTCCATTCTTAGAACAATAATCATTAAATTCATTGCTGCAATACTCCCCTCCATTATCTGACCTGAGACATTTTAGCTTAAGACTTGTTTCATTCTCTACCAAGGCTTTCCATTTAATAAAAGTGTCAAATACATCATATTTGTTTCTAATACAATAAACCCAAACTTTCCTTGTTGCATCATCAATAAAAGTAACATAATAACTTGAACCCCCAAGAGATGATACCTGAGCCGACCCCCACACATCAGAATGTACCAACTCTAACTTACTCTCTTTCTTCGTAGTTCCAACATTGAGAAACCTAACTTTCTTTTGTTTCCCATATATGCAGTTCTCACAGAAATCCAAACCTATTTCTGTATATCCAAGAAAATTCTTCTTTATGATGTTCATGCCCTTATGGCTCATATGACCGAGCCTATAGTGCCATAATGTTGTATCTGCATCTGAAGCCACAAGATTACAATCATTAGTACTATCAGTGGTTAAATACAAGGTTCCAACCTTCTTACCTCTTGCCACCACAAGAGCACCCTTGGTAACCTTCCAAGAGTTAGCTATAAATATCACAGTACAACCATCACTTCCCAATTACCCCACCAATATCAAATTTCTCCTTAATGTAGGCACATGTCTGACATCCTTCAATAGCCATGTATTCCCATTCTGCATCTTAACTTGAACATAACCTTTTCCAACTATACTGCAAGGCTCATCATCACCAAGAAAAACATGCCCAAAATCCCCTTGAACATAATCAACAAAATAATTCCTATGTGGAGTAGCATGAAAAGAAGCCCCTGAATCTAAAACCCAAGATTCAATAATATTATGCAAAGAAAGAATCAAAGCATCCTAACATACATTACCCGATGCCACATTTGCCTCCTTGTTTTCTTCCTGTTGTTTCTTCTTGTCTCCGAAGCTCCCAAAAATCCTTCTTTACATGCCCAGACTTTCCACAGTTCCAACATACAATCTTGCTCTTGGATTTTGACCTTGCCCGATCTTTTGATTTTCCACGGTTTCCTCTATTCTTCTGTCTCCCTCTAGTTTCCACTGTCAAAGCATTCCCTAAAGTAGAATATTCCCCAGGCTTTTTCTTCACATTTCCTCGCTTAGAATCACCCCTACAACATCCTCAAACTTCAACTTCGAGTTAGCTGGAACCGAGTTGCTTACCGCCATTACCAGGCTATTCCAACTTTCAGGTAAAGAGCACAAAATTAATAAAGCCCTAACTTCTTCATCAAATTCTATTGTAACCAAAGCTAGCATATTCACAACCATATTGAAATCATTTAAATGATCTGCTACTGAACTATTCTCAGACATCTTCATATTAAACAACTTTTTCATTAAAAATATCTTGTTAGAGGCAGAGGGTTTTTCATACAACTTCCCTAATGCATCCATTAGATCTTTTGTAGTCTTTTCCTTTGAAACATTAAATAATACCAAAGATGCAAGACACAACTATCGTTTTAAGTGCCTTCGATCCAAAAATCCCATTCCGCATTTTTCATACTCGAGGTTTTTTCACCTTCTCGAAAAAATGGTGTATAAAGATCCTTCGATAAAGGTAATCTTCCATCTACATCTTTCAAAGACTAAATTATGCCTATTGAATTTATCAACCCTATATCTTCCATCATCTGCCCATAGCTCCCACTCAAGATAAAACTTTCCTATGATTAAACACTTAAGCAAACCAAACCAGGCTCGATACCAATTGTTAGGGAATAAGAGATAAAATATGCGGAATAATCCCTTAAAAGATCGCAACAGTAGAAACTAATATGTAGAAAATATTACAGATCTCAAATAAAAGTGTAGAATAAATAACACAACATAGAGAGACAAGATTTAACGTGGTTCACCCAATTTGGGTTACGTCCACCAAGAATCACTTGCTCATATTTTATTACAAGCCTCCACTCTCTCAATACAATACCCAGATCCATTTGGAGCTATGCTCAACAAACTCTCTGAGAATTCACACCGAATTCAAAACAAATCTGAATACATTTTCTTATATTTCTATCATATGCATGAGACAATATAAATAGACAATTGCTTAAGTAGTTTTACAAAACCATGGGTATCCCATGGGAAAAAACCCGTCCCATAAACCTATGGTAGCCGAAGAGGTGGTTTTTCAAAACAATGGGTACCGAAAAACCATGGGCCAAAAATAGCCCATAACGTTACCCATTACCCATGGGTTAATAAACCACCCATGAAAATTTGCTTCGGGGGCTTCTCCTAAACCCCCTAACCCGCTCACCGGGCAAGCGGACCACTTTGTAAAAATACTCGAGTGTAACACATAGAAGGTGTACCACACTCTAATATGAAAATAGGCTCCACAAACATAACAATGGCTATACATACATAGCATTATGTATGACAATCCACCTATTGAACCTCACGTCACACAATTCTAGATAATTGACAACATCATTCATCACCCATACCGAGTGTTCACATACTTGGACAACAAATTCATAATTTTCTAGGAAGACGTTTTGGAAAAACACCTTGGAGTGAAAGATTATTGGTATAGGTAACTATAATCACCGAATCACAACACCCTTATGTGTACACAAGTGCATATACTTGAGCTCACGGTGTGATTGGATAACATGGGTACTATCTCCAAGTTGTGGGACTTGCTACTTGAGATAGACCTCCAGAGAAAGCTAGTTCTTGCTCCTAAACTACCTACCACAATCTATTCTAATGCAAGAAAAACTATCTTTCCTAATCTAACTTTCCAAGGGACCAAGGAGAGAGAGTGCATGAAAAATGAAATCCTATAATAAAGCGGTGATTCACCGAGAAAGGAGGGGTGTGAGTAGTCTTCCAATGTGTGAGATACAGAAGCAAAGTGCACACTAGAAGGGGTGATGACAGTCCTCCAAAATCTAGCAAAATTCATTCAAAAACATCTCAAACATACACAATGATAATGGATCCCTGCATGAGTATAAAAATAGACACAATATTCTTGTAATGAAGGTTGAAAGGGCAAGAAGAGTTTAAATAAACACAAAAACAAAAGATGCATTCACAAACTTGTATTTTATTGGTTCATGATATGCATAGTTCAATCTATTACAAGATAAGGGCCTAGATCCCCATGCAAGGAGTCCACTACAAGGGCCTACACACATTGGCCTCATAAATCAATTTTGACAAAGCTTTGCTACAACTAAAAATCTCTCCCTTTCTGATGAGCTTAACACTCCAATTTATAGAAAAATGAGAAGAGAGAGAGAAGGGAAAATGGAAATCCCAAAATATGTCCTTTAACCACTTGTAAGATGCATTAAATGGAGTGAAATGATTATATGTTACTTGCAAAAGGATCCCCATACTATCCTAGTCTTTGCAATGCAGAGAAAGAATGATGACCATGCCTCTTAATTGCACTCCCAACTACCAAATAAAACATTGTCATGAACCCAACCACGTTTTATAAAATCCCCATATATTTCTCATCAAATCCATAATTTATTGAATTTTTGCATCGGGATCGAATTCAAAATTCCAATGGTACAAATTTTGTGTGATTTCATTGAGAAATGCAAAAGTTATGGCCTTCTGAGTGCGAGCAACTATTTTGGGTCTACCAGGCATTTTCTATCATTTGACGGGAATGAGCATTAACTGACTAGAGATGAATATGTTTCTTTTATTTTAATATATCTACCCTCATCAAAATTAAAAATTGTGCTCATTCCAGAAAGTCCAATTTTATGAAAATCGGAGCTCAGAGTCAAAAGATATGGCCGTTTGAAGTTCTGGAGTCAAATGTTGACTTTTCCTTTGAATTGCGGGTATTGTGGAAAATTTTGGTCCATGTATCCCGGTTGTCCCGAAACTTTCATCAGCATCGACCGATTCAAGCTTCCTTTTCCATACACATTCGCCCTTGATTAGGTGTGAGGGCTGTTGATTTCCACATTCGCCGCATCCCATGGTCCCTTTTGCGACCTTTTCACCTTTCCATGCCCCACGAATCTGTGTGTCTCAACATCCCAACCATCCCAAAAAAAATTTCAACACCACCGATGATATATTGACTTTGAAAATCATTCGATTCGTGTCTCGCGCATACTTTTGTCCTAGCTATCCCAGACCATGTAGAACAAAAACTTCCACTTTTTCCGATTTTCATTGCCTTTCCAGCCATTTCAGGCAATGTGTCGTCCTACGTCCCAATCAGTATCATGAACCACCAGGGACAAAAATATCTTTTTTTCCACAAAACACCAGAATGAGCCCATTTTTCATATTTTTTCCAATTTTCTCTAGCTTCTTGGGTTTTTTCCTAGATGGGGAAGTTAGAGAGAAACAAGGGTGCCCCAAAACATGATTTTTGGCCTTGAATCAATTCCACTTTGTTTGGGTACTAATGAGTCTAATGCATGTTATCAAAATTATCTTGAGGGGTGAATTTTGGATAACAAGATATCGCATAACCTTATTGATTATCTCCTTGTTTTGCATATATAGAATTTCTAACATGCCAACTTTCATTAGATATGAATTACAACATAGAGGATTTGCTCATGTCCATGGATTCTTAGCTTGAGAATGCTCCTTGAATTGATGCCCTTGAGCCAACAAATGTTGTAGCTCTGGAAGCCACAAGAAAATACTTTGATTGCTTTGTTTCTACTTGGAATATGTGTTCTGCTTTTAGCGAGCATGAATATATACATCGTTCCATCCTAGATTATCCCTTCCTCTTGACTACATCTCAAATTATTTAATGTTTTTGACCGCAAACCTTAAGGAGATTTTGAATAGAGTGTAGTGTCACACAAAATTCTCTAAACACACTTTCTGAGAAAAAAAAAAATTGACTGCAATTACATTCATGCCCCTTGGGAGTATCGACCTATTTATGCCTTGTTTGTTGATGTGAAATAACTTCCTAAAAGAAAGGACGATAGGCTCAACATACATAACCCTACTATGCTATCAATTTTGAGATAAAATTTTGAATACCAATCTGTACTCTTTGCCCATGCTGTTATAAATTACATTACAAAGTATGCTTCAAAGGTTGAAAAATGCTAAGAAACATACCATCAACTACTTTCCAGATTAGCATGATAAGTGCACCTGATTTCCCTATGTAGGTCATAATTTAGAATACATTTTCTCGACAACATTGTTGAACACGACATAAGTGCCCAAGAAACTTGCCACATGTTGCAGAAATTGTCATTGGTTTTGTGTAGTCAACCCTTCATTTCCTTAAATGTCAAAAAAAAATCCTGCGTAGAATTATTGAATCCGATCTACATTTGGAGGACATAATAGTTTTCATTGACTCCTATAAGGCCAAACCTCCCGATATGGAAACCCTTTCTCTCATTGAAGCAACAAGAGATTGGACTTATAGCCGACACCGCTAAGGCAATATATGGAAATGAAGAACAATCTCTCTAATTTTTGCGTGTACCATAGATCCTATCAAGAACCAACATCAGATTAGAATCCTTTAAACTTTTTTTTTGGTCAAAACTTATTCTATACAAACCCTTCCATGTCATTTCCACATATATTAGTGCCACTACAAAAGATATCATCTAGAATGGAACCTCCTCAAAACACTTATAAAGCGTGGCATAATCTTTGTTCCATTTCTTCTACAATAAAACTCTTGGACTCGACGAAGAATTGGAGCTGCCCCTCTGAGTAGAGTATACATTTCAAGAAGAATGGAAATTCTTTACATAGCTATAACCTATAGTATCCATTGTAATTCAAGGCCTACATTTATTAGGTCATCATGACTTCAATATGAAGCACAATGGGCATTCAAAAACACTCCTCTTTTCTTGCAAAAAAAATGGCTCTTCTTTTATAGATTTGCAAAGAAACAATACATCCATGTACAATCTTCATACATCCTCTACATCATCCATTGAAAGTTTCTTGATCGGCCAAAAGCTAGCATACGATACCATTTTCCACCACTTCTCTAACTAAAAAAATTTCCACCTTTGAAATTAATAATTCAGGGAACTGCAGGAACATGAAATTCATTCCTCATTAATGTTATACGATTAACTTTCGCCAAAGCAACACAAGTGGAGAAATCACCTTTGCTTCTGCTTGCCCCTACAGGTGTTTCTACATTTAACATTTCCACATCAACCATACATGCCTCCCTTTGCATACCTATAAAGGAACTCAAACCATTAGAAGGTCATTCTCTATCCTCTTTTCAAGAGTTGCTCAAGCATGTTGACTATGTTCTTATCGATGAAATGAGTTTCATTGGGCCAAAATTGCTAGCCAAAATAGACTTGAGTTAAGGGAGGATTTCCCGATGAAATACCTCACCCTTTAGTGGCAAGTTAGTTATTATTGTGGGTTATTTGTGTCATATTCCTCGAGTCTCATACATTCCTCTCTATGCAAGTCATTCCTATGGTGCAACCCTTTGGAAGAGTTTTATTATTTCAATCACCTTGGACACAATTTTTAGGCAACAAGGCTCCTCCTCCAATCAACTTTCTTTTCAAAGATTGCCCCTCAATGTCAACAAGGGACACCCAATTTGTAGGACTTGGAAATACTCATGTCAAGAATCGATTCTAGGGTTGACCAATAGGAAATTACAACTTTCCATGGCTTCCCCACTTGTTCACCAAAAAGATTTAGTTGTGACAACCACCATCTGCGCATATGCTGAAATCTCTTAATGCTTTAATATCTCATTGCATTGCTCAAATAACCAAAGGAGAGAAATTTCCTTTAGTAGATGATGAAAAATAGAATTCAAGTTCTTCTTCGAAAAAACCATAGTGTTAGGCTTATGGCTAACTGATGGTTTGAGGCTAGATTTTAAATGGTTCAATAAAAAAATAGTTTACGTAGTCCATGACAACTCCTCTACACCTCCCAACTTGCCTTTATTTGTTGTCATTAATTTTGAAAAATACATTGGCCCTTGTTGGGATCCACATAATCCATCCCATGTTCCAATTCCTCCAATTTCCAGAGGAAATCATAGGAAGCTACCACTTAAGATGATATGGGCTTTAACCATCCATAAAAAAAAATTGGTGAAAAAAATTGAAGGACTTACATTTAGTTCCTTCTCTAGAGTGCCATCATTTGCAACTCTTCATGTATCTCCTCCTTTCTCTTTTGAAATCTTCTACGGAATGACCAACTTCCCCTTTATTCTTGTTTGAAATAGAGAAGTGGCTGAATTTGGTCTCTCTTCTCGACACATACGGGTAATGATATTGCTTCCCTCTTTTTGTATAAACATACATTAATTGTAATTTATTTCAATTTCGGTTTGTGCATTCTCTATATTGTTCCATAACATCCTACACAATATATATATTTTTTCCTATGTTGTTTTTAAAAACAAACAACACTCCTCCCACTCCTTACTTACATCTTACATCAATGCTCAAGCTAGAATTTTTTAGCCTTTCTTAAGAATTGTATTATACTTCCTTCCCATACTATATTTTCCTCATTTTCTTCCTTCCTTTTGTTTCCCCTTTCACTCCCATTATTTTTCACATATATATTCACCATTTATTTCACCTACCCCTCCCCCTTCCCCTTGTACTTGCATCCTTGCCGAGACATCAACAATTTTAGAAAAAAAAAACCCTTCCCACTCTTCCTCCTCCAAATTTCATCTTTCTATTCCCATATTGTCCATTCCCCCTCCTCATGCTCCACGTCTACCTCCCTTCCGCAATCACATTGAACTACTTGCGTGCGATTACTAATGATTAATTTAAGACATCACTTGTATAAAATAATGAGTAACCTAAGAAAATTTTAGTTTTCATTAGCAGGTAAAAGGTTTTCTATTAAATTTTTAAATTATGATTATAATATTCTCTATCGATTAACAACATTATAATGTTAACTATTAAAAATTAGATCATGTATTTTTTAAATGTACAATTTACTACTCTAATTATTGTATTTTTTATGAACCATCTTTTTTACATATTTGAGATCCATAACTTAATACTCTTCATCCGAAAGTGTATAACTTGATAATAAGTCATTAATAGAAAGATAATATAGTAAACTACAATTTTCATATCTCCATTTTTAGACCTTTAATAAAAACATTCACAAAGAATATTTAACAATGAAAAAAATTATCAATTACTATAAAATGCAAGGACTCATTCAAGTAAATAACTACTCTCTAGATTAGTGAAAAGATAAAATAACAAAATATTTTTTTGTATAATATCACTATGTCAAAAAAATGATAACCATAATTACAACTTACAAACATTCTTTACTTATCGAACCAAAAACACCTAGGGGAATTGGTTTTTAAGACAATACTGATTTGTATCTAATAAAAATCATAAAATAAGAGGTGCTTATTCTATTTGAGAAATATTACATATTGTTTTCCTTTCTCCAAATAAAATTATGATGACATATTCATGATACAAATTTATGAGAACCCTAAACAATAGTGAAGAACCTTAAATCAACCCTAAACACATCCATAATTACGGTGGAATGGATCATGTCGATGGTGGGAGACTATGTATTGGTGGTGGTGGCCCTATGGATAAGAAGATTCAAAGAAAGTTAGGCCCATATAGAAATTTTGTGATGGAGGAAAGGTCATGGCTATAAGGGACATTAGCGGCAAGGGAGATGGGGATATTTAAGACAACATGATAACATTCCCTCACTCTAGTGTTGGTTTGATGTATGCACTAAACAAAATCCATCACTAATAGCAAAATAGGATGATTGGATGAAGGAGAAATTGATTAGGGGTGGCGCTGAAAAGATAATTACGGAGGGAATGCAAGGGTTGGATATGGTGGTGGAAGTTACCAAAGCATTCACCTAACTCCTACTCATTCCCTATTCATGATGTAGGGTTACTTGTTGAATCTAAGGGAAAGTATGACATCACTATTGCCATGGTCTAAGACCCTTAAATTGAATGCCCTATTACCTTGTTTGAGGATGTGATTTAGGAGGGAAAACATGTGCCCATCAAACCGTTGATGTATACAACCTGACACAGAAACCCTAATGTAGTTTTCGGTGAATATGTGATTGAATCCAAATCCTTCTACCAGTAACATGGTATTATTTATAGATTTAAAAGATTCGGGCCTAGACTTATAGTCCTTCACCTATTGATTTAATAACATTGGATTCCACTTCTTGAAGGTAGATTACACATATAACTTTGTGAAATGAGAATTTTTATTTTTATTTTCTCTCGGACATGTGATAATGAACCATAACTAAAAACCTTTGGGGTTTTCAATCTCATTATTTATCCTTTAAACCTTTTTTCCTTCATTTAATCCACCTATTGATACTTTTTATTCAAACTGGTTTGGATTTGAATGACACACTTGCACTACAATTTTGGGACTCATATTTTCTTGCTTCCATTGGAAACACTTTAGGAAGATTCTTGAATGTTGATTCCTAGACCATATACTTTACTCATACAACCTATGTCTTAATCCTTGTTGATCTACATACTTGAAAGTACCTTCTAGATAACATAGATCTTAAATTTCACTATAGAATATTGATTCAACCCCTTGATTATGAAGAAATGGCTTTCATATGTATATGATTCTACAATTTGGGATATATTGCTGCAGATTTAATGATGGAAAAGTTAAAAATTAGAAAATAACCTGGTGGAAAGATGCCTTCCCAGACTAAATTTTGTAGTAATGTTAATTCAAATGGGGATTGAGACTCGTATTTTGACACTAAGGACTTGGTGGATTAGATTATTGAAAAATCACTAAGGGATTTAGAGGTGCCTTTTATGCCGTATGATTCGGTGAAATTGAAAAGGATAATTTTGCTCCCCTTATTGATAACTTTTAGGTGATTAACTCTCTTGAAGTTCACTTATCTCGGCGGATCGAACATGAGGTTGATGGCTTTGCACATGAGTGGAAAGTGGTTGATAAAAATAAAGGATATAAATAACCAACCACCTCTCTTGAAATGACATTTAGATCATCATCTAGATTGTCATTTTTATTTTAACACTACATGGAAACTATTTCTTTCTTGTTTTTTTTTGGTGCTTAGTTGCATTATCAGATTTCTACAACCTCTTTATTTCTTGGTAGACTACCATAAAAATCATGATTACATTTCTTTATGCTAAGGGAAACTATTTTTGTCTTGTTTCACTTTGTGCGTATGGTTATATCTGGGATTTTAGGCCATATTTTCTACTTGGGTATGCTCTCTATAAAAAAACTCCCTTTAACCTTATGAGAAAATGCTATAAATTTTTTTAAGACAAAAAATCAATAACATACAAATTTTGAACCGGACCTCAAAGCTTATAACATGTGTTTGATGAAATTGCATTCAATCATATCATAAGAGTTTTCAAAATAAATTTAAATGAAGATAAATTTTAATTAAATATTCTTTCCCATTCCATAACTTCATAGAATCGAACAAAACTATCACGATATCGGTTTGTTATATGAAACTATTTTATTTATAACTAA
This sequence comes from Taxus wallichiana var. yunnanensis, assembly GCA_018340775.1. NCBI lineage: Eukaryota > Viridiplantae > Streptophyta > Pinopsida > Cupressales > Taxaceae > Taxus > Taxus wallichiana. The sequence continues at coordinate 685,762,054 of CM031236.1, read as the reverse complement.
CATGAGAAGAGAGTCGGTTAGTCTAAAAAATATCTTTGGAAATAAGAGGCATTTAGAAAGATAATTTAGATAATTTTATTAAGTACTATAAAAATACTTTAATATCTTTGTGTCTAATGGATAATCCAAAATCTTGATAACTCTAAATCTTGGAAGTATTTTCTTTTCGTTTCATCACTCAAGAGACCCCTATGGGCATAAATATAAAAGACACACCAGTTTTGTATAGTAGAAAACAAAAAATATCTTCATTCTACTCATTCTAAATCATATTCACATGTTACATATATATATAGGAGTTGTATCTCCTAAAATATAGGATCTCCTATAACAACTCCTAACAAAATTCCCAACAATAAACTATTCGTAAATATATATATATATATATATATATATATATATATATATATATACGACATAACAATATAACCAATATTACAAACTTATTTACCACTTAGTAAATAATAATTACCTAATGTAAACTCTAAATTTCCTAACATTCCCCCTTAGTGTTTACATGGGAAGAGGCACTTTCAAAAAATTGAAACAATCGTATGCCTACGCATACTTTTAGGTCTGCATACTATTGGCTTAGTTCTTACTTTCTGGATCTTGTTGCACATGATCACCTCTTTGGCTCACCAAATGATCATGATTATCTCTCCGTGTGAATATATTCACCGACTGATCATATTTCAATGAAGTATGAAAATCGAGGAGCGTATGATAGTAAGATGATCACTACATCCAGCTTTCCTTCTATACAATTGTTCACATATTCTAAAATGCACATCCTCTACGTTTCAATCATAGCAAGGGAATGAAACCACACACCACTCGAAGAAAAAAACTGAAATATGGAAAATAATTCACCAAAATTTCTATAAGAATCACAATGTTCTTAATTGTAGCCATTTTCGTCAATCACTACCACTCGATCTCAAACAACATAGGAAACTGCCATTGCCACTGGAAGCTACCCTTGACTTTAGCCATTTTAGGCACATAATGGAAATGGAACATTGGTGTTATGTTCCCCCCCCAAAATGTGAAATTTCCATTTATTCACACAACCAGGAGCATTGAAAAGCAAATCAAATCAAACTAAAAAGAGATGCCACCATACCAAAATGCGGCCCCATCATTGGTGACTGACGAGAGCGTTGATCACCCTCCTTCCTTTGTTGCCTCCAACCTCCAATTTGAAGTTGCTAACTCAACGGAATGTGATCATGTTGCTCAATGATTTCCTATGGACATCGGGTAACACCGAAAATGCGTTTGTGAGGTAATTTTTTATAATTTTATACATTGACATGATGAGGCTAAAAAAAGAGGGTATTTTTCAAAATTGATATTTTCTTCCAAAATTATAACCAATGTGGGAATGAAAAAATAAGCACTTTTGCAAAAAATGACGCTCGATTTCGAGTTCGTGTCAAAAGTTATTGAGGATACAATTTCTCATAAAATAACCTAATTTAATTAAAATTGACACAATGATTATTTTTTTCTCAAAATGGCGAGAAAATTAATCATGTGACCACTCATTGGAATCGAGAGGAAATGAGGATTTCAAAATACCAAAATTTTAGAGAACTAACACCAAAAAAATTAATTTGGAAAAAAATGTATTAATTTCCCTCAATTTGCAATTATTTAAGCAAAAACTATAGAAAAACTTTTTTTTTTCCCAAACTATAGTTTTGCAAAAATATAAAATAATCAGCCAATCAGAAATAGTTGTGAGAAGGCAAGTAACTCATGACTGATTTTGAGTTGAAGTGACCAACAATGATTTGTTCATAACTTGAGAACCAGAGCTCCGATTTGCAAACTATTTAATGCATCGAAAGATTATTTCCAGAGCTTCATAATGGTACAATTTTTTGATTTGATTGCATTATCTAAAATCTGTTATTGACTGATTTTGATGCCCACACCAGCTAAAAAATCATGTTTTATTTTCTTCTGACAGCTGCAAGAATTTATACGTGGCTAAATTCTTCTCTTGACTGCTGGAGATATGAACACACAACACTAAATATGTGGCCAAGATATAGGAGAAAAAGTGTAGGAAACAAAACTATTCCAAAATCATTTAATAGAAATTACATACACAGGAGCAAGAACAACATTGCTCCCTTGGTTACACTCAAAAAACCATCACGAGAGAGAGGATTAGAATGCTCTGATACCAAATCTAAAAGACACACTAGTTTTTTAAAATAGAAAACACAAAATATCTTCGTTCTACTCATTCTAAATCATATTCACATGTTACATATATATAGGAGTTGTATCTCCTAAAAAATCCTAGGAAAATCCTATAATAAACTATTCGTAACAAATTGCCCATGACAAAAAATATATATAAATATATATATATATATATATATATATATATAACCAATATTACAAACTTATTTACCACTTAGTAAATAATAATTACCTAATGTAAACTCTAAATTTCCTAACAATTAAAACATAAAACACTTCTTCTTTTTAGAATATGCTTCTATCACTTGTTCATGTGAAGATTAGAGATAATTTTTGTTAAAATTTTTTTCGAAGGAATGAGAGCCTCTCAAACCAATTCCATTTTTAGTTGAGAATGATTTTTATTGTAGAATTTCTCTACATTTCCTTTATTTTAGTTTTTCACCCATTCTAAATTTTAATAATATCTCATTTTATATGGTTCATTAGATTAAAGGTCTTTAAATCTTTTTAGAAGGGAATCGAGACTTGGTGGTTATACATGTTTTAAAGCTTATTGTACTTTGTTGCCATGGGATGTGTTTAATGTTATATTTTAGCTTAATAATGAATATAGAAATTTATTTTTTAAAAAATAGAATTTATTAATGAGGATTGTTTACACAATTTATCTTTGCTCAACTTTTCTCTTGTAAAAATACAAATATTTTCCTTTATTTACTCCTTTCTTGAAATTATTGCAATATAATGGTAGGATGTGTAGGTTATAAGCCATAAGTCTAATTAGATTCAATTTTTCCTATCTTTAATTACTTTTTTACTAGGGTTCATTTTAAGACCCCCTCTAAAAAGTTATCATAGAATTGTTGGTTAATCAAACGAAAAGGAAATTCACATTGTTGGCTCATGTAGGAAATGAGGGTTTCATAATCACGTTGGGTGGAGGTTTATTTCAAATCACTAGTGGTGGAAGTCCTTTTTGTTTTCTTCCCATTCGACAAGTATGTAATGTTACTAGAAAATAGGTATGAAATACTCTTTTGAACAACAACAAAAATAGAATGTACTTGATCCCAAACAATATCAAATTGTTCACGACCAATACAAGAATCACTTGTTCCCAGATGAAAACAAGTTATTCTTGGGCTGGTAAAAAAATACACTTGCTCCTATATGGTAAATTACTTTTTTCATTCCCATTATGTTCCTAGATGACAACACCTTATTGACGTCTAGTAACAAAATTTCATTCGGTTGAATTTTTCTCGGATGGTATATTTCAAATAAGAGTTGTCATCTAGGAACATATTTTCATCTCCATTCAAAATTAGTATTGTATTCCTTGATGGAAATAGGCCGCATACTATTGTTTCTACTTTCCCACAACTTAATGATGATTCCCGATAACAATTTTCGATCACCACCGTCCAACATTGTTAACTCATTTATGTGCATTAAATTTCACCTTAATATAATTTTTGTTACCTTTGGGTATTCCCAAGTTACGTGTCTTCCATCCTCGATCTATGGACCCTAGCCCACAACCCATGCCTTTACTCTATATACCCATCCCCATTCATTTTGTCCCATTTTCACTTGCAGGTTTCTTCGAGATAGACTTTTTTAGATATTTCTAACATTCTCGTACACTTACAGTGATTAGCCAATAGCCACATGATTTTTCCTATGATCCTTGTATACAAGTATCTTCCATTTTCCACACCTCTTTTTTTCAAAGAATCAAAACATCAAGGATTCAAGATTCAAGAATAATGACACCAAGAAAAAATTCCATTAAAACAACTTCCTATGTTTACTGAAAACATTTTGTATCGATTACTACAACTATTCTAGAATACCCTCAAATAATCAGTCAATTTGATTAGATTGGTAGCTCAGGGTTCCATGGACTTATTTACATGCCCTAGTATCAGACAGAACACAAGTTATTAAATAATTTAATGTAAATGTATAATAGTTTTGATGGCACTTTCACTATTGCATTACCATCCCACCAATTTTTCATCAAAATAACACTTGATGATATTCATCATCTAACAAGCCTACCCCATTAAAACAAAATGCCTATAACCACCAAATACATTCTACCTGATGAGAAAAAGAAAATTTTAGAGTCTCATTATGATATTTCTGTTGAGGCTGAGGTTAATAATCCCTCTAAAAGAGGGATTAACACACAATCTATCAAAGACCCCTTTCTCCTGGCCATGGTGGAATTTTTCTAGTCCCACATCGTTTTACAGGGAAGATACAATAAAATTCCTTAGTGGGAATTGTACTACCTTCTCCAAACCATTTCCGGTGTTAGATTCAATTGGTGCACATTTATTTCATCAAGGATTCGTTCTGACCTTGACAGAGCCAAATTGAATCCTTCTGCAATTATTTCTTCTTCTTGTTTTGTTCTTGCTTTATATTATGAGGGTTTTTACAAACTTAAATCAATATCTATTCCAAATGATCTACACAAGAAAAATATGGAATTCATCTAGACCAACATTTATGAGTATTTTATTTTAAAATCATTCTATCTTGATTCTTTTAAAAAACAAATCATTTTTAAATCAATTCTTATAAATATATAATCTGTAACTCTATTTTGAACAAGTCAAAACAAGTGAAATAATGGTTCTCTATAATGTGACAATTCATGCACATAACCCTACTGGGCCTGAGAGGTCTAGTGATAAAATTTGAATTTATTTCACCATGACCGATGACTCTATGGATGTCACTAGTAGCCAACAACATATAGGGAGAATAACAACTAAACAGAGTTTGGTTCTATGGATTTGTCCCATAACAAGGACATAATGCACACTATCACTATGGACAATCCAGGTTTTAATTTATCCATAATGCACAATCGTTTTAATTTTGATTAATTTTTTTAAAGACTAATGATAATCTAAATCTCGATTCTTGACAATGACATATTTCATTATCCTAATGTGTAGTCTTTTCAAACAAATCAACAACTCTGAGACACATGGTGTTTACTCATGCTAGTGCAAAAACTACATACATACCTGAGAAAGAAGAGATTGAGTATTGACCATTTCATTACCTAGGCCCTTCAAGTTTTGGGACTTGTAGACACCTATAATTTAGTCAAGTAATTTTAATACTTAAATTACACTAAATATTCTCTTTCTCATAAACTAACGACACTTCATCAATAAAACACCAATGTCCCCTTATCATTTTTAATTAATTACATTTCTCTAATTAATTATCCCCTATCATTTAGGATGCCGAATAATAACCTTTTGTTAATTAACATTTTCTTCTACCTAGGTTAATTAATTGTTACCATTAATCTAAATCAATAAATTATCATTTATTAAACCGTTTCCCCTCTTAAATATCCCAAATCATACTTGAAGTTATTCTAATAACCTTCTATAAGCATATCCCTTCTATTAAATAATCACCTTTGATTAATTAAAGTGCGTTTTAACTCCCACAAAGTGCACATACTTTATTAAAAATAGATAGGCTTTGTATTACTGTTTTCTCTCAAAAGTGCACCCTTTTGAGAGATTACAACTGGGGTTCTAAGCTTGCTCTAAATATCTCACTTTCGTAGATACAATGGAAATATATTAGGTCTATGGGTATACCTATTATTGAGGTGAGTCTCCAGATATCAAGGAAGGTTCCTTTTTTATGTATCCTAAACTAATTTTTAGGGTATAGAGGGTAAAAAGATGAATGTAAATGAATTGAAAATGCTGTGATAAACCAAAGTTGTGAAGGGATTTCATTGACTAAATGCACAATCAAATTGAGAATGAATTTTGGATGCATAAACCAATAGTTTTTAGCATAATATTAAGGTAAAACACTTTGTGTATTGAGGGAATGAGTCACAACAACATAATAAGATAAACATGCACACTAATATTATGTAGAAATTACTAAATTTTCAGCAAGGTAAGATGATTAATCAGGGAATTTGACATTCACAAGAATTAATGAGATATACACACCACTGCAAATAATTGGAAAGGTAAAAACTAGTTCTCATTCAAGGGAAAAACTAGAAAAAAATTCTTCAACACTCCTATGTCTAAAAATTCCTTCTCTGTGCCTTGCAATTGCACATAATATATAGTAAGATTATTCACCCAACCCATCCTAAAAATAGACTAAAATTTATACTCGCCCATGCATGTTAATTTTACCCTTTATCATGAATAAATAAAGGAATAAAAATAGACATGTTGATTACAAAGAGGCATTAATAGCCTTAGTTACAAAAATAAATTTCAGTCCAAGTGTAGTTGATTGATCTATTTTTAATAAAATTTGATGAATAATTTGGCTAATAATAGCCCTTGCTTGTTGTGTAAGTATTCTCCAATGTGCATGCAATCTTTGTCTTCTTCTTCTTGATGTGACACTTGCAACTTGATCCACTTGCAATGATATTTTAGGCATTCTTTAATTTTTCCCCTTGGATGCACATGAAAAAATTAATCTCCTGTGTGAGAAAAATAATTCCTTTTCCTTTAATTACTTTGCAAAATATTCACCGATACATTTCATCCACTATGGGGACCACCTGCAAGCTCTAATGTTGACATTTGTTTGTCTTTATTTGCATGGTGAAATAATCCTCTTTGTCACCTTTCTTATCACATGCAATACATTATTCTCCTGCAAGTATAATACTTTTGTTTCCAATACTTAGCAAAAATAAATTACTCCCACTTGTGGGACCACCTAAATACATGTGCAAAATAATATATTCTCCTTAGAAAATTTTAAGGTAAGGTGGTTCCTTGACTTTATTTGACTTATCCATCATGGGCTTATCTTTGAACTTGGTAATAAGCATGTATTATAGTTCAAAACACTTGGACACCTTGTCATGTACATCATTGTATTATTCGACCCACTTTGATTCTAAACTTTGGCATATATCTTATCATTTATCCATTTTAGACCAATTATTACACATATTATTTGTCGGGCTCTTTTGTATAGTTTGTTGCATGTATAATCATTGGCCCTTATAATAAATCATTAACTTGCTTTTAAGGTGGTCAGGTATTTGATTATTTTTGGCAATGATATATGACCTTAATCGATGATAAATTCAAATGATTATTTTGTTTATTTGGGATTGGGTCCCCCTCCATACAATTCTCTGGCCCTTTTTTATGTTGGAAAATATTTGAATTTAACCCTGATTAGGGTTTTTCATGATTTCTGACACACGTACACTAAGCAAACTATGGTAAAGTTTCTAGAATTGTGGAAGAGTTGGTGGATTTTGATGTTCACCATTTTATCTCGTCTTTTTGATTTCTTTCCTTTGATCCTTTTTTCTCCATCGTTAGGGTTATGAATTTGGAATTAATGCATTCAGTGTTCTTTAATCCATTGATTTGCATTCCTCCATTTATGCATCATTGATTTTTAACTTTGAATGAGTTAGGTTAGGGTTTGCATTGATTTTGGGATCATTCATCAGCCTTTGATCTTCATACTATTACATCTCATCTGTTGATGATAACTCTGCAGTAAGCTTTGTGGTTGGTATTGGGCAGTTTGATTTGATTAGGACTATTGATCTTTGTACTCTATGATATGATCCATTGATCCTTAACTCATTGATAGAGTTAGGTTTTCATTGTGGTTAATATTTACTAAGTAAAAACGAACCCAACCCTAATCATTTCACTTGGCAATTGGTCTCTTAGGTAAAGCATTGACATTTTTTTTTGTGTGCCCTCCATTTTTATGCTATGAAGATTATTTTCTTTATATTTTTGGCCCATATGAAGCTCTAAGTATGAAGTATCTACATTATTTTATCATGAGAAAAGATATGTGTTAGTGCTTATAGTTTTGAATATTGTCCCATGCACCATGTTTAATTTTTTTGAGATCTGATCCATTCTTTGCAAAAATGAACTCTACGAGTTCTAGGTATGGATACTTGTATTCATAACTATATGTGGTTTAGTTGAATCTTTACTTGTATATTGTTTTCTTGTGGTATGGTGGCATACCTAATTTTCATGGTAAGTGTTTATGAGCTCATTGCCTTGGAAATTTACTTTGAAGCTTTGATTTAGATGCGTCGAGTTGGGGTTTTCTTCTGAATACTTGAATAACTTTTTTTTTATTTTCCTGCTTGACACTTGTCTTTTGAGGGTTTATTTGGGACTCTCTCATAAACTAGAAAGTTCTCCTATAAACTCATAAAGATATTTCATGTACAAGAGTTATTAGATATACATGTAATAGGTCTTACGAGGGTTTCGTAAGCTCAATCAAACAGTGATTTTTTATTACTTTATTTTTCGAGTTTCTTGTAAAACTTTGAAAATCGTTGAATGGTGACTAAAGATAAGGCTTCCAAATATGAAGTGATACTTTCACTCGTTTGAAATTTGAAATTTAAGAAGATCATGCTTTCTTTGTACAAAATGTGGTGGCTACTGAATCTCCTTTTTTCCTAACAATCTTGAACTTGAATGGTTTTCATCGATGTTGTTTAAACCCAAACTAGGTGTATCCACTTTGTTTTTGAGATACTTTGCTTACCACCCTATATTATTAATTAAAACCTTACACTTGACATTGTACTTCTAGCTCTAATTTGATCTAGAAATTTGCATCTTTGATATTGTATTCTGATGATCTTTTACGAGGTACTGAATTTATGGTAAATTTTGTACCTTCTAGTTTCTCTGGTTAACTTGGTGATTTGATGATAGTTGTGGAACCTTAAGGCTCTTCTAGTAAGTTTTGCACATTTTAATTTGCATTTCCACTCTATCTTAGGTGGATAAAAATGGTTTCCAGAACCTTATACATTGATCTTCATTGCTTCACCTATGCATAAACGTACTGGTTGAAATGCTAGAAGTTTAAATTTTACACTCTATTTGACTTTTATGGCTTCATGAAGATGATATTTGTTGGCAGATTTTCTCTAATCTCTAGGGACTTCAAATGATAAATTCCATGTTTAACATCTTGCATAGTTCTTTTGTCTTACTATGATCATGTTATAAAACAAGAAAAATGCATCTTTAAAGCTTATGCAAGTCAATAGTTGATTCGAATGAAACAAGATGTGCTCTTTTCTTATTTCATGGTATATAACTTTATTCTGTAATGAATCTAAACTTTGATTGATATCATTAGGCCTTGATGCTCCTTGAGTTCACTTCAAATATGTAGAGTATGACTATTATAGATCTGAATTTTAACACTAGGTTTGTATAACCTGTTTAATATTTGCTTCATTTCAACATGCAAATGGGTTTTCATTCCTTTGCTATTTGATTAGGCTTTCTTGAAAATTTGATTCAACTCTTGTAGCTTTAACAGAGCCATGTACTTATTGATTTTGTCATTGTAACCCTAAAAATGTGGCTTGGTTCCATCTTTGCATAGATGCTTTCTATATATTTGATAACTAGGCACTTGTTTTATTTGTTGATAGTACACTTGTTTCTTGATCTATTAGCTTGTATCTGTTTTGATCATTTGCAATATCAATTGCATGCTTGGAAACTTGATTCTGTGCTTCATATTTTCTTGAGCTACTCACATGATACAAGTATGATTTGAATCTACACTTTATCTCAATTCTTACATACTGGTGGCTTCGTAGTTTGATATTTGGAAATGAAAACTACTTTGTTACTTGATGAGGTGCCCCATTTAAGTAAGCATATAACTGAACCTTTGCATCACTTCTTTATTTCCTAAACATTAATGTATTTGGGCCCTTGTGAAAACATGAATGAATTATTTCCTCATGAAGCATGCTAAATACTGAATTTGAGCATCTGTACTTGCTTTTGTGTTATACCTATTTCTTTTGCAACTTATTTGTAGATTTTGATACTCATTGTATTTTATTCTTGATTGTACTCATAAATGTACTTGATCAAAGCTTTGTTATTTACTCACATTTTCTTTTTCTATTTCAATGATAGCTTCTTGAGCACTGTAACTTCTATACTTGATGATTTTGCAACTTAAATAAGTTATTTTTTAGAAAATTCAAAAACTATACTTAGCCATTTAAAACTTGAAGCTAATATGGAATGAGTTGTATTCTTAAGTTGTATTTCTTCTTCCTTTAATGATGATGTTGATATATGAACTATCTTCTTGATTACATGTAGATTTTCATTTGATCTGCATTTTGTCATCTTACAAGTTGTTATGAGTTTCTTATTTTCATTTGTGACTAATGTAATGAGCCAACTGAAAATTTACTCTTTGGTTGTGAGCATCCGTATCTTGCATAATACTATTATGGTTCCAAAAATGGATCATTATGGATCATTTTTATTTTCTCATTACTGAATTATTCATGTGGCATCTTTTCTCGCTTGAATGTGTATATCAATCCTACCTTCTTTAATGATATCTTGGAATGCTTGATCATTTATGAGTTGAAGTCCATTTTTCAATACTCAATATATACTTGATAAGTACTCTGAATTATCAGTTGTGGATCCTCTTGATAAATACTTGATGGAGCATGAAAACTATCCCAGATTCTTGATATTTGAATAAAATATCATGCAAGTTTTCTTTGTAATTTTTAAGGTGTTGAAAATTGTGATATTCCTCATCATACTTGCTATTATGATTTTGACTCTCAATTTGCATTCAAACTAGTTTCTTGAAATATCATGCCCTATTGAACTCTACATTCCTGACTAAAATTATTACTTGTGTACTTTGAGGATTTTAGATGAAATATTGATGGGTTGCTAGCAGTCTTGAAGAAAATACTTGCAATTGAACAAAGCTTTTACTTCTCTCAAAGTTTGGTTTTTGTTTCAAACTCTGTAGCTTGTTATCTTTTGGTCTATGATGTTGATATGTTCTAAATTTTTGACTTAAAACTCTCATTCTTTATACTATTATGGGAATGAGGAATCCTAAAAATGTTGATAATTCATTTGAGCTCAAGGATTATGATGAATCACCCAATTTGTTTTGTATCAAATCTCATGGTTGCAATGACTCTTTGTTTTACTATGTTGCTTCATTTGTAATGGAAACTTGAATGTTACATTTCTTGTATTGTGTAAGCATTCTTTTCACTATAAAAGGTAAATCAATTGAACTATAAATTTGTACACTTGGTATGCCAAAGTAAGAGCTAAATACTGTACTTGTTGGATTCATTCATAATTCCCACATGGTTGTGAACTTCTCTGTTTAAACATTTCATACTTTCAAATCATGTCAGCTACAGGTTGTATATGGAATTTTATTGGATCTTCTACACCTATTTCATTTATGAACATTGTACCTTTCCTTGAAAGCTGAAAATGAATTCTTTTGAACTTAACAAATGATGTTGCAAATTTGAATTCTATTCTCTTCTCAGCTTATGATATTCTGTACTTGTACTTATCTGCTGCAATCTTAAAATTTGTTCGAGATGTACTTATATTTGAATGGAAGTAAGCATGCAAGTTTCTCTTTTGACTGCATTGCAATTCCTTTTATTTCCCGAGAATAGTTACTGAACTCTGAGTCACATTATTCTTTCATGCCATTATGTATTTGTGAGTTATTCCAATTTGATGTACCATAGGATGGAAGTCATTGAACTCTATTTTTATGCAATCTTTATCTAACAGTGAGGACTATAAGACATGTTTTTACCTATACCGCACACTTAAGAAAATAGTTAGAAAATATTTAGGCTTTTTTTCCTCTCTTATGTTCCATAGTTTTTCTTCTCTTTCTTCCTCTATAATGATTATGGGAATCATATGTACTTGCTTGCAGAATACTGCTTTATCAATTTTGTATCTATCCTCTTATGTACCTTATGCTTATGATATTAAGAAATCCATTTTCATGTAGGTATATGTAGTGGGTAGATAGTACATGAGTAACATGCATTTTAAGAGGCTATAAATACCACAGATTTTAAAATATTTATGGCCACAAAGTGAAACTTTTTTGAGATCAAATTGATGCCTTCCTTTTCATTTTTCAATTACATTGTGACTTATGGGAGAGTTGGATGAAAGATGGAGCTGGGGATGAAGAAGACTTAGAAGAAAATCCCAAGGCAATGATGGGTTTCTTCTATACTCTTTTAATTTTAACTTCATGTACATGTACTTATTTATTTAGTAGTTATGAGTTACATCCCACGTCTTGTGTGGGAAACATTGTACTTCTTCATGAATAAATAACATTTAATTTCTGTACTTGAGTTGTATACTTCTTTCTACTTTTAGATTTATGACATGTATTGATTGTATAATGAAATAAAAAACTCAACTACATAGTTAAGTGTATCTAAACATGAAGGGATAATGAGATTTAATGTACTTGTAACTTAAAATGAATTTGTTGCATGAAAACTGCAACTTTGTTTTCCGTTACTGAGTTTAATCTCTCACATAAACTACAATTCCTGCCTTCATCAAGGCAATGCATTGGTCCTTCGGGATTTTGTGTTTCTTTGCTGAAGACGAACATGGAATGACAGTCTATGTAAGGTGTTACATTTTGTAACAACATACATAGCTATAGATTACATGTAGTTAATCAATTACTGCAATTGAAAACATAATAAAATTGTAATGCATCCCCTAGTTAGGTCCATTTCATCAATGCCATCCAAATGTAACAAAGTTTCGAGTTGCCCATTTTTACACAAGTGCAAAAATTGTTAACATTTTTGTGATCCTATGGGGAAAGATTTTTGCTAGCTTATAGACCAATGCATGTCTCTTGTCCATTGGGCATGGAGTTAAAGCATATAACAAAAACTGCATTTCTAAAAATAAACTAAAGTTGGGAAAGGATCTAGAAACTAGATCACATGCATGAATGCACTTTATTGAATTGAAAAACATTGCAATGTGCATGAACTGCACTTATTGAAAGGAAATCCTACTCTAACCAAACACTTTGTAGAATTTTAAATAACAGTGTTTAAGAAGCATACCATTCAAAGGAATGGGAAATTCCTCTCCATTCAATAGTGAAATATTAAATGCATTGTGTTCTTTGCAAGATGAAATCATGTAAGGACCACTCCAGATTGTATCAAAATTCATGTGGTTTCTTGGCTTTGCATGATCAACATCCCATTTTAACACAATGTCTCCTTCATTGAAGACTCTAAACTTAGCCTTCTTATCAAATGTTTTCTTGATCTATTTTTGATTTTTTTCCATGTTCAAATGAGCTTAATCTCTTAGCTCCTAAAACTCCATTAATTCTGTGTAACGAACCTGTAATGGTTCATTCTCAAGTAATTCCATCTGAGTGCAGTAAATCCAATGTAGGAAACTCAACTAAGATGGGAATTCTTTCCTCTCATCCATAAACAAGCTTGTACAATGAATTCCTAATTGATCTTTTAGGAATCACTTTCTCATTCCAAAGTTTTGAATTTAACATTAGATGCCAATATCTTTGATTTTCCTTGAGTGTTCTTCTGATGATCCTCAAAATATTTTTGTTAGTACTTTCAACTAATCCATTACCTTGTGGGTAATAATTAGATGATGTAATTAAATAAATTTTATGCTTAATAGCCCAATCTGTTACCTTTACACTAAGAAACTCTAAGGAATTATCTGAAATGATAGTTGCTAGAACACCAAATCTGTAAACTATACCTTCATAAAATGATAAGATTGAAGTCTCATTAGCTTCTTTCAAGGCTATTATTTTAGTCTAGCGTGTAAAGTAATATGTAGCAGTCAAGATCCACTTGTTTCCTTATGATGAAGGTGGATTTATCATGCCAATGAAGTCAAGACCCCACTACATGAATGACTGATCCAATGAAAAAGGTTGTAGGGGAAGCAAAGATAAATGTTTTTCTCCAACAGAGAAAACACATTTCTTACACTTTCTAATCCATTCAAAGCATTCCTTGAATATGGTAGGTCAGTAGTAAGAAAATTTCAAAATTTTTAAGGTTGTAGTACATGTTGAAAAGTGACCTCCTGTAGGTCCTTCATGAAATTTAGATAATAGTTGTTGAATTCTATCATAATCAATACATCGCAACAAAATTCCATTTATATATCTTTTAAACAACACACCAGAAAAAAACATAAGGAAGATCTTTTAACCTGAAGTATCTTTGTTTATTCTTGTCCATACCTTCCGGATAAGTACTTGTGTTGTAAGTAGTTAACAAAATCAGTCATCCATCTTGATTCTTGAACTTCTTGACTGAGTTTAGGTTGCTGATTTTCTAGTTGTACCATGATATCTAACTGCTGATACGTAATTTTAGCATGTTTTTCTGGATCTTCTGATTCTATAGCCTGCTATTTTTCCATATTAGCAATCATATTTTCACACAAACCTTTTCCTCAAACTATTTTTACAACACGGATGTCAACATCATACTCCATAACCTTCGTAATCTAGCTTGCTCTCTTCTCATTTAGCTCTTTGTTCAACAAGAATGCTTTAACACTTGGATGAGAAACTAAGACATGTATCTTATTATTGGAAAGCATGTACTTGAAGTTTTTAATCCTCTAACTACTAAAAGTACTTGTTTCTTAAGAAAGGTGTACCTTGTCTCGTAGTCATGTAAACTCTATCCAAAGAAAGCAATTGGCTGCTTAGTGTTTTCATCATTAACCTAAGTTAATATAGCTGAAATAGTCTCAGCTCTTACAAGTGCATACATTGTAAAATATTTATCAAAATTTGGATTTTCAAGAGTAGGATCTTGTGAAATTGCTGACTTGATGGCCTCAAATCCTTTTCTCCCTTCATTGGTCCAAGATAAGGTCTTATCTTTCTTTAACATGGCTATTAATGGCTTGACTAATACTACAAAATATAGAACAAATATTCTAACAAAGTTGATTTTTCCAAAAAAAAATTTAGTGATTTCTTATGATGAGGCAAGGATAAGCTGTGAAATAGCTTCAATTCTAAAGGATCAATAACTAAATCTTTTCTAGAAACAATATGACCAAGTAATTTACCTTGATGTACTAAAAATGGACTTTTTGGGATTCAAAGATATTCCAAACTATCTACAAAGCTGAAAAGTCTACCTTAAATGCATTAGATGTTCATCAGAATTCTTTGAAAATATGGTGACATCATCTAAGTAAACCAATATGAATTTATTTAATAAGCTATGAAAATCCATGTCCATTGCATGTTGAAATGTTGCACCGACATTCGAAAGTCGAAAAGACATTCTTTTGTAAGTATAAGTACCCCACTTTGTGGTGAAGACTATTTTGTATTTGTCTTCTTCACCCAAAATGATCATATTGTATCCACTTTGTAATCATCGAAAAGAGTCGGTTTATGCTCGAACCTAAAACTATTCTTAAAATTTTATCCATATTGGGCAGTGGATAATGATATTTTAATGAAGCTTTATTAAGATCTCTAAAATCTACACATAGCCTGATTTCTCCATTCTTTTTCGAAAAGGAACAAGATTAGCTACCCAACTTGAATGCTTAATTTGAAAGATAATACCATATTTGATCAGTTTGGATAACTCTTTTCTCATTAATGGTTCAATCTTTGGATTTACATGCCTTTATCTATGTTTGTGGTTTAGAATTTGGCTATAACTCTATAGTATGTTGAGATAAACTGGATCAAATCCTCTCAGATCTTGGTATTTCCAAGAAAAAACATCTATGAATTATTTACATAAATTAATAAATGATTGTTTTTAGGTAGAAGAACATACCTTTCTAATAAATAGTTTCTTTTCATCATCCACCAAGATCTCCTCATAGTTATCTGCGTGAGTTGAAATATTGCCTTTTTCTTTTCTTAACTGATCATCAGAACTGAAAATATCTTCTAGTGTGACCAATCCTTGAGGAAAATTATTTTTCTTCAACTAAACAATCTGGTCACCATAGAAGTGCTACAATTTTTCCTGATTTATTGCAAAAAATTCAGCTTCTTGCTGCAAAATCTATAGATTTGTTCATCATCTTCAAAAAATTTCCAATTTTCTTCATTATCAAGTACTGAAGGTATGATAATAAGTTTTATTTGTGATTGTACCTTGTTATTTTTGATCTGTTCTAACATGTCAAAGCCAACACTAATGGCTGCAAGTCACTCTACATGTTTATTTTCAGCTCTTGGAACAAATTGTATGTTAATAACATCAAAATCATCCATTAAGTATGAAAATCTATGTTTGTAAGATTTCAACAATGAATTCTTACACACATTAAAGTTTTTCACTTGATTAATAAATAATTCAGAATCACTAAAAACTTGTAAAGTACTAATACCTCTTTTTCTGGCCCATTACAAGGCATGAATTAATGCTTTGTATTCAGCTACATTACAAGTACAAGAGAAATGCAGACTTAAAGCTGAAAAGTACCTTTGTTTGAAGGGGAAGTAAGCATCAAACCTACACCTTGTCCTTTCTTATTTTTAGCTCCATTAAAGTGAAGCTTCCATATCCCTTCTGTTTTTTTTCTATTTTGGACAACAAGGGAATTGGTGCATTTTCTTCATGCAAGAAATAGACACCAAAAAAATATTCTTCTACTTCTTTGAAAGGATCATAAGCATGTTCTTATTGAGTCTTTTCATCCATAAACAAATTAGAAACATCATCTAGTGCAGAAACATGTGTTGTAACATCAAAATCAAATTGATCTAAAGTTGCATAATTTGCTGCAACATTTGAAGCATGAGGCTCAATATGAAATCTAGCCAAAGGCTCTAAATTTATAGTAACTTTAGTTCCATATCTTGTAGTAAAGAACAAAAATGACCAATTTGAAGAAATATAACCTCTTATTTTTGTTGTAAAATCTCGTGATAAACATAAGGCAAAGTAGGGAGGTAAATATACAACAATAACATCTTGTAAGATAGTAACATTGGGACAAACATGTAAGGTTACCTCATAATTTTTATAATGTCAATTGTGTTGGTTCCTATCTACCATCTACTCTGCACTCACGCTTTTCTTGGTAGGCTCATACTGCAAGAAAATTTTTCTACATTGCTTTTGGCATAACTGTGCTACTTGCACCATTGTCAACCATGTAGTTATGAACTAAATGATCTCCAATAATTAGAGATAGATAAAATGGTGGTGGCTTCTTGATATCATGAGTATTTAAGACCTTTTGAACCATCCATTTAACCTCTTTCATGTGGTCTTGCTCCATTGTTCTAAGGACCATGTTTGCTTTTCGAGCTTCCTTTTTTGTTGGTTTTGATGAAATCTGTAGCTTAGCAAGCTCATGAGAAAGTAACTCTTGTTGTCATGGAATACTTAGAGCATCCCACAATGAAATATTAATATTATGATTTTTCATTACCTCAACAATATTAAAAGAACTATTTTTGAAACAACTTCTACCATTTTAGCATAAGCTTTAGCAAAAATTGACTCTACTTTAGCAACTTTTGAAATCTGAGGTATGAAGAGTCTTCAGGATCAGGTTGTAATTATTTTCTGCTGCTCTTATTTAGTTAAACTACTTTTTTTTTAGGAACAACAGAACTATTAAATTTTCTTTGACCTACACTTGTTGTTTTATTAGTGACTATGGGTAGAATAGGTATGTTTTGTTGTTTTTCTTTATCCTGAGCCTTTTCTTGAGACCTAGTTGTGACTGCAATAAAATCTTCCTCTCCAAAGCTGACTAGATTCTATTTTGGTGGTTTCTGACTATGAGCTTCTTACTGCCCACCCTCCATTTGAGGCATGAATAATGCTTCAAGTTGAGGTTGTGCAACAAGGCTTATATTCAGGAATGCATTTGGATAATTGATAGTTGAATGAGGTTGATTACAAGGTTGACACCATTCTTCTAAACCATGTTAACTAGAAAGAGATCACTAGATGAACTAGGAGATTTTGGGTCAAATTGCCTTGGCTGATATGGTTGTCTATAATTCTGATTTTGCTGATAAGGTTACCTATTATGTTGATTTTGTTAATTTTTCTAATAAGGAGCTTGATAAGGCCTAGGTTGAGCTAATTTGTTCTTAATTAAAGTTAGTTTATTACCCATAGTTTGTAAATCCTTGAATACATCATCTGATGGAGCTAAAACAATAGGTTCTATAATGGTAATAGGCTATGGAATAGGTGAAAAATATGATATAAGAGGCATTAAAGGCCTTGGTTCCAATTTCCCATCTTGAATAAGGTTGTTTTAAGCCCTAATGAAAATGTTATAAGCTATTGGGAGAGTATATCCTCCTCATGGGTGAATCATATTTGAAATGTCACTGTTTAAGGATCTGAGATAATATATAAAATATTGATCATCTTAAGGGTTAACAATAGCTGTAATTCTTTCCCAAGTTCTAGCAAAACAGATGTTGAAACTAGCCATAAATTCATGAGGGGCTCTTTTAATTATAGAAAACTACTCTATGAGAGATAAATGATCAGAATGGTCTTGAAATTACTTAAGTAATTTCTCTCCTAAATCATCCC